>CM041722.1:24541109-25141109 GCA_023373845.1 Nibea coibor
TGACCTCCCTGGTTATTACCTGTATTTTGAAACTGGCCAAGAGCCTGGGTGAAAAAACTGGGTGGAGGTGGATGCATGGGAGGAGGCCCCAAAAGGCTCAGCGGACGGCCCCTTTGTGGGTTTCTGGAGATATTATTCCAGCCATAAACCCCGTTACTACTGCCTCCATTGCTGAGCCAAGGCAATCGACTTCGTTGGTTGCCAGAAGCTGCACCCTGATCCCACTGCCTGTTGCCCCATCCTTCCTGGTTATGCAAGCTTCCGCCAGCAAAAGCTCCAGACGACCATTTCTGAAAGTTGGGAGGCTCCTGAGCGTGCCAGGTGGCGCTCTTCCCCTGTTTGCTGTGTTGCCAGGGTTGTGCCTCCCCTGCTCTGCTGTTATATCTGTTGCCTCTGTACCATGAAGTCTGCTGAGTGGATCCATTGAACCCTTGCGACTGCTGCTGCTTCCAGGCACACTCCAGCCGGTAACGCTCCTTAGCATCCTTCAACCTCTGTTGAAACTCCTCCTTCCTCCTTCGATCCTCTTCTTCCTGTGCGAGCTTTGCAGCAGCAGCCTCTTTGTCTTTTCTACAAACAGAACAAATATTTAAATATAATCAATATTTCTTACAATTTAAATATATCAACTTATGATCAGAATCACACTGCCATCACCCGACTGCCAGTCAGCTCTACATGGCGTTTTAGCACCTTTAAGCTCTTTGTTTTGGTTTCATGTGGCAGCTCTTTTCATAAATAAACCGACAGATTTGCACATCGACTTAAAGCTGGAATAAAATGTTTGGCTCAGGTGAAGGTTCTCAGTCATCTCTCATCAAGATAAAATAAACTGCTCAGTTTGTTTCTGCTGCCACCAAGTGGCCAAAAACGAATACTGCAGGACTGCAACATAAAGCTGCATAAAAAAATTATTTTAGACACAGAAACTGTTTCACGAGACTTAAATGTTTCTCTGGAAACTTCTCTTGGTCCAGTGTGTCGAGGTCCGGTTCACGCTGTGACCTCCAGCAGTGACCTGCAGAGTGGAAAGATCTGGCACGTGACAGAGCCGACAGCTGAATGCCAGCTTCTGTCTTGGCACACGTGTGTGACCACTTTGACGTGTCAAAGGAAACTCTGTGTGACTTCACGCTGTCAGAGTGAAGGTTTTTCTGGATTTACTATTTCCAGAGAGCCGGAAACTCGAAGCAGCATCTGTCTGAACTTTGCGAGTGCGGTCATGATTTTTTTTTTAGGCTGCTGTCCTGACATACGACCCCGAGGCAGCAGCTAAAACAGGCCCGTGAGCGCCGCCGTGCAAAATGTGACTATACATGGCGCATGTGCACACAAACGTACAAACGCTGGTGAGCTATCACTTACCTTTACATCGTATAAACATTAAAACAAAGGCCAGTGATGATTAATCAGAGAAAAAAATGTCTGATTAAGTTTTACAGGACCTGCTCTCCTGATCAAATGTCGTGATATGAAATATGTTTTATTTTATTAAAAAACATCAAAAAAACATTTGAGTCCTCATATTCACACATAATTTAATAAAAAGTTTATTTTTCACACTAGAAAGAAAAAAAGAAAATGAAAGAAAAAGAAAGAAAATGAGCATTTTTAGTGATTTTGTAAAAAAACAACAAACTTTTTTGCTGTTTTAAAGCAAATATATTGATTATTATCCTGTTAAAATGTGTAAAAACTGTGTTTAGTGGCAGGACTGTCTTACCTGATTTGCTCTTTTCTCTTCTCAATCAGATCCACCAGAACCGGATCGAAGTAGTCCTCTTCGTGGTCGTTCCCGGCGTTCTTCCGCTCGGCAGCCTCCACGTTCTGCTTGTGCGTGGGACTGGAAATGTGGCTGGCGTAATCGGTCAGGCTCACCACCGTCACCTTGCACACTCTGCACTCGTGTCCGCAGTCCCTGGGGAGGGCAGGCGAGAGCGGGCGTTCAATCGTTCCTTCAGGCATCGTTCTGTTCTGATCTAGTCTGCAGAGCCGACGGCAACGTACTCTGGCTCTACTATCTGTTACTTCAAAGTCTAAGATAAAACAAGGAGAGGAGGATACTCAACAATCCTTAGAAAAATAACTTGTCCAAATTCTCTATCTGTCACAGATCAGGAGGTACCTAACTTAGAATTTCCACTTGTTCAAATAAAAAGTTAAAAAATGTGTCTTCCTGATCTTGTTTTTCCGTTCTTCAGTAGGCCATCGGTGGCGGGTGAGGGCAGGCTGGACCCGGGCAGGTTGACGTCCAGCCCTGCAGCACAGCACTGGGGATGAGTGGAGGGGAGAGAGGCACGGCGCCCTCAGCCTAGTCCGCTTTCATGATGGTGTCCGCTGCGCTCTGGGACTCTACACAAGGCAATGTCTGTATTTGACCTCACACTTCTCTGCGAGAGCCAAGACCCAGCCCCCCACCCCCTCGTCTCCGGGGCCAGCATTATTAGGACAGGCCTGCAGCATCCTGCTGACCAATCCCCTGCAAAGCCTTCGTAACTGGAGCCTCGTGCAGCTGCTCGCTTCAAAACCTCTCCCAAGTATGTCATCTTGTGATTCGGATTGGGGCAGTGACTTCGCTGGCTCTGTCTCCATTTCTTTTTCAAATCTGTGTCATGGCACGCTGCCATTTACTGACCTCTCATGCAGTTGGCAAAATCTTTATCAGTGAGATCGGATTATTGTTTCCCAGCTGCAGCAGAGGGAGACGAGCAGCCTGTGTTTGTAATAATACATCAGCACTTGCTGCACGCTGTTCATATATATTTTACAGTTTCACCTTTGCATCAGTGTATTCATGAAATCTTTAGCAACAACTCGGGTCTTTAATCAGTATTTGCTGCCCTCCGGATTCCTCCATCTCAGTGACAGGCCGCATACTTTCAGTAATCTACATGGGAGTCACAAGATAGCCAGTTGCCTTCTATCGGTCATGCCTGTTGTTCCGGAGAGATTGTGTCTAAATATACATGCCACAGTTGAGACAGCTGCCCGTATATGCCCGATAATGGGCGATAAACACGTGCCAGCGTGCACACGTGCCTCGTGACCCAGATAGATTCAGACAAAACCGTTAATACGAAGTCAGAACTTTGATTTAATGTCACGAGTTCAGTCAGAAATTAAATAGAGTGTAACTATCGTCCAAATTATGATGATAAATATGTTGCCAACTGTTGATCACAGATCAGGAAAATATGATCATCAATGTGAAATTTAAGATACATGACTCACCGGCCTTTGAGCTTCTCCAGCTCGCGGTGGTGCAGCATACTCCTCATGTGCTCGTCCATCTCCTGCAGATGCACATTGAAAAAATGAAACTTGCGTTACGGGACGTTACGTTACAGAATGAATCACAGGTGATCTCGACAGGTGCGCTTTCCAAAGTAAAGCACTCAACTCCAGATTTAGTGATTTTTAATTTTCCAGATAAGCTGAAGGATGAAATGTTCCTTTATGAGAAAGTTCTTCTTCTCTGAACAAACAATTAAAACATCCAATTAGCTGATTAACAGCGAAAACAGGCTGTTTTTTCTTGTGTAACTCTTGTGTAGTTGATGTGCCCTCCTGCTCCTGAGTGTATCAGATCATGTTTGAGGTGGATTACCTGCTTGGAGACGTAGACCGTCTCACAAAGGATGCACTTTCTGTCTCTCGCCATCTTGAACAAAAGTGGAAATCAGCCCATTACTGTGAAGAGAGAGAATTTAATTAATGAATTATAAATGAATTATAAATGCCTGCAGTGTGCGGTTCAACATTAGTTGCATTCGTGCAGCTGAGCTCTCAGACTCATCAAACCGACGCAGCAGAGGGAGCTCAAGGCTCATCTTCTTCAAACAACGACTTTCAAACTATTCGACAACATGCCTCGGTACCGCCGCCCTCAGAATGCCAGCGCGAGTTCAACCTGGACGCTGGTCTAATTCTAGTCTGCTGACTGAGCAGCTCTGTGGCCAGGAGGCCGTGGCAGCGTCGTGGGCTAAGTCTGGACTTGTTTAACGCTCACTAAATGGGGTGAGAAACTAACGGCGGACACGAGTCCAAGGGCTGGGCAGTGAAGTTAGAAGTGTGGCTGCATTAACACCACCTTCTTAAGATGCAGCTGTAACGTGGAGAAGCTGACCTGTTCGAACATGTTACTGGTTTATGCACTTTGAGAAGTTCAGAGAAAACTTCTTCATCCAAAATAAGTTCTGGGACTTGAACTGTGAATAACAGCCCAGCATGTAAATCCTGTAAAGTTTTGGCTCGGGTGCAGGATGAAGGAAAACCGAAAGCAGCTCCAGTAATTGAATTTATCTACGTAATGTTTTGGACACTCTCTTCAAGGAAGCTTCTAAGTGGCTGTAAAGAACATTACATCATAAATAAGTGCTCTGTCTGGTACTGAAGACAAATGTCGCCACAAAACAGAAAAACTTGCAGTCCAACCTTCGTACAGCCAACACGAGCCAAGGCTGCGACGGGGATGAAAGGACGCTCGGGGCTTTGTCTCCGTCTATCCAAGCACAACTTTCTTATCATCACCAAACTGAGTGACAGTTCAGTCAAAGAGCAAAGTTTAATATAGAATAGGTCTAATAATGAACATGGGTTCAGTCTGCACATCCCCTCGCCCTCTGTAGTTCGGCCTATATTCTGTTTATGACATTATGACGTGCTTCACAGTCACAATACCTCCATCCCCATTTCTCTTCCCTCCCCGAGCACCAGAGGGCAACTATTAATAATAATAAGAGTATGATGCATGGGTCATATTCGCTCTCAGGGGGGGCAGCATGCACGACAAGTTTAATCTCCAGACAGCGATATCAGCTACAGTTAAACTGTAAACACACACAGAGAAGAGAGGACAGTGTGGGATTCATTCAGGCCACACAGCGCTCTCCTCTGCAAGCGTCTAGACCAGAGGGCTTCAACCAGGGCTCCTGGTGCTGATCCTGAGTAAACTGCAAGCATAGATATGCAATAACAGGCCACATTCGCTGAGCTGAAGGTTTCTGTGTTGATTAATAATAATCATAGAAAATATAAGTCTCATGAACAACAACAACAATAATAATGATAATTATACATAAACACATACAGGCTGATACTCCAGTGTATAAACAGGCGAATGAAGTAAATCTAAAAGTTTTTATAGGCCACATTTTAAAATGTTCTGTTTGTCTCTCACAGGAGGAGCTTTGGGCTGAAACAGGCTGAAGACTCCTGATCTACACTCAGAGATCAGACACAGGTAACTCACAGAGCTCAGCACTGAATGCTGCAGAGTCAGACAGACAGTAAACACAACACACCAGCTCGGCTCAGTTAGCTTTGTTAGCTTTGGAACAGGAGGCTGCAAAACATACAAACACGTTCGACAACAATTATATATAAAGTCAGCAAAGTTAGCCCGCTGGTAAACTCTGGTAAACTCTGACTGTGCAGCTGTGCCACAGTTAAAACCTCCGTTTGGACCAAGCTGCAGCGCTAGCAGAGGCTCTTTGTTGTTAGCTTAGCTGTAGCTCTCTTCGCTGTTCTATCGTCGTGTTTACTGTCGCGTCTCCACGACAACCGGATTAAAACCGAACAAAGACACCTGCAGACACACAGACTGTGGCTCCTGACACGAGAGTCGTTAAGTTGCACCGTTAAATAAGAGCTACAACCTGGTTAGCTCGCAGGTTAGCACGTTAGCAGCAGCGTGCTATGATGCGAGTCCGTGACTTTACAGGCGCGTGCGGGGAGAACAGCTGACACGTAACGTGCCCGTCACATTATAAACACACAGGTGTGCTCGTTTAACTACCTTTATAACGCCCAGACGTGTCGGCGCTGCTGCATCTTCTCATACACCTCCGAAGCTAACAACAACATCCGCCTCCACCTCGCCCCCACACGGAACTACGTCACGGGGTGCGTTCAAGAGCATCGCTGTTCAGGACAAACCGCCACTCAGTTCAGAGTGAGCTAAGAAATTATAACGTTTTATATAATTTTCTGAGTTTAAAAGTGTTTGTAACACTATATTACACAAAAACAGTTGGTAAAGTTCATATTATTTATCTATTTATTACAACAAATACTCACCATAGTTTTTATATTTATATTTATTAGTTTATCTGTGTTATGTTTTTCCAATTACTACCATGTGCAATATGTATATATCTATCTGTTAGGATATGATTAAATCACTTATTCAGATTCACCACAAAGGCATAAAAATATATTTTTATTTTCCAAAATTTCTAAAAACACAACGTGTGGCATACAACAATTCAATTAAGACACAAATTCAAGTACATCTGAACAACAATGCACACGCTAATACATTAAAATCTAATGAAACAACAGTGGTAAGACAAGTTTAGAACACATAGCAGGTCACTGTGATAGAAGAAAAGTAGCTCATTGTAATCCCTTTAGTTTAGTTTTAATGCTTTGTGACATGAATGTGACATAAACATACGCTACAACATTCCCTTGAGAATAACACAATCCAAAATCCAGCAACATTTTGACCAAAGTTCACATTTTTTCCTCTTTAAAGCTCTCAAATATTTCACGTGCCTCGGCTTTCAGCAACATTTTTCATCTCTCTGTGTACAAAAACTGCATTTCCAGGAATGTTGAAATATTGATGACGTACGTCTTCATTTGAAATGCAAGAACAATTAAAAAATTCACTAAATTCTCGTCAAACTGGCCATTTTTGAAAAGAAATTATGAGCTAGCAGTAACATCAGTTTGAGCTTTTCACTGTGTGTCATGTTACAAACATTCCTGAGTGAACATCCTTAGCAGTGATTACAAAATGGTGCAAGTAGTGACCTCAGAAAACACGAATCATGTCAGATTATTCGCTTGGATAATTTGTGCCGTCTAGTTCAGTTATCAGTTATTGGGTTCATTTCCCGAGCCTTATTCCTCAGATGCCTCTTGCGCATCCTGATGATCCACTGAATAGTGAGTTTGGCAAAGTTAGCAGCCTTGAAAAGAGCCATGAAGACTCCGCAGAGGATGGCCACGGAGCTCCAGGGATTCGCAGTCACGATCTGTTTGAGAGGAAAGCAAAGTTACAGGCTGACACACTGATGTCGACGATGATGAGGATAAAACGCTCGAGGGGGTGAACTCACCAGTCGGATGTCTTGCATGTATGGATCCCGCCATTCAAAGACAGCAAAGAAGAGCTGATTGGCTCTCTCTGATTCTGGCCTTTTGTCATTGAATTTAACCACGGCGGACTGGAAGATGAAACGAAAGCTTTTAAAATCTTTTCATCATGTATGCACGATACATGCATGTGGACACCAGCTGGATTTAAATACCTCTTGCCGAAACTCGACAGCTTCATTGTTTTTCCCTGCTGTCCTCACTAAAGACATCTTGACCCAGGTTCTGAATCCTCCAGAGAAGGTCCACATGGAGTAATTCCTCTCACAGTCCCTCATGAACTCGGATTCATTTGCACTAGACAGACAGAAAATGCTACAAGTAAACACTGAAGTTGAAAAGCAAACACACATGCTGCTGTCAGACGGCGTTGTCACATAACAGTTTACTAAATTTAGATTTAAATTATCAAGCTGTCAACACCAGAGGCTGAAAATCCCTCTGAGACCTCACTTTGCTGTTACCTGCCAGTCAAGTCACTAAACTTGGCAAAAAGCATGTAAGTGATGGCGCTGAAGTCCTCTTCTGTCTCATTATGACTGAACTGCATGAAGATCAGCTCCTTGCTTCTGACATCAGACGGACCTCTGACCACCAGAGCTGTCTTCTGTGAGGACGAAGTTAAGAGTCAGCATGATAGTCAACAAAATGTATTCATGTCTGAGTGTTTTCATGGCTGACCTTTGTTTCGTTGGCAAATGGTCCGATGTAAGTCACTTCTCTAGTCTCACAGTCTCCCTTCTGAGGCTTGCCCGGGTCCACTAACGGTGGGATGTAGTCGTGGTAGTGATGTTTGCAGCTCAGCAGCTTAGCTTTGCCGGGGTATAGAGCGATCCCTGCTCCAAGAAACACATTAATAAAGAATCATATCTATTTATTATTATGTCCAAACACTTTATATCATGTTCACGTTCCCAAAACTTCCACTGCATGATATTGTAGCATTGTTAAACTTTATAACAGTATAAACTTTTATGAATCCTGTCGTCAAAAAATGGAGCAACAGCTATAAACATAATAATACAAACTGTATTACATAACATGCACTGTTTGGAACAAAGGAATAAGACACTGACAAACAAAAGAACATAAATATATAATAAACTTAACCTTAAAAATACTCAATTCTGTTTTATTAAAGGGGAAAGAGAAGATAAGTCTGCAGTAACTTGAGGTTCTGGTAGTTAAAACCACATGTATACTGCATCTTCTGCATGTAAAGGATGAGACCTTTAAATTTTACTAATGCAACAAATATAATTTTTCTAATTTTGGAGTGTACATTTGGCTGTTTGCTGTTTTTTACATGTTAAAAAGTTGCAGCAACCGGCAACAGAAGGCCAAGAACTGGTTGCCAATTTCTCAAAATAGTTGCCAATGGCAACCTGACAACTGTTACTCTCAAATCCTGGCACATTCGGTTCACACATTTGGCAGCGCTGCCTTCAGTTATTTTTAGCTCGGATGCATGCTAACGTTACGCTCTTTGATTACACTGTTTTAGCTCTTAAAGAAGCAGTTTGTTTACGTCTACTTTAGCCCCGGCCTGCTCCCAAACTACCCACCATGCAGTATGTGTTACGCATACAAACCTGGGTGTGAGAAGGAGTCGACCTCTTTGTAGGTGACAGACATTACGGGGTGGTTCAGTTTCTCCAAAAACTCAGAGATGGTCTGGTAGGCCAGGAACACGGCCACGGCTGTCAGCAGCAGGTAGATGAAGATGAGCACCACGGTGAAGACGTTCTTCAGACAGGCTTTACTGAATCTCATCGACGGCTGTTCTCTGATGTCGTCCTCTGTCATCAAAGAAAAAGTTGTACGTTCGTGTTATGGGTCAAATTACTTAATCAAAAATGTAATAACTGTGCACCGGCGGCTCATGTTCAGCGTTGGGACTTTCACGGGACACTAAAAACCCAGTGAAGTTCTCCTGAGGTCAGCTCATCAGAGCAGAGTGTCCGGTTAAAAATGGATGAACTCTTGAGAGTGTGAGCGTCCACCATGTTAGCACAGGGACACTTCACTGGTCATCATCACCTTCTGAGATTCTGCCGTACGGCTCCACGTGGTCAGTGACATCGTCAAGGTAGCCTTCAGGCCCAGCGTCACCTCCATCTTCATCATTGTCATCATTGAACTGTGAGGTCAGAGGAGAGGACGTTAAATATGGACGAGCAAAGGGTGGGGAAGCAAACATTTAAAGGTGGAAATACAACAATGGCCCTGCATGTTAAATTATATGTATGTATAAAATTACAAGCTGTAAATGTGCTTTGGTAAAGGAGGCTCTGTAAACCTGTAAACATGCTGTCAGAGGTATAACTCCCTCGTATTGCAGAGACCTTCCAGCTGAGTGTACTTCAAGAGTTTAGTGGAATAAAAGTGTAAAATGTTTTCTACCTGTATCAGGTCATGATGAGGGACAATCTTTCTACGCACATTGGGCTTTTATTTTGAAAGTCTTAGTTAATACCAGCCATTCAAATGATGTTTTTGTGAATAAATGTAACTAAGAGTCAAGGTCTCTCCTTCATGTCTCTCAGTTCTCACGTCATGCTCTGTGTTTGCAGGGATCAAGACAAATCAGACAAAAGTTCACAAAGTTCAGTTTAATGATTTCTGGACATTTTGCACCACAAGTCATGATTCAGTTTGCAAATTTACTCTGCACAGACAATGCTGTGACTTAAATAAATTTTTTATTTCTATTTTTTATTTAGTTTTCTACTTGTATCTTTGCACAGGTTTAATTTCAATTCAAATGTATCTTTATAAGTCTAATTTTAATGCATGTTTACTGTGTCTCATCCACCATTTAAACTGAATGATTCATTCTTCATATAATTATATAATAACATTTTATGTTACTTTAATGTCAGATTTCCCTGAAATGTGTCTTTCCTCAAAGGGTGAACATACATTAAACAATAAACTAACAGTACTGGACTTTAATGACAGGACACACACTGGTGCTTAGAAGATTACAGAGTTTACTTTCAAATCAAATCAAATCAAATCAAATTTTATTTGTATAGCCCAAAGTCACAAAACACATTTTGCCTCAGAGGGCTTTACAATCTGTACAGGGAGTGACACCCTCTGTCCTTAGACCCTCGGTTCGAGTGAGGGAAAACTTTGCATGACTTATCTTCAGTCTACAGCCCTCTGAAGTGAGAGTACTCAGACAGTGACATGTCTTTCGTGTTTGGATGATCAGGGTCCAGACTGAGCTCAGTCACCAGGCAGACTCAGAAAAACATGAAGTCAGCTGATTTCATGTTTTAGGTAGGAAGCAGCCTGAAGTCACATGATGTCGAGTGAGCTGGACAGTCCGTCCATGTCGCGAGGAAGTCACAGTTACTAAACACTTTCCCTTGATGAGACACATTAAAGACGACACACACTGTCCACACACACACACACTGTCCACGCACACACACACTGTCCACGCACACACACACACTGTCCACGCACAGAGAGGAAGTTGTCTTACCTCTTGGTATGACCGAGAGTTTTCCTTCCCGAGCATTCCTTTACTTTCTTTAATGACACAAACTGCGTCTGCTCGTCAACAGCTGCCGCCGTGTTATTAGTCTGCAGTGTGAAAACTAGTTTTCATGAATAACAGCTGCATTGTGAAGGAAACATGAGCCCCGGTGGTCGGTGTTTAGGTTCCTGTTTTCGGTCCAAAGGGAAAAGCGCCGCACACCCGCAGGGTGACGATACAGGCCCATCCCATGATAATGAGACACCTACTGCCCGCGTCCCAATAGTAAGATAAGTATGTCTCCTTGTCTCCTTGTTTCCTTCCCTAACTTGTGCTGACTTGTAAAATTCTACACTCAAAGGTCATAAACTGACCTAAAAAATGAATTCAACCTATCACCCCCCCCCCCCCCCCCCCCCCCCAAAGGTTACTAGGTAAAAAAAATAAAAGTGAACTGGACACTAGCTAGCCTACATGCTGACAACGTAAAGTTGTAGTAAAGTAACACCACAATACAACAAAAATGTCTTATTGTTTATATGTAAATTTAATGAAGGCTAATATAGGCCAATGACTTATAACAGTTCATTTACTTCATCTTTACACCACTAGGGGTAAATTAAATGGGAAAATATTTTTTATTTTTTATTTTAAGTAGACGTATTAACCCTCACGCACACGCCGCCATCTTAGGTGGGGGTACTTCTTGCTGGACAGTAACCCCCTGGTTGCTCCAGTGGTTGCCTAGTAACCTCTCCCGCCTTTTCAAAATGGCGACTTGTCTTCTTATTAAACTTTTGTAAGTATTAAACAAACTAAATACTAAATGCTACTACTGAATATGTGTCCGTTCATAGTTTTAGGCGGCTGCTAGGTGGATTTTGTTACCTTTAGACTGAGCCAGGCTAGTTTATCCCCGTTTACAGACCAGCTAACTATATTTAAGACAACCCACGTTACCAGAGTGGCATCACTCTTATCATATGATAATAAGAATATTTCCTAAAATATCAAACTACTTATCTAAACGTAAAGCAGGCTGATGGAAAACAAGTTGACAATTCCCGCTCGAATCACCGTCTCTATTATTATTTCCGACGTCCTTAAACGCAGCAGCAGCTCCATGCGGGAAGTGGCTGTCGGAGAGTTTCCGCATCAAACTCGTCCAAACAAACGATCCTGCCATGGCAACGACGCGGACCTGTCTCCTTTTTGTCGTCCTTTCTGCCACTTTAGCGGAAGACGTTAAATTAAAATACAAAGCGCCCACCAAACCTGTCCGGCTGTTCACCGAGGAGGAGCTGAGGAGGTACGACGGCAGCCAGGTAAACTTTATTTGCCCATAATGCAGGGTGTGTTTTTGTCTGTGGGCTGTGTGTGATAACGATTTATCTCTTTCTGCCTGTTTTACCCTCCTTGTCTCAGGAGGGGCAGCCGATTTATATGGCAGTAAAAGGAGTGGTGTTTGATGTCACCAAGGGAAAAGGTAAACACACACCATCAACCCCTGGAATGAAGCGAAAACTGACTCATTCAAACAAAACTGTCAAAGAAAAGCAGAATCTAACAGAAAGCTGTCCTACGAGTGCCCAAAGTCAAAGTCCAGACCGGACTTATCCCCTCAGGATTAACTGATTCTGATGTTGCATTCGTGTCACTGTCTTAAACTCGTTCTTTATTTTACCTCCTGCAGAGTTTTACGGAAAAGATGCACCGTACAACGTCCTGGTCGGTAAGGACTCCACCCGGGCTGTGGCTAAGATGTCCCTGGACCCGGCAGACCTGACATCAGATACTGTGAGTTTAGTGTGCACGCCTACAGGCAAATTATCTGCTCTGACAACACCTCACCCACCATGTTGTCTGTGTTTCCCAAAAGCCTGACCGTGTGTGTGTGTGTGTGTGTCACTGTTAACTCCCATGGGTGGAGAGCCCTGACATCTGACTCCTGAGTGTCTGCTGCAAAACAGCATTGTTAAGCTATATAACCACACTGAAACTGATGAAGAGCTGTGTATCAGTGCAGTGTACTTGCAACCATCCAGTCTCGTCTTCCACGTCGTGCCTGGTTATATTTTCTTCACCATGATGAACCTGATCCAGGGGCAAATGGAGGATCTTTATTGATATTATAGGAAATTATAGTTCCACTCTCTGACACTCTTACCTACAAGAAATAACATCAGTTAAAGGAACACTGAGTATGCATTTGCAATTTGGAGCCTCCGGAGTCATAAATATGTTCAGCTGTACTCGAGTATTTGTTCTTATTTACATTATTTATGATCAAAAACTAGTGAGTCAACATCTTTGCTAACAGCCAAACATCAACAAGGTCACCAACAGCAGACACAGCAGCAGCTAATATTACTGACTAGTCCAACAGCAGTCAGCCGAGCTCGGCGTCCCAGAACTCAGTCCCAGATTTACTCTTGTCCGTCGGCTTCTTGCTCGCTCACTCTCTCCTTTTCTTTTCTTAGCTTCCTCTGTCACCGTCCTCTTCGCTTTCTTCTCCTCTGCCATTATGTCCATAGAAGCTGCTGAGTCGGTTACATTCCCCCGTGCCCTGGGCCTGAAAACCTCCCCTTCTTCTTCCCGGTGGTCCAAGACACCTGTGGTTCAAACACTAATTAATAGTCTGGCAGCAGTGTTTTATATCTACTGCAGTCTTTGGATGTCAAGTCTGCTGATACCAGACTAAGGTGCACTGCAGTAGAAAAAAGGAGCATGCATGACGTTTTCCAAGTCTGCAGAGGAAAGAATGACCTAATCTGCGTTAACTGTCGCAGTCCAGCAAGGCGGCACCACTGTAGTCACCTGAGCATCGAAGGACAACTCTGAACCAAAAATAACCCCAAGGTTGTCGGCTCCTTTATGAACATTATTAGATGAAGGCACACAGATGAGAGGAGAGTTTATTAATGCTGCTGGTGCTCAGTGCACAGGGGGCAATCATAGTAAGATCAGGTTTAGAGATATTCAATCACAAGTTTTTAATTTCAGAGAGGCAGGACATGATGCAGGATATAAATGATATCAGGTGTGCCATCCAAGAATCGCTGCCTTAGAATGAACCTTTAATATCACAGAGAGGTCTTCTGCCAAACTAAGTACCAGCTTTCACATTTTTCATGAGTTTTGTAGACACTGTAGTTTCTCCTACACGGTTAGAAAAACACTAGATGGCACTACATCCCACACGCTGGACCTTTAAATGTTAAAATTCATGTAAATAATAATATGATGAAGTCATGTCCATTCTACCTCCAGCATCAGCGTATGACAGGTGCTGATGACAGTTGTTGTTTCCCTCCTTCACCTCCACAGACCGGCCTCACCGAGGAGCAGCTGAAGTCTCTGGACAGTGTGTTTGAAGGCACGTACAAATCAAAGTATCCCATCGTTGGTTACACGGCGTCACGAATCCTCAACGAGGACGGGAGCCCCAACAAAGACTTCAGACCGGAGGACCAGCCTCATTTTCAAATCAAAGATGAGTTTTAATCTCATTTTTCCTCTTTGTAGAACGTTGTTATAAACTAGTTAGCCCTTTGAATCGTCTCTCTTTACCTGATTAGAATCAGATGAACAACTTGAATGGATTTTATTTATATTTACTAAATGTTTCATTTTACCTGTGAGAGCTTTAATGGGAACAGTCTTAAAGAAACCATTTCAATCCTTACTGCACTTTGTTTTTTTACTACATTTTGACAAACATCAGGGAATGCAGAGTAAAACTAACTCTGAAGGCTACATTACTCTACAGTCAGCTCTCGTACACACACACACACACACACACACTAAACTGAGATTTAAGTTGAACACAGTCAAACTTTCCCATCTTCAACATACAGCACATATAGAAACATGCTCGTGCGTCACTCTGCACAGTGAAGCTGAAATGTTGTTTAGTGAAATATTGAAAAGAAGTCGAGGTGAAGTGTTCAAACGTCTCTCCAAATATGAATCAGTTAACAATCATTTAAAATGGAGAAGCTGCAGCCAAAAAATGAGCTTCATGCTTTAAATGTTCTTATCAATCTATCACTTTCTGTAATTGATTTTCATGTAAGAAGTCATTAAATGCACCGATTGTTCCTGTAATTAAAACCACTGAATCTGCAGCAGTGTGAATGTTTACATGATCAGAATCAGTCATCATCCTGTTTTTGTACAATTATCATTAAAGTGTGTAAATATGAAACTCCTCAGACTTTGTTTCACTTGAGCTTTAACACACTGCTCGTATGGATGTTATCTTGATGTCTTTATGGCGGCCCATGACTCACTCGTGTCACCTCCAAACAGGCAACATAAATAGTACGTCCGGCCTTATGTAGCCTCGCATAGCTCCGATCAAAGGTCCCTTCAGCGGTAAGACAGGTGATTGTCTTTGGGTGGAGCTGTGCGTCTTGTCTTAGGCGTCCCTGCTGGCTGATCGCAGCGGAGGTGAGTCTGTCAGCTTGTGTGATAGTTACCAAACTGAACCTCCCACTTCGCTGTGAGTGATCTACAGCCGGGTTCAAAGGACACAAGCCCTGCCCTTGAGTCTGCCAGCGAGAGCGGAGCCAAGTTCTTTATCAGCTGGAGGTTCTGCTGGTAGTCGGCCACTGCAGCCTCGGTCATCCTGGGAAACACTTTCTTCTGCTGGAGCTCGCCCACCAACCTGAGCCAAGATGCCCAAAACGGTAAGACACACTCTGGATCATTTTGTTGTGATGTGCCCCTGAAACATCTCCTCCTCATTATGAGGGCGGACGGTTTATAGATCCACCTTTAAAAATTCTCATGCAAAAAGAGCACCGAGTCAAACAAACATGAGGCTTCATAATGTTTAATCTTTGGTCACATCTTTTTCTCTGCGTTCAGGCTTGTATGGCACTTTTCCTTCTTGGCATTTACTCATTAACCAAATGTAGAGTTTGACCCACGCTGCACACATTCCTGGCTGAAAGAAATGGCACTTCACTCTGTGCCGTATGTCGCCTGTGTGGATAACTGATAATAATCTGGTGACACCGGAGTGATTTGTAAATGTCAAGAGCGACTTCAGCAGCTTTATACTCCAATCTTATATTTTGTAAGCCGGGCAGCAGTAATCAGTTGGCTATGTTTCGTTTGCTGAAAGTCCTAAATGCCCTCAGTTAGAGTTACTTAAGTGTTCAGCATCAGTCTTTCGGAGAACTGATAAGATGCATTACGGCTGCGACTCCGCGCTCGTATTGACACTCCAAGGAGAAAGCCACTCAGAAGAGGTCACGCTGACGTTTGTCTCCGTTTGAGTGACGCTAACTTGAAATCAAACAAATGAAGTCGTGGGAGCAGGTGATGGAAAATCTGACTTCTGAGTTAGTCAGGAACAATTTGTGGATTCCAAAAGTACAAACAAATTTTTAAAAAGCAACACACTGGTTGATTGTAATGGATTACTTCTTCCACAATGGTGACTATTACCATGGTCAATGATTGAAGAAAAGGTCAGGCCGCAAGGAATTCATCAGCAGGAGTTAGGGAGTTATCTTAGGCATGTGCTCATGGAAAATGGAAACAGTTGAGAAACATGTTTGATGTTTCATAAACTGGATGTTCTCTTAGTGGCTCAGGTTTCAGTGGGTTTATCTTTATGACACCCGGGGTGTGCTCAAGTGTAACTTCATAAAATGATTGTGTAACTCCTACAAGCCCCAATCTGGACCTGCGGGCCGGGGTCAGCCAGTTTCCGGATGTTTGTCGTGCCTTTGTGGAAAATATTCAAAATAAATTTTCCTCTTTTGGGAAATTAATTCTCGAAACACACGAACGTCAGATTTGTGCAAGTTTTATTGCTTTTCATATAAAACAGTTCAGTCTTACAGTGATAAAGTCTCTGGGGCAATTTGGCAAGCAGCGAGTATTTTGATATTTTAATCTGCGTGTGTGCAACCTTGTGGCAACTTGACAAGTTAGTCCAAAGTCTAAAGTCTAAAGATAGTGAGCAATTATGGTTTATGAACAATCCACTTCACAGCAAAATTAAAGACGTGTGCTTGTTGATGTGAGCGATGCATTCACTTCATGTCAGGGTGAAGATTTAAATGGACTGGATGGAAATAAGTGTGTGTCACGTGACTGATGTAACTTTTTGCGCTGTAGGTCAACGTGCGCGTCACCACCATGGACGCAGAGCTGGAGTTTTCCTTCCACCCCAACACCACAGGGAAGCAGCTCTTTGACCAGGTCTGTATGTGAAAAGCACAACAAGAGCTCACACAGATTTCTGGGATTGTTTCAGTTTTCATGTAGGACAGCTGCAGCTCATGAAGTGGTCAAACAACATGAACACATTTTCACTTCATGATGAATCCATAACTCTCTTTATTTTGGGGGTTCGGATCCGACTTGCTCCCCATCTCTCTTTCCCCACATTCCCTCAGCTGTCTCCGTCAAAAATAACAATAATAATAAAACGGCCAAAAAAATGTAAATAAAAGCCCTTAAGGCCAGACACTGCAGGTGGATAGGGTAAAAACACTTAAACTCATGGATATCACCATGAAACTTTGAGTTAATTTCTTTATTATTTCAAGTTTCCAGAGATTTTTAGGTTTAAAAATGTACAAATGAGCCAAGTAATGGGATCGTAATCAGATGAAAATTAATGAAATAAGAACTTTTACATATCTGGTGCTAACGTTTGGTGAATTTTGGAGAAATCTAAATAGACAAATAAAATAAAACATTTTTGATTTTGCTTGTTAGTGTCTTGAGTAAGTATACTAGTTATTATGTTAAAGGGCAGTCAGAGGGTAGCACAGTTGTCAGTTGTTGAAACGAGTGAATTAAAATGCATTTTATCAGTAGAAAAGTTTATTGCACATCGTCAAGTGAAATCTGCAGTTACTGCACGTTCAAAGTTTACTTATTAATACACAATTAACTACTTAATTGACGGCCCTTTCTCTGGGGTGCATGTAGTGTGTGTTATATGGGCAGCTGTGTGATAAAGGAGGTCCCGAGGACTGAAGTGTTCTTCACCTCAGCTCGAGGTGACGTGATCGTAAAGGACACTGATGCACACACTCTGCAGTCTCCGTGCTGTAAAATGTCCAAAGGTTGTTTCTTCAGAATGTTACAAGTGTGATGAATGAAGAAAATGAAGGGAGTTAAGTAGAGGAGGTGGAGGTGGAGGTGGAGGTGCAGATCCTCCTGCTATCATGTCTCTGCTCCTCTCTCTGTGTCTCAGGTTACCAGGACCATCGGTCTTCGTGAGATTTGGTACTTTGGGCTGCAGTTTATGGACGTCAGAGGGTTCGTCACATGGCTGAACCCTGACAAGAAGGTAACTGTGGTTGGATGTGTGTCCTGTGCAGTCAGCTGACGTAGCTGCTAGTTTATTATGAAAATAAACATGCTAAAGATCAGACTTACATTCATGTGTAATCCTGTGTGTGTGTGTATTTATCCCCCTAAACACAAATATGTACAGGTCATACAGTATATACTTTAATTACTCTGTAATCTCTCCCAGTGTCTCTTGGCAACAGTAGTACTCACAGTTTGGAGGATATAGTTCATATAGTATCAGGATAAAATGTCCTCTAATATAACAAAAAGAAAACTTTTCTCCCAAGTCGTCTAAAGTGAATTAATTTTAAGAGTTGTGAAAGATTGACAATGAGAAAAACTCTCTACTGAAGTTTCATTTCAGTCTACTCTGCAGACTTTGTTCACGGTGTTCTCTTCTCATACCTGCTCCGCTCCGCTCAGGTGATGGTCCAGCAGGTGAAGAAGGAGACGCCCCTGCAGTTCAAGCTGAGGGTCAAGTTTTACCCCGAGGACGTGTCCGAGGAGCTGATCCAGGACGTCACCCGGAGGCTCTGCTTCCTGCAGGTGAAGGAGGGCATCCTGGCAGAGGACATCTACTGCCCTCCGGAGACGGCCGTGCTGCTGGCCTCCTACGCCGTCCAGGCCAAGTTCGGAGAGTACAAGAAGGGAGATCATAAGCCGGGTTACCTGGCCTCTGAACACCTGCTGCCCAAGAGGTGAGTGTGAGTTAGCTGGTCGAATTCGGTTGTAGCTGGTGGTCATTTCATTTTCTGTACTGCAACGAGCAAACACACACAGAATACATCCACATCCATCCATCCACCCGGCGGTTGGATGGAGCATATCACCCTGTGCACCCTGGACAAGTCAGTTTATCACAGGGCACATAGAGAAAACAACCAGTCACACTCACAGTGACACCTACAGACAATTTTACCACTGTAGAAATACTCATGCATGTAGTATTACCAACAAAAAGTACTCACAGTAGCAAGAGTAAAAGTACTCATCAAGCAGAATGAGCCACCTTAGAATGAAGTATTTTATTGAGCTTATTGTTAAGGTGGAGCTGCTGAGCATGATCAAATATATCAGAGTAAAAGTACAATATAAAGTACTCAGATGTGTGTGTAAGTACTTTCCACCCCCGTGTGTACAGAACAGAGCGACACAGTAAACAGTACGGATCAATGACTCAATTATGAACCCGTGATCCTTTTTACGCCCTCACAATTGCCACCGACAGATATGACCGGAGAGGAAAGACGGCACAATGCGGCGTGTTTGGTTTGAGCTCTGTAGGTATACACAGACTGTTTACACGTTCACCAGTGTGCTGCTGATAACTCGTCTCTCCTCTCAGAGTGCTGAAACAACACAATCTGTCCAAGGAGCAGTGGGAAGAGAGAATCCAGATTTGGCACGAGGAGCACAGATCGATGCTGAAGTAAGTGAGAAACAGTCCGAGTGTCACAGTGTGACTAACAGATGAGAACCTGAATTCATCAGCACTAAAACATCTTTAATACCAAAGACTCTGTGATGTTTTATGACTTAATGACTCTTCTTTTCATGTGTTAATATTACACTACGGTTTAGTTTGTAACAGCCTTTTGTTCTGGGTCAAGGTTCAGTCACATTTTACAGAAACCAGACGTCATTTTTATTTATCGTCATCTATCTTATTCTTTATTATTCAAGGAAAAGCAGCTACTGCTACGATACACACGGTTTAATAATATTTACCTTTAATCTTCTTTGTTTCACTGACTGCTGGTTCTTTAAATCAACCTTTGCAACCTTCTTTGAAGAACCAACAGTTCAAAGGTTCCTTACAGAAATGGTTCCCCTGTAGCTTCACCATGAAGAACCACTTCAGGCTCTAACTCAAACCTTTATTTAAGCGTAACCTAAGCGTCCGAGGTCACACACCTTTTTGTCTGACCTGTCGGAGTAAACGATAACTGAAGTCATTAATAAACTCTTCTACAGTTTATGTTTATCTGTCCATTTGACCTGAACAGGGAAGAGGCCATGCTCGAGTACCTGAAGATCGCTCAGGACCTGGAAATGTACGGCATCAACTACTTTGAAATCAAGAACAAGAAGGGCACGGACCTGTGGCTCGGAGTCGACGCTCTGGGACTGAACATCTATGAGAAGAAAGACAAGTAAGTCAAAGAATCAGTGACTTAAATCGCTGGTTGAGCAGTCGAGTCTCTCCTAACGTCCTGACATACAGTTGTAGACGTGAGAGCAGCGCACGAGCGGTCATCGACCTCTGCTACCTTCTCTGCCAGTCGGTCAAGCTTTAAACAACACGTTTGACCGCATGGCTGTTGTTTTGGAGAGGCCATTGACCTAATTCTTCTGATTCTGCCGAACATGAACACACCACATGTGCCGAAGAGTGTGTGCAACAAACTTTTTAAAGCTCGCTGTGTTCTCCGCCCTCCAGGCTGACTCCAAAGATCGGATTCCCCTGGAGCGAAATCAGAAACATTTCATTCAACGATAAGAAATTCATCATCAAGCCCATTGATAAGAGAGCTAACGTGAGTATTCTCTGCAGAACATTTGAGTTAAACTATTTATTTTTTCTGCAAATCTGTGCAAATTTGTCATCTGCTGTCCTTTTCTGTCCAAGGATTTCATATTCTATGCTGCACGACTGCGAATCAACAAGCACATCCTGCAGCTGTGCATGGGCAACCACGACCTGTACATGCGCCGCCGCAAGGCCGACTCCATCGAGGTCCAGCAGATGAAGGCTCAGGCCAACGAGGAGAGGCTGCAGAAGAAGATGGAGAGGTGATGGAGGCGGGTTATTGTCGAGTCACGGGCGTGAGATTTGAAGTGAGGCGACGATTTAAAACGTCCGTCTGTGTTCTGCAGGGATCGGCTGGAGAATGAGAAGAGGAGGAGGGAGGCCATCGAGAAGGAGAAGGATAGCGTGGAGAGAGAAAAGCAGGAGCTGATGATGAAGCTCTACGAGTATGAAGAAACGACCAGGAGGGCGGAGAGAGGTGAGACGCTTCACTTAACTCACAGAAAGAACCACCGTGGACAACATAAAGATTTCAATCTTAAACTAATAACGCGGCGTCGCTGCCCTCTTCTGTTTATCTGTTTGAAAGTGTAGATGATCAGATTGGATGTTCCCCTGCAGGCTTGGTCTTTTTTTTAAAGGCCTTGCAAGACCACAGCTGCAGGGATGTCACTATAAAATGTCTGATTTATTTGTTAAATGTCACAAGACATCAGCCTAATCCTCTGGAGGGAAATTCAGTCTCCTAAATCACAAAAAGTTCATCTGTAAAACAGCGTCTGAAAAGAACACACACAGGTTCGTAAATTCTTCAAGGTGACGCTTAACGAGGTGGCTCGATGTAGCGACAGATCCCTGAGTATCCAACATGCTGTCTGGTCTTGGTCTCGGTTTAGTTGGTCTTGACTACAACACTGCCACACACTCTGTACGCATATACATGTGTTTATATTTGCAAATACTGGAGCTCTCATAGATCCATCCTGGCTGTCCCTAAAAGTGTCTCCAGATGATTAAAGTATAAAATATTTCAGTTTTTCTGACTTTCCGCTCAGAATACTCAGAATACATTTTTTCTCTTTATGGCTCTAAAAATCACTAACTGCTCACAACTTTTATCACGAGGTGTCACAAGCAGACACTGCCTCAAGTAAGACAAACATATTATTCACAGGTTTATAACTGTGGCACAAAACTTGAGTTTAGTAGTAATACGTGATGTATTTCTCTGACTTTGTCCTGCAGAGCTTCAGGAGCAGCTGGAGAGGGCCATGAGGCTGGAGGAGGAGAGGAGGAGGGTGGAGGAGGAGGCGCACCGGCTGGAGGCTGAGAGGATGGAGGCCATAATAGCCAAGGAGGAGCTGGCCAGGCAAGCCGAGGAGCAGATAAAGAGCCAGGAGCAGCTGGTGAGTCCACGGTGCAGCGAGTGCTCGAATCCTTCACGTGAGAAAGTCGTGAGAGAAAAACAGTCGTTATGGATAAAGGCTAAACACACGTCAGCGTTTTAATCCGTGTTTGGGGGGATTATGTTTCTCTTACAGCTTGAGAAAAAACTACAGGACTCTGTCTTAGTTTGCACATCCTCAGAAACGTCATGTGATCTTTTATGAGTTCATTATTAAACATTTATTCATTGACACCACATTTAAACTGTCATTGAAATTACGGTGAATTCCAGTTGGCCATCCATTCATAAAATGACGCCGTGTCCTGATAATCGAGGTCGCCGAGGTAAACAGGTGTCTATTCTTGGGTCTCTTTGATGACACGGTTCGTGCCTCCCGCCCCGCAGGCTGCAGAGTTGGCCGAGTACACCGCCAAGATCGCTCAGCTGGAGGAGGACAAGAGAGTCAAGGAGGAAGAGGCTGAGACATGGGAGAGCAAGGTGAGTGTCCGACAGGCGAGCAAAGGACGGACGGACAGACGGACTCCTTCAGATCACAGATTACATTATATTTCAAACGACTAAAACAGTTTATTATTACTTAATAAATATTTGTAAGGCTGTAATTTATTAACAAACATCTTTATCAGAGAAGTTATAACTGCTGATAAATACTGCACATTAATAAACACTTCTGAACGACCTTTACATTATTATAGTGTGCTATAAACATTTTATTTCTATACTTAGACTGAGTTCAAGTTCCATACGTAAAAATACTGAGTAAAGATTAACAGATACCTTCATAAATTTTGTATTTATCGTCTCCTGTCAACAGTTAATCATCCGGTTAATGAACACATGAACGCTGACCCGTCATGGTCACGATTTTCTGAAGGGGGGAAAAATCATAAATATGTCTCTCCTCTTCATCCCAGGCGAAGATTGTGGAGGAGAGCCTGATAAAGACTCAGGAGGAGCTGCACAGTGTGATGAACTCGGCTCCTGCCGCCGCTCCTGCCTCCTCCTCCTCCTCCTCCTCTTCCTCGGACAACGAGAGCGAGCACGAGCACAGCGAGGAGCACAGCGAGGAGAACAGCACCTACAGCGCTGAGCTGCAGACACAGGACATCAACGACCACCGCGAGGAGGAGGAGCGACTCACCGAGGCAGAGAAGAACGAGCGCCTGCAGAAGAAGCTGAAGGTGAGCTCAGGTGCCGAGTACGTGGACATAATAAGACCACTCATGATTGGTCGACACTTAAAAAATCTTTCTCTCTGAGTCATTTTTTCCCATCATGAATATTTCCTAAAACTCTCATCACACCACTTAATTAGAGGACAGAGTCGTGTTGCGTCTAAATATTTCCTTAAAATTTGGAAGTTTATCTTTTGGCAGCTGCAGGAAACATTTGTCAAGTCAAGAATCATCCGCACACGTGTCAGACATCCAAGTGAAGTAACGATAAGCAAAACAAAGACTTACTACAAATTCATGATTCACCCAGAATGTGCTGCAGCCGTCAGACTGTTACAGTAAATGACAGGAAGTCTTCGAATGCACCGAACGTCACAGTTACGACTGTGTCCTTTCGGTTTAATAACTGGAGCTTTCCTCCCTCCAACAGGCCCTGAGCTCAGAACTGGAACAAGCCCGAGACGACACAATGAAGACCCACAACGACCTGCTCCACGCCGAGAACGTCCGAGAGGGCCGCGACAAGTACAAGACCCTGCGTCAGATCCGTCAGGGCAACACCAAGCAGAGGATCGACGAGTTCGAAGCCTTGTAGGAACCTCAGAGACCCAAAGATCTCTCCTAAATACCTCATGAAGGCCCCGTTCAGCAATGTTTCTTTTCAGTGTGATGTTAATTGCAGCCACACCTGATTTTTTTAAAGACCCAGAAAAGCATGGAGCTGATCTGTGTAAAAGTACCTCCATGAGATTTATTCTAACTTTAGCTTGAAAGCACTGTCTTTGTTTTATTTTATTTTGTAGCTCTCAAACATCTCCAGTGTGCTTCTCAGTCCCATTAAAACATGAAACCTGAACAGACGTGTTCCTGATACACTGTGTGAACAAAGCTGGTGTGAGTGTGAGCTGTACTGTAGAAATGACAACGATCAAACAGGTTATTGCACTTTGGTCTGAAGTGGTTAAATTTGGTGTGCCGTGTTAGAATCAGTGTCACGTAGAACAGCAGCTGATTAACGTATTCATTATTTTAATTGTTTTGAGCCCGGCTGTGTGTCTTTATATTCTTTATTGTACCCAAAACCAGAACATTAAATTTATAATGTGGTCTAAATAACAATACAGCTCGCTTGATCTCATTTATGAATATTTAAAGGATCTAACCGTGTTTGTGTCATTATTTCAGATCTGAGCTAAATAATCTGACTGAGGGCTGAAACTGAAGCCACACACCTGAAATAACCATGTTTGTGGGCTATTATACGGATCCTACATTTCCCATAATGCAACTCAAAAGACTTCAACACGTGTACAGCAGTAGATTAGTATGACATCGTGTACGGAAGCCTGTTGCTGGAGGTTAGGGGGCCCATCCAACCCTGATGACATCACTATGACCTCATTCGTGTATTTATGTGTTTACTGATATTCTGCATGAGTGTAAAGCTGCACACACACACACATCACATCTCCAGGCTGCTGAGCTCTGCTGGTGGTTGTGAGTAAACTGTGCAGTGATCCTTTAAAGCTGCATCCACAGACCTCCACCTGCTGCAGGAGACGAGCGTCAAACTTTATTTATAACCCCTCCCAGACATCCTCCTCTCCCCAGCCCGTGAGCCTGTCGGCTCTGCTCACACCTCTCTGGGTTTTCTGCGTGACAAAAGTTGCGTTTGTCTTCCCGCCGTGAAAAGGATGTGACTTTTTAAATATTTACCCACGAGGAGACGACGCTTATCATTAGGTTGCTAGACAACTTGCGAAGCCAGTCGAGCTAGTCTGTTTAAATAGGCACTATGCAAATATTTTACCTGTGAATGAACACATGAATCATACAGCAGAGGGATATTTGACAACGTTAGGGACCGGACTGCTTGCTGGTGGGCTGCTGCTGCGCTGCTCAGTTTATTTTGGCCTGAGGGGGAAGACGGAGGAAAGCTGCGCGCCTGTGCGTAAAAAGCTCCGGAGAGGTGAGCGCTTGAATTTTTTGGTCTACTCCACTCCAAGAATCCGCCTCTTGACAGTCTGTGGGATTGCCCTGTGTTTCTTTTCTGCAGAATCTAAATATAAGTCGGTGACAAACAGTCCAAATACAGTAGCAACCCAACTGTGATGTGGGGGTGGTGCTGAGAGAACAGCTCCGTCTTCAGAGTCCCCCCCCGGCCCCCACCCCTCTGTTGGTTCCGGAGTCCGTCAGGAGAAGGTCGCACCGAGTCTCAGCTCCACCTGCACCTGAATGAATGTTTCCTCTTTTTGTATTATCCTTGTTACCATGAAGAGACAAAACGCCCGGACTCTCGCCCTCATCATCAGCATCCTCACCTACCTGGTGGTCGGAGCGGCCGTGTTCGAGACGCTGGAGTCGAAGCAGGAGAAAAGTCACAAGAGGAAGCTCGACGCCAGAAAGTACGAACTCATGCGCAAATACAACTTGACCAAAGAGAACTTCGAGGAGCTGGAGCACGTCGTGTTACAGCTCAAACCTCACAAAGCGGGAGTGCAGTGGAAATTCGCTGGCTCGTTTTACTTCGCCATCACTGTGATAACGACAATAGGTGAGCAGCTTTATTCACTATCATGCTGAAAGATGCGCTGCGCAGGGCCGGAGCCAGGGTTTAACGAGGCGTGGGGCCCCTCAGCACAGACTGTGCCTTTCATTAGTGTTACACTGGAGCCGCAGAGTGCATGAAGTGCCAGAACATGTAATTCCTCTAACGTCCACCGGAGGCTGGCTGCAGAAGTGAGTCAGTTTCCATAAGTCCCCATGTTAGACAGCAGAAATAAACATGTTTACAGCCTGGTACAAAAACAGTTCTGGTCTCTGTAGCTAATTTCCCCGTTTATGACAACTGTACTGAGGGTGAATTTATATACAGCTCACCTGTTCACATTATATTAAGGCTTAAAGTTATGTACGCTTTGATTGACAGGTGGGTAATCCGTGTCTTTGCTGATTTACATTAGCCAGGAGGTGGAAGAGGCAGGACTAAATATTTTAAGCTTCAGAAACCTGTTGGTGACTTTATTATTTAAACTGTCATTGTGATAGACTGACTATTTTCTGCTTCTTTCTCTTCACCTAAAAATCAAACAAACAATTAATACTTCCAACTATAACTCATTGTTCGTGCTCTGCCTCGACACCTTTGAAAACGTTTTGGACTAACAGACATAATAAAATGTTAGGAATGTCATTTTGGTGGAAGAAAAACCCTTAATACCCCAGCTTCTTTCCTTTTTTAGTCTTAAAACAGTCAAATCTAAGAAAAGTGAGTCAGTGAAGGTGTACTGTGTGTGTAACGGTCGTCACTAAAACCAGCAACAAAAAAAAAACATTTGCTCCATAAGTCCCCATGTTAAAATATCTGCACAATAAAAAAAATATGTTTAACTCAGACAAAGAATTTGTACAAATTTACACATTAACATTCAGTTTGCACATGAATTCTGCCGTATCACCTTGTGGTTTAAATGAGGAATTTGAATGTAACGCTTCTCTTGAAACATGACGCCAAAACCCAAACCACTTCCCTAGATCAGCTTCCTGTCTGATGTTTTTATACATTTTTTAAAATGCATTTAAAAAAAGAAATGTCAGGAAACGTTTGGTGTCAGGAAATGACGCCTCCCCAATAAGAACACTGCAACCTCCAAATGAACGACGCCTGGGTCTGCACGCTCAGGACAATGAATGTCCTACCGGTTCCTACAGATCAGGGGCACAAACCTCCTGAAGACCTCCAGCTCTTCAGAGAGGACCTGCTTTGCAACACTACCAGCACTCTACTACTGTCCTCGTCACGCTGACTGTTTCCCTTGTGTGATCTGTCCGTAACTCATTGCGTTTGCTAATAATTTGACTAATAAACACATAACAAAATGTTAAGAATGGAATTTTAGTGGAAGAAAAATCTTAATCCCTCGACTTCTTTCCTTTTTTTAGTCTTGAAACAGTCAAATCTGAGAGAAGTAGGTCAAAAACTTACTAGATTTATCCTTAAAAGACCTTCCAGGTGTGGAAACACCTTGTGGAGTCACTAAAACCGGCTCCGGCTCAGCATCTGTCACCACGATCAGGCCACTTCAGGGTAATTCAGATGAAGAAAGCCTTTCTGATTTATTTCCAGTGTTTACAACATCTCAGCTGACAACAGCGTGGGAGTTATAAATAAGTAGCTGTTAATTCACAACGCTGAACAGTGTGATTGAGTTTTCCATTAATGGGCTCTAGTGGGAGTGTGTGTCAGCGTCCTGTGGATCTAAAGTCAGGCTGAACCTTTGAAATAATAATTTGATTTAAACACATCTGAGTGTCTGAATGTCGTGTCTCCTCGTTCAGGGTACGGCCATGCAGCGCCGAGCACCGACTCAGGGAAAGTGTTCTGCATGTTCTACGCCCTCCTGGGGATCCCGCTAACCCTGGTCATGTTCCAGAGCCTGGGTGAGCGGATCAACACGTTCGTCAGGTACCTGCTGCACCAAGCCAAAAAGTGCCTGGGAATGCGTCAGACCGAGGTGTCCATGGCAAACATGGTGACCGTGGGCTTCTTCTCCTGCATGAGCACCCTGTGCGTGGGGGCCGTGGCGTTCTCCCACTGCGAGGGATGGAGCTTCCTGCACGCCTTTTACTACTGCTTCATCACGCTCACCACTATCGGGTTCGGGGACTATGTGGCTCTGCAGAGGGACGACGCGCTGCAGAATGACCCTCGCTATGTGGCTTTCTGCTTTGTCTACATCCTGATGGGCCTGACGGTGATCGGAGCGTTCCTGAACCTGGTGGTGCTTCGCTTCCTGACCATGAACACCGAGGACGAGCGGAGGGACGCCAAGCAGAGGGCCCTGATGTCCGTCAATAAGTCCAGAGGGGAGGTGACTCGTCTAATACCGGTGTCAGCCTCCACCTCTTCCACACCTGTAGCAGACAACACCACAAAGTCGAAAGATCTGAAAGGCGTCTACACCGAGGTGCTGCACTTCCAGACTATATGCTCCTGCTTGTGGTACAGGAGCAAGGAGAAGCTGCAGGGCTCCATTCCCACTATGGTCCCTCAGGAGCTGACGTTCTCTGATGCCTACTTGCAGCAGAACAGTAACTGCCCTCACTACATGGAGCCTTTATCAACAGGCTGCGTTTGCAGTCCACGTCAGTGTTCGAGCATAAGCTCCATAACAACGGGCCTACACATTCTCTCTCCGTTCAGGGTGTTTAAGAGACGCAGCTCCGTCTAGCCTTTCGATACAGCAGATTTCAGCACAGCACAATGCGTCTATATACTGCCAAGAGGGCAACAACAGATACTTGGCAGTCCTCACGGCAAAGACGTGACTGCAAGTTGATGTTTGTGGTGCTATAATCCCAGTAAACCAACAGTAGGACACGCAAAAAGGGAAGAGCACATACAGTACTGTACACAGCGAATGCACAACAGCGCAATGTTTTGAGGTCTGACAAATCATGTAGGAGGTCACACGAGTCGTGGCGTGTGGCGCACACGACGTGTAGGTGGCAGTGTGGCGGCAGAACGGGCGCCGCCAGAGAAGGGTGGAGTCTGGAAAATTACAGAAAACGTCTTAGGCGACAGCACGGCAGTGAAGTTTGATTCGAGGTTGTTCACACGTCTTAATGTTTTGTGACTGATGCAGCGCCGTTTTCTGGCCACGCCTTATCGCGTCCTTAAAAAAAAAAAACATGTTTAAACAAATCGTGATTGTCAGAACTGTATTAAAGCTGACACACACACACACACACACTGGTAGCTCAGTATGACTCATTCTCCGTGTAGCTGCTTCTGTTATTGAGATTTTCATTGCTCTCTGCCCAAATTGTCGGTGCATCAGTCACAAACACTGCAAAATTACGTAACGTCACAAGTGGAGAAGATCAAAAAGTCACGGTGACGTACCCCCAAACAGTGAAACTGCATTAGGATAAGAAGTACGGTCACCATAAATAGACGCTGACTGAACAACACTCGACTGGATTTGGACAACAGTACAAAGGACGGGTGGGATAAATCAACAACTCTGATCTAGCTGTACCCGCCCGGTTGAAACGATGCGTTTTCACTGTGTTGCAATGAGTTCGATGAGCAGATTCAGCGTCATGGCTGTGTGTTACATCTGGAGCCGGAGCGAGGACGTGATTAGCTTAGCTTAAAATTGGAAGCAGGAAAAAAACAAAGTTATAAATACCTCTAATAACACCTCGGAAACTCACTGATGATCACACTCTGTCTTGGCTAGCTTCATTTTTAGCAACTTCCTAGAAAACTCCTTTTATACAAACACAGTTTGTATAATCGCTTTGCATGTCATTTATTAGCTTGTTTACATACTTGGAGCCAACCGGTTAGCTTAGCTTAGCTTAGCATAAAGACTGTAAACAGGTGTCTCTGTCCTGAGGTAACAAAAAAGAAAAATCTGCCTAGGAGCACCTGTAAAGCTCAGCAATTAACATGACAGAGCCAGTCTTTATGCGATGCTAAGCTAATCTAACCACAGTTAGCACATAGAAGTATATTTCTCAATATATTTTCTCATACTTAGTGAAACAACTTTTTTTTTTTTTTTTTTTTTGGTTACCTCATGGTAAAAATCTTGTGACGCTGGCAGGGAGTCAGCAGAGACGTTGCACAGAGGTGTTGTGTGGTCAGATAAACTGTCTCTTCCAGTTTGAAACGCCCCCCGAAACCACATTTCTTCATTTCTGTTTGTGTGCTGATTTAAGATAAGGTGTGTTCATTTGTGAGCTTCAGACGAGCTCCGAGGCAAACAGACTTTCTAACTCTGGATATGCTAAGCTAGGCTAACCTAGCTCCCTGGCTGTAGCTCTGACACACAGACATCTTGTCTAACGCTGACCAAGAAAACAAAAGTATCCCCTTCACGGAGGTCTGACTATGAAAGAAACACATCAGATATTCATATATGAAGCGTGCAGAGCCGTCCAAATCACATCTGGATCAAACTGTGGATGCAGACTATTTTTAGGAGCGGGTTCGGAGTGGCAGATGGGAGGAGGTTTTCTGTGTTTGGACAATGGATAATAAGATGGTTGTCAGTCAGAGACAGTTATGCCACAAAAGACGATTGATTGATTGAAAAGGGACAAAAATCCACCCTCAGATACTATTCCTTGTATTTCTGGGCCTATTTTGGTGTTTGGTGGTGTATTTTTTCTTTACAGTAGGGCGACTTGATGTGTCATCCAGTTTATTTCTGGCAGCTGTGGAGCTCTACCAGGAGATGAAGTACTTTAGTTTTATTCCACCACCTGAAGAAACATTACAACGAATCAGGATCAGCATCACAGACTGATGATAGTCAATATCTGAAGGTGGATTTTTGACTTTCTGCTGTTTATTGTCTTGCCTTGTCGGGTGAAATCACCCATGTGACATAAAAACAAGTGCCAAAAAATGACTTGCAAATACTATTTGATCTTCTGAGACGCTGGTCTCATCTCTTTTGAGGAAGTTGTGACTGTACTGTACCTCTTTGCACATGATGATTTTTTCTTCTTCTGACTTGCTTTTAACAATAAGTGACCCAGAAAACAAACAAGCCTACTATATATTTCATGCAGTACTGTATTAAAGTAGCACTACGTGCACTAACAGTTTTTTCTGTTTTCTTTTTTTTAAGACGACCAGCGGCAAAGTAGTACTTGAACACACGAGATAAACTTGAACTGTAAGAACGTTTTTTTATCTTGACCTGCTGAGGGTTGTGTTAAGTTAAGACGACGTGTAGTTCAACACAATATTGTGCTATTTTGCCCATTTAAAGAAAAGAACATCCACAGAAAACATTAAAGAAACTGATATTCAATCCAAAAACTCTGTTTTTGTTGTTTTACTCTTTTCTGATTTTTAATTTTTTGATTTTATTTGTGGAATCTACAGTAAAAAAAACTGTACAAGGTGTCGTCGCGTGATGTTTGCACGCTGTTTGCCAACATGTGCTGCGTGAGAGAAAAAAGCCTGCTGAATGTATAGAAATGACCAGTTTGGTCCAGATGGTTTCCCCCTGGGAATTCTGACTGAGGTCCAGTTCCGGACAACCTACAGCAGGTTAGTCACGAGCAGAGAGTATGGCGGTGTGTATCATTATGTCATCGTTTGTGCAAAGGATGGACAAAATAACGGAAACACACACACCAAGGGGTGTTTAATTTAGCCACCAGGACTAATATTAGACTGAGGTGTTGATTCAGCTATATTGTACGGGTATGGAATATTTAAATTAATATGAAGAAAAGAAGAGAAATAGAAATAGTGGAACATTTTTAGTCAGCGCAGTGCAGTCTCTATTTAACTTCATTAGCAAATAGAGGCTGTCTTGGGTTTAAATTAAGCTTTTCTCATAAAAAATAGTTATTTCCTGCATATTTAGATAAGATGGCCCTCTTGACCAGATTGTTGAGTCCATCTCCATATCCGATCCCTGGATGTTCACCGCTCTGGTCTGAGACGTCCATCAACATCTCCTGCGTCTCACTGGCCTTGATGTGGAGGTGGTCAAGAGCTGATGAAGTCTGTGATGACCCATTATGTGGCAAAGGAAGAAGTCTCAATAATCATAACATAATATAATAATCACATTTTATTTAAGGTGTGAGTTATACAAAGTTTGGATATCACACATGCCCTTAACATGTTTCTGTGTGGAGTAACTTCACTGACTAGTCATTAAAGATAATCAATACGAAGAATAAAAGACTGATCACATAGACTTAATATCAGAGGTCTATATCATTGCTGTGTGTGTACCTTAAAAATAAGGCAGAGCTTGTGGCCTCTCGGAGGTTAACTGTGTTGGACATGGCAGCTTTGCATTTCTAGGTTAAAGTATTGCAGCTAATTAAACAAGTTAAGACTTGGAACATCAATTAGTCACTTCTTGAGAACTGAGCAGTAACGACTGTGTCCCGTAATTAAAGCTTTGCTTGCCGTTGCAACATCAAACCAGCTCGTAAAATCCTGGCCCGGTGCCTCTGAATCGGCCTTCAGCCATTAGATGTGCACAGAAAAGCAACAGAAGGAGTATCCATTTGACAAATCCCTGTATTGGCCCCCTGTGGCCGGAGCATCTGCTGTTTTCTACTTTGGCCATAGACCTGAGTATCTATGTCAAAGACAAAAATAGCTCCACTGAGAAGGTCAGCGGTGGCATTACGTCACTCTGTTTCTTCTCTGTTTTTAGAAATATTCTGGCCGGGTTAAAGCTCAAGGTGTCGACGAAAGAGATGTTCAACAACGAACAGGACACGTCAACCTGTTTCTGAGGTTCAGTTATCTTTTCTGGAAACAACTGTCGACTCTGAGCTAAATGCTAATATCAGCATGCTAACGTGCTCACAGGTGAAGCAGGTGTATGTGAGCATGTTCACTCATCACTGAACATAAAGCACAGCTGGTTAACTGCAGCTTAACTCCTTTCACGTTTTCCAGTGTAGAAACTTCAAAATATTCATTCATCATTTTCAGAAAATATTTAAATTTAAATTCATGGACAGAAGCAAGTATTTGCAACTAGTATTTACTGATTCTTCTTTTTATCTAGAAACTTTAAAAAATATTAGAAACTCCATCCATATGCTGATGACACTTTTTCATATCTTTCAAACTTTTTTAAGCAATCGCAGTTAAAATTTTATGATTTTTTATTAATCAATCAGACTTTTCATACAAACAAATGTAACAAAGGGCTTCACACTGAAACAACATGGTAAAAAGCATAATACATAGCCAAAAATAAAGATTACAATAAAATAAATAAATAAAATTAATAAATAAATGTACAAACAGACGATTTCATAATATAGTTTGTAAGTGTTCGTGTTCATAGAGCAGAACATTGATTCATTCAATATTCTTCTCTTGAACTAGCTTTCATGTCCCACAGTATTTACTTCACAAACATAAACTGTAACATGAAAATACGTGTCCGTCACTGGAACCAACAAACGGACTAAAGAACAGGCGGCTCTCCCTCTCCAAATGTGAAACGAAGCAGGCGTACGACAGCCTCAGCTAAAAATCTCACTGAAATGAACTTTGACCCCGGAGACATGCAGCAGATGCCATCACCATGGCAACCTTTAATTTCAGGAGGGTACACAGAACTAATTGAGATGAGCTAATTAGTTCAGTTTGGCACACACACACACACAGTAGCTTTCTTTGACTGCTTTCACTGTGACACACTGTGAACAGGTTAGGCCTAACTCTACTCTGCAGACTCTACAAAGGCTCGGTCCGGCCCTGGAGTTACTGGGCCATGAACAGTGAGCAGTGACAGCAGAACTGGGCCGAGGAACACGGTGAGAAGAGGCCACTGTATGAAGTACGTTATAGTGAGAGGACAGAAAATGTCTGTTTGGTTTCATTAAGCTTCTCTGTTTGTTCATAACTCGACAGTGATGAAGTCTGAATGAAGCCTGGTTGCTCAAACAAACCATCACCTGTCAATCAAAGCGTCCACGCTCTTAACCCTGCATAACTTTAAGCCTTAATATAATGTGAACAGGTGAGTTGTATATAAATTCACCCTCAGTACAGTTGTCATGAACGGGGAAATTAGCTACAGAGACCAAAACTGTTTTTTGTACCAGGCTGTAAACATGTTTATTTCTGCTGTCTAACATGGGGACTTATGGAGACTGACTCACTTCTGGAGCCAGCCTCAGGTGGACGTTAGAGGAACTGCAGTCTCTGCGTGTACTTCACGTCCCAGCCACAGAGGTTCCCTCTTCATGTCCATCATAATGAAGCGTTGGGGAGGAGTACTGCCGTTGACGGAGCGTCAGTGAACGTCTCACATAGAGGCTCCGTATCCTCAGCCAAAGTTCAACATCCAGTGAAACTCCGCCAGGCTGCAGCATGGACGTGCAGGCCTGGTCTCAGCACAGGAGAGCCGCTCTGCTGCTCTGCGGAGCCGGCGTCGCTGCTCTGGGACTCGGTCTCGGATATAAATACCTGCGAAAGCCAGAAAAAGTAGTCCGTGTAGGCGTAGTGTCGCAGCTCCTCATTCACCCCATCAAGTCTGGCAAAGCGGTGTCTGTGGCTGCCGCACAGTGCCAGAAGGTAGGGCTGAAGTTTGGAGACCTGGAGGATCGGTGAGTGCTGCAGGAAAATAATTCAAAGTTTGTCACGTGTGTTCACAGACCAGCATTCAGTCAGCAGTGTACAATCTGGACATTTATGCAGATTTATTCCTAACGTGGAAAAGTGTTGGTTTCATCTGCAGGTGCATTCATTTAACCTGTAAAACGTGATCGACTTATTAAGTCTGCTGCATTGTGAGGCCTCGGTCAGCTGTTTGCAGCTGCGTTGGTGTGTGTATTGTGTAATATTTGTGTGCAGAAAAGTTGACCCAAAGATGTTATATAACACAAGATAAGTCGCTGTGAAGTGGGTGAGAGCAGGCCGTTTTTAAATCATCAAATCATCAACAGAGAGAAGATAGCGGTGCTGTCCAAATCTCGCGAGATCTGAGACAGTGACAAGTCTCCAAGAAGTTTAATTTCTTGACTTAAAAGACACCATTTTGTTTCCGACTGTCATCAACAAGACTTCTTGTGTGTTTTTTGTTATTTATGACTCATTTTATTGTAATATTAACATTTGATTCCATACACATGATGCAATTTTACATTTCTGCATTTCACTTCACAAATTTCCAGCCACATTAATATGTAAATCAATAAATACACATAAAAACAAACAAACAAACAGCTCCTTTATTGCATTAACGGACTCATTACAGGTCCCCACCTCTTTATGAAGGTGTGTCTTTGCAGCTTTGTTGCATATGTCATTTATGTAATCAACAAATACACCCTCTTTTTTTTAAACCACTTAACCTAAACACAAACACACTCTCTCTCCACACACACACACACACACAGACCAAAAAGCTAAAGAAGCAGAAGTTTATATGGTCAGAGGCACTAAGGAACAGTCATAGTGTGGTTTAAAAGTTTAAATCATTTTTCTGTTTTGGTATTTCATATTTTTAACTTTTACATTTTGTATGTTTCTAGTAAGATAATATGTCCTCATCATTGATGCAGAAACTTGTTTTCTGTGTGTTTCCCAGGTCAGTTTAAAAATAAAATGATGACGTAAATCTGGGATTTCTGCACTGCTGTCACCATGGCGACACCGTGGTGACGCCATCGGTCCTGTAACTTTGCTTCAACTCTGTGAGAGCTCAGTGAGCAGGGTTAGATTTAGTCTGGACGCCGGACTTAAACACGGTTCAGCTGAGGTGAACTCACGGCTCTGTTTGTTTTTGACTGCAGACACTGGCTGGTGATCACAGAGGAGGGTCAGATGGTGACGGGCCGGCAGGAGCCGCGCCTGGTGTTGGTGTCTCTGACCTGTGAGGACGGTCAGGTTCGTCTGAACGGGCCAAACATGGAGGAGCTGCGATTCCCCTTTAAACAGTCCGACAAGCTCGTCATGGACTGCAGGTTTTACATCCACGACACTCTTCTTATTTTCTGTCTTTATTTACATTTATTTGACATGAAACATGCAGAGAGAGCGGTGTGTTGGTCATTTTCCATGGCGTCCACCACAGTTCAAGTTGACTTCTTCAAATATCTTATTTTGTATTACCAAAACTCCCAAATATTCAGTTTACAGTTTACAAATTCTCACATCTGAGAAGCTGCAGTCAGTACATTTTATGAGTGACCCATCAATCCCAAAACAGAGCCACATTAGACACTGATTTTATTGATACTTGACACTTCAGATGGTGAAATGTGTCGTGTTGTTTTCTGTTGTCGTGATGCTGCAGGGTGTTTGGAGCTGACATCCAGGGACGGGACTGCGGCGATGAAGCGTCTCGCTGGCTCACCCGTTATTTCGGGGCTGAGAAAACGTTTCGCTTGGTGCACTTTGAAAGCCAGATGAAGCTGAGGAAGTCGGCGGATATGGAATCACTTTTCTCACAAAACGAGGTGCGCAGGCTGCAGTGTGTGCTGCTTTCTGTCACAGTATGAAAGTGTGACACACATTTGTTTGTAATTATATCGTATCTGTGACGTTCATCCAGGGAGTGGCGTACGCGGACGTCGGGCCCGTGATGCTGCTGTCCGAGTCCTCTGTGAAGGATCTCAGCAGCAGATTAGACGAGGACGTCACGGTGGAGCGTTTCCGCCCGAACATCATCATAAGTGACTGCGATGCGTTCGAGGAGGTGCGTTGTTCACCTGCAAATCTTTCTCTTCCTGCTGGTTCCACAGTTTGAGTCACAGAAATAGAGAAGACAGTGATGTAAAGATCAACAGACCCCGTGTGTCTCTGCAGCCCGTCAGGTTGTTTCTAACAAATCGTTTGGTCCTTTTTACTTCTGACTAATCGCCTGCCCTTTTCAGTGTGAGCAGCGTGGACTAAATTTATCTCACCAACTCAAAAAACCAACTGCTTTGCTTTTTTTTTTTTTCAGGATTCATGGGACGAGCTCCAGATTGGCAGCGTGAGACTGCAGCGTGTAATGTCATGTGGACGGTAAAGACACTCGATGCTTCACACAGATTTTTAATCAGAGACAGAATCAGTTCATTTGTAAACAACAATGGATCCAAAGCTGCGGTGCTCTCACCGCCGCGGTACAGATTGATCTGTAATAATCGTGCTTGATGTCAGAATGCATTACTGTGTCAGGATGGATGCAGACTCAGCTGTGACGTTTGTTGTTTCCAGTTGCATTTTCACCACAGTTGATCCCAAAACGGGTATAATGACCAGAAAAGAACCTCTGGAAACACTGAAGAGGTAAAGTTTTCATTTATTTCACGTTCGGGTGCGTTGCCAGATGTTCAGCCTCACAATCTTGTAACAGGCTCACACTTCCCCACTCATAATTTAATCCAGTAAAACTTTGAGCGTGGATTATTTTGAATTTTGGGGGAAGTTTTTTTGTCTGACTGCTGGGAGCTCTCAGTCTAACCCGCCGTCGTGCTCAGTAGCTCTTAAACATCGATCTGTTTGAACCGAGCTCCTCAGTACGAACCCAACAATGTCCGTTACTGATATGTACTGTGTGTTGTTGACAAAGCTGCCTGTGTGTGTGTGTGTGTGTGTGTGTGTGTGTGTGTGTGTGTGTGTGTGTGTGTGTGTGTGTGTGTGTGTGTGTGTGTTGGTTAACAAAATATCAGCAGCATCCCACTTTAACCTAAAAAAAGAACAATTATTATTTCATGCATTCAAACACTCCCTCTGCGACTCAAAGCTAAAAACTAAATCTACTTTTCTGAGCATTACGTCTGATTCAAGGCTCACATCGGGTTTTTCTCTCTCCTCAGTGAGACTTCGGTCACATTGCTCAAAGATAAACCCACAGTTCATCTGATCTGACACGTAAAGACCTCTGAGCTCTCTCTGATGAACGTTCTCTTGCAGCTATCGCCTGTGCGATCCGTCTGAGAAGCACATCTACAAGTCGGCTCCGTTGTTTGGACAGATGCACAGCGTGAAGAAGACGGGCGTCCTGCAGGTCGGCGACGTGGTGTACAAAATCAGCCGCTGACTGACAGACCCTGCAGTCCTTCTGCCTTCACTGAGATAACACGCAGCTTGCAGTATAACACTAATTAACATTTTTTATAGGGGATTGTATTAATTGTTAATCCACTGAGCTGCATCTACGTCAGATGGGCTGTTGTGTAACACTAAAGGTGCCTGGATTTAATAAATCACGAACACTGACACATTAATATCACTGCTGATTAAATCCTGAGAGTGCGTGCTGCTATTAAAGAGAGAAATGAAAGTGCCTAAAGTCTTTAATATACTTCACCTGTGTAATTATTACTGCAGTAACAATAACTTCTGTTTTTAAAAATAACATTTAGGATGTTACCTTTGACTGCAGATGAACACACAGGTAGCGGGCGGCACGGTGTTGAACCTCAGTTTGCATGCACAGTCCAAAGACCTTAACAGGTTCATTTGTGACTCTAAATTGTCTGTAGGTGTGAATGTGAGTGTGAATGCTTGTTTGTCTCTGTGTGTCTCAGGCTCAGTGTTTTTGTAGGACAACAACTGAAACTTTAGCAGGTAAGTCCCAATCTGACAATTACATCCAAACATCAGTGAAAAGTGTAATATTATAGGCCGACAGTAGCCGAGTGGCCGATTCAAGTCCAGCAAATCAATAATTTGTGGTTTTTGTATTTGTCGTAGTAACCAAAGGATCAATAAAAAAAGAGCTACGGGCTCATATTTTGATTATAGATCCACACTGGGAATGATTGAAGGTGAAACTTGTCCGGGTTGTCATTTACTGACACTTGTAGTAAAAACCTACAACATTTAACCAGCAGCAGGTCACTGGGTCAGGACAAACACACTGAAGCATTTGACCTTTGACCTGCCAGTTAATCTATGTTTACACGTTAGTATTTTAGACCAGGCTGTGAATGAGGCACGAAGTCTACAAACGTGACTCAACAGATTTTCGTCTCTTTAATCCAAAATGTCTTTAGAGTCCCGTGAGTGTAACAGTTTAGAACTGGACCCATTGAGGCCCAGGTTTAGTTACATATGACAGCCACTAGAGAGCAACATGCCTTTATTTAAGCACAGGAGCCAGCAGAGGGAAGAGGAAGTCTGGACATGTTTGAACCACGACCTAACCTCTGACAAACATGTATGTTGTTTTTCAGTCATGTTTGAACATGATTTATGGGTTTCATCCAACTTGAGGTTTTCTTAGTTTGTTTCTGAGTTTGTTTTGTGTTTCCTGTTTTATTTTGTAGTTCTCCTGTCTGCGTATTTCTACATCCTGCCCTGTTTTTAATTAGGCACCTGTCTCTAATTAGTCTCACCTGTCCTGCAGGTTACTTAGTTGTTTCCTTTGTTGTATCGGTCTGTCCATTATGTGTCTGATGGTGACTACAGGTGACTGAAACTTACCTGTGTGTATTTTTCCCTTGACCTCCAGCCGCCTTTTACTTTGTTTTTGTATTTTAACCTTTTGTGTGGATACCTATGTCTGCACCTGTGCCCTCCATGACAGTTAAACATGGTTGGATCGTAATACGTTGTAAGTTAGAGTTTTTTTACTCTAAATATTAACAGACCTAAACAGAGGTTTGGTTTCTGCGCTCACAGATCATCGTAACCGTGCTACATGTCTCACAGAGGTGACAGAGGTCTTCATGAGCATTGATGTTAAAGGAAGAGCTCTCTCCAGATTTACAGTGGATCTGCTCCAGATAGATAACACAATGACTAAGTCTCTTCTGATGATGGAATATGATTTTACTATAAAACGAGCCATGCTCGCAGCTCTGTGAAGCTTTACTGTACTGACTAACAAATCAACAAATTAAATTCAAAGTTATTGATTCATCGTCTGCATAAATGAAAATCCGTCTCAGATTACAGTGTTCCTACCGTTCAAATTCAGGCTCAAAAATGACAAGTCAACATCTTCTTTAAAAGGGGGAAACACCATGCCACGTGACAGCAGAGTGCCGTGTTAGCTGTAAAGTGCCCTGGTTCTTTTGTCCCTCCAGCTAAAACAGCCTCAGGTAATCACAAACAGAGCTAATGGGAGCCGTTGCACAACAGGAAAAGGCTCCAAACGTCGTCACAAAGCTAGTACTTTAGAGGAAACATTAGCTTTTTCTGTGTTTTCTAAGTGGCTGACATTTCAGCACAGATATATAGTTATGCTGGGCTGTAATTTGAAGGGGTCTCGTGTTCAAAGAACTTCCACATCCACTACCCCCTGTCTCGAAGACACATGGGAGGGCTACATTAAATCAGAGTGTTGTATTTTCAGACCTACCATCACTGTAAACTCTTTGGACTCTCGTGCGTCTTGTTCTAATCAGTGTGATTTACATTTTGTGCTGCAGAGCTTTAAGTGGTGAGGTGCTCGGTGTGAGAGGTCAGGGACGTTTAATAATACGGCGCGGCCCCTGAAGTTTAGCATCGCTTCAGCTGTCCAGGGGTGCATACATGCATGCATGCATACATATGTACAAAATAAAAATACTTGCTACTTTTTAAACAGGGCTTTACTAAAATCTGTTATTACACAAGCAGTGGCAACATCTGAAGCAGGTTGTCATGGAAACATGTACTGTTTGTATGTGGCTGCTGTTGTTCTTGTAGTCTGTTGTAATCTCATGTCACTGTATATGGAGTTAATATGTACTATGGTATATGATGTCAAGATACTGTATGGAATGGCATGTTGTATTCATGGTATCTTAACGTCATGTTTTAATAAGCTTTGCTGTACATTAAAATATGCCATGTTACAGTATGATGTATGTAATGTTTGTGTCATGTCGTGCCGTGGCATGCCTGTCACATGTTACAGCAGCAGGTTGAAGCGGTGGTCGAGTGTGTGAGTCCTCGGATAACGACTCTTTGAGTCATTACTACGCCGCAGTGGGGTGGCTTTACATTTACAGCAGTCATTATGCGAGCCACGCTCACAGTGGTTTCAGTTATGATCAGTGGTGGTGGAGTTTAATTACAGAGTGCTTCTACTACACACACACACACACACACACACACACATGTTCTAATGTTCTTTATTTTGAACACTTGCATGTTGTAAAATTAGAGCCATTAAGTTCTGGTATAGTTAGAAGGTTTTTGTTTTAAGCACAGACAGGACGGTTATTACGCTGGACCCATGGTTTTACAACAGACAGAAATAAGACTTGAAGGAAACAGTGTCATTACATGCATAATAAACAGCTGTGTACTTTGTACTTTAAAGGACTAGGTCAACATTTAGGAAATGTGCTTACTCACTTCGTGGCCGGTGTTATATGGAAAGATTGATGCCAGTCCAGGGCGCACATTTGGCCTGGCTCCGGATTAAACAAACTCAATATAACGTGCTAAATACTGAGCTAACAGCCAAATCAGATGGAGGGGGTAGCTTCATATACACGGAAGCACGTTTCCCAAAAAGTCAAACTATTTCTTTAAAACTTTACAGTCTCAATGTTTCACAAATAGAAAATATACAAAATAACTTAAACTTTAAAGTGCCTTGTCATGTTTCGCTCGCTTGTTTTTCACCTGAAGTTTGTTCTGCGTCGTTCGGTTTGTTTTTACATTCAAGTTAGTCTTAGTTTCATTCATGAAGGCGTGATACTCTCTCAGCTTTACGCTGTTTTTTTGGTGTCTGATTGGCTGCCGCGCAGCTTTCTTTTGGGGAACCTTCCTCGTGTGGATTGTGTTATTTTTCAGGCTTTTGGGGGTTTTTAGGACGTTACGTTTTACACCGTCTGTGGCTGTTTGGTTGGTCTTTGGTTTTATTTTGTCACTGTCAGGCTTTTTGGATTGTTTCTCGGTGTTTCTCGTGTTCTTCTTCATTTGCACGTTAGCTGCCTGCTTGTTCTGCACTTTGTTCTTCCTCCACGGCTTCAAATTATTTTTCTTCTTCTTCTTCTTTTCTTCTTTCACTTTCTTATCAAGTAATTTCCATTTCGGCTGCACAGCATCGGTCATCGACACTGTTGCCATTGTTGTAGTCATCGACGTCGTAGTTGTTGACATTGAAGCCATTGTCTTAGTCGTTGAAGCCGCCATCGTTGAAGCAATCGTTGTTGAAGCCGTGGTCGTTGAAGCCGCCATCGTTGAAGCAATCGTTGTTGAAGCCGTGGTCGTTGAAGCCGCCATCGTTGAAGCAATCGTTGTTGAAGCCGTGGTCATTGAAGCCGTGGTCGTTGAAGCCGTCGTAGTTGAAGCCGTGGTCGTTGAAGCCGTGGTCGTTGAAGCCGTGGTCGTTGAAGCTGTCGTCTTAGCGGTTGTCGTTGTCTTAGCCGTCGTTGTCGTTTTGTCCTTGCTGCTCGTCACTGGCCGTCTGGTGGTGACTTTGTATTTTCTCGGTGGCGGTCTCGTTGGTTTTTCATTGGTGTCCAGCACAGTCACTGAAATGGCACAGTAAGATGTCAGTGAGGTTGGGTTTACTCGTGCTGATCTGCTGCCACGTGTTGGATCTTTCTAAGGCAGGACTGAATGTTTGGCTCAGGGCCTGCATGTTTGAAATATTTTCCTCTTTTGTCTTTTTTAAGTATGTTTGATGTAAAAGGGGTAACTGCTTTTTAGAGTTTTTATATATGACCTCAAGTCATTATACAATTTGGCAGTATGGTATGCTTGGAAAAAAGCCGGGTCTGCTCAGGACAACGTACACACTGAATGTAAGTCCTTGGTTGGCTTGCCAGAACAGATGTGTTCTTCCACTAACCGCTAACATCGGTTTAAATGACTTGATAACATGTTGTGTAGATGTTGTTTATATTTTGTGCACCTTGACTGAACCAAAACTATTTTTTACTTTGTGAAATACAGTCGACATACTTAGATTCAATTTCAGAGGCTCCACTTTGTCAGACAGACTCAGTAAAGGAAAAAAAAATCAAACGGCTTCTTCAAGCAGTCTGGAATGTGCACACCATAAAAACGACTTATTAAAGTTATAGGACGAAGAAGAAAAAGAGATAAAGATGCAAAGGTAAGCTGAGGTGAGGTGACTCACGTTCTCTGGGCATGAAGGGAACCTTCTTCCCCCTCACTTTGACAGGCAGAGGCTTCTGCTTACATTTACCTGGAGGAGCTCTCCTGCAAAAAGTCCAACAGAAGCACTTCTTTAAATGTATACAGCGTGATGTTACGTTTAATGATAATCATAATAATCTGTGTCTTTTTAATCAGATTTTAACGAGAACGTCACCAACAAGGAGCTCAACTGATAAAACTATGATTAGCGACTATGGAGATCAGTTTGTTTGTATGCGATGTGCTGCTTTCAGGTTTATCTGGCTGCTGGGATTCATTCAAATACTCTGAGCTGTTGGATCACTGCTCGGAGTTGGCCTGTTTGTCCAGCAGGTATGCATCTGAGTAAAAAAACACCTTTCTCACACTCCCAGAAGGACGGGAAAGATACTAAACCCATCTGTGAATGGCTAGCTCCTAAAAAATGATGAGCAGTTGGCACGCGGTTCCTCACGCGTCCACTTGACTGACTCCAGAAGTGAGTCAGTCTGCATAAGTCAGGTTCAAATTATATTAAGACTTAAAGTTATGCAGAAATCAGAGTGTGGACGATTTGATTGACAGGTGGGCATCGTTACAGATGGCTTGTTTGAGCACTCAGGCTTCATTCAGCCCGCCTCAGGTCCAACGATGATCCACATCTTGCAAGAAGAAGCACCCTGCATGGCAGCCAATGCCATCAGTATGTGAATGTGTGAATGTGATATGTAGGGTAAAAGTGTTAGATAAGTAAAGAAACTAGTGTGAAAACACCTCCCACTTATCAATACGATGATGTGAAAGTTGTTCTCCCAGTTGGCAACATGTTTGTATAGTAAATATGATAAATTAAACACCTCTCATGCATTAAGGTAAGCTGTGTCTGACACTGCACCTGGAGGGGTCCATGAATTTGAACACGGTTCCCATAGGAGACATCGCACTCGGGTACGCGGTGGCCAAAAAATATAGCTCCCCTATAAAAAACAGAAGCAGCTCATGAGTGCTGTTAAACTGACGGATAACGTAACGCTGCACAGACTGAATGAACGTTACCTGCTTCGTCTTCAGCGAACGAGATGATGAACTTGTGGTGATGATTGATGAGTCCGGGAAAGGAGCAGGTCTTTTTGGTGCCCATGCAAACGCTCTTCTCCTTCCAAGTTCCCGCCGACTTATCTTCCTCTAACGCCATGATTCGACTGCAAGATTCACAGGAAACAGATAAACTGCTACCACCAAACAACAGGCAGGTAGTTCAACTTTAATCCAGTGAGGATGATGCAGAAGACACAACATGCAGATCGCTGCCATCACCACTGAAACCAAGACTAAGAAAACTAAACGACCAGTGAAGCTCTTGAGTCCATTACTACCTTTAAAAACGAGTTTAGCACAAAGAGGAAATTTCATCTCTTAAAGTATTAAAGGAATAGTTCAACATGTTTTTATACAGATAAAAATAGAAATCCAAAAACAAACTGTGGTTTTGAGTTGGTTAGTCTGGCTCATAACTCTGTAATATGATGATTTTTTTTTTTTTTTTGATTTTTGTCCACATTTTTTTAACTTCAGCCTAAATGCAGCCCAAGTTTTAACCAAGCACCAATCTCCATGGAGAATTCTGCCAATTCAGAGTGCTAAAAAAACTGCAGTTCCTCTAACGTCCACCTGAGGCTGGCTCCAGAAGTGAGTCAGTCTCCATAAGTCCCCATGTTAGACAGCAGAAATAAACATGTTTACAGCCTGGTACAAAAACAGTTTTGGTCTCTGTAGCTAATTTCCCCGTTCATGACAACTGTACTGAGGGTGAATTTATATACAACTCACCTGTTCACATTATATTAGTGCTGCTACAGGTGGTTTGTTTGAGCAACCAGGCCTCATTCAGCCCGCCTCAGGTCCATTTTGTGATCTCTGTCTTTACTCATTTTTCATATTTTGAGCTTTAAAATGGCGCCGTGGAAACCTGTGGCTGACATCAGCTGTTTTCCCAAGTTTGAACTCTGTATGCTAACCTTAGCATTTAGCAGTTAGCAGGTGGTTCACCCGTTGGCTCCAACTATAGCGTACTGACATGAGAGGTATGCAGCTTTCGAACTCATCTGTGATGTGGTCAAATGGATTGATGCAAATCTAAAACAAGTCAATTAAATTGATTGATTTCAGTCAGCCTTGGTTATAAAGTGATGTGAATTCATTAAAAAATGATTTGTGGTTTGATGCTTTGTGAATATTCAAACATGCACACCAGCTGAGCTAACAGGCTGAAATGAGTCTGTCTTCCTTCAGTCCTGACAAGCTTGACAGAAAATCAAGATTCCAACAGTTGGAGAAAAAACTACTTTGGCTTAGATCAACACAATCTTCTTACCCACTCATAAAGTCTCCAAAAATGTACAGGCCGTTCAGATTGGGTGATTCACATCCTCTGTACACATATCCCCCCGTCACAGACTTCCCAACATGATGGCTGTATGCAAATATAGGGAGGATGTCATCTGTGGTGGCAGAGAGGGAATTTAACTCAAATCTGAAGCATCAAAATTAGACAGAAAGCGCTGCATATGACAGCTGGTCAAAGTATCACACGAACACGAGACACTCACTCAAGGAGGAGTTGTGGCACAGTTTCATATCATAGCACTCAAAGCCCTCTTTGGCTCTCCATCCATAGTTTCCTCCCTTCACGATAATGTCAATCTCCTCATAGCGGTTTTGACCCACGTCTCCGCAGAATATCCTGCCCCTGCCGTAGCGGCTGACCAGGTCCCCACGGTCCACAGAGCACCGCCACATGTTTCTGACCCCGTACGCAAACACCTCCGGTCGGGCGTCCGGGTCACTGCGAAACGGGTTGTCAGGTGGGATCCTGTACGGCTTCCCGCTGGGGTCACTTCCATCGACATCAATGCGCAGTGCTTTTCCAAGCAGAGCACTCCTGGGAGGGAAGAAATGGGTTTAAACAACAGGTAGTTGGATTTTCCAGAGCGTATGTGGAAAGAAAGTTGTTGCCAAATGGTATCAATTGATTTTTACAAATATGACAAACGACAGAAAGTTTGGGAACTACTGTTCCCACCATTCCTCACTCTTCCTTACACTTGAAGAAACCAGCTTACTTGTTTTGTGAGTTGCCGTACTTCCCGAATGGATCCCCGGCTTTCCCACCATCCCCAGTGAAGATGTACAAATATCCATCGAGGCCAAACAGCAGCTGGCCTCCATTGTGGTTAGCGGCCGGCTCGTCGATCTCTAGAATGACCCTGGAAGTTAAAAAGATGCAGATTATTAAGCTGCAGCCAGCAGCTGGATAACGTTGCTTAGCATAAAAGACAATCGATGACAGTACAAAGAATGGTCAGTGTAAGCCTGACGTCTCTCGTCTCCATGATGTTTCCAAAGTGCTTAAAATATGCGACTCTGGCCGCTGCCATGCTGCCTGTGCTGCCTGTGCTGCTTCTTCTGTCCTCATCTAAAAATGAGTAAAGACGTGGATCATCTGTGGACCTGAGGCGGCTGAATGACGCCTGGTTCCTCAAATAAGCCACCTGTAACAACACTTGCCAATCAAACGCTCTGAATCCTGCATAACTTTAAGCCTTAATATAATGTGAACAGGTGAGTTGTATATAAATTCACCCTCAGTACAGTTGTCATGAACGGGGAAATTAGCTACAGAGACCAAAACTGTTTTTGTACCAGGCTGTAAACATGTTTATTTCTGCTGTCTAACATGGGGACTCATGGAGACTGACGCACTTCTGCAGCCAGCCTCAAGTGGACGTTAGAGGAACTGCAGTTTTTGACACTTCCACATTGGCTCCATTGGAAGTTGGTGCTTGGTTGCAACGTTATCTGTCTATGTCCAAGTACTAAAAGTGCAGTATCTCTGTGTTGGATGTGGATTATGAAAAATACGCTTGATACTAAATCACATTTTTGGATTTGTTGCAGTGATAAAATCAGAAACTCAGTGTGCGTCCTCTTTTTTTTCACTGAGTGATTTGAATTTACACACACTGTAAAGCTGAGTGTAACTTTGGCCGACCCTGAGCTGACTTACTGTATTAAACTCAGGACGTGTTTGTACAAGCTTTAGCCCGGATGTGTATGTACATCAAAGGTAATTACAGTTTAGGCACAGACATGTGCATCAGCAGACAAACTTTGATGCTATGAAAAGAACATAAACCTTCCACCACATACCTCTCTGAGTAAGGATCAGCCACGTTCATGTCGTAGGCAGACACCTTCATTTCACTGATCCTGACTTTCTCCAGCTGGCTGTTGACCTGGATTGAGTAGTAGATGAAGAAGCGTCCATTGCTCCTGTACTTGGGGTGGAAGGCCATTCCCAGGAAGCCCCTCTCATCCCCCAGCCACGGTGTGGTCATCACCTCCCCGCTCATGTCCAGGAAGGGCTGCTCCAGCCGGCTGCCATCGCGCAGGTAAACCCACACAAAGCCCACCTGCTCTGCGATGAACATGCGATGCGTGTCATCGCTGCTGTGCAGCATCAACACAGGGTTCCTGAGGTTGTTGGCCACCTCTGTCAGGCACAGCTCGAGACAGCCTCTGGGGTCCTCCACCACCTGTCCCAGGTTGCTGTTGAGGTCAGGGGTCTTCAAAACGTTTGGGTAGCAGTAGTCCTGGTCGGACAGGTCGACCATGCTGCAGAAGGTGGACATATCTCGCTCTGAGGTGTCCTTCAGCCGCTGGTTCTCAGTTAAATATTTAACCACGTGCCGACATTTGCTGTGAAACTCTGAGCAATATCCAAAGCAAAGGCCGGGTAGTTCTCTGACAGGCGTGTAGGGGTCCTCGGCGTCGTACAGGTGAGCGGCATATGGAGAGCACTCCTGCATGGAGCAAACACAAAACGGACTGTACTTATATAGCACCTTTCTAGTCTTCTGACCACTCAGAGCGCTTTACAGTATCTCATTCACCCATTCACACACATTCACACACTGATGGCACCAACTGCTCATCAGTTTGAGGAGCTAACCATTCACACTGCAGTAACACACTGTGATATTTAATGGCATCTTTTACTGTCATGTTTTTCACTATAAGATATTTTAAAATATGGAATAAAATGCCAACGTTATCCATGAAATCAACAAAATTAATATCCTGTAACTGTAATATTAGAAAAAGTTATATCATTTATTACAGTAAAATTCTGTCAAGTTTTTTTTAACTATAAATTAACAGTTTTTACAGTTTACATTGATTAGTGGAACTTTAAAGAAGCTGGTTCACTATATAACAAAATATCTCCCCAGTTGTTTGTATTAAATCAAAGTTGCCTAACCTTTAACGTCTTTACAAACATCTGAGAATGAATTAGCTAAAACTGGAAGATTTAAGAGTTAAAAGAGAGTTGTGTTGTACTCTGATTACTTCACAGACAGTTTCAGCTGTGCTTTGGGAGATAAATTATAAGGTTTCTATAAAGATGTCAAGAGGGCAGTAAACTCCAGCGACTGATTCATCATCACTGTTTGTGCCAGGACAGTTTACATCCATTCATCATGCAGCATCCTCAGAAGCACACATCCAACCTCCAGAGCAGAAAATATGTTTACCTGGCACATGATCTCCTTCAGCATGTCTTCACAAAGATCATAACCGGCCACTTCCACCTGTTCAATGATGTCCCAGTACCTCTCCGCGATCATGTTGTCCGTCTTCTGGTCACAGCAGCCAAACTCCTCATACTGCGTGCAAAACTCCAGGTGCCACACAGGTTTGAAAGGTGGCTCGAAATCCAGACACTGAGGATGAGCAGATGCCGGCTGAACCGGGACCAGCAACATCACTGACACGATTAGAATAAAGTGAGAAAGGCTGGGGGTCTTTATAGGTGAACTCGGACCTGCAGCCGTGCGTAAAAACGCGCAACCGGCTCCGCTTGGATGGAGCGCAGCATCCCGCGTACTTGTCATTTTTGCCGTCTGCCCACGAAAAGAGCTCGGCTGTTTGCTCTCCTTTATGTATGAGCCGGAGTGTTGAGTATGTGCGCATGCATGGAAATACAAGCGCGGAAACGTATGTGCGTCCCAGCGGCAGCGGCGGCAGCAGCAGTCCCTGCCTCATTCACCCTCCGTGTCCCCGCCACACGCTCAAAGCCAGGTAACAAACACGCCGCCAGTTCTGTCTCTTATCAGGCTAATTACTGCCAATTAAAACTTAACAGGTTGGTAATGGTGGTAAAGTTAATTAGATGTATCATTTATTCTCCGCCAGGCGCGGTGGTTTTCTGCACCGCAGCGAAGTTGGCAGAGGAATACGCGCAATTAACTCGAGAGGGCGCACGCTGTCAAACACACACACTCACTGACTCACTCAGCGGGGCACAGTGTCGAAACATGCAAACATCAACAGGCTGCCACACACAAACTATAATTTTGTCTCACATTCATGTCAAAGCGCCTCGGGGCAGCGTGCTGTTAGTTCAGCAGCTGTGCTTCATCTCACACATCGACTGTCCCGGCATGTCAACCCGCATTTGAATATACAGTCAGAGTCTGTCATCAGTGTGTGCTGAGCCCAGGGGAAATTTTATCATACCATTGTGCTATATACCACATAAAGTGTGGTATGGTTTGATGGGATATTAAATATGCAAACTAAGTATTATAATAATAATAAGTTTGTTTTATGTTGCACTTTTTACAGGCCGAGGTCACAAAGTGCATCACAAGAGAAATACAGCTCTGGCTCTGAAAGCTGTGAGTAAAAATCAGGGTTATTCCACCAAATATTGATGCTGAACTCTTCCTAAGTTAAAACATTAGTATTGTGTTGTTTTTAAATGAATATGATCTCGTCTTCTTCGCATCATTTGAAGTCTGAAAACATCAGACAGCATCTTTGTTTGTATCCCAGAGCAGACAAACCATAGTGTGAATTTCACAGCCAGAGTTTTTCTTATATGCTTAGAAGGAGAATGTGATAGTATTCATTTGGTTGCAATCTGAAACTTCACCACTAGGTGCCACTAAATCCTTCACACTGGACCTTTAAAATGATTCCTGAACTCGATGTGAAGCGACCCAGAGGCGTCTCACTGAGGCAGGTGAAAAAGGGAGTTACGATAATCTAGTGTCATTTGCTTAGAGATGTTTGTCAGGTGGAAAAATGTGATTTAACGCGTTGATCAAAACCTTTGGAGATGGAACAGAAAAACTTCTATCTGAGAGATATGAAGAGAGCCAGAGACACCCACATACTCTGTAAGCCTTTTCATCAGGACACAGTGATCCACAGTGTCAAGATCCAGAACCACTAAAACAGTGCACGGACCTGATCAGAAGCCATCGTGGTGTCATGAGAGACTCTGAGAAGAGTTGATTCAGTCAAATGTTTCTGATTAAAACCAGATTGAAATATATCTCAAATGAAAAAGCAGCAGTGAGCTGTTTGGCTACGACTTTAGTGATATGAAAGTCAGATTTGATTTAGGCCTATCGTTATGTGAAAGGACTGTGTCCAGAAGAAGCTGAACAACTGTACTTTTATAGAGAGCCATGATGCAACCAGCCAGCAGAGAACTATTAGACATACATACATTTACATACGTAGATATTCTTTTGGCCTTTTCAAGCTTTATTTTTGATAGAGGCAGCTGAAGAGTGACAGGTATGAGGGAAGAGAGAGAGAGAGATGGGGAATGACATGCAGCAAAGGGCCACAGGTCGTATTCAAACCCTGGGCCTTCAAACCCTATTCATATAACCCTGGGCCTGAGGCAGATGTTCTACTGAGTGAGCTGATGGACACAGTGACATACGTACATTTTTAAACAATGATGTGGGTAAAATATCTCCAGAACAACATAAAGTCTTTGCGCTGTGCACCAGATTGGACGGGTCTTACAGGGTGATCGTGAGGAAGAGTCCAAGATTAACAGCTGCTCTGGAAAAGAAGGAACAGAGTACATGAGGAGACGATGCTAGCCTGAACATCTCTATCAATCTATGATCTTATCCGCCAAGGAACAGAACAGAACTCTGTGGTTACATTTAAATATGAACTCTGTAAACTTGGAATTGTTGCACTTTCATATTGGTGCCGCAGAGTCTAAAACATTTTGTATAAAGGACGTCAGAGGGTGAAACCACCAACGACTGCCTGACAGTATCACACGATATCAAGAGAGATGATCTTCAGGTGTTATCTGCTTCAAGAACTCATCTTCAGGCCCTGTCTGGTGCAACATGTTGCTTTGCTTATGAATGTTGCATAATCCTAAATGCATTTATGTTTAGTCTGTTAGCACGCAGTGAGCCTGAGGCAGTACCTGAATGTTCATGTGTGTAATGCCCTCGGTTCACGGACCACACCCCCATAAAAAGCTCTTCACAAAGAAAAAACAGGGAGAAACCTCCAACATTTATGATCCCAGAATTTAATGTGAATTGTATTTTTCCCTGCATTCATTTAAGGTGCAATAACTTTAATTAAAATTTGGGTTAAATTACTTTTAAAAGGTACTATGATATAAATTATTATCACATTATTAATTGCTTTCTCTAAAAAGTCATTAAATTAGAAGTAGAGAAAAGGAGAAAATGACCCTTTACTATTAGAAATGACACAACAACAATAATTTGTAGATACAGCCACAAGTTAGTCAGTAGATTAGGCGCATAGCAGCCATTAATTAAAGCCATATGTACAGTAAAAGAGTTCAAACTGTTCTTTTATTGATTAAAGAAACAGTAATCAGAACTCCAAAGAACCTTTACGGGGAACAAACGATTATTAAACATAAAAAGATTCTTTAAAGCAGCAGAAGTTCTGCGATTGTTTCCCAGAAGAGCTAAGCTCTTATCAAGAACCAGTTTTTCTGCGAACGTACAGAGGAGGGATCCTTCTCCCAGGAGGCAGACGTGCAGAAGTCAGGGGGAAATATCACCTCTTCAAGGAACACATTCAGACATCCAGGAAAATGAAGAAGTAAGTGATCAGGAAGTGATGAAGAAAAAAAACAGATGGTAGATTTGAGTTCAAAATAAAATATGTTTGGTGATGAAAAAGAGACAGTGAGTGTGTCACCTACAGAAAATAACAAGTCACACGTTTACTGTGGAAGACTCTTTGAAGGTCTCATCTTTCAGTCAGCTGCATTTTTACCCGGTTCTGTCTCGGACGAAGAGAACTCAGGATTTTATTTCAAGACCGGTCGAGACTGTAGAATTACTAAGAGATATTATTAGGCCAATAATGTTTCCTATTATTGGCCTAAACATGTCCAGTTTGTGCAGACAGTTTCATAATAAACTGAAAATACTTCTAGACTTCAGGTGGAGGAAACGGTACTTGAGAGTATTTTATATTTAAAAATGTCTCAGACTTCTCATTCTTGCAGTTTTTGTTTTTCTCTTTGCGACGCACCAAAATACCATTTCCTTTTATGTGGCAGTAAAGCTGTCAGCGTGAGAGGTGTATTAGAGTGTGGAGACAGTTTGAGGGGGCAGAAAATGCCTGTTTGGTTTTATGGGAGCTTCTGAACTAATGACACGACTTCAACATCCAGAAGGAGGCAGTCATGTGACATTAAGAGGGAGACTTTGTTTGGGTCAGTTTGCTGTTTTAAACCTGCACTGAAGTGCTCATGGAGTTTATCCTGATCAGTTCACCTGTTATGGACACAGATATTTAGATGCACATTTTGTAAATTCTTTCCTCCTCTAAAGTCTAAGGTGTGTTTTGTTCAGGTTAGTAGCTGTAATAAAATAATACACTAAATAATTTAAACATTTATCCAGCAGTTGGCAGTAAACAACCAACGAGTGCCCCTTAAAGTGGGCAAGGAAACGGAAGTACGTCATTACTTTTTTTATTTTGCATTTGTTTTGGTGAGGAGGGAAAAGTGTCCAGTTACCTGCAGTGAAAGACACAAACTTCCGCCTGGACCCTTCAGCTTAAAATACGCATCGCTGAGAATCGATTTGTTGATATGTGATTCAATTGATAAAAATGCCTAAAGATAATTAACATGAATAAACATTGATAGGTAATATTTATAAAGTGTTTTGTTCTTTGTTCGTGTGCGCGTCACGAGGCAGTGTCCTTAAAAATATACGATATACGCTTTTATTTTGAAATTCGAATTTGTAGTCTTCCGGTAGCATTTTAGCTAACCGTGTTCGGTTTGACGCGCGGCGATCAGGCGCTGCCAAGTCTGACAACAAAATATATTAATTCGCCAAACGTTACCCGGTGCAGCTGGAGCCGAGCTGCCATGGCGCGTTAACGGGCTGGAAGACGGGACACGGTTTCATGCTCGGTAGGTGACCGGAGTCAGTCAACTTTTTCCGCCGTTGGAGCCGAGACGCTGCGCACCGACACACAGACGTCTGGTGCTACAATGAGCTCCGAGCACCAGAGCGACGGCGAGGACGCCGACGAGTCGCAGGACAGGCCCGACAGCGGCAGTGTGTCGGACGTGGAAGATGACATCGCTCCGGTGGGTTCTCCTCCACCGCCGGCGGACAGCGGCAGCGAGGGGCGGCCGGAGCGTGGCTCCGCGTCCCCGGCGTCGGAAGAGCGAGAGCCCTGCTGCCAACCGCCGGCCGCCGTGCCGCAGGCGGGGAGCGGCGGGGACTCCAGCACCGACAGCCGCAGGGGGAAGAGCCTGTTTTCGTGGCTGCAGAGCAGGACAATACGACGAGGGGTGTTCGTGGACCCAGCTCGGGATAACTTCAGGACAATGACCAGTTTGTACTGCTCCATGAACCCGGCTGTGGAGTCTGTCAACCTGAGCACGCAGACCCACGGAGCCGTGTTCAACCTGGAGTACTCCCCGGACGGGTAAGACATGTTTGGGCCTTTCGGCTCCAGCCCACAGGCTTCCCTGCAGAAATCAGTGTGGAACATGCATTGAATGGGTTTGGGCAAATATCCTGGAAAGTGCTTGAATTGCATAATCAAATTCACCCTCACGTGCACAAACAGTGCTGTTTACACTGAGAGAGATCTGAGGATCAAACCTGACATCACACTGACAGTCTGCAAAGCAAGCCGCTCACAGCAGGCACAGCCAGGCAGGCTTTAAGCCTCTGTGAGCAGACAGCAGATGTAGAGGAGGTAAATCCTGCAGCCAAACCGGGTCAAGCTGCGTCCAGGCTGCATCATATTTGTTTATGGGCTCAAGTGACAGCAGATACAGCACGTGTGCTGCCTGCAGAGAGGAAGATGCAGCAGATTAAACATCCCCGATGTGCTCAGCACGGATTTCTGCTTTTCCTGCAGCTTAAATAAGAAAGTTGATCTGAATTCTTTGGCACAGTTTCAGGTTTTAAGTTGTGATGCGGGCACAGTTAGAGATATTACAAACACAAAACATGCACACGGTGTGCACGGAAAGACTCAAGGTAGATGAGTTTAAAATGTGTTTAAGGGGTGGAAGAAAATATTCATACGTCCATGTTAAAGTATAGAAAATATGCAGAAACTCTGTACAGTCTTACTCAGGGAAAGAGTTGGTGTGTCCTCTCTGCACAGTCGTTATAAAGTGATGGCAGTGAGCAAGAATAACTTTTTTCTCTCCTGAATCTGCTCCGCGGCTCCATCAGGACTTCATGTGAGGACTTCATCTCATCAGTTCGTCAGTTTGTTCAGTTTTTAGTGTCGCTGGCTCTCGTGCTGCTGCAGAGAAGATTGCACGTGCACCTACAGACTGCACACACCTGAGCTTCCTCATGAATGACTGAGAACAAAGAAAGACGATACACGAGACAAATGTCTGGAAATAAATGAATGAATTTAAAAAACATGAAGAAGAAATGATAAATGAGGCAGTTACACAGCAGTTATTAAAGTCACACCTGAGTTCATTAAAACAAATCAGACGGTTTGTCAGAAAGTTCGTCCAGGTTTTATTAAAAGCAGCAGACGATCTTTACTGTCTCCGTCCTACATGTTGGTTGTTCTGTGTTTTATTCTTCTTCCCCCCGTGTGTTAAACTCCTCTCTCCTCTCTAACAGCGACATTAACTCTCCTCCTCTTGCAAGTTTTTACGAGCGTCTCTGATTTGTGTGTCCGTCCTCCTCAGGTCTGTACTGACTGTGGCCTGCGAGCAGACTGAGGTCCTGTTGTTCGATCCCATCTCGTCCAGACACATCAAAACGCTGACAGAAGCCCACGAGGACTGCGTCAACAACATAAGGTGCGTCACTTTAATGTTAAATCTCCACGCCAACCAACAAATCGTCTTCACGGTCGGATGTGAAGTGCAGAGAGGACGATAAAAAGCTCCCAGCATGTCGAGCTGCTGTCTCGGTTCATGTCTCCTCCTGATCTGTCCCTCTCGCAGGTTCTTGGACAATCGTTTGTTTGCCACCTGCTCAGACGACACCACCATCGCTTTATGGGATCTCCGTAAGCTGAACTCGAAGGTCTGCTCGCTGCACGGCCACGCCAGCTGGGTGAAGAACATCGAGTACGACACCAACACTCGCCTCCTCGTCACGTCCGGCTTCGACGGCAACGTCATCACATGGGACACTAACAGGTTTGTTTGTCTCATTTTTGTGTCACGGTACTTTTACCTCTTTCCGTTTCTAGTATTTATGTCGCGTCGTACCGGGAGCTGCACATAAAACTCCAACCAATACATCACCGACTTTTTAACAGCCCCCTTCTCTTTTATGCCTCCATCAAATAAAAAGTGCAACTTTACAGCTGAAGGTGGGGTGAATGGGTTTTTCTTTGGCCATAATTCAACCACGAAAATCGAATTTCTTCTCCTGAAAACTCGTCCCCAGTCTGTGTAACGGTTTCTGTGATCGTTCTCCGTCTGCAGGTTCACCGAGGACGGCTGCCCGCACAAAAAGTTCTTCCACACCCGATACTTGATGCGGATGCGTCTGACGCCCGACTGTTCCAAGATGCTCATCTCCACTTCCTCAGGGTACCTGCTCATCCTCCACGACCTGGACCTCACCCAGTCCCTCGAGGTGGGCAGCTACCGCATGCTGCGAGCACGACGGACACCGCTGAGCTCAGGTGAGATCACAGCTCCTCTGAAAGACAACAGGTGCAGCTCCGTCTGTGGTTTTGTTCTTCAGAGTTAAGAGTTTGTTAAAGAAATTGATTATCTGTTGTGTTTCTGTAGATGGAGGCACGTCGGCGTCCAGGTCAGCCGGAACTCCTCGCCAGGGTAACGACTCCAGCAAGATCCACCCTCACAGAGAAGGTCAGGGAGGTCCTGGTGTAAAAACTGAACACACGTCTCACAAAGACAGATTGTAAAGTGATCGCAAACTTTGTTGTTGCAGGTATTTCTCCCAGAAACAGCCTGGAGGTTCTGACTCCGGAGATCCCCGGAGAGAGAGACCGAGGGAACTGCATCACCTCCCTGCAGCTCCATCCTAAAGGCTGGGCCACGCTCATCCGATGCTCCAGCAACATGGACGACCAGGAGGTGAGAAACATTCAGCTGCAGACACGCTCTCTTCTCTCACAGCTGATTTTAAAGGTGTGCTGTAGAAATGGCACTATTATCTTCAGCTGGAGCTTAAAGTCACGCTGCACCTGCATCTGTTGAGTATGAAAAAGCCTCAGGTGAGGGGAGACACAAGCAGAGGGGGAGCCACCTGAACCTGGACCACTGCTGTCAGGAGTCTTTGTGGCTTTGAGCTGCACCTGCAGCTTGTTTCTTTGCGGTCCATGTTGTCCCTCCAGTGGGTTCTGGCTCTGCCCCGGTGTCTCCTCCCAGTTGGACGTGCCCTGAACACCTCCAAAAAAGGAAAAGGAGCCCAGGGGGCGTCGTAATCAGACGTTGAACCACCTCAGTTGGCTCCTTTCAACGTGAAGGAGCAGCGGCTCTACTCCGAGCTCCGAGCTCTATCTCTAAGGCTGAGCCCGGCCTCTCGGATCTCTCCCTCTGAACCACAATGGTCCGGTACACTTGACCACGAGATACTCAAACACCTCTAAACACAAGAAGGTAGTCTTCATAGAGCACAGTCTAAATGTGGACCACAGACTGCTGTCTCTTAATACTCTGAGATCACACTGTGTGACACTGACTGCCTCTAACTCTGCGTCTCCTCCTCCTCCCTGTCTCCCCGCAGTGGACCTGTGTCTATGAGTTCCAGGAGGGAGCACCCACTCGCCCGCTGGTCTCCCCCCGCTGCTCCCTCCGCCTCACCCACTACATCGAGGAGGCCAACGTCGGCCGGGGCTACATCAAAGAGCTGTGCTTCAGCCCGGACGGACGGCTCATCTGCTCCCCGTACGGCTACGGCGTCCGCCTGCTGGCGTTCGACGAGAGCTGCGGCGAGCTGGCCGACTGCCTCCCCGTCCAGACGAGCTGCCTCAGGGAGATCCGCTCCATCTACTCGCACAGCGACGTGGTGCTCACCACCAAGTTCTCCCCGACGCACTGCCAGCTGGCCTCGGGCTGCCTCAGCGGACGCGTCGCCCTTTACCAGCCCAAGTTTTAGCAGCCAGAGCTGTCGGAGACCGACGCACTGCAGACCTGGGTTGAGAGGTGCTCGTCCAGAGATGTAGAAATGTTTAGAAGAAGGCCCCGAACTGCCACATATATTCTGTGATCTCCAGCTCTAATCTCTAACTTTAGTTGTGCAAAGAAATAATGAAAACTCGAGGAGCCTTGAAGGTCTCTGACGTGGTCCGGATGGGTGTGATTTTTCTGTATGGAGTCTGACGCACGCTATAAAAGGAGTATTGTGATTTTTCTGGACCCTCTGCCAGACGACCTGTATGGAAAACTCCACCCACCTGGCACCTAAAGGGTGACAAAACAAACCTTAAATATATTTGACTTGCACTTCTGGACCCAGGTCTGCAGCAGCTGTGAAGCAGACTGAGTCTGTCTGGGCAGGAATCATCAGATGACGGCCGCCGACCTGGAAAAAAAAAAGAAAGACGTAAAAGAGACTTCAGCTGTTGTGGATAAAAACTTTCAGCCTCTGACTCTGAACTTCAAGAACAGAAAAAAAAGTTTGAGGCAACAAAACAAACTCCCGTCCAGACCGAGGAGACGGTTTGACGTCCGAGCCTCGAAGTTTGGACGATTAAACCGAGATGTGATCAGAAACAAACAAAAAACTCTTTTTCATACTAAAGATTAGCGGTAGAAAACTTATTTTGGAGACTCAGCACATCCAGATGTCGCTGTCTTGGGACAAAAACACTAAGGATGCAAACAGACAGACATTAATCCATTACGTCTAACGCGACGTCTCGACGCGGCGTCCTCGTCAGCTGCTGCTCACGCTCACGTTTCCACTGGTGCTGCTTCTCTGCTCATACAATCTGAACTTTGACCCCTGCTGCGACATCAACCGCCTTTTCCCGTTACTCTTGTGTTTTCCATCGCCGCCCCCCTCTTTTCCCGCCTTCGTGGTTTTTAGTGGTTTTACTGGTGTATTAACGTCGGCACTACTCGTTCACGGTGGTTGATTCATTCAAATCTCTGCTCACAGATTCACTTTCCCGTCACGGTTTGTGCGTTTTTATCTGAAGCCTGCGAATGGAAACTTCACGCTGTCCGGACGAGAAGAAGAAGAAGAAGAAGAAGAAGTCCAGCTGCTGTAGTTTTCCCACCATTTCTGTACAGACAGGATTTTGTGAAGGAAATAATATTTACAATCGCAGATTTCTTCCCGTAAAGATGAGGCTGGCATTATTCTGTACTCTCATCTGTGACTTCTATAAAAACAACTTTTTACAACTCAAACAGGAGTAAGCGCTGAGGTTTTTGAGGACTGCACAGTTAGAGATAACAGATATGTCAGTATTTGGCCACACGGACAGTATTCGTTAGTAGAATCGGTTCATTTTCCTGCGATTTATTGGCACTGAGAATAATCTAGAATAATGTCAGCCTCATCCTTTCTTTCCGTTGCCTCAGCATCCTTCGTTTAACCTTTTACAGGATGAAACTGTTGCCAAGACTCTTTAAATTTGACTTGTTTTTGGACCTTGTACCTCATTTTGTTGGTTTCTGAAGAGAGCGTTGACCCACGTCAGTGTTTGATTTGCCTCCCCCTCGCATCACATCCACGTGGTGACCAATCAGGTTTTTTCACTTTGACTGTTCCGGTTGTCGGCGATGCTTTTTTGTGTTTTCAACCACTGTACGTAGACTAGCTGCTGTAAGAGCCAAGCACACGCGTGGGTGTTCAGTACGTACCGACCGACTGACTGACTGCAGAATAGATGTAAACAGACAGATTAGACGTTAGCGTGTACTACTATGCATACCAGCCTTTATGAAGATTCTCCTGTCTTATTTATACGAGGGCGACGCTTTCAGATGCCAAAATATGTTTTGCTCGGACAAGGCGGTGCTTCTCCTCTGTAACGAACTGCTGAGCTGAGAACTAAAGGTGAACATCTGCTACTGCCATTATTTAAAAACAGCAACAAAAAATGATTTTAAACAAACTGATCCACATTTTTGGAAATACACTTTTTAAGATATTAAGAGTGAGATGAGCAGGTCGATGCTGTAGCAGCAGTGAGTTAGCTTTCAGTTTACATTTGAAACTGGCATCAATCTCCTCATGTAACGCATCGCCAGAGAACGCGGTTAAGAGTGTTTCCCAAAATGTTTCTGGACGTGATCGAGAAATGTCGATTGAATTTGAGGTGAACACGTTGAACACAGATGTGATTTGATATTTCCCAGCTCACAGCGTGGTCCTGTATGTTCTGAGGAAGGATGCTTTCAACACTTTGTACCTCAGTTAACTGCTCCAAATGTGCATATTTCACAAACGGGGTCGGCTTCACGTTCAGTTCAGTCAGCTCCGGTGGAACAACTCGTTTCACGGGTTACAGACATGAAGAGCTGCTCTGGATTTGATGTCATGAGTTGAATTAACTGACTGAGCTGCAGGTGAAAGGACCAGCCATGCTGTATATTCAGTGCTGCTTTTATTTCACTTATATTCACAGAAGAAGTGTCTTATCTGCCATTTTCACTTCAGGTATAGCAACTGAAAAACCCGGGTTCATTTTTATGGATTAGCTCTGTCTGTCAGTCCCGTTCTGGGTTTTTAACTTTGGTTCTGTTGTGGATTAATTGAATGTTCTCAGTAGTTCTGGTGTCACCCGTGCACCGTCACCTCAGCTGACCCCGGGTGGAGGAAGAAGGGCGGACAAGAGACGGAAAACATGTTAAATCGCTCGTACGGTTGTTTCCTAAATGGCTGTCCAGCGAGGAACAGATACTGAAATGGTACTTATTGTCACTGAAATAAAAAGGTTAGCTTGTTTTGCACTGCTGACTGTTGTCTGGTGTTTGAGTCCTGTATTTCTGTTCTTATTATTATTAAAACTCGAATCGACCGCTAGATGGCGGGGCTGAAAAAGCCGATGAAAGTTGGGAACCGTTGCTCTACACACTGGTTTGACTCATGGTTCTACAGCCAAACAACAGCTTCTGAAAAATGTTGGATATAAGTCATGCTCTGCAGTTTACATGTTGGTTAGTCGTCCCCTTTGTTCGTACAGACATCGATGCTGCCCAGACGCTTCATGGTTCATCCAGTGAAGAAGCTCAACATCTGGCATGAAGGCACGATGTTTTCCATGTTTTCCAGTGTTACCATGAGGCTGGAGTTTTCCATACAGAGCAGGTCGAGACCGTACTCTTTATAATATTATTCACACCATGAGAAAACAGCAGCGAGGGAAAACCTCGAGCAGAAGCCGGATCATAGTGGACCAGGCTTCCCATCTTCACTACCATCTTTTACTTTGGAGGCTCTCAGGTTGGGATGCTCCTCTAACACTTTGTTTCTCAGCAGAATATAGATAACACAAATAAGTAATCTTTATTTTTTTATGATCCTGTTGGACAGTCAAACAAAAACAGTGTCACATATCAGACCAGCTGACAGTTAAATCCTCAACTCAGTCGTCTTACAGATAAGCAACAAACACCACAGCGTCGTCGGCTATAATGTGGACTAAAACAGCTACAGACTGCCTGTCTGTGAACGCGGAGGTGTCCGTTATCCTTCTGTGTCAGTTTGTATCGTGTCATCTTCAGTGGGTTTGTGCGGCGGTCATGGAACACGCCGCTGTTTGTTTAAATTTAATATTTTAAAGCTGCGATTGCCACATCGGTGGAAGTAGAAATCTCAGCGACAGACATGCAATACATGTTTCTAATTGTGTGAACTGACTCTTTAAAAGCGTCCTCTCATAGGAGCGTGCCACTCTTTCCGGAGGTCAGTTTTCCCTCTTTGAACTGAACTTCTTCAGCCGTCATCCAGCTCTCATCTCTGAGGCTCCTCGTCTGTTCTCACGCTCTCCGGGCTCTCCTCGTCTGCTCGTGCTGCCCCCTCTGGCTCTCCCTGCGGCGGTTGATGGCCTTGGTGCTGGCGCGAAGCTTGCGGAGCCTCAGAGCGCGAAGACGCAGCTGAAGGTCCTGCGGGATCTTCCCGCCTTTGGCCCGGATCTCCTTCAGCCTCTGGATGGGCGTTTTGGTCAGGGTGAAGTCACAGATGGTGGGACGTGCCTCCATCCCAACGTGGCATCGACGCATGGACGGGAAGTAACCCTCGGCCCAAACCACCACCTTGTACTCACCCGGGTTCATCAGACGCCAGTAGTCCCCGTCAGCAGCTAGAGAAAAGATGTGGAGACAGAAAAATGCAAGTTAAGGAGATCTAGAAGTGTAGCTGCCGAACATTGTCTTCCACCTACCAAATAAAAAACATATACAGCCCAAACTATTAAAATCTCCCCATAGCTGAACATTTTCTTTAACAGATGAATAAATCGATGAGCTGACCTGATCGTATGTCGTGGTCGTGGTCCTCCACCTTGATTATGGCGTCTGCTATTCCTCGTTTGGTCTCCTTGTCCCTCACCACGCCTTTGATGCCTCTGTGAACCTGAGCGAAGGAGAAATGTTTCACCGTGAGACCCCAGAGAGAAACTTTAAGGCGGCGGATGACGTCGTGCACAGACGACCAGACCGACCTGCTCCATGTAAACCAGCAGAGACTCCTTGTTGTTCTCCCACTCGACGGGAAGCTCGCTGGCATGAGGGAACTTATCGCAGGACAGCTCCACCGTCACCTCGAAGCAGTTGGTGTGCATGTAACTGAAGTCATTCATACCTGCAGGAAAAGACATGAGCGAAACGAAGAAACAAACATTTAAAATGATTGGTTTTATTTATACAAAGAAGACAGTTGATTGATTAATTAAAACTGACTGCTGTAGACAAAAATCAATACAGAGAAGTCAGTGTTTACCCACTTCAGTTAAGATATTTAGTAGGAGTTTAACTCTTGTGCCGTCCTTCAATAAAATCCCTTTCAACACGCTTCGGGACAAAAATGGCCCATTGAGTTCTGTTCAAACCACATTTTTTAATCTCACTGTCAGTGCTGTGTACACCCATGCATCCTGGGATGTCAGCATTTCATTTTGAAGAAAAGTTCAAATTTTTCACTGTATTCCACCAGATTCAGTCATTTTCACACTGTAGGCCGATGCATGAAATTCTTGTATATTATGGAGCTGTGTGACCACCTGAGGGGTCCAAGAGTGTTTTATGTGTGCCTGTGTGTGTGTGTGTGTGTGTAGTGTGGTAGTTTTAATCAAGTCTGAAGTTGTTTAAGAGATTTATGAAAAAAAAAGTAGAAAAAAATATTGATGTATGAGGATTTTAGAGTGTTTTTTTGGACGTGGACACTTTTGTCCCGAAGGGTGTTTGAAAGGGTGCACGATGCACCAACAGAGTATAAAAGACATATGAGAGTAAAATGTAATTTAAAAAAAAATTACTGCAAAAATTCAATGACTGAATCACCAAATCAAAAAAAGAAAGAGAGAAAAATGGCCAAAGGTGGTACAAGAGTTAAAGGCTCCCGTTTTAAATTCGGAGGTGAGTGTTTCGAAGGAATCCGTCCACCAGTTGTAACATTTTTCCAGGATTTATCATCTGTGAAAGCATCCTCTGCTGACTCACTGCCAGGAACCGTGTGCCAGGCTCCGCCGTTGATGATGTTGTGGTGGGCCTCGAAGTCCTCGTAGTGGCAGATGCGGCGGTCCGGGTTGGCCATCACCAGGTTGGTCGAGGCGTAGACGGTGGCCAGCCAGCGGAAGAAAGCGTTGTCCGCCGTGGGCGTGTCCTCCTGAGGGGCCCAGTCACGGGTACAGTCGAAGGGATACGTGACCACCAGCTCTCCCCCGTGGAGGTTCGCGCTGAGCACGAAGGGGATGTCCTGCATCCAGCTGATGACGGCACGAGTCTCCGGTGCAACCTGGCAAAGGACGGTGGATGAGCTGACTTCATGAGCGAACACATGCAGTGACCTTGGATTTAAAAGGTCGTTAAAATTCTTCTCATTTGTTTTTCTTCTTTGTTCAGTCATCGTACAAACTCTGAGCGACCGTCTGCTGTGTATTTCTGTGTATTGGCCCACTGGGTCATCGAGTTTGACACCAAAAACACAATGAAACTAAAGGCAAATAAACACAAATGAAAACAGAGTTATGAATGTTAGACTCCCTTTCTGTCAATAATCCCCTTAAATGTTGCACACTGGACCTTTAAAGTGGATTTATTGATATTTGGTGTTCGCCTTTAACGAAGACGCTGTAACAAACAGAGTGACAGTGTTCGGGCTTCGAGGAAAACCACAGTCCTCTTGGCTCTGACACCACTTCCTGATTTGAGGCTCGCATGCTGCTGCAGTGGAAACATTATTTTCCTCTTCTTAAACTGTCCACACACACACACACACACACACACACACACTCTTTTCAGTGTGACCTACATTTATGCACTAATAACCTGGAGACAAACTGTACAGAGTGAGGTTGTTTTGGGCTGTAATCTATATTTCACTCAAATCCTTTCCAGCATATTTATGAACTGTTCTATAATATTTACTACATCAGGGTGTTGCCAGATGCCAGCAGATGGCGCTGCAGTAACAATGATCAGTGGTGAAATGTATCTAAGTACTAAGTGCTTGAAGTATTTGAGTATTTCCATCTAAAGGGCCAGTGTGTGAAATATGTATAGCCGCTGATTGCAACCCTCTCTCATTGCTCAGTCCTTACTAGCACGAAGGAGAATCTACGGTGGCTAAAGGATGCATAAAGATGCAGAAGTCCCTCTCTGGAGTCAGTTTAGTTTGACTGTACAAACATGCTGCTTCAACATGGAGTGACAAAGCATCTAAATACTTCTTCCACCACCCAGAGAACAGCACGTCCTTACCATGGCGTCTTCTTTGGTGTAGTACTCTGGGATGGGGATGTAGTGGTTGGAGACTTTGGATTTATCTGTTGCCGTCTCTTGGGCGTCCCACATGATGCTGTTCAGATCTGGAAAGTTGTGATTCAGGTCGATTCCTTCGTAGCTGTATCGTCCGTCAGCCCAGCCGGCCAGTTCTGAGCCCTGCAACAGATCAGACGACAGGAAATGAAAGAGACAGACAGGAAGCTGGAATCGCTGCTAAAGGTTGTGCCAGCAGATTTAACCGTTAAATAAACGGCCCTGGTTGGATTATTCCTTCACTTCAAGCTAAACTGAGCATTAGTCTGAAATCTCTGAATCTTACGCTCCGTCATCCCTCCTGATGTCTCAGACAAACTTCACCCACCTTCTTATAAGCTTCTTCGTATCCGTCAGGGTTCATGGAGGGCAGGAGGTGGATTCTTGTCTCGGTCACCAGCCGAACGACGCGTTGGTTCCCCTTCTTGTACTCTCTACATAAGTACTGCATGAGGTTCAGGACCAGTTCTCGGCCCAGGGCCTCGTTTCCGTGCATCCCTGCCACATAGCGAAACTCTGGCTCACCTGCCAAGAGGGAAAGTCGAGCGATAAACTAAACATGAAACACCTGAAATGATTGGATTGTTTTTTTATTCAGCGAGTCAAAGACACATCACATTTTGGTTACGCAACATGAACATTCGCCAATAATCATACACGGATTGGCCAGACATGATGGCAGACATTCCTAAAGCTAAATCATCAGCTTGACTTAAAAATAAGAAAATGTGCAGCCCCTCTTCTTCTTCTTCTTCTTCTTCTTCTTCTTCTTCTTCTTCTTCTTCTTCTTCTTCTTCTTCTTCTTCTTCTTCTTCTTCTTCTTCTTCTTCCTGAGTCATGAAACCACTGAATCTTAAATCAACTCTAAATAACCAAAACTCCCATTATTACTCCTTTGAAGCGATTTCTAAATGTTTATGCCATTTGTCTGAGAAGAAGGAAAGAAAAGCTACACTCCACTTCACTTATTTAACATTTATGTTGGCAGATGAAGACGGATCCATCTGAAGACACGATCCAAGAGAAATGTGTCTTGTTTGGTGGAGGGAGCGCTCTCCGATTTCAGCCCCGTTTATCAGTTTGTTTACACAAGAGAGGCCTTCTTTACAAGACATCCCAGCCTCCCTGTGTGGTGCTGCTGCAGAGCAAACGCCTGTATAAACACTGGAGGATGTAGAACTGGGCCCCCCTGAGCAGCTAAATTCAGAGTCACAAGAGAAACTGGATGAACTCAACCCAGAAGAGGAGAAGAAGCTGTCTTACCTAGCTCATGTTTGGTGGGGTTATCTGAGATGACCATGACGTACAGTTTGAGGCCCAGGTAGCTCTTCCCGATGGTGTAGACGTGGGTGATGTCCGGGCACTCATCGGTCACAGACTTCATGAGCTTCAGGGTTAAGGAGACAAGGTGGACTAAAAGTCTTTAAAGGGTTAAATGTGAGCTGAGTAAATCTGCAGACTATTAAGACTCTGAGTAAAAAGCCTGGAAGTTACTCATCATGCATGTGTGGCCTCGCAGCCATGCATCACGCTCTGACCTTTCTCATGTCTTTGTAGTTGTGGTGTCTGAAATCCAGATCGTCTTTGGATCCGAGTTCTCGCTCTGAGGAGTAGATGTCAGCTGGATCTACGTGGAAAAACACATCCTGACCTGTTAGTCACATCGAGCATCTCGTTCTGAAAGCAAACACATCAAATGCCTCATCGTTACCGTCGACGCGGCAGCCAAGTATCTCAGCCCTGAGGCAGATGGTGCCGTTGAAGTACCAGGTCTGAGGGTTGATGCGGATGTAACGGGCGACGGTGGGAACAGGAAGGAGTGCGAGCACCGGAGTCTCCGGATTCTGGTTTCCTTCAAAGATCTGTACAAGGTTGAACATTTTTGAGGATCTCTTGCAGACACTAGCTCATGAAATCACCACCACGGTTGCACAAGCTTCTAAATTTGTAAAATATCTTGACAACTTTGTGCATTCATTTGTCCAAAACTTTGGTTTCAGGTCAAATTCCTGCAGAACTAATGACAACCCATCAGTCTGCCAACCTCTGGATTAACTTTCAGGTGATTAAAAATACACTCACATAGTTTTAATTCCATTTCTGCCATATCTGATGCACTGGACCTTTAATGCAACTTAATACTTCTACTTTGCTTCATCTCAGAGACAAACCTTGCACCTTTTCCTCCACAACATTTGTCTCAAAGCTTTAGTTACTTTGCAGATTTTTCACTCCATTCCGGTCCAGTGACTAATAAACTGAAGGATCAAGAGTTCCTTTGTGGGTTGATAAAATTCTACTTCTTAAGCTAGATAAACTTTTTAAAACCTCTCTGGCATTAGCTGGAAAATGCATCGTCACAAAGCAAAGCACAGAGAATCTTCCTTCAGTTTGAGGCGCAGGTTCCTTCAAACCATAAATCTGAATTTTAGCCTGAAAACAGATTTTGTCATTTTAGACCTACAGGACTTTTAAGAACCATAAATTCCACTTTATTTATTTTCTTGTGGAGTGTGGTTGCACTGTTGTCCGCAGTACATATTTTACACTTTGGCACAAACTGTTGAAAATGTGTTTTCCATCAGCGTGAGGTCGAGCCGTCAGTGCGAACATTCCTCTTATCGGAGAATACAAAAAGAACGATTCTTACTGCTTCTTCTGTCCCGTTCATGCAGACCTTCCAGTTAATGGAGTCATTACTCAGCTGGACTTTGTAGGTGTGGACCCAGTCCCAGCTGTAACAAAGACAAAGAAGTCAGTTTTTATTAGACTTTCATGCAGTTTAAGAACGTTGTGTTCTGTCACTGAAAACGTTATGCACCGTCTGATCTGAAAACATCATCCTGATACTGCCTGACCTCCAGATGGAGTTTCGTCCCTGCAGGATGACTCCAGTGAACAGGGTGAGGTGGATGGCGTCCACCTCGAGCCACTGATTCTGGTCCTTATAGTCAGCACACCAGGCTCCGTCGTACAGGTCCCCGTCCTCGATGCCCGACTGAAAAACACGTTACGACAGACGATCAGCTGCAGAATCCATTAAACCGACCCTAAACGCTTTCAGCTCTGCCTCGACGTGAAGGTTTCAGTGTTTGACCCTGATTGTGAAATAATTGCTTTCAGACTGTAGAATTTATTCTGCAGAACATGAGGAGGAGGCACAGCTGCTCTGTGTTTTACAGTAGAAGAAGTCCCTCTAACATACTGGTAATTTTACGTGGCAATAAAAGTGGAAAAAGTGATGAAGCACGCAGCCGATCTGCTTTACTTTACGGTTCATTGTTAGTTTAAGAAACATGCAACAAAGATTATGGTCAGAAATAAAACATCATAGCATGAATCGACTACTTAATCACCTCCATCCATGTCTCAGTAACTATCGGGCAGATTGTGATGACTTTTTGCACAGACATTCATGCTCCCCAGGGGTTAGACCCCGCTAACTTTGGGGATCATCATCTTACAGGATCTTTACACAGGACTGTCACTCCAAAGCCTTGTATAGGTGGATGCTCTTTCTCCTTCCTGTTCTTTTGTCTCTGAGTTTTTATTGAAAAAGCAGTTTGCTGCGCTCAGTGTTTGATCCACATCTAGACCAACCTGGATGTTCAGCCTCCCCCTGTGAGGACCCAGACCCATTCTCTGGTAGGACGAGGCTTGGATCTGGTTGTCGTCCACCCGCAGGGACTCCATGCCGAGAGGAGGACAGTCTGGGAGGGAAAGGAAACAGCAGATACAAAATCTTCCTCTGGAAGTTTGTGTGGAGATGTTTGGACCGACTGCTGAGGGGTTAAAAACTTTCTCTGAGTAAGCAAACACACGGCTGATGTAATAAGAGGTCCCAGCAGTTATGTGGAATATCTCTAATCATCTCGGCTCAGTCCGGTGGGAGTTTGGAGGCCCTCTCTCCGAAAGGAAACTGCAGATAAGTGAACGCGAGGAGGGTCTGAATGTAATCTGAGACTGAGTCGAGGGGCAAGAGGGAGTCAAGTCAAACAGAGGAACAGCAGCTGCAGGGCATTTTACGGCTTTGGGACCCGACAGTAACAGTCCTCTGAAGGAGGGAGAAACATCTTAAAAATGAAAGGAGCGTTTTATGTTATCATGTTATGAGTCGATTAATCGACTTAGTCAAACATTGATGAGTTCCAGCCTGCCAGAGGTGAACATGTGATGTTTTTCTTTGTCGTCTTTTGGTTTTTTGACTGTTTTCTGGCCATTTATGGACCAAAGAATTAACAGAGTAATCAAGAAATTACAATAGGAAGTCCTGGATTACCTGGCAACATCAGAGTAACAGAATTATATAAATGAATATTTGCTTTCACTCATTTAAAGATTCTCAGTGAACATTTAGAGAAAACAACTGACTCCTGTTGTTCAGGCAGGGGTGGAAAGGAACATACATTTACTCAAGTACCTTTGATTTCCATTTTATGCAACTTATTAAAACTTTTATCTAATTAATTAATTCAGTTGATTTCCAAATGCAAAGTATTAACACAAAATATAATCTGCAGTTCTTTCAAAGTAAAACTACTTTATGTTACTTTTAGTAAAAGTTCTGTGTACTATCATGAAGCCAAACCTTCGCGGGTCCCTGAAGGCATCATTGATTAATTGCACGTAACTGCTTCATTAATTAACATTGAAGTTGAAGTTTCGTCTTACCCAGTTTTGTTGTCTCATCTTCAGTTTCTCCTTGGCTGTTTTTGGTCTGTTGGTCTCTGGCAGTGGGGGATAATGTAGTCGGAGCGGTCGGAGTCGGTCGGTCTGTGCTGCGACCCGCGGGCTCAGCTGGAGTCGTGTGGTTGGATAATAATGGATATCTCTGTGTCGATGCTTCGTCTATCAGCGCGTCTGAGAATCCTCCCAGAACAACCAGAGCAGCCAAAACGCTCAATGACTTTTCCATCTTCGTCTTTGTTCGCTGCTCAGATGAAGAGGAAAAAAACTGCCCGGCCAGTTTGTGCAGAGTTTGACAGAGCCAGACCTCCATCCACCCTCCTCCTCAATCCCACCTCCTCCTCCTCCTCCACATCCCTCCTCCTCAATCCCACCTCCTCCTCCACATCCCTCCTCCTCCATCCACATCCCTCCTCCTCTCCTTTCTTCCAAAGTTCCAGTCAAAGTCCCGTGAAAAAAAAAAGTCGATTCAAAGGTTTGTGAACTTTGACCCACTTATTAACCCGTACTGGGGGAAAGTAACTAAGTACATTTTAGCACAGATTTGAGGTATTTATACTGAGTATTTCCATTTTCTCATGTTGTTTCTGCACCGTAAAAGAAAAAATAAATCTGTGGAAATAAATAAAAATGTTTTCTTCATATAGCATATAGACATATAGCAGAACAAATGTAGCTGTCAAATGAACATTAAATTAACAATTAACATGTTAATTAACGTTTTGATCAGCTTTGAAGGTTTGTAGTTGGAGAAAATGTTTGACAAGTTTGCCGCTCTGTGGTTTGACTTTTCATAGATGTTTGACAGGAAGTTAAGAGTCAAAGATAAAAAGAAACTGTTACAGATCAAATGAGTCAAATTTGGATGGTGACACATTTTTAATTTTCAGAGGACGAGATCAGCTGATATCAACGTGTCGTAGTTTAACCACAAATAACAGTAACGACACCTGTGGAGATGCGATCAGAGAGGGTTCGTTTGTCATCAGTCATGACTTTTAAGTTTCTCGCTCTCCTTGTAGGGACGAGGGAGTCCGTTTTGCCGTTGATGTCATGGTGTATTGTAGGTTCAGCTGGTGTGACTTCATCCATGTAGATATGTCTGAGCGGCATTCAGAGATCTATGCAGAGAGCGAGGGGGCTTCAGGTGGATATAACTGAGTGTGATCTGCATAGCAGCGATATGAGAAGCCATAATAGGACCCAGAGGTGGTGTAAATAGCAAAGAGAAGGGGCCCAGCACCGAGCCCTGTGGCACCTCTGTGCTGAGATGAATAGAGCCGAACCAGAGATGCCCATGTTTGAGCGTATAGAGAGAAGGATCTGTGGAGGAGGTTAACTGTGTCAAGGCAGCTGTATGAGGCAGCAGAATGAGGACAGAGGACTGAGTCAGAGAGAGCGATAGATCTCAACCTGAGCAGGGTTAAAAGAGCATTTCAGTGTTACTGTACCGTAGATGTCTGACGGAGATCATCAGTGCATCCTGCGTGATTTTCAGCAAACTGTCATAATGTGTCAGAATATCTGCCACGATCAGTTTATATGATGCTTCATCTGATATCGACCACTCGGGAACTTGGTGGGAGACTTTTGTGTTAGACCTTCATCAGATCGGTGTTGTTTCAATGCCCTTTAGCTAACTTTACTGTCACAGTGATTGGTCATAGTAATAAGTTTTATCCTCTAAGTTACAGGAACAAGAAATGCGTGCACTGCATCAGTACGTATAATGTATTTGTCCTACGTTGTTGGAGCTGCTGATTAATACCAGCAACTCCTTTTGACATTTCACTCACACAAAGCTGCAAATCTTCTCTCTCCCCTCTGTGTTTGGATGTTATCTTTTAGTTTTGATGATTCACGTTGTCCTCCACCTCTTTCTCCACCTCTGACTTCCTGACAAAATGTCTTTTTGTGCCCTTCTTTTGTAAACATTGTCGATATTTGGTATTTCCCTGGAGGGAACTCTGGAGGATTAAAGTACAACTTTGTCTCCAGCTGATGACCTGAGACAAGTCTCTACGGCCTCCGTGATTGTTTGTGATCTTCCTGTCCTCCATCTTTAGTCTTTATCACAAAGAGCACAGATAGTTGTAACACTCACTGGGAACACTCCATTTTCTGTGTTTGTCTCCTTCCACCCAAGCCACATATTTTTTAAAATTGTCAGCAAACCATCACATCTGTGTTGTATTTAAGTTGCACTGTCATGAACTGAACTCAGCTTTCACTCACTTTGCTGTCCACATCTGGTAAAACTAATAATGTTTCAATGCGAGGCGACGTTTAAGAAAAACAGAGTGTCACTCTGTGCGACCTGTTCCCACTTATGACCTGTTCCCACATGCGTGTGTGTATATATGCAGTCTATACAGTGAGGCTGTCTTACTGTTTGTGTTTCCAGGTTTGCCTGTCAGTCTCTCTGAGAGCATTTTAAGGAGCGCAGAGTCTCTGAATTCATCCAAAGTTTGTTGGAAATATTTAAACTGCTGCTCCAGTTTAATGTCTGTAATTATACCTTTAAAAATAAAAGAGACAGAGAAAACCTTTTTAATGTCAGTTTGGCTACAGTGTTGACAGGATGTGTAAATATGTTAGAATGTTGCAGACTCGAGCTCATGTTTAGTTTGCTAATCATTTTCCACTGCAGTTTTATTTTTCAAAACTTAAAATGATTATTATATGATCGTGACTGACTGGAGGAGGCATGTCTGAAGTCTGTGTGTGAATTTTATGTGAAACACAAAACTTGCAGATAAAAAGACGAGAGCCAGGCAACTTCTCACCCACACAATCAGGAAATGTGCTTTCTTTGTATTAGTCACCTCTACTGCTGAAGAGCTGCAGTGCTGACAGTTCATCTACACGCTGTATGTCACAATCCCAAAGACAAACTTTGTGATTTCTGGGAATTTACCTCCTGATGGGATGATGACCAGTGCCGACAACATGTGGGAGATGGTAGGAGAGACGACTGCACACGCAGACACAACAAACATGCAGATGTTTCACACGTCAACAGTCTTAACCTGACAAATGTGTCCGGGATTATACAGAATGATTACACATGAATTTGGGTTTTTATGACACATTTTATCTTCCATCACAGCTCAGAGTCTCATGCTTTAAGAGGTTCAAGAGTAGTTTTTAGACTGACTGATTTAATTCTGCATAATTATTTCCTCTTCTTTATTTTTAAGATATAATCCTGATATATGTTTCCTTCTGTTTCCTGTGAAGGCCCAGAGAGGTGAAAGTACCCATTATTTTAAATATAAATATCTATTTTAATTAAGCTTGTGTATCCCAACCACTACAAAAACTTCATCACTATTTTAATTTAGTTGTTTAGAAAAGTGTATATTATAATACCAGTAACTACTAGTAGTAGTAGGAGTAGTGGTTGTAGTAGTAGTAGTAGTAGTAGTAGTAGTAGTTGTAGTAGTAGTAGTAGTAGTAGTAGTGGTTGTAGTAGTAGTAGTAGTAGTAGTAGTAGTAGTAGTAGTAGTAGTGGTTGTAGTAGTAATAGTAGTAGGAGTAGTAGTAGTAGTAGCAGTAGTGGTTGTAGTAGTAGGAGTAGTAGTAGTAGTAGTAGTGGTTGTAGTAGTAATAGTAGTAGTAGGAGTAGTAGTAGTAGTAGGAGTAGTGGTTGTAGTAGTAGTAGTAGTAGTAATAGTAGTAGTAGTAGTGGTGGTTGTAGTAGTAGTAGTAGTAGTAATAGTAGTAGTAGTAGTAGTAATAGTAGTAGTAGGAGTAGTAGTAGTAGTAGGAGTAGTGGTTGTAGTAGTAATAGTAGTAGTAGTAGTAGTAGTAGTGGTGGTTGTAGTAGTAGTAGTAGTAGTAGTAGTAGTAGTGGTGGTTGTAGTAGTAGTATCCTAAAACATACTTTTATTTTGAAATCGGGAATGCCTGAACCTGATTGGTCCATTTCGACATGACGCACAGACAGGAAATGGCCACGCAGGCGAGCGGAATCATAACATTGCGTGTGGAGTGTGTCTCAGGTGCTCGTATCGTTTAATTTCAGCTCTTTAATGTCACTTTTCCCGCCGGTTTACTGTCGAACTATGTTGTACGAGCGGAGGTCCCGTTCAGAGTGACTCACTGAGCCCGCTGTGCGATGAAAACATGCCGCTGCTCGCCGTCAGAGCTAACGACCAGCCGATACTAGCAGGTAGCAAATGGCTGTCCGGCTGTCACCGCGCAAAGTAAGTGAAGCTGTGTCACTGTGCGCGCAGCAGCTGCTTAGAACATGCTTAGAACATGTGTGAATGTGCTGTGTTAGCTCACAGGCTAACTCTGGTGTCTGCTAACGCCCTACATTTGACGCTAAACGCCGGAATTCACAGCTAAACATCGGCCTGGTGGCTCCTTCTGTCGCCTAACTTGAGTTTGTGTGTGTGTGTGTGTGTGTGTGTTTTCAGATGACACGAAGACGAGCTAACAGCATGTGACACACACACACACAGTCTGTCTGCTCTGGGTTTCAAAGATGCCTCGACTGGAAGAGTTGGCCAACGTCGCCCTCAGGGTGCCGAGCATCCTGGTGCTGGACCTGCTGTACAAATGTGACATCGAAGGACTGACGGATCACCTCAAGGCCAAAAATGAAGACATGCTCTTCAAATATAAGTATGTCATCTGGAACATGTACTACCTTGGTAAGTGTGCAGCTGTGCTCTGACACGCTCACAGCTGTTTCCTCCTGACACATACACCTGATGTCATCACAGTTTGTGCTCATAACTATTTACATGCTCGTATAATCACCTGAAAACAGGAAAACAGTTTATATCTGCAGCAGGAGCGGGTCCGCTTTCATGTGGGCTGCCATGTTGAAACACCGTGTTTCTACGGTAGCCCAGAACAGACAAACTAACCCCCAAATCCCACCAGCGCGGTGTGTACACGGCCGTTATAGTCAGTGTTTTAAACCTCCCTCCTCGATACAGCTGTCAATCAGCGGAATAAAAAGTTATTTTCTGATCGTTTCCCAGCGGCTAAATTCACCTCAGCTCTCCTCGCCACTGGACAACCTCACTGCGACGGCTGCACACTAAATACTGACACCAGACTGGACCTTTAAAATGAATTTGTCTTATGATCGTCCAAATAAAGTCCTGACATCACTACGTTGGGTCAGAGTTGATCTGTCCTGCTGTTGGACAGTTTACAGCATTTGTACAGGCTAACGAAACATAAATAAACCAGAAAGGTGGAGCACTTGAATCAATACTGAGTGCAGCTGCTGTATTTGGTGACAGTATGTTGGTATTGATGAGCACGATTTGTCAGTCAGCTGTGAACTGAAGCAAGTAGAAAACAAAATGCTGTTTTATATTATTCTTTATGTCACAGTCTAAAGATGAAGTTACTCAGCAGAGCTAAAATTAAAGATGCTGAATTAGTGAAAATACTTTGTTGCATTGTTGTTGAAGGGTCTGTTAATTTGTGGTGGGAGAGAAAGTGTTTGTGTGAAACAGCTTTCACTTTCGTTTCTGTGGTTCACGAACTGTGCGATCGACCTGACCTCGAGCTGCAGCGATCAGTAATCAATTAATGGATTATTTAATCAGCTGACACTAATCAGCAACTCAGACTTTATTCATTTTCACCATAAAACAATAACAGCAGTGTCAGTGGATACACGTCGAGCTGTGGGAAACTATGATGAGAATTTTTATTTTATCTGATCATTCAGTGATAAAATGGTTCATTAATCTAAAAAAAGTTGTAGCCATGATTTAAAAAACCGTCAGACTCATTGAGTCATTTGAGTCTTTTAGCAGCTGATTCCGTCTGTAAGTAAAGTCAGCATAATAAATCACAGTGTGTCTTCCCGTTCTGTCTTCAGGTCATCTGGTAAACGTGGTGGTGCTGGTTCTGCCACTGAGACACATCGTGACGCTCTACCTCCACATCCTCGCTGCCCTTCTTCTCTACATGGGGCATCAGATTTCCAAGTGAGAAATCTTTAGCACTACTTTTACTACTACGACTTTGTACTACCAGACTTCTGAGATGAATCCTACCCGGATCAGTTTTCTCTCCTGACAAAGCTCGGCTGCGGCGCCCTCGCTCTGCGTATCCGCTAGCCTGATATTTAATTTTAGGAAGCAGAGTGCTGTATCGTGTGTTGAGGCCACTGTTGTTTACTGGTCTTGTAATGTGAGAACAGGCAATGTGTTTCCTTAAAGGCTTCAGGCTTGTTGCTATAAAAAGATCAAACCTTGTAAAACTTGTTTAAAAAGAAAGAAATGAATGATTAAACAAAATAAAAAATGAAGAGCTGTCACCTCAGGAATCATGCATCTGTTTGAGCATTTAATTACTGATTTCATGAAATTCTGTTTGTATAATAAATCCTGTTGGTTAGCGATGAGCAGCTTAAGTTTCCTGTTGCTCTGAGTTCTTTTAAAACAACAAAAACTGTACAAATAATAATCTGCGTCTTTCCTGTTTATTTTCCAGGGATTATGTTCGTGAGGAGCTGCAGTACGGATATGAAGGAGCTGTGTACCTTGATTCTCTGGCCTTCAATAGATTTGTCTCTGCGATGACTAGTGAGTCTCAAACATCTCTCTGCTCTCTGTTTTCTTCCTCTTATCCGGGGTTGGCTCACGCTAGCAGCAGGTTTAGCAGACCACTTGTATCCGCAGTCTCATTCTTTCGATCACTACCTAAAGCTCACGACTGTTGTGGAGAAATTGCTGAAGTCAGTGGCAGGTCAGGCTGGTGCTGGTGGTCAGACTTTAAACTCTTACAGATGACGCCACAAATACTATACACCCAGAAACAATTGAAGGGAACGCATTCACCATTGTTAGTGTTCACCTTCAACTCATTCTAGTCTGGAGACACTGTTGTCTGTTCATGTTAAAGGAACGTCAACAGTTAGCTATCTATTGTGTCTATTGTGAGGCCAGCATTGAGTTTCTTCGACCCTGGTCACCAGGCAACTCTGAGCTAGGCTGGCACCTGCGCTCCTCCCACACTCCATACAGCCTTACATGGCAAAGAGAGAGCGTCTTCTCTGATCTGATCTGACTTGCAACAAATCAATCAGCTAAAAAGGCTAAAAATCTGCAAAGACGTGGATCGTTGGTGGAGCTGAGGAGGGCTGAATGACGCCTGGTTGCTCAAACAAACCATCTGTAACGACACCCACCTGTCAATCAAAGCGTCCACACTCTTAATCCTGCATAACTTTAATATATTTTTTTATTATATTGTGGAGGTTGCTGCTCGACAAATACAAGCGCAAACAACACAAGAAGACTTAACTTTGTGCTGCTACTTGTTTCAGTCTTCCTCGGGCAGCCTCATTGTTTCACTGTATCCTCTCCCTTCATCTGAGTATGATTTAAACTGACTTTGAGTTCAGCAGCTCGACGATCACACCTGAATTTCATTTCATCTAAACACCAGCTCTTTTGTTCAGGTCAGATTATTCTCAGCACGCTGTGTGCCTTCCTGATGAAGACCAGAAAGGTGTGGCTGTTCTCCGCTCACATGCTCCCCCTGCTGGCCAGACTCTGTGCCGCTCCCCACGCCACTCTCTTAACTGTCAACACGTTCTCGATGGGCCTGACCGGAGCAGGAATCACCGTGTTCCTCCTCTCGCATCTTTTTCTGCCATACCGCCTCGCGAGGGCCGCGTACTCAGAGCTGCTGCAGCTGGAGGTGCTCTTATTCTGAAATCCTTTTAGTTTCACGGTGTGTCATGTCTGTAATGGGTTTTTACACTCCTCATCATGTCACTGCTTCCCTGTCCCTCAGGTGATCGAGCTGTACAGACTTCTGGCCGTGGGGATCTCTCTGTGGAACCAGTTTGCCGTCCCAGTGCTCTTCAGTGTCTTCTGGTTTGTTCTGTTTGTCGTCCAGCTGTGCTCAGACACCATGTCAGGCAACGCCTCGCCGGGCCATCAGGGAATCATGTTCTTCCTGCTCACAAGGTGTGACTCCTATACATATATTATCTGTTGTGTTTGTTTGATTCTGATATTCATAATTTGTTTTTTTAACCCTGCAGTGTCTCTGAATGTTGTGCCACACCGTACTCTCTTCTGGGTCTGACCTTCGTGGTGTCCTATCTCGCTCTCGGACTGCTCAACCTATGCAAGTTTTACCTGGGAGGTTATGTGGCTGTTCAGAATGAGAACGTCATGCACAGGTGAGACGCAGTCTTCAGTCACCCCCTCCACATTTAAACCTGCGTTAAGCTGCCATGGTGTAACGTTTTCATCCATTTGGAGTCTTTGTTTTTGTCCACCTATTGAATTTAAGTTTTAGTTGTTTTTTTTAGTCTCCATCATCTCCTGAGGGACATTTCTGGCTCTTTAGCTGAGAAATGTTCCACTGTGTTCACCAGCTAGAGCTGCCAAATGGTGTTTATCTGCCTGTTTGAGTGCTGAGAATGTCGTCTGCAGAGAGTTTGTTTCACTGGGAAATCTGAAAACAACAACATGAGAGCAAAAAGCAGACAGCTGAACGAGGAGCTGAACATTGCCATGTCATACATTATCGTAAAAACTATATTCACGTCTGTTTGTTCCTTAAATGTTTGTGTTTTATTGTCTGACAGGATAAATCGTACACAGATGTAAAAAGTTTGCAGCAGCTTGTTAAACTTGCCGACATGTTGAGTTTGTTACTTCAGCTCTATAACGGCTTCAAATCTTTTGTTTGCCCTCAGAGGTGTGACCGAGGGCGTCACTCTGCTGCTGCTCGCCCTTCAAACGGGCCTGTTAGACATGCAGGCACTGCAGCGCACCTTCCTCCTCAGCATCATCCTCTTCATCGTTGTCACCTCAACCCTGCAGTCGATGATCGAAATCACAGATCCAGTTATTCTGGCCCTCGGTGCATCCCGCAACAGGTGACGATAACGACAGCGAATTTGATTTTCTTTAAGAGAAATACAAAGTTTGAACATTCTCCTTCACGTGATCTCTTCATTCTGCTTCGTCCATGTTTTAGGAGTGTGTGGAAACACTTCCGCGGCCTCAGCATGTGTCTGCTTCTGCTGGTTTTCCCGGTTTTCATGGCTTATAAAATCTCCCAGTTCTTCCACATGGACTTCTGGCTCCTTATACTGGTGTCCAGCTGCATGCTGACTTCCCTTCAGGTAGGAAGAACGACTTTATACGTCTGTGAAGCACGAAGAGATGAAAATGATCCTGTTAAATGGGATAACGAAATGTATGAATGCAAGCTTAATTCTTATTTTGACACAGATATATTTTTATTCATTTATTTGATATATGACACTGATATTTTTTGGTAACATTTCTGTGTGTAGAACTAAAAAATTCCTGACGTTGGCGCCTCACAGTGGTCGTATCAGGACACTGTGACATGCAAACAAAAGATATTATAAAGTTATGTGAAGAAAAACACAAATAAAAAACATTATTTGTGATTTTTCCAGGTTACAGGCACCATGCTGATCTACAGCCTCTTCATGGTGGAGCTCTTTCGCAGCGACCCGATCGAGAGCCTGGACGAGGTGATCTACTGGGTGAACGCCGTCAGCAGGGTGCTGGAGTTCGTGGTGGCGCTCTGCGTGGTGGCGTACGGCACCTGGGAGTCGCTGTTCGGGGAGTGGAGCTGGATGGGCGCCTCCGTCATTATCATCCACTCGTACTTCAACGTCTGGCTCCGAGCTCAGTCGGGCTGGAGGAGCTTCCTGCTCAGGCAGGAAGCGGCCAAGAAGATCAACTCCCTCCCGAGGGCGACGGCTCAGCAGCTGCAGCAGCACAACGACGTCTGCTCCATCTGCTTCCAGGTTAGTCACCGCGTGGGGAGTTTAAAGAAAGGGCAGCATGTGTGAAACTGTTTATGATCCCTGGTATATGGCAGTGTTATCCAACTCTACTGCAGGTGGCAGACTATAAACACACACACACACACACACACACACACACTACTGTGTACATATAACACTTGACATTGTGTGTACCTTTAAGACACGTTGTTCCTGTTTTTCCAGTTTGGCCACACCTCTTCATGCACTGTTCAGGCTTGATCCTCGGCCCTCCACTCTCCACCCTCGGCCCATTTAGTTTTTTTTCTGACGGTGATGACTGGGTTGTTGTCAAGCAGCTACAGAAAAAAGTCCTGATAATATAACCGAGAACTGTCGCAGATAAGATGGTTAGCCCCGACATGCGGCTGATGAGATTTCTAGATGCTTTTTGTTTTTTAAGAAAAAAGATAAGATGTGATTCAACTTGTTAGAGCAGAACAGAGACGAGCTGAGAGGTAAGAAAACACACAGAGACTAGCAGTGAGTAAATGTATGTGTATATGCTTTATGTGGCATTCTGTAACTCACTGAAGGTTTTCACATACAGAGAATTTGTCTTGGTGTTTTTGGTGCCTCACAAAAGTTCAGGAAAAAATATTAAAGTAATAAAAATAATCTATTATTCCTGCACAAACGTTTGAGAGTTCAGAGTTTGCAGAATATTCCAAATTGAGGGAGTCCAAAAGGCGTTAATGAAACGCAGAGAGTCAGTGGATCTTACGTTAGGGTTGGGTTGGGATGGAGGGTAAAAGACTGTGTTAGAAGAGGGCCTGGTTCTGTGCTGTGAGGTTCTGGTCCTGATGGAAACTACAGACTCTTCGAATCACTCTCCAGGCAGGAGGCTGCGCTCCTACCCGGAGAGGAGTGATTCGAAGAGTCCTGGAGGTCCTGAAGAGGCAGAAGGTTGCAGCCAATCACCTTCTCGGTTTGCACTTGAGGTCCTGGTTGGCCGTGATGATGGTGTCGTTCACAACCATCTCCACTGTCTTCTTTACTGCATATATGTGTGTACAATGTTAGATTTGTCTCATGTGTAATGTATTATAAACGTGTTTCCTCACAGGAGATGAGCTCTGCTGTCATCACATACTGCGGACATTTCTTCCATGGCAACTGCCTCCGCAAGTGGCTGTACGTGCAGGAGACCTGCCCCATGTGCCACCAGACGGTGCGACCCACCCCGCCGGGTCCGAGCCAAGCCCCAGGCGGCGATGCTCCGGCAGCTCCGACTCAGAGAGACACCCGACCAGAACAGGAGGCAGAGCAGACCCAGGATGACGGCGGCTCATCTCCAGAGACACAAAGCGAAGCTGTAGCTCCTGATCCGGCCGATCATCAGCAGCAGCAGCAGGAGGAGACGGAAAGGTTTGTGGATGGAAGCTGTGGGACAGAAGAGAAAGACCAGACAGCTGAACCTGACGGGGAGGCTGCGCGCGGTCTTCGTTTCAGCTCCAACGGGGACTTTGTTGGATTTGTCAGCCCGGTGTCAGGCTGCTCTTCAGGGGGCGTTTCTAGCTCCCATGTGCTGCGTCCTGACGTGCACAGCCACAGTGAGGAGAACAGCACGGACTCACTGCTGCTGTCAGCTCCTGACGGCGTGAACGAGAGCACGGTGGACGGCCAGTCTGACTCCAGTGGAGCAGAGTTTAAGGTTCCTTTTTGTCCTAGACTGCCACTAAATGGTGACAGCTGTGACGGGACGCCTGAGTCATACAACAGCAGTGCTCATAGCAATCTTGAGGCATCCGGTATGAGCCTTGATAGCCAAACGTCTGTCAGATCACGCAAAGAAAACTCAGAAAACTTAGACTGCATCGACGATCCGCACACTCATAAAGGTAACGGCGTATATTCAGAGTTGGACCTGGACAAACAACCGTGACTGCCCTGCATCAGTGCCTTGAAGGTGTGGAAGAGGGCGAACCACCACACTGGGTGGAGAATTAAGCACATTTGCCTTCTCTCTGTGAACCAATAGAAAAAGAACGTATCTTTTGCCAGACAGTGTACTGAATGTGCTTCAGGTGAGCAAAGATCGGGACTACATCGTGTCGGGGAGACTGTAAAGAAAATATAATTTATAGAAATTATGTGTAACTATGAAGCGAATATCATGCTTCCATATTTACCAAATTCTAACAGGTTACAGTAAAGATGTTTACTTAGAGAATTCAATGATTTATTTTCATTTTTTCCCCGCGTCCTGGTCGTACTCTCGTTTTTTGTGGCAAAAATAAAAAGAAAAGCTTGAGCACTCGTCTTTATTATTCACAAATCAGCCTTTTGTACTGCAAAGGTCCCATCGCCCAGTATTAAAATACTGCTGTGAACATGTACCTTTTTTTTCTAACTGTAGTTTCTGTATAAATGAATAAAATCATGACAGGCTGACAGATTTGGCCTCAGGCTGAGAGAATCCAGATGATGTTTGTGGGTGATTTGTTGATTTGGAGGTAATAAATTATTCGAAGTCGCTGTTTAATGTTACAATCATCTGCAGTAAATTATCTGCCCTATTCTGAAGATGGAGGTCTCCGATCTTATACTTTGGATCTTTAATGGACATAGGACTAAAAGTAGTAATATTGATAAATGTAATAATGGTATCAAAGCGACAGGCTTGGCCAATCACAGCTCAGCGCAGCCATTATCAACGAGAAAACTTCAGGGAAAATGTGACTTCAAACGTGAAAGTTTGTCTGAGAGTTGAAGTTGAAGCTGTGAGAAAGAGGCTCGCTGTCAGTTGACACACTAAAGTTTGACGTTACGGTGTCAGACCTCAAGATCAGGTACTAAAGTAGGACACACCTGAAGGCTCTGGTGACGTCAGCTGACACTGTACTTGAACATCCTCACACACACACACACACAGAGCAAAGTTACAGCTGATTCAGAGGATTGCAGCTACAGATAGTTTTCATTATTGATGATTTGACAGTAAAATGTCAGGCTAGTGTTTAAACATTAAACAAATGTGTCACTACAGGAGTCTAATGAGATGCTGACTGTTAATAATTATTAATTAGATCTCTGCTTTTCTTGCTCTGACTTATTGAACCGCCATAAATCAGCTGACACAGTGTGACCTGAGCTTCTGGAGCCATGATGGAGCTTTAACTAGACTGTGATAATATTTTTATGATTGCAGATATATGTAGGCATACTGTTTGACATAACAGCTGGAATATCCAGCCCCACTGTGGAAGTGGTCACAGATAACAGATGGATGGATTTGTTAATACATATAGGAGGCCTAGGCGGTCACAAATTCATACATGTTATTTCCTCTGTTTTCCCGCGATACAAGTCTTTTCTGTCATTATGTCAAAATAAAATTTCAATCTCAATATAATTACAGACATAATTAATTTGACTAGACTCGACATCTTGTGTAATTATGTTTGAAAACAAAATTTCATTATCTTGAGAGAATTATCTCAGGATACCAACATTGGTTATTTCTCCATAATGACATAAATAAGTTGGGATCTTGAGAAAACAGGCCGCTCTGGGCTTCCGTAGTTTCATACTGGACTGTTGTTTTCTGGAGATTTTGAACTGATGATGTTGATATCTTGAGATTTTGAGAAATGTATGTTATCTCAGGATAACATTTGATATTTCTACATAAATAACTTGTGGAGGAAATAAAATGTATGAATGTGTGACCTCTTGGGGCTTCCGTAGTTGTACGTACTCGACTTTTGTTTTCTGGAGCTCATGAATTAATTTTGTGGTTATCGTGAGAATTTGAGAAAATTATCTCGTTATCTCAGGATGATAATTTGATATTTTGACATAAATAACTCGAGTTATCAAGCGATATAAATTGATTTGTGGCTTCCATAAATGCTCCATAAGTCGTGGAGACTTAAATGATCATAATTAAGTGTCAAAATAAAAATAAATAATTAAATATAAAGCCTGTTAATTAAACGCTGACATGTCCGGACTCGCGTGTTTTTTTCAGCGGCCTTGTAACCAATCTGTCACCACATCCGCCCCGTCACTCAGCGGCGGCAGCGCAGCGGCGGGCCGGGCCCGCCTCCTCCGTCATAAGGCTTCAAATACACGGACAGCCGCTAGTTGGATAACGGCATCGACCGAAACCTGAAAAGAGGAGCTTTGTCGTCCGGGGTGAACTCCACCTGGCACACACACATACACACACGCACTTATTTCTGCCTCGGAGAGGGGGGATACAGTATTTAAAAAAGACGTCAAACTCGGCTGGAAGTGACGGTTTAACGGGAGAATAATCGTCGTTACCGACAACTCCACGGCGCTACGTAGTTTCTTTTTTAGTTCGCCTCGCAGGCTAACCGCGCTAGCTCCAGAGAAAAAAGAAGAAGGCCGCGTCGAGTTCGAGCGTTTGACCCGGGATTTTTTTTAAAGCACGGATAGCGAATCATCCTGGCACAGCACGGCTGCCCCCCTCACACTGCTTGGACACCTTGACATAAAAGAAGAACACACCTGAGACAGAGGATGGCCCTGAAAAGGATCAACAAGGTAACGACAACGACGCTTCACACGGTGCGGAGCTAACTCCGACTAGCCTCCCTCCGTGTATCCTGTGAAACATGGCGGTGAAACATGTTGTTTTTTCGGGGTGGGGGGTGAGGTGTAAAGTTTGTGTGTTGCTGTGTGTGTACGGTATGCCTCGGTTCGCGGTGTTTTGACACATTTTCACGGTGGTTTTTGTCCTAAACACACGCGCGGGGACGCGTCTCAACGTTTAAACGTCAAACACTTCTCGGCTAGGCTAGGCTAGGCTAGGCTAAGCTAAGCTAACGTTAGCTCAACGGTTTCGGTTACGGCTCGAGGGTGTTCGGAGTGGATTAACCGTAAAAACGAGGCCCGTACGGGTCCTCCGCCGACACTTTGTCCCGTTAACACACGCGTTTAAACGGCCGGTTGTAGTTCTATGTTGTATATTCTGTTTCTGGGGCCGTTTAAACGTTTTTATAACCGCTCTGATAATCGGTGTTGCCGACAGAACCCATGACTCATGTCACTCAGCTGAATCTGTGTTAGCTGTCTGTGTGTTCATGATACACTTCCTTGGTATGTGAACGTATTTGTTCACATCACACACACGCACACACACAGGGCGTGTTCTGGCACTTAAATGGAGGAAGTTGGCAGCAGCTGTAGTAGTGTGTGTTAAGAGTACAACACCTATGAACACTCTGCTGGGACTAGAACCTTCTCCCAAAGAAGATCCATAAACTAAACTTGTGAAATGGTGTGTGTGTGTGTGTGTGTGTTTGAAGGCCCGGGGTGGGGCAGAGAGTGAGTGGTGGCCTCCACCTCACTCTAAAGTAGCCTGAGACCTAAAAATAACAGAGGCTGTAAGTATTATGCTTCGGGCTCATCTTGCGGAGACGATAACAAGGTGGCCCCTCCGGCCCCCTCCACCCTGAAGCTGGTGCACAGTTGAACTTGTTGGAGTAGAGCAGATACCAACACCACCACCACACGGACGGTGTTGTGAAGTAAACTAAGCATGCGACCCCTCGTGTAGCCCCTCGTGTTGGCATTTAAAGCTCAGATGTTAAGTGCTGCTCGGTCTGGCACGTCGGTTTCTGATCGTGTGTCTTTGTTTTGTCTCTGAACATCTAATCAGTCGTTGTGAACCTCTTCTTGTCACAGGAGCTCAGCGACCTGGCTCGCGACCCTCCGGCACAGTGCTCAGCTGGTCCCGTGGGCGATGACAGTAAGTACAGTAAATCATATTTTCATCATCAATTCTTCCTAAATAGTTTTTTAAATGTGTTTAGAGTTTCCCACAGACGTCAGCAAAGTGTTTTTAGTTTCACTGGTCACGAATAGCGGCGACCTAAAAGAGTAAAACTAAAGTGTCCGTCGTACATGTGTCGAGTACGACTGCGTTAAAGGAAATTGTACTTCTCGATTGTTCAGAGTTGTTCCTGTCAGATCACATACCTGTCACTGACCTTTCTCCGTCTCCTAACAACACTTTACTTTCTGTTCTCTGCAGTGTTTCACTGGCAGGCCACAATCATGGGACCTGTAAGTAGATACTTTATGACATAATTGTCGTCCTCGTTAAGAGCGGTTGTTGAAAGTTGTCGGAGGTTGTGCTCCCGGCCGCTCTGAATGTATTCATGAGATAAAGGTTGAAATTTGACTTGATAATGTGGAGGCTGTGGACGGGAGCTTCAGGTCCTCTTCTCTGAAATATGTAAATGTCGTTTGTGCTTTCAGAGCGACAGTCCATATCAGGGAGGAGTTTTCTTCTTGACAATTCATTTTCCCACAGACTACCCCTTCAAACCACCCAAGGTAACCGAAACACACCTGGAGCGAGCTTCTCCTTCCTCACTTATTTAGAGACGCGTTTTCATCATTCAGCATGTGACCAAATACAGACTGACATTATATGAACTTACATAAGCTTTCCTTTAGTACATGCATCCTCCAGAAGTTTCTGAGAAACAGAAACATTTCTAGTAACTGTAACCCAGCCCAGCAGATTGGCATCATGAACACATTTTATCTGTTGACAACCCTCATGAAGTAATACCGGTCATTCCAGAAGTTGACTTCCACAAATGGCAAACATCACTGCCTCAAGTGGAGGAACTTGTATTGCGTAACCGTGACCTGCTGTTTGTGTGTGACGCAGTCTCTTTTTGTTTCTCTGTTTTTCTTCTAGGTTGCATTTACAACAAGAATTTACCACCCAAATATTAACAGTAACGGCAGTATCTGTCTGGATATTCTCAGATCACAGTGGTCTCCTGCACTTACTATTTCAAAAGGTACGAGCTGACCGACAATCAAAAGGAGGTGTTGAAGTGTTCTCCTGTGGACGGTCCGATTTTTGGGAACAGCTTAGAAAAATAAAGTGTATACTTCCTGAACGTGTAAGATTTAATTTGTAGAGAACGTGAGGTTTGACCTATTTATTCCGACCTCTTCTCCTGCACTTATTATAATAATTATTATAGATAGATAGACAGACAGACAGACAGTCTCTTGTACATCGAACTTTTTAAATAAAGCACCAAATCTTTTGCAGATTAGGACATTTAAATGTTTTGGACATGTTTGTTCCTCAGTGATTTATTTTGGACTTTATTAACACAAATGTTATTAATGTTTGAGGTTAAACACTGTGCACAATTTTGTGTTCGTCCAACAGACACTTTGGTTTTTAATGTTACAGTCAACCGTCTAAACGTCCTCGTGCAGAGTGTGTGTGTGTGCTAACATGATTGTAAATTATTTTTTATTTGTGGAAATGTCCGCTTCACCGTGTGTCTCTTTATCCCACAGTTCTTCTCTCCATTTGCTCACTCCTATGTGACCCGAACCCAGATGACCCACTAGTGCCAGAGATCGCACGAATCTACAAAACAGATAGTCAGAAGTAAGTTCATCTAAAATCCTCAGTGTTCTCTCAACATGTCTGAAGGAAGTCGCCCGCAGCAACATTTAGTATCAACCCTCATCACTTTGAATTTTCACCTGTTCACCTGTCACCTGAGTCTAGTCTGTAACCTAGTCTCACTCCGTCAGGTACAATAAGCTAGCTCAGGAGTGGACAACGAAGTATGCCATGCTTTAGGGTAAGGCCAGGAGGCAGCGCTGCATCTTGGCTAGTGCTTATGGGACTGGTTGGTTGTGAAGAGGCTACATGACTGCAGTGTGGACTGGACTGATCATACTAATCGCTGGCTGTCTATACATTCGGAGTATCCTATCGGCCATACACGCTCAGATCAGCTTCAGTTCAACTCCTAAATAAAGAAGTTCTGAACATTTACGGGTTCCAGGTCAGAGAAGAAGATCCAGTCTAATTCCTCTCAGTATGACAAAAAAAAATCGGCAGTGAAGTTGTGTTGCCTTTATTTAAGGGTTGTTTTTGTCGCATGGTAAAGCGTCCGTCAGCAGGGACCGCTCTGAAATGTGTTTTTTTTTTTTTTTTTTTTTTTTTTTTTTTTGGTGGTGCATTCGAGGACACGGCAACAATTCTGCTGCCAAAAACAAGCTGCATTCATGAGCTATGATGTCTGAAGCTGAAGCCTGGCGGAGAGACAATAAGGACCATCACAGTTTGGTTTCTTTATGAAAACAGCTGACGTCCGAGTGGGCGGCTGTGACGCCATGCAACAAAACGACATTTAAATAAAAGCAACAGATAATTTACTGTGACGTGTTTTCGTCTCACACGAGTCTTTGTGAGCTGATTTCCATACAGACAGCAGCGGCTTCCTGGATGGAAATCAATCTGAATGTTCAGATGAAAACACGGCCGAGGATAAACTTTGTCTGGTGTTAATGTAAAGAAAGGTTGACGTGGAGGCAGAAAGAGGTTTACATCGTTTAATATTTTAATCAAACATGGAGCAGGAAATGAGTTCATTTTAATAAAGGAGCTTTTTAATTTAAATGTACAAATTTAACAATTAAACTTAAACTCATTGGACCAAACCATCGACTCTGCAGCTTTAAAATGTGTCTCCGTTATCGGCTCATCTTCAGACGGATTTCTACATTTTCAAATAGTGACATGATGTAAAAAGCTCCTTTTTTAGATTTAACCAGGACAAGTCTTTCTGAGAGTAAAAACCTCTTTAACAGAGTCCAGGTCGAGACAGACGGCAGCACGAACTGAGAACGAGTTGATTAAAACAGTCAGAACACAAACAGACCGTTAGAAAACTGAATTCAGAACTATCATCATCTGCAGGTCTCTCAAATTTAAAAGATCTTTGCGTTTTTAAAACGTCCTGTTAACGTTTCAGTCTGACGTGACGACGATCCAAACGCTTCACGAGAACGAACGAGTCCATCACACCTGAGAAACACGAGAGCGAGAATCACGTTTAATGTGACGTCGTCTGAAAATATCAGTGACTGTCTTTAAACGGTGTTTCATAATCTGAGAGCGAGCGTGACGTTTCAGACTCTGCATGTGAACGTAGCCACTAACAGCATGAGCAGGCAGGCGAAGACGGCGTGTCGTCATGGAAACGTGAAGACGTTCAGCTCGTCCGGGGCTCCGTGTTTTATCAGGGCGCTAACTTGGCTTGCAACATTAACAAGCTGCGTGCTGTCGTGCATGTACTGACTGAGACGGCAGCTCTGAGCGTTTCCCTCTGTGACTAACGATGTCCGTCTCTCTGCAGATACACCAGAACAGCGAAAGAATGGACAAGCAAATACGCAATGTGATGGCATCGTCTGGAAAGCTGGTGGAAAAAATCGTTTCTGGTTCAAACAAAAAAAAAAAATCCGGGATTCTGTTTGTTTTTTTGTTTTTTTTTGTTTTTTCTTTTTCACTTTTCTTTGTTTTTCTTTTGTTTTGTTAATCAGAGCATTTTACCCTCCTTCCCTTTTTCCACCTGCGCTCATAAGAAGATAGTGTTTTCTCTCTAGGACACGTGCCAGTTTCTGTGACTTTCTGCTCCCATTTCGTTTAAAAAAGGAGTTTTAAAAAAAAAATCAAAGCGTCATCACCGGTTCTGAACTCGGTTTGAGCATGCACCAGTAAGACGTCTTCAACCTGAAATTGGTGATGTCAGTCATTCACTCTGCACACACTTAGTAGAATCTGATGCGACTGGTCTCTTGACACTGAACAATGTATCGACCACGCGGCGACTCGGTTCGATTCCCGCCGCGTGGTCGATATTTTACTGGATCTCTCAGGGCACTTGTGGAGAAGCCTGTTTGTAAATTCTGATTTTTCAAAGTTTCAAATTGGCCGAATTCAGCATTTAATTTGAAAGTGGTAAAAATCTGAAATGGGGGGAAAATGGCGACACACTAAAAACTTTTGGAAACTGGTCAGTGGCTCCTGTTTCTGCCTCCTGGTGTGACGTCCGAATGCTCTTCTGATCATTAGTATAGGACTCTATTAACTGAGGAAAGAAGTGTATCTTATTCCACTATCAAAGTGTGTGTACAGAGAAGCACAGCAGTATATATCAATGTTAAGGAAACAAAATATAAGAACTTCAATGTTGTATTTTATGCATGTTAATAAAGGTAGGCTATTATATCTGATATGTTTCTGCAAACTTAAGTGGATTGTACGGCTGGAAGTTGGATAATTTGGTTCCCCTCAGAGGCTTTCTATTTCTTTATTAGGAGCCAGTAGATGAACTGTTAGTTTGATGCCCACTCGAACACTGTCTTCTTGTAGCCCTTAAATATTGATGCAAAGCTGACAGTTGATAATCAACTTGTGGCTCTGTTTCTTTTTACTTTTCCCTTCAATAAAGTTACTTAAACCATGAAACGGATCGGGCCGATGCTTTCTGTTCACACTGCCGACTGATGCTGACGATGTGTTCGTGTGTGTGTGACGTCAGTGAATGAATGAAGAAACTTCATTAACTCTTCAACTTATCCTGATGTTTAAGGATTATTTTAAAAAAATATTTTGTACCGTATCCGTAATTATGTGACGTCAGTGTTTAGACAACAGAACAAAATGACTGAATATTTAATCCTGTGAGCCAAACTTGACTGAACAATGTTGTGTAAAATATTTACAGACTTTTACTTGTAGTGTAAATGATGATTGTCATGATTAGCTTTAAAGTTCAGACTAAAAATATCAAACTGTTTGAAATGAAGCGTTCAAACCTCTGAATGTTTAAAGTGTCTGAAAATCACCATCACAGAAATATTAAATTAAAAATGAGTTCTGGTTGAATCCAACAGTCTCTGTTAGTCGGTCACGTCATATTCAACGTGATATTTGAGCTCAGTAAATAAAGACAGGATATTTAATATTTTTAATGAATACATTTCTGGATTCAGGAAGAGGAAGTCGGTCAATATACAGTTCATTTAAATCTGTTGATTTCTGCAGTGACTCTGGTGTCATAACAGTTCAGACCACAAGGAGGAGACAGTTTGTATCAGACTTAAAGCTGCAGAATAACGACACAAAGTTTAAATAAACTAGTGAAAGAAAAGTCACATTAATGTTTTGGTAACTTTGAGATGAAAATCAGTGAATTTTGAGCTAAAAGTCTCCGTGACATTTTCCTCAGCCTGGTCCGTCAGACAAAGATAAGAAACATTCAGACTGCCGACATTTAAAGAAGTTTCCTTAATCTGATGACGCAGCAAGTTAATACAGTAAATATCTGATTTTAGTCAATTATGTGTAAACAGATTAAATTGGTTTTTAAAACAATTTTTGTTAAAATTAATTTTGTTTTTTTTTTTTTGTGAAAAAAAGTAAAAAAATTATTTTGTTTAATGAAGGATTTTTTTTCCCAAATGACCCAGACAACGAAATGTGTATTACAAAAACATTCTGGTTAAAAATTTATTTAGGTAAAAAAAAAAAATTGGTTAATAAAAATAATTTTGCTAAAAAATGTTTAAGGAAGATTTTTTTTCCAAATGACCTAAAACGACAAAATGTGTATAAACAAAAATAATTTGGTTAAAAAAAAAAAATCAATTTCGGTAAATAAAAATAATTTTGGTTTAAAAAAAAAAAAAACACATTCTGGTTAAAAATTTATTTAGGTTAAAAAAAAAAATTTGCTAAAGAATGTTTCTTAAGGAAGGATTTTTTTCCCCAAATGACCCAAACGACAAAATGTGTATAAACAAAAATAATTAATAAAACAAAAAAAAAATCATTCTGGTTAAAAATTTATTTAGGTAAAAAAAAAAAAGGTTAATAAAAATAATTTTGCTAAAAAATGTTTCTTAATGGAGGATTTTCTTTCTTCAAATGACCCAAACGACAGCACACGTGTATAAACATTTGATTTTATTCATCAGAATAATCCAACAGGTTTTTTTTCAGCATAATAAATGAAGCGGAGGGATTAAAAATGGCCGTGGATAAAGTGCAGGTACAAACACTGAGTCAGGGTGACGTAATACAGACTCACAACTGAAGAGTGTTGAGGGCTGCACAGGGAATCAACATTAAACATCAGCTCGTGTGTTTCTGTGCAGCCCTCACACACTTCATGACAAACATCTACAAAGGAAGAACGAGCTGTCAGCTGGACAACACTGAACGAACATCGACATCAAGACGTCAACATCTCCCTCCGTCTGCCCTGAACGCCTCCAACTGAACGACAAACGTGTGATTTAATGTTGAGCAGCATAGAAAAATAAATGTATGCCACGAGGCGGCGATATGACATGAACTCAGACACTGAAGGTGAAAGGCCGACGATCAACCAGCTCTGCGCTCCGTTAAACCACCTGATGTTTCTCTTAGGTTAGAAAATCGGGGAAGACGCGCGTACGACAGCAAGTTAAACTACTGTGAAGCCAATGATACACACACACACATACATATAGCACATAGTGTTACTGTGCATCATCCGTGTTTCTGCACGTTTGGACTTATGTGTTTAAAGTGTTTGAAGTCTCGGTGAACCGACCGGCTTCTGCTGGTTCCAGAGAAAGCCGGTCGGTGAGAGGAGGCAGAGTTTTTGTGGCACAACACTTGGTTTACACGTCTCACAATCGTAACATCACACACGAATATGCTTCATGCTTCGGCTAAATAATAAATGTGTTTAAGATACAACAGCGTGAAGGGAAAGTCGACACCGGGCTTTAAAAGCAACGTCACAATGTGACCACACTGACACGGCATCACCGGGAAAGTGACTTCAGTTTGTGAGCGGCACAAACTGAAGGAATCTTTCTGACGTCGGCCGCTCGACACAAACGTCTCGGCTGCCTACGCGCTGAACGCACCAACGCAACAAGAACTGAACAACGCCGGTCTGATGGAAGGAAGGAGGTGAGTTCACATCGATGAGAAGCCGACTCGTCTTCAGGATAAAAGGAAGTTTACAAATTACAAAAACTAGACCGCGTTGAACATCGTGAGTACGTACACGCCTCGTGTTAAAGTAGGAAGAGTTAACAAAATAGCTTATACAAAACTTCGATACATGAAACTACATTTAAAGCATTTCTTTATGTGTGTGTGTTAATGCTTCACTAGAATCAGTGAATATTTTGTAGTCTCCTCAGACTGAAGATGTAAATCTGTAAATACTCGCAGCGGAGAGAAGCAACAGAAAGACGTGGCCTGAGCGTTCGTCTCGTTCACTCTGAAACTCAAACTTCAATTTCACTTTTTAGTCTGAGCTGAGGAGGTGTGATGTTCTTTGCATTTCTCTGGTGCATGCTGGTCCTCAGTGACGCTCCCGTTCACGCGGCGAGGATCATCGTACCGCACTGAGCTGTATCTAATGTGCTTGTAAAACCTAGAAAAATGCAAAGTGCATCACACACAGCTGCTTTTCTGCCCGTTAAAGGGTTTAAAAGGTGGATTTGTCCTTTAACCTGCTTCATCTCGAGACTCTTTCAGTCCCTACTTGGCGCGATCCATAAAGTGTCTCATCATTGCGTATAAAATCTTTGTGTCGCCATGAAACCTCCCTGACGTGTTCTGTCACATTTCATGGAGGTCAAAGTCGAACCTGTGTGTAAAAATACAAACGTGTCACGTGGCTGATCGGGAGGTCAAAGTTCTCCCGTCGTCTGTCTCGCGTGGGAACGTTAACGCTGCTCGCCCTGATTCAGATTTAATCCAAGAGACTCGAAGAACTCTGAGATGTAAAATGTAAAAAAAATAGGAAGAAGAACAATCAGCCTACTCGTGGTAAACATGATGTACAAAGTTCTGGTTACAGAGGTAATAAAGAGTTTGTCTATTCCCGCAGGAATCATCGTGATACGAGCTCGCATCAGGAACCGAGGCGGAATCAGACGGAGAAGCAGAATCAGAACCGGTGTTAATAAAATCCAAACGATACCAAACTCCCTCCGCTGAGACGGGGGGGACAAAAACACTTGGGTGTGTGCTGCCTGGAGGGTCGGTGCGACGGGCCGCCTGCACGTCACTGGTCCCGAGCTTCGTACAGAAGTTTGGCCGCCTGCAGGTGAAAACACGACCGACAGTCAGACGATCCTGAAACACTCAACGACAAAGACGTGATGAGTCATGTCAGACGGTGATGACGTCCCGCTGACAGCGGTGTCGGCCGTACCTTGTGCATCGCCGCCAGCCATAACGACGCCACCTTCTTGTCGTCCGCTGCCTCCACGCGGAGCTGCTGAGGATCCTGGGAGCCCATCGGCTTGTAGTGGAGCAGCATGCCACTGGCCCGCGACATCCCACCTACACACACACACACACACACACACACACACACACACACACCTCAGTAAGTCTACATACACACTTTCACTTCATATCAATAATATTTGAATAACTGAACAATAAACTGAAGAACTGCAGGAACTTTGTGTCAAACGAGCGATCTGGATCTCTGTCTGTGTCGTGTATTTAGTTTTTTTTTTTAGCAATGATAAACTTCTTTCTTCTGCCCGACTCTCGGCCTGCAGAGTCCTGATCCTGTCAGAGGTTCAGCAGGTGGCATCAGTAGCGTGATGTCACGTTTCTGCTGCGTCTGAGCACAAAGTGTCAACACCAAGCTGACAGACGCGTGCATGAACATGCAGATGAAACAAACACACGAGCTCAAACTAAAAGCAGGACAGTGTCACCGGCGTGTCACGTTCAGGTGGCGTCATGCACACGGGTGAAAACCCAAAGAAAGATCTGGAAACTGAGAAAGAGGGATGATGAACGGCACAGCAGCTAACCTTCAGAGAGATAGTGACTGTCCAGCAGACTGGTGTAAGTGTGAATGTCATTCTCTGAGCCTGGAGCAGGAAGAAGAGCCGAGCCACGCGGAGGCAGCGGAGGAGGAAGAGTTCATTAGTGTTCGGTCAGAAAACAAAGAAACAGCTTCGAGAGTTAGCCACGTCAGTGATCCATCAAGAAAACATGACGGAGGAGAAGTTCAGTGTTTGTACGACAGAACAGAAGCAGGTTGACAGATCTCAGTCAGAACAAACAGATCAGCCGTGTGGAGTTTATGTCTCAGTCTCACCTCCGGGACTCGACCCGTCTGTCAGAATCTGCATGCTGGAGATTCGAGACAGCTCCACCTCGAAGTGACTTTCACCGTCCAGGAACAGATACCTGATGACAGAAGAAACAAATCAAACCAGACGGACGATTAGCGTTTGAAATCTGTCCGTCCATTTATCACTGACGATCATCGACGTTCACGAAGATAAATGACACCACAGGTGTGTAACGTGATTTAAAGCTCACCTGTGGTTGTTGGAGAGGCGACACGTCATCGTTTCAGACTTGTCCGACTCTTCCAAAGTGACGACGAAGGTTCCGCCTGCGTGACCAACAGAAAACAGGAAGCTGAGTGAGCGTCTGTCAAACTGATCCCAGTGCAGTTTAACATTCACCTCGAGCTGAACTCGGATCATTAATAAAGCACGAGGCCTCCGCTCGCTGCAGCCTTCAGGCCGCTGATGGAGTCTTTCATTAAGAGCTCGACTGCTGCTGTGTATTTATAGCTGCACACTGAGACACACTCAGCACGGTGGATTATCAGGGCAGGAGGGGGCGCTCTGTCAGTCACATGACTTCTGTAGTTTTCTGCTTCCTGTGATGATCGATGACCAGAACTTATTTACAGTTTTTAACAATAAATTTCAAAGTTCAATAATAAAGTTAAATAAAGTTCATAACGGCTGAAAACTTTTCAACACACATGAAAATCATTTTCTGGTTTTTGCTTCTTAAATTTGTTGCTTTTCTTTCGTGTGAAAATTAAACTGAATATTTCAGATTGTTGCTCGAATAAAATAAAATTTGAAAATCAGACGTCTCCGAAACGACGAAACATTTTCTCAGCAGGTTATTTAAATTATTATTTGAGTACAGATCAGTTTCATTTTAGAAAGCATCTTACGGGCAGCACAGAGACGGGATCAGAACAATTTGACAAATAATATTTAATAAAGTTTCTCTCGACAACTTCACGGTTTAGTCACGTGTATTCTGTTCGACATCGCTTCCCAGCATGCAGTCAGAGAACTTCAGATATTCTCCGAGTGACGTCGCAGCGATGACTTTTGATCCTGAAGGTAAACTTCAAACCAGAATCTCCACGTTCACAGTTAAAATAACAGCGGCTCACCTCCCAGCAGCACTTTGAGCTGCTTGTCGTAGAACTCCATCTCTTTCTGCGAGACCAGGCTGCACTCGGCGCACTGCCGCACCGGATCCACGAAGCACATGCGGGGCAGCACCACCTTCTTACTGCAGCATTTATCACAGAAACACCGACCGCAGCGCCGACAGTGATGCTGCAGGATGAGACAGTCACGGTCAAAGAAAACATCCCGATCTGCACGAGTCAGTAAACCTATAAAACTGTCAATAATCAAAGAGTTACAGGGGAAGAACACGCACACACACACACACACACTCTGAGGTCTGGCTCTTGCACTGACAGGAAGTGGGTCAGCAGAAACTGCAGATTTTTTTAACCAGAAATCTGAAGCTGCTGAAGAAAAAGTGAATCACAGACTCTGAGGTCATGTGGTGTCGCACTTTCAGCTGCACGTTCAAAATAACACGTCTGCTTTTAAACACACACACACACACACACACTGTGCTGCACTGATTTCACTGTAAACAGTCTATTCTGGCAGATCTGCAGTGTTATTATGTTAGCAGTCATTATGTGAGCACAGAGCGCGCTCAGTGCGTCTCCACGCCAAAATAAATGAACACAAGGCCAAGTGGAGAAAAAGAAAACGCCTCATGTTGAACAAACCGAGTCTCAGATTCTTCGACGCGCTCGTGCGTCGTCAGATAAAACCGTGTTTGTGAAAACAGAACCGACCTTTCTCCTGATGAAGTCGAACTTGGTGTCACACTGCATACATCTCGGGCACTGGAAGAGGCAAAAACAGGATGTTACACAACGCGCCGAGCCGGGAGGATTCGAGTTCAGCTCCAGAGACACTTTGGAATACGTGACCCTGCAAAGTTTCATTTCACGGCCAGCATGCAAAATATTTATGTAAAACTGCTGCATGTAAAGCGACTGTGTGCTGCCAGATAACGACACATCTTCACACTTTAGAAGCCAAAACTGATCTTTGACTCTCTGATAATCTCATTTTCTTTAGTTTTTCCTGAGCGGCGGGTCTGTTTATACACGCTTTACATGATTTTAAATGATTTTAAAGCTGTTTTACTGACGTATTGTCCGATGAGCTGGACTTTGACTCGCACATTGAGTGTTTTCTACTTAAATAACTGGAGCTGATCTTCTAACTCGGCTCATTTGGTGCCTGTTTGCAGGTTAATCATCAGAAATGAGAGAAATGATTAACTGAGCGGACACAGTCTGTTTGTCTTTCTGTAGTTTTACTGCCCCGACACACACACACACACACACACACACACACACGCACGCACACACACACACACACACACACACCTAGCTAACTCGGTGCTAACGTGTCTGCAGCTAACACACAAACAAACAAGCGGACGTGTCGTCACTTTAACCGAAGTTAAACGTCGTTAACTGCCGTGAAGTTAGTTAGTTATCCGCTCTTAACTAGTCCTGGTTAGCTGCCAGGCTGCAGCTAGCTGCCAGGCTGGCCGTGCCTGCCTGCTACGCCCAGTCCGGGGGCCAACTGTCCAGCGCCGCGGGAAGTTAGCCACGGTTAGCGCGAAACATGCCGGAAGTTAGGAGGCTGTACGCCCACCAAAATAAAAGCTCCTTACCGAAACTAGCATCAGATTAGAGCAGCGGCGTTAAAACTACTTCAGATGTGAAGATGTTAGTTACTACTGCTAACATGTTAAAACTGCAAAGTCTGTTAACATGTAAGTTTAAAACAGATCTCACTTTCACAAATATAATGTTTTGTGTCACAGCTACACCTGCAGTTATCCTGAATGCTTCGTTATGTCAAACAAAACGACCATACAGTACGTGACAACCACACCAGGCCATAAATAATTATAAATATATATACACATTATTATAATATTATAAAAACATGAAGTTTCGGACCGCGTGACATCTGACCGCGGGCCGTGATTGGCCCCCGGACCGGACTTTGGACATGCCTGCATTAGAGGAAACAACTCGTTTAATCTTAAACGATGCTTTAGTTTTAAAATGTGTGTAAGAGAATAAATATATAATAAAACAGAAGTTTGAATTAATATCTTCAACTGTATGGTTGCTTTATATTGTTATTTATTGTATTAATGCAGACCAACAAAAAGACAATAAAGAACCAACTAAAGTTAGTTTAACTAACTTATTATAATAATTTTGCTTTTTTTTCCCAACTGAAGTTGTTTTACGTCTCAAACAGCGCTTTTATTTTGAAAACCCAAACCGGAAACCTATGCTAACCATCGGTGCTAGCTTGCTGCCGTCCGTGGCTCCGGTCGCCTCTCGCTGTCAAACAAATCCCCCCGCCCGTCTCGGCTCCGCTCGGCTCGGCTCACCTCTTTATCCGGGACCCACTGCGGCTCGTCCAGGGAGAAGGGGCTGTTGAAGGCGCCGTTCTCCGGCACCATGCGGAGGCCGCTGGGGCTCCGGACGAGCTTCTTCCCGTCAGGCGGCGCAGACATTTTGTGTCCGTCTGAGCGGCGGAGACCAACCACAACTCCCGTCTGGACACGCCCACCGCCTGACTGACAGCGCGCTCAGCGAATCAGAGCGCAGGGCGGATGTCACGTGGTGTGTTCAGGGGAGACATTGTTTTGATTTTTACACCCTGAAATGTTTTTTTTAATTTTAATTATTTAATTATTTAAAACTCTAACAGTCCAGAAGGTGGCGCTCCCACATGTACAGTAAGTGGGAACTAAAATAAAGAATAAATATAATTAAATCTGTTGAATGCATGTAGTAATATTTCTGCGTAAAATAGAAATCCTTAAAATGTTCTAGTACCTGGATAAATGTGTTTTCTTCCACTGAGATCAGATCAAGTATTAAAAATCACAGTAGAAGCGTCATAAATTTGACGTTTTATTCAAATACAGTTGAGCTGTACAATAGTTTGCTGGACGCGGAGGCGAAACATCAGTTTGCAGACAAACACAGCCTGCACGTCTGAGAGCAGGGCGGAGGACAGGAAGTGTCAGGACAGCCAGTCTCATCCAGGAACATCCGACACACTGACAGGGGACAGTTTCATACACACACACACACACACACACACACACACACACACACCAAAAACAAAGCAATGGAGTGCAAAGTGACATTCAATCTTGAAAAATCAAAAACTTTTTAGAGGCCTGGTCGCACTGTGGAGCCTCTGAGTGATGGAGCGGTGCAGCATCCACAACACAATGTTGCCATGGTAACTAGGCTGATGAATGCCCAGCGGTGGAAGAAATATGAATTAAGTTAAAGTACCAAAATTATGATGAGCAAGAAGCATCAAATGAAGAATATTCAAACAGGTTTATTCTGTTTAAATTAAAGGGGAAATATTGCTGCTACACCCACTGATAGGTGGAGACAGAAATCATATATTATTATGTAACATCACCGCTCCACACGTCAACAAATACAATTAAAAATAAAAAAACTGCATCAGTGGACGGACTGTGAGACTTTAACCTTCACTGCTTCGACAAGAAAACACACAAAGTCACCTAAAACTTTCTTTGTCTTCCATAGATCCATAAATTTACATTCATGTCATCATCGTCTCCATGGAAACCTGATCATAGTCGGATATGAGGACGGATTTCCACATCAGGCTGCTGCAGTTTGTCCTCTGCAACAGGGCAATAAGTTGAGCAACTTTGATCAAACATCAGGCAACAGTTTGTGACAATGTTGCTGCTTTACTCACACATAAACATCTAGTGGCCGGTTTTTATAGAACTACGTATAAATTATTACAAACTTGTAGAAAATTTTCCTCTGACTACACACGAGTCCAAACATGGAAGTTGTTGTATGTCATCTTACAGTCACTGTTGCCAGTTGCTGAAGTTGTTGCCTGTCTAATGTTGCCCTGAAATGTTGCCCTGTTCATCAGAACCTTCAGACATTGTTCAGTTATGTGCCTCGTTAGACAATAAGGATAAAAAAAACATCAAGCACAGAGCGGACTGATCAACAGTCAACGAGAAGCTTCGACAGTGTCGATAAAATCATCGTTATAAAGAAAGAGTCACTGCAAAAACATAAAAAATCACTTTGACTAAATTATTGCCGCAGTTTTACATTTTCATTTCAGGGCGCGGTTTCTTTATTTGACCTACATTTAAGTTTAGAAGCAGAAAAACTGGATTTGTAGTATCATGTTTTTAATGAAAGGCTTCATGTGAACTCTCTGATATTCATTCATTGACATGGAGTCAAACAAACGTTTATTGCACAGATTTATAATTTAGTCGACCATGACTGCTCGTTAGGAACTAAAGAATTCAGATTGGGACCTGATCTGATATTTAAAAGAAGAAATTACTGATTAAGATATTTATGTGCAGCTGTATTCCTCAATCAGAAATGCTTTGGTATTTCTGGACAGCTGAAAGATGAGTGTGTTTATTTTATTATGTTTATATTTAGTATATTTAAGGTCCCATGACAGGTCTTTAGTATCAGCATCAGCAATAAATCTGCTCCAATAATTTTCATTTTGAACGTCACTAAATAAACTCAGATCGATCGACGGGACTAAGAATGAAAAGTGTTGTGGCAACTGAAGCCTGTCACCAGTATAAGATGATAAATATCATGACTTAGTTCCCTTTAAAGAAGAAGAGCATGTTCATTTAATACGTCAGTAAAACAGGAACTTTAACCAAAGCGTCAGCTCAGTAAATGAAAGTATTCCAGTTTGATATACAGTATATATTTGTTACTAACACTAACTAGTTCTAAGAGAAATACCCTGTCTTATTTTGGTAATAGCAAATATACATTTGACTTTTGCAGCTTAAATCTCAGGAAATAATCCTAACTGTTTTTAAATAATTCATAATTGGAACTTTTTGGTTGGATCAGTTCAACTTTACTGACGTGGTAAAGTGTTGTCTCGACTAAAAGAAGTAAATAAAATACGATGTAACATTTCTCCGACCGATAAAATAATAAAGGTGTAAATGTGTCAAAGTGGAGTGGTGTTAACGTCGGTCAGTGTGTGAAACTCCCGCCTCGGTCCTGAGAACGTGTCGGTCGGCCTTCATGTGCCATAAAAAGTCGTCGTGCCTCGACTATTCTCGAAGCTTTTACAGGAAGGAAGAGCAGCGAAGCACAGAAACAAAACTCCATTTACAAAACCCCAAAATGTAAACATCGAACTTCATCAGCAAAAAGCAAAAATCTTCAATCGACACAGGACGGAACATCTCAGGAAAAAGGTTCAGTTTGTGGAGCTAAGCTAACGTCCGGGTCGGCCTACAAGAAGACGTCATCGCGGGACGAGTTCTCCGCAGAGTCGCAACTTTAAGTTATTCAAACATTTCAAAGAGGCGAGCTGCTCTCAGAGCTGCAGCTGAGACTCAGCAGGCGACGCCAAAAAAGGAACTAAAATAAAACTGATCTCTGAGGAACAACTTCCAGAAAATCAGCTCCAGAATATAAATGTGTTTCCTTCCACATCTGCTGTGTGAACATTTAGTGTTGGAGCATCAAGACAAACAGCAGGTGGCGTTTGTGCCCAGTGTGGTTTGACCATAAGTCCCCATGTTAGACAGCAGAAATAAACATGTTTACAGCCTGGTACAAAAACAGTTTTGGTCTCTGTAGCTAATTTCCCCGTTCATGACAACTGTACTGAGGGTGAATTTATATACAACTCACCTGTTCACATTATATTAAGGCTTAAAGTTATGCAGGGTTAAGAGCGTGGACACATGGTGGCACTCGGCCGGTCGTCTGATTACACGTCTAGTCTGAACTTGATCTGTTTTTTTTTTTGGCTTCGCCCGCTTCAGTCTAACTGGAGCTACGAGTTAAGAGAGAAACGTTTGTAAAACTGAAGCTGCGCTCTGCGTGTGCCTTCATTCAAGCGATAGATAGCATTAAATATTGAACAGGACTCACATACAGTACACGCACATACAAAAATAGATATACACGCTCCGATCACAAACATACAGCAGTATGTTCAGACTTCTCTTGTTCCTCGATATGTTTGATTAGAAAAACACCACAAAGCTTCCAAAGTGCAGTGAAACATTGAAACCTGTACAGTGAGCACTCTGATGAAGCTTTCACACACGGTTACAGCGAGGAGCGGCAGGAAGTGGATTCTCGTGACCTCTGCGACCTCTCGGGCTCCGTCCGTCACCACCGCCGCCAACGTCGAATAAAAAACCTTCAACGCGCCAGGTTAGTGTGGCTGGCACTCAGGTCCCGACTCTTCCTCAGACGATTATTTCGTTCCTGCAGAAACATCGTGAGGAAATCAGAATGAACCACTATGAACATTTAAATCAGTTTGTTTACAGCTAAAACTAAACACTGTTACTATGGAAACCCCAAAACATTCACACATTTTATTTCTGTGTTCTTGTGATGACGAGGTCATTTCATTTGTTTTCTTGGGATCTTCATAAGATAACGAGATAATTAATACAAGTTTGAGAAAAATGAATGACAGCTTCAGGCTTCCATACATTACCCCACACCCTGTGTACTACATGTGTGTACACTGTGTGTGTCTGAGACAGTAACAACATGGGAAATAATAATAATAATAATTATTATTATTATAATAACTGGATGCTCTACACACTGAGAGCTAACATCACTCTGACAGTTTTTCTTCTTCATAAACTTTAAAGTTAAAAATTGTCTTTGTTAATAATTTGTGCTGATTAGTCAAAATAATGAAGTTAGTGAGTCACACTGCTGTCGTCACTCGTGTCATGTGACCACACACTGAACTGATAGTTTACAAAGACATGAGAGTGTAAAAGAAACGTCAGAGTCAAAAAGTATCTGCAGAAAGTCTCTGAGACTTCAAACATTCATGAATCCTGGCGTGTAAAAACATTATGTTCCTCTGATGTCGTGGACTACAAGTATAAAATAAGTAAAGTACTTCAAGTACCACATACTTGTACAGTATTTTTACAGTTTGTTTTAGCAGGTATTAATACTTGAACTTTGACCCCCGACCCGACAACAGCAGCCTCTCTGCAGACACTTCCCGTCCCGACGCTCGGCCTTCTTACTTGGTGGTGGTCACTCGCAGCCTTGTCCGGCACGTTAAGAACCCCCAGAGAGCTGGCTCGCTTCATGCTGCACCCAGAGCAGTGACATGCAGGGAGGTGGTGAGGGTGGAGGGGTCAGAGGTCAGAGGTGAGGATGGAGGGGGGGGTGGAGAGTCAGGTGTGAGGAGTTTAGCTGAATGTGAATGATGGTCAGTCTGTTTGTTAATGACATCCAGATTCTCACAACAGTTAGTCTCACATGTTTTTTATGAACGCGGCTTCAGAACGTTTCTGAACTTTAGAAGCTCAGATTTTAAATTTTGCCACTTCCTGATACAACACGTAAGAAAACCTCTCAGGCCGACGTTTGTCCTCCTCTCAGGCTGAGATCTTTCACAACCTGGCAACCCTGAATTTTCCATTTTGTGTTTCTTGTCTTTCAGAAAGTGGCAGCATGGTGCTGAGCTCTTCTTTGCACTGAGGAAACTGATAAATTTACATGTCAGTGACGTTCATGCAAACACCGACAGTCAAACTTTGAGTTCAGCAAGGCGACACTGCAGAAACGTCCTGAAGGAGGCGACGCGACCGGAACACTTTAAAGAACGAGTCAGCAAAACAAAACCACAAAACGTGGACCCGTCTGCGACACCCTCACGCCACCCTTCAGAATGAAGGAGAAAGTACGGTGGCTGTGAAGGTCCAGACAGTGTTTGGTTTGTCCGTTCTGGGCCCCTGTAGAAACGCCTATGAAACCATCACAGCTTTAAAGACTTGAGCTGTTTCTGCAGTGATCTGACTTCACTGATCGACCGCGATGACGACGGTGATGATGGCGGCGGTGACATCATCACGTCCGTCATCTGGAGGAGCCACAGAGAGGAGCAGCACAGAGAGGGAAACAGATGAGGCATGCAAGTCGACATTCAAATGAAAAAATTTATTCATAAATAAAAATTCATCACAGCATCAAACTCAGGACAGAACAGCCATGCAGAGAAGTTTGTCTCTCCAAAGTTCACAAAGAAAAAGAAAATAATAAAATCTGAAGCCGAGTCAAACTGAACTATATTTCAACGCGCTGAAATAAATAGTCCAAAGCCACAAATGCAATAAATAGATGTGGAACTGTTGGAGGTTAAACAGTTCATCAGGCAGAACGAGCATTTCAAAGCAGACATTAGTTTGTGTCGTCGTCACCGTCACAGCACGACTGAACTTTCTTTCCCACCTCGTCAGTGACTCGGGCCGCTCACTGTGCGCCCGGACTTTGGCTTCAGATCAAATATATATCATTTATATTTATTTATTTATTTATTCGCCATGTTCAGGGTGATACAGAGTGTCAGGACCACTGCAGGAAAAAACTCTGAGTTTTGTTTCTTTCTCATCACAACTTTATGAGAAATATTTAAATATTTAAACATTTAATTCAAATATTAAAAATTCTGTCAGAAGATGGAACAACGTTCCTCTAAATATAGTTTTTCTTATTCATGTTTCACAGCTTCATTCTCACAATGTTACATCTTTTTCTTTATCTTGTAGTTTTCTTGAGATGTTTCCTCAAAGATTTGAGATTTTATATTACAACGTAAATCTAAAAATATTTTAATTTTTGAATGTGCTTTTATACATTTTATTTGTTTTATTGCTGTAGTTTTTTATGTTTGTTATTTTTTTATATACATTTTATAATTAATTTGAACTTGGCTTTAAAGTTGCTATATAAATAAAGTTTGAGTTTTTTCTGACACTATCACATCTTTATTTTACAGTTTTTCTTTAAATGTTGGCATTTCATTTTTTAAGATTTGAACAATCTTATGAATAAATATTTCATCTTTTTTCCAAACGGGACCTTTTGTTTCTCTAAAAATGTTTTATCGCCTTTTTCTGACAATACGACATCTTCATCTTTATTTATCTTGTAAAATAATTTCTTTCTTTCTTGAGATGTCACTTTCTCAGAAATTTGACATTGAATCCAAATATTACAGCTTTTTTCTTAAGATATAAGAAAGTATATCTGAACATTTAGTTTTTTGCTGTCACGCCTGGTCAATGTTTCTCATGTATAATATTTCGTAACATTCTGGCTGATGTCGTGTCGTTTCTCTCAGACAGTGGCCGTCACACTCAGATCAAACCAAACGATGGACGTACAGTGAGAGCCGACAGGTGAGCCGACGCAGTGGGAAGGAAAGGTGATGTGAACGTGCCAGTAGAAGCTCCCTCCATCATTTCATGTGCAAACACAGCGTAAGAGTTACACCACTTCACCACCAGCAAAGTAGAGCCAATCCCTTCTTTCATTTTTGGTTAGTAGGCCAGCCGCCGAGCTGAGGGCTGGAGGGCCGGCTCGTCGCTCCAGGCCTGCAGTGCATAAAGTGAGTCGCCTGTGGGCGGGCGGGTCAGTCGGGTGTCTGTTGGGATAGTTACCCGGGGTTTTTGGGCTCGCTGTCTCGGGGCGAGCCGCCGCCTTTCAGCTTGCGGACCAGTTTCTCGCTGCTGCGGCGGATGGACGCTCGCAGTTTGCTGAAGGAGCCGCTCCTCTTCAGAGAGCCGGAGCCGTCCTGGTGGAAGACGACGCCACAGAGTTACACTCATTCACACACAGACACACACAAACACAGATACACACACGAGTGCACCTTTCCATGCAACCTTTCCTGTGCACACGATGCAGATGCACAGACTGTACTTCCATACAGGTGACAGAGAACACCTCCAGCAGAGCATGCTGGGTAATATGTGTGTGAAAGCATCTGTAATATATGAAGAGCATTTATTCATCTGAATCTGCAAAGTAACCAAAGCTGTCGGTTACCTGTAGTAAAAAGTAGAATGAGTCTTTGCAGCTGAGTAACCTCAAGGTAAGTACTTGAGTAACTGAGTAAATATATTCCACCACAGTCTGAAGACAACGCGGATGTTTCAGTCATCAGTCTGTCTGACCACGTTAGCCTGAAGTTAACTAGTTAAGTTAGTTACTGACAAGCTGAATGAACTCGTTAAATGTTTTTCAAACCTGGTTTGAACAAACCGATAAAAACTGTTTCAAACACGTTTTAACGTAAACGAATTAATTAAAATCTGTTTCTTTCTGAAACGTTCTGTTACAGCGTCAGAGTTTTGAAAAGTGTTTTTAAGGTTCAGCTGGGCTGAACGAGGCGCTGTCTGAGGGGGTGAGGGGAAGGTGGAAGAGATCAGTTTGTTTGTGACTAACGGGGACAAACTGCTTCAGACGTAGTTTCTCCATTAAAGCATTCAGACAGGATCCGAGCACAGGTCACTATCATTCATTAGACTCTGACCTTCGATCTGTCGTGTTCCGACTTTATTTCATGAAGCTTCTAAATCTGAGTGAAATTTACACTGAAAACAGAAACACGAAGAAGTTTAACTTGTGTCTCAGAGAGCGAGCGAGCTGTGGTTCAGCCTCGGTTAAATAAGAAGTTCTTTCCTGAGCCGGTCTGGATGCGGCTCTTTGACAGACGAACATGTCTGAAGTTAAACTTTGAGTTCTTCATCAGGATTATCTACAAGTGATGAATAAATGTAACGATGAAGGATCGTTTCTTTCTGGAGGGCCGCTGCCTGGATCGAATCTGTGCTCTGACTTCTGATGAACATTAATCACAGGATTCAATAAAACTCCTCAGACAGTTTGATGGATTCATCCTGGCTCGGTTCCAGGAGAGCTGCTGCTGAGAGGTATTAATGTTTAGAGCACACACACACACACACACACACAGAGAAAAGAAGGAGCACACAAAGAGGCGACAGGCAGGTTCAGGTGAGCAAAGAGTTTAGGTTTTATTAGAAGTTAAGAAAAGATGCACAAACAGGACAGGACACGCAGAAGATTATTAGCAGGAGCCGAGACGAGGAGACTATTTCAATTCCCAAATTTCAAACCAGTGCAACAAACTCTGCACCCACCCACCTACCCCACCCACCCCACCTACCCCACCCGACATGACATCTATGTACAGATATACAGGAGGTGACCAGGCTGGATGCACGATGTCCAGGCTTCGTTACTTTGATTTAAACACATCGTGCATGAATCCCGTCACCTCGTACGCGTCCTCCCGTAGTTTAGTCTGATATCGTTACGAACAGATGACACACAGAGCGACGACCTAATGACTACTAAGGAGCAGAAACCCACGGAGCCACAATCAACGGCGCTCTCGATCATGCTGACGAGTTACGCTGATGTTATTTACAGCGTGTTGAATCACTACGAGCTCTGAGCCACCACGAATGAGTTTGTGAACGCTCGACGACAGACGGAGAGCAGAAAGACGGAGAGGACGAGGATAAAGCTTCAACTCTGATCATTTCGTACCTGGAAGGTTAAAATATTTCAATCTTTTGTTCACTTCCTTCCTGTGTTGATGCTGGGAGATGTGACAGAACAGGACATGAGACTCGTGGACTCGTATACTTCAGCGTGCTTTGGACCCAGAGCCTCCTTTTTATCGGCTTTAGTCCCTCCTCATCAGCAGCAGAGCAGCAGTTAATCACATTTATTTGACTGCCTGGTTGACCTGAGCCGCTCAGCAGCTGTTTTTTCCCCGACACGCTTCACCAAGACATCTTTGAAGCAGCTGTGCTCGTGGAGACGTTTGGAAACGGATCCTTTCTTTACCAGAAGATAAAATAACTCTTTTAAAGCGGAGCGGCAGGTTTTATTCTGTTTAGTCCAGGTTGAAATGAACAGAGTCGAGCTTTAAAGGACTTCTGAGAGAACAAGGTAGGAAGCAGAGAATTTGGTTTATTGTCAGTCGCCCTAAAGATTCTTCAAACCACCTAGTGAAGTCTACAGCCAATGAAAGTACAGTTCACAGACAGAAGAGAGGAAGCAGAGGAGGCTCGTGTTAAAGGAAGAACAGAAGAAGCACAAGTTTAATGTCGCCACAAAGAAACATCACCCCGTCCTCTCCCACCCACAGCAGGTAACACACAGTCGAGTGTTTTCAAGCAGGAAGCAGGAGTTTGGATTTAGACACACACACAGGCTGTCTCCACAACACACTCCTTAAAAAAAGCAACATTATCGCTCTGGTTTGGAGAATCCCACCAGAACCCGGAGGAGGAGGAGGAGGAGAAAGAGAGCTGAAGAAAACTGCAAAGCTGGAGGGGTTGAGGCGAGGCGAGGCGTCCGTCATGCAGAAGACAAGTTTTTAGAACCGTTACAAGGCATCTGGAGTTATGCCTGCCAGTCAGACGCAGCAGGAAGAGAGGAGAGAAGAAGAGAAGACACGGACAGTTTAAAGAAGTCATTTAAGATGGAGGAAGGAGGGAAACGAAAAAGAACAGTGGAGGAAGAGAGGAGGTGAGTTTATCGAGCTGATCAGACACAGTACTTCTCCACCAGTCTGTGCATCCACAGACACGAAGCAGCAAACTGATTAGAAACTTTAAGAAACTGTCAGACTCTCTGAGACTTAATTAGGATAAATTAGGTGTGAGATGAATTACTGAGACATTTTATAATCAGAAGATTAAATGAGAAGCATAAATAGAGGAACCTCAGTGACCCATCTGTCTGTTTTTGTGCTGCTAAAGATCGCTTACATCGTCCTTTAATGGACCAAACACACGACGCAGATCTCTTTTCTAAAATCAGGCCTGAAAGTTAAAGTTTGTTTTACAGTAACGACACAGATTTTTGCTTTTCTGAAGCTGTTTCCAGTCCAAACCGGCTGAGATCTCACACACGGACACGTTCAGAGCTCCAAAACAAACCGAAGAGGAAGAGATCGTGCAGATAGAAAACAGACAGACAGACGGGCGACGAGTTATCATCAGCTCTGTCTAGACACCGTTCACACTTCCTGCTTCAGGTGTGATATCACCAAAGACTGAATGTCGAGTCATCAGGCAGATCTGGACACAGAAACTCCGACTGTGGCCGTTCACAGCAGCAAAACCAATCCATGAACTCTAAATGACAGAACGGACTGTCTGAGATTCACAGACTTCACCAGCAGGTGGAGTGTTTGCACAGAGTGACAGTGGAGAGGTACTGTGTCTGCATCAGGAACGCTGTTAGAACGTTTACATCAAGTTAAAACAAGGTTAGACCGTCACAGAAGAAGCACAGAGGAGGATGCAGGGAGGAACACGAGAGCAGCCAGGCTGATCAGAGCTCATACAGAAACATTTCTTCAGCTACATGGGAACAAAAATATCCATCAGTGATATTAAGACTGCTTCTTCTGTCTCACCAAGAGGCAGCAGCAGGCTCAAAGATGTTCATTAAAATAAATAATTTCAATAAATAATCAGATAAATGTGTAAAATATTAATTGAATGTATTTATTGTGTTTGAAATGTAAAGTCTGACGTGTCTTCCTCTGGCTGCTAACATGCTGACAGACGAAGCACAGGAAGGAATGAAGGAGAGAAATCTGACAAACTCAGGCAGCAGCTCAGCACACACACACACACACGTTCACAGTGGACACACACACACACGTTCACAGTGGACACACACACACACACACGTTCACAGTGGACACACACACACACACCAGACACAGAAGGAGTACAGTACAGAGCCCATGTGGAGTCAGGTGAACACACTGAAGAGTCGCCGTGCTTTCAGAAAATAAGAGGAAAGCAGTTTTCACCGCTGAGGGTGGAGAGAGCTGACGTGGAAGTGAAGATTTTCTTTGACAGGTTGGAAACTTAAAATATCGTCTGACAACAGCAGAGAAGGCGGGAAAACACCCAGGACCATGATCTGAGATACTCAGTGTATTAACACTGCAGTAATTAACATTAATCTGTTTCTGCTCCTCACAAAGTAAACGTACAGTGTGTTTGTAGAGTATGTGAGCTGCTCTGTACTGCTGACTGTATTTGTGACCCTGCTGGAGTTTGAAGTTTAGTTTTGACCCTCTAAGGTTGCTGTAGCTGCTCAGTATAAATGTCGTTTGTGTTGAGCATGTGAAGTGAAATGGATCATTTGTTAAGATAAAATTATGACAATGTTAATTCCCATCATGTGTTAGCACTGAGCTCCTCGTATCTAACATCGTGCTGTGTATTTATTTGACCTGTTTCCTGTTTGGGTCGACCTCTGGGCGTCGACTCGTGCTGCTTTGACTCTATGATCTATAGTACAAAGTTTGATTTTTCAGGTTTTCTTCTGGACTTAATTTAATTCTTAATTGACATAAACTCCTTCCAGATGAAGCTCTTTCCAGACGGCACGGGCTGCTTTCCTGATAGAAGCTGGTGTTGATGTGCGGCTGTACGCTAATAACTGGCTGACAGGACACACTGATGTGTCTCACACCAAACCTCCCGGAGCCACAATGAGAGGGACGGGTGGAGATGCTGATTGGTTGTTCAGGGCGCTATGACTACAGTTGCTATGTGAGCAGGCCAGCTCTGAGCAGCAGCAGCGGCAGTGAGATGGCGAGCAGCCTGCAGGGACTCTACATCTACATGTTCTGCAGTCACTGCAGTCACGAGAGGCTGAGGAAACTGCAGATTCTGGGAAATGTACCAGCTAGTTAGAGATGGGGCTCTGCAGCAGACGTGTTAGAGGGCGCTGTCGACATCCAGAGTTCAGACTTTACTGCTGAGGAAGCAGTTTTTAAGACTCAGAGTTAGTTTGGAAGAAAGTTTAGTGTTTATTAAGACCAAAGCACTAAAACACTACGACTGAAGCAGCTACTGTCAGATCTAAGATCCGACCAAGTGAGCGCCTCCGCAGAGCAGCGTCTTGCTTTTATTAATAAAGTCAGAACAGGAAGTGCTGCAGTATTCTGACAGTCAATCAGCATTTATCAGTGTGGAACATGAAGAATTTAAAGAGATTCACTGAGAACAGAAACAACCTCGCTGCATCTTTCTCGACTGAAGCCACTGAAACCCTGAAACATGAAGGAGGAGCTCATCTCAATGTTTGTCAAACACAAACGAGACAATTTGTCTTTATTAAAATCTTTGCTGTGACGTGGACTGAGCTCTTTACAGTTCTACATCACATATTTAACTTAACTTAAATAAATGAGTGACACTGGGAGTTTTATAGATACTGAGAGAATCAAATGATTAATCCATAGAGAAATGTGTCTGTAAATCAGCCGTCCACTCAGAAAACAACCAGTCAGAATTAATAGAACTATAATGAGATCTTGCTGCTGTGACCTTACGATGACTCGCTCCACATGTTATGACACAAACATAATTTATGTGCTTCGATATGCCCAGTTCGTATGTGGCTTCTGTGCAGAAAGATACAGGCTGTTTGTGGTCTCAACATGTCTGAGGACTCTCAGCAGCGTGATGAGGGCTGTGTACTGTACTTACCCCGTTCCACTCCACGCTCATACTCACTTCCTCGCCACCGTCTGGCCCGCTCTCGTATTTCACCGTGTCGGAGGTCAAACTCTCGCGGCTTCGCTGCTTCTCACGGGCCTCGGGCTCGCTCAGGACCTCCGCCACGCGCTGCTTGTGGACGTTGTCCAGACCCTGAAACACACACACACACACACACGGCAGTAATAAATGTCAATTCAAATAATCCAATTACAGCAAACGCTGAGCCCCGCTGTCACCTGCAGCTTGTCACACACGGACGCTGTGTGGGTGACAGGAACCAGTTCATCCAGTTAATATTAAAATAGACTTGTACCACCTGCTGTACTGAAGCCAGGACCTGACGGACACCGGCACACGGAGACTAACAACTCATTCAAAAAAAACTCAGTGACTTCTTCAGGTGACTCACCCTGCTGAGCTTCCGTCTAACTGAAGACTGAAACTCGAACACTAAACATATTTCATAGTACATTTCTGTTTCTCCCTCAAAGGAAAATATGTCCATGTGTGCAGCAGATGTTCAGATGTTCTGAAGAATATATTTGATATTTAAAAGCGGAGTCTGCAGGATTTATCTTCAGAGATATGAGGGCATGATTCAACCTCAGCAGACACTGTGACCACAGAGCAGACTGATGCATAGGCTGCTTCCTATGACCCCGTCTGAGGACTAAATTATTCACGAGGGGAAAAACGTGGAGCAACAAACTGTAGAACTGTGATGTGATCAGTGTTGTTCTCCTTCTTACGTTACACAGACACTATTAAAACTATCAAAACATACACGTCATCTTCCTTTGTGAGAGCTCCTCGGATTTCACCACCACAGCCACATGCTTGTAAAATCTAAACGATGTCTCAGCAGTAAAATATCTACACAGGTTCATTTGGTTAATTACCCGAACTCAGCTGCAGCTCACAGTGAAGCCACTTTAAAAAGTATCATGTTATTTCCCCACTTGACATTAAATCCTGGAAGGAAATCCTAATTCAGGATAAAAGCTGCCTCCTTCTTCTCCACAGGAGCCTCCATTAAGTCTCATAAGTACCACCATCAGAGCTGCGGGCTCCTCATGAGTCTCCTCATGAGTCTCCTCATGTTGAACAGCTTTTAATCTGCCGTAAATGCTGAGTTGATGTGTTTTTTTTTTAATCTGAGGACTGGTAACGAGCGTCAATCATCTGCTGGTTCTGACACCACACCTGCTTTCTGGAGCGCATGGCGGCTTCCTCCAGCGTCTCAGCCGCCTCGAACTTGCCCTGCCGCCTGTAGAGGGCACCCAGGTTCTTCAGGGTGGTGGTCACTGTGGGGCTGCAGAAACATGAAGAGCAATATGAGAAATATCACTTATTTATAGATGGATTCACATTTACTGCAAAATAAACAGATCAGTACTTTATTTAGTTGTTTTGTTCTTTAGATGTAGTAGACAAATAACCTCAGATCTGCCTTTCAAAAACATTTTTGCTGCACATAATTATGTTAATTTTTCCAAAACCCTGCAGACTGCTGCTCTAGGAGACGTTCCCATGTTTTGAGCGGCTTCAACATTGTTCTTTTAATCTTTGAGGGACCTTCTTGTGTTTGAAAGCCTCTGAATACATTTGAACTCTTTTGTTTCCTGCTGCTGAGATCGTTTTCATCATCATCATCATCATTAACACTCAATTCTTCAAACTGACCTGTCGACTTTGCAGGCTTTGTACCAGCCTCCATATTCTCCAAATGGCGAGCCGTCCTTCTGCTTCCCCTACAAGACAAAACTCATGTTCATTAGTCTGGACAAGTAGCATGGAGCCATGACCTTAAAATGTGACTAGTGCATTAAAGGATCAGAATTAACCCGTTTCTTGTTTAATACCATCAAAGATCACATGAAGCGGTGTTTGCTGGAGGGATTATGCAGCAGTGGAGTCAGGATTCTTCCCCCTGAACGAATAAAGCTTTCAAACCGTGACGAAAATAAACTCCTTGCCGGGAAAGTCGGCTACTCACACCATCAGCATTAGTTGGTTATTATTGAGACTTAATCTGCTAATCCAGCTCTTTGTAAAGTCAATCCTTCCTATTCCATCTGAAATAACATCATGAGCTGTCGAGAGCAGTTTAAAGCTGCCATCAGTGAAACCTTCAGTGGATTTCTGCGTTCATGTGATCGTCACATCGTTAATAGACATAAAATTTAAACTTAATGAGTGAATGACTCTTTTGCTCACCTTGCTTTGTTCCTCTCTCTCCTCAGCGTGCATCCATATCGGTTTGTTCTCATCTGCAGAGAAACATGAAAGAAAAGAGTGAATCAGTTCTGACAGACGTTCACTTGGACAAACAGACGACTGAAGAAGTTTTTATTTTTCATGAAAGGTCGTTTTGTTCACGTCGGCCTGGAAATATAATATAACCTTTACATCAGAAGAAGAGAGAGTGTCTGACTGTGTGTGAAGATAGTGGCTGAAATGTGAACGTGTATTTCACGTGTCGTACCGTCGACAGAGCCGAACTCCCTCTCGTGTGCGCGGGTGAGGATTTCTTTATACAGAGTCTCAGCCTGCTTGAACTTGCCCTGTTTCAGGTAACAAGACGCCTGAAAAACAAACGTTAAGAGTCAGCAGTGTGGAAGAGGCCGTCCTGCATGTTACACACTCGTTCTTCATAAATACAGTCAAAGCAACAACAACAAAGATATATTCTGATATAAATTACTGCATAAATATTCATTATTATTTTTGCTGTTGACCAATAGGAGGCTGTCTCGACAGTTCTGATCTTTGAGGGGGAACTAAGTCCAAAACCATGAGGCTATCGGAGCTTATTAGCTGTGCTGCACCATCAACTTTTATACAGGTTGGAGTTTAAAATGCTCCACAATGACGTCTCATCCTCCACCCCCCTCACCAGGTTGTTCTTGGTCTTGGCCACGTTGGGGTCGTCTGGGCCCAGTTTGGTCTGGTAGATCTCCAGCGCTCTCATGTAGTAGTATTCCACCTCGTCGTACTTGCCCTGGTTCTGACACAGCAGGGCCAGGTTGTTCAGCTGCTTGGCCACATCTGGGTGGTCCTTCCCCAGCACCTGGGCCGGAAACAAGTGGAGGAGAGAGAGAGGGTGGGGGTTAAAACAACAGCCATGACATCAAACAGAATGAGGTTTAAACAACAACCTGTGTCCTAACTGTGCCATTTGGTCGACAGCTCCGGTGTGGTGAACGACCAGACTGTGACCAGGTGTAGGGGACTCCTAGCTGTGGGTGGTAGGCAGCCATTTTGTTTCATTCATTCATTTCAACATTGGTATTTACTCGTCAGCCTTTAAATGTGTAACCCAGTTTGGACTCTTTCCTGGAAGTTGAAATCGATAAAGAAACACGAGTGCCAGGTTGTGTTGACTCTTCACTGGTTTGTTTGCGACGCTGCTGATCTTGTAAATTAGCCTTTAACATCACACAACAATAACCTGCCTGGCATATTATATAATAAGTTATATTGGACCCATAAATTCACTAGATTAGGAAATCTGTAACTTGTGTTCACACTTCAGTCTAACCTATTTAGTTGTGTCCAAAATACTTTGACCTGTGCGTGATCGGTGGACTCTTGGCTTGTTTGTGGACAAACAGACATTTTCCTGTCTGCATGGAGCCAAAAGAATGAGACAGACCATGACGGAAAATCTTTACAAGTGGATGATGAGAGAGGTGTAAGCTGAGGAGGCTTAAAGCCTTCAGAGGCGAGCGTAACAAGCATGAAAGAGATGCAGGAGGATCGTTAGATGGCTAGACCTGAAAGAAAAAAAGCTGCAGAGACGGTTTTATCCGAGTCTGACCGACCGGCAGAGAGACGAGAGATCAGAGAGAAAAGGGAGGAAAAGAAGAGGCTGAGACTTTGGAAAGCGCCAGGAAGGAAAAACAGATTCAAACAGGAAGACGGAGGAGAGAATGTGAAAGAGGAATGGATATGAAGAGCTGCCTTCATTAGAAACGCTGCAGGAATGAAAAGCACAGGGGGAAAAGTTAAACCGAGCAGCTTGTTGTTTGTCCGCTGGAGGATTTTTGGCTTCAGATTACTGCAGTATGAGTCTGTAGGAGGTCTGAGATCAAACCCCTCCTGAGCACCACAGGATCATCTCCCTCCCTGTTGGAGGCCGTCAGCCTCTCGGTGTGTCTGATGGTGCAGAAGCTGTGCGGTGCCACCTCCCACGCCTCCTCCTCCTCCGCACAGCCTAACACATCTGACAGCTTCCCTGTAAACATCGTTAGCTGGAAAAAGGATTGCCATAAGCCACATGCAGCAACCGACCCACGAGCTCCGGGTGCTGCTGGAGAATTGATTGTGTTTATTGACAGACGCCGTGACTCCAAATACCGAAAGTGCTGCAGTCTGTGGTGGTTTTCTGGGAAGCTCTTAGAAATACTACCATCATCTAAAATTAGGCAAAGGAGCCTCTACTTACAGATCATTGACTGAATCCACGATTTAACCAAATATTTACTGAATATGGGAACTTTTGAGAAATTGCAGAATTAGTTTCTTTCCCTAAGATCAACAAAGACATCAGAGAAAAGAGACGCCATCTTTCTTCATTAAGCTCAGACTTAATTAAGAACTTATTTAGTGCTTTAAGTTTGAGGCTTTGTTCCAGTGGTGCTGTGTGTTTTCATTGTTTTGTCTCATTTAAATCACTGTAATCTTTCCTCCCCTCTCATTTGGGCTGCTCTCTGCAGGGTCGCCCACAGCGGATCATCTGTTTGAGATCTGATGGTCCGCATATTTGATTTAGCGGTGGCTTTTTGTACCAGATGCCCTTCCTGATACAACCCTTCCCATTAATCTGAGCTCTGGATCTGCAAATAGGAATGCACCGGTTTGTACATCTCCAGTGGCCGGGGAACAAACCAGGTTTCAGTGTCAAGGACACTTTGACACGTGGACGGGAGGAAGCGTGTCGATGGAAACGCCGACCCTGCAATCAGCAGACGACCCGCTCTGCCACCTGAGACACATTCAGTGTCCACTGATCCAATGAAAAGACCAAACCCAACCAGCAAAACACTGTTCTTCTTATTCAGCATCAAAATGTTTGTGAAGCTTTTATACCAGGTTATAACGCCTCCCGTCACAACTGTCGCTGATGACACCAAACTGACTTAAAGAGATAGAAAAACAAAAAAACCTCCCCGCTCGGCCTGCTCAGTGCCAAATCATTTAACTTTACCGTCTGAGTTTCTGAACTCATCACGTCTTAAAAAGCACGGCTCATTTGTAAACTCTGATGACCTTTGACCCACCTTTTCTCTGATCTCCAGCGCTCTCTTGCACAGCGGCTCTGCTTCCTTGTACTTCCCTCTCTTCCCGTACAGGACAGCCAGGTTGTTGAGTGTGGCGGCGACCTGACGGACACACAGACACATTCATTATTTTTTAAACAGTTTTCAGACCAGGTGAGGAGCTGATCTTCATCACGTATTCACACCACAGTGCCACAGTGTCATTGATCTGATGAGAGAGTAATTAACGAGGAGGAGGAAGAGGACGTGCAGAAACAGGAAGTGATTAAGGTGGGCTGTAATTTGATCCCAATCGTCTCTGACCAGAGAGGCGCCGGGAGGTCACCTCTGATCTCTGATTCAGACCGGCTCGGGTCTCCATGTGGGAGGAAAGGAGGGAGGGAGGGCAGAGGGGTGAGGTGAGGGGAGAAGCTCATTGAGAAAGACGATAGGCGGAGTGGAGTGATGGAAGGATAAAAACAGAGGACAGCGTAAAGGGAGAAGACTGAACTCGATTCATTAATTAACTACTGAATGAACTTCTCAGTTCTTAAAAGTTTGTTATGTCCAGAAGCAGAACATCAATCCGGCCCAGATCAGAGAGGCCGATCCTCCTCCAGGTTTCTCCGTCACCCCCCTGTAGATGCATGGACTCTCCACCCTCTCCAGAATTACTTCAAAGTGCTTCTTCTTCGATGCGTGGGCAGGAACCACAATCAGAGGCACAGCAGTGATCAGCTGGGGGCTCTTAACCGTTTCCATATTGGCCTGAACGCCTGCTGAGTGAGTTTAAAGGCGAGACCAAGCACTCATCCGTTCAGCTGTATTTCCCAACCAGACAGATGACAGTGCACATTCTCATGAGCCAGTTTTTAATGGCAGAGAGTCACCACGCCGAGGCCCAACCTTCACCTGCCGCCCAACTGGCAAAGCTCCAGAGCTCCCAGTCAGTCAAAACCTGCTGGTACAGGCCGGCAAGTTCAAACCTGAATTCAAGATAGAACCAGTTCTCAATACTGAACATTTGAAATCGGACAAAGAGAAAAGCAAGAAGAGATTAAAGATTAGAAACAAGAAGAAAAAATCAAGGGACGGTGAATCAGCGTCAGAAAACAGACTATAATTATGCCAAACTATGATTTTCTGGTGATCACTTCCTTGTGCAAAAGAACGATCAGGGACTGGTGACAGGGAGGGAGGATGGAGGTGAGGAGGATGGAGGTGAGGAGAGGGGAGGGCTAACCTCAGCTTCACAAAGTGGAGAGTGATGGAGGTCCAGACAGTGGAGACACAGGCCTGCTGGGGTTAACACAGTTAGTTGACCTGCTCTGTGTGTGTTCACAGTGACACTGACAAACAGGTTAACGGGTGTGAGACAGGCCGGAGTCAATTATTCATGAAATCTGCTGTGACTGTCGCAGAGCGGAGTCACCATGTTGGATGAATACGTTTGTGAGAGACGAAGGTGTGTTCAGGTGAAAGGTGATTAAACTGTGTAACGGCGGTGTAAAGACTCTTATGCATGCAGCATGATCAGTGCAGACACCGAGCTCCGTCTGAAAGTCACCGCTCACCTCGTGGGCTCTCTATAACGATACGTGCCTCTGCGCTGTAACTCAAACATTACTTTGGCTGTCTGTGCTGTTTTATGTGTTACCTGAAGGGAGCGAGGTAAAATATCTTTAAATGAACTGTATTGATCCCCGAGGGGGAAACTGGAACAACAGGAGCCAAAAACAGGTTAGAGAGTTATACAGAAAGAGTGAAGGGTAAGAACGGTGAGAGGAAGAAGGAAATGATGGCTGAGGGTCCAATGTGCAGCAAATATATATAAAAAAATAAGAACTTCCACTTGTTTCCATTCCACTGAGATACAGGATAACACATCTCTCCGAGCCCAACTGAATAACCCCGGTGTTAACGCAGAGGGAGATGTACTCACAGCTGGATGGTCCCTGCCTAGAGTCTTCTCCCTGATGGCCAGAGCGTCGTTCAGCAGGTTGGCTGCCTCCTTGTATTTGTTCTGATCCCTGACAGACAGAAGCAAACAGCAGTGAGACAGAAACACACAAACTCAGTGAGGTGGACAGAATAACAGACGAGCGCACAAAGAAAAGAAACATAAACCAAGCTAACCATTTCACCTAACGGCTCTTTATTTTCAGGCGACGCGGCCCGAATAGCTTCGCAGCCGTTCCCACAGTCAGTGCAACAGTCTGCTAACAAGTCGACTCAGTCTCTCATCCCTTCAGGACAACTAAACCAAAGAACTGCTCTGACTATTCAGTGGAGAAGATGGATAGTGGAGGCGAAAACACAGGATCAACCCCTGTAAAATACTCGCTCAGCTCTTGTGTGTCCTTTTGTTCTTCTCTGCTGGAGCTGGGAAATTAAGGCTCCTCCAATTCTCTGACTGTACTGTAAATCTTTGGTTGTGTCTGCTGTGTTTGCTATGCTCCACTTCTGACGTAGAAAGGCATCCAACTATCATTTGGAGGTCCTTTAGAGGCCTGACACACTCTGAGGGCTGTTGCTACAGGTTTCAAGGGACATGCTTCTGTGTTGTGAAGGTGACATAAAGACAACAGAACCATGATCACATCTCTGGTTTGTGCATCTGAAGATATTCAGCAAGGTTAAAAACATTCCTTTCATTAATGACTACTAAACTCTGATACGAACAAACACTGACGGCTTTTACTGAGAAGCTGGAGTTCTGAAATCACAGGCAGCTTGTAAAAAAAGTCTTTAAGGATTTACAAGCTAGTGGAGACTTTTGTTTTCATGGGGCTGCCAGTGTGACGGAAGAAACCGATTCCAGCAAACTGAATGTTACTGCAAACACTGACTGAACTTAACAGAGTAAAATAGTATTAAAAGTATCTAAAATATGCCACAGATTCTGAAAAATACACCAACACTGGCCGGCATGGCGGATCTTTTCCAAACATAAACTAAAGTTCAAAAGTTTGAGATAATCTGCCACATAAGGGACAAATTTATACTTCTCTTCTCTTTCGTGTGTTTAGGTTGTAAAACATGGACTTTTGTGTGAAAGATAATGAGACATGGAGAACAGGACACTGTATGATGGAGACAAAGACCGTCTGAGCAACAGATAATACAAGTTTCGGGACTCAACAGTCATTTGTAAAAGAAACTGGAAGCTCAGCATCAAAATCTGTGATTTAAATGTAGGTTCCTGTTTCAGTGTCACGTACATGATAATATCTGTAATAAGATGAAACTAACAGGTGTGTTTCTGGTTTCTTCTGCACTGAAAACCTCAAAATACAAACAGAAGTTTGCCCACCCCCCGCAGAATAAAGATCTGGCAGACCGACCTGTAAACGAGGGCGAGGATGTTGAGCATGGTGGCCACATCTGGGTGGTCGTGTCCAGAGGTCTTCTCCAGGTCTTCCAGGGCCTGTTTGCAGAGGGGCACAGCCACCTCGTACCTGCCCTGGGAGGCGTACTGGATCACCAGGTTGTGGAGGGTCCTCAGACGGGCCGGGATCTCGTAGCCTCCCTGCTGGGCGGCAGCTGCTGCGGCACTGCCGTGGCTCGGCTGGACTGCAGACGAGACAGTAAGAAAAGGTGAGACATCAGGACACATCCTGTGCCTTTATTTCAGTAAATCTGACCTGAATCTGGAGAAAGAAGCAAGAGGAAAGAAATGAATAGTTTTGGTTGTTCAATGAGCTTCAGGGCTGTGCTGCAAAATATTTTCTCCAATAACCAAAAGTTTTATGAAACGTCAGAAAATGGTAAAAAAAAAAAACAAACAAAATGACCAACTTTAAAAGGTGGTGAGGTTTTCAGTTTCCTTTAAGTTGGAAGGAAAGACTCTTATTCACTCCTGTTTTTATATATTACTAGAACTTTATGTTACCAAACACATCATGGTTTATGTTGCTTCATCTTCCCTGAGCGAGCTGGATCGTAACAATGAGTCAAACTGTGCTCTGCTTCGTTTCCAGTCATTCATCATCCGAGTTCCTACAAATGGGTCAACGCTGAAATCACAACAAATAACCGCAGGCAGTCGGTTAATGTGCGTCCGACAAACAGGATTATTCACACATAAACAAACGTTCATGCACGGCAAATGTGCTGCTTCTGCTACGTTTAACGGGGTCAGGAGGACATGACTGGAATGTCTCTCATGACATGCGGTCTGTCCGTCTGTCTCTGTTGTGTGTGTGTGTGTGTGTGTGAGCGAGAGGTCAGGAAACCACCTGATTGGGTTTCTTATTAAAGGCAGGCAGCTCTATATTTACTCTGAAGCAGAGCCGACGGGGTTTGGAGGGAGAACCGCCGACTGCAGTAAAAAACACCGACCACCGAGTGATGCCAGGCGGTCAGAACCGGTCGCATCACGGCGGCCTGTCTCTGCCTACGCTCACGTCTGATTGTATGACAGAACAACAAAAATAGCATCTTCACAGCACACACACACACACACACACACACACAATGCACCGCTACCCGACATTTACATCTGTCACCAGGTGCTGCAAAAGCAAACTCTGTTTTCATGACAATGGTCATCACAACTTCCTAAATCCTGAGATGTGATACGATCTGTGGAAAGATGACAGGAAACAAGGAAGAGAGCGAAGGATGCAACAGAAGTCTCCAGCTGGTCTGGAGCCGGGGACGCTGTGGTTCATGTGGTTCGGCATCTTAACCCTGAAACCACACAGGGACCTTGAAGACAGCCCACGTCACACATCAAGGTCAGTTTACAAGCTGAGGATGAACTGTACTAGGGACTAAAGATTAAAGCGCTTTCCGCCTTTCTTTTATAAGTCTAAACTTCTGGAACGCTCCTTTAATAAATCCTGTTTATTAAAGATTTGTCCAGCAGGAGCTGTTGTTACATCTTTACAAGCTCATTCAGTAACTTTAGGACTGAAATGTTAATATCTGTACAGAGAAACCAGCGTGGCAGAGCCGTCATCACCATCTTCATCCTCCTTCCACCATCATCTTCTTCCTGCTGAGAAGTTTTACCAAAACCCAAGAAACTTTTTTCACACAGTCTAAATCTGTAACAGCTCAAACACGGAGTGTCAGGCAGCTCAGCTTCACACTGAGAGGATTAATGCCGGTGGAAGCAGCATTCGATGATGTGTTCGCTCTCTCTCTGCATACACTTCTCTTCATTCTCTCAAACACACAGCAGGGCCATCGTTCTGCGTCATTGCTTCATTTGATTTAGTTAGGGGAGAGATTTAATCTTTCCTTTCAGCAGGTTGGAAACATTAAACTTCCCTCGAGGCTGCCGCCCGTCTGCTGCGTGTTTTCAGTCCTTTCAGGTTTGTAGCTACCGTCCTCAAATGTAGCTTCGCTGTATTTACTGTAAGCACGGATGGAGGTGTGAGGAGTGCGTGGGTGTGTGTGTGCAGCCGTGTGTGAGTGAGCGACATGTTTATGTGTAGATGGGAGCGGGTTCATGATTATTGCATGACAACATGAATTTTTAAACTGTGTTTATCTCAAACAGCTCACTCTCAGCGTTCAGCCGTGGAGATGCTGCTCATGTGACATTCAGGCAAAGATTCATCGTCCATAACTACTATTCATTTCTTTACTTGTTTAAACGAACAGAAATTGTGTTTATTAAATCTACCTGCGCCTCTGTTTGCAGCTCCAGGAATTATTACCTTTGCACCGACGATGTGAATAACTGAGGGCAGAAATGTCACATTGTTTTATTGTTTCACTCATTATGCAGTATTGACCTCTAAAGTGGCAGATTTATGCTGTAGAAAGTCAATCCTATGCTTCCCCGACCCAATACCTCCCCTCACAGCTATATTCTATTAAAGTCTGTGTGTGTCTAGTCATAATTCATAACTGTGGTGCGCACAGCAAAGGCTCTTTAACACTTCTTGGGGAAAATGTTGAAAATCAGCATAATAACACAAGTTTTCCATATAAAACATAAAAAAAGAAATGTGGTTCTTTAATTTAATACAGGTCCCAAAAACAACCTGCTCTGCTTCCTTTGCTCCACAACCTGCACAGCAATCACAGCTTCAGCCAAAACACAGACAAGCCTGGATCAGAACCTGTTTTACACCCACGAAACACTAAAAATTGTCCAGCCGACACAAAAACAGTGGAACAGCTGTGAGCAGAGGACAAGCTGTTCAACATAAAGAGACATTCAGTCACATTAAAATGTGCTGCAAACATGCAGCTGACATTTTGTTTCTTTAAAAGGACAGTGCTGGTCATATTCATGGTACAGCGTCCACATCCAGCCCATCTACGTTCCAACTATCACCTCCAGTCATGAGCGTCGGGTAGTGAATGAAAGAACGAGATTGCAGATACAAGCGGCTGAAATGAGCTTCCTCTGGTTTGGGTATCTAATTGGGATGCCCTCTGCCCGACTTCCAAGGAGACCCGGGACAGACCCAGAACCTGCTGGAGGGACTACAGAGCCCATCCAGCCTAGAACGCGTCGGGATCCTGGAATGCTGCCGACCCCGGATAAGAGGAAGAAGATGGACGGATGGTGATATTGTCGATTTGTGTTATTGTTGACAAATCTCATGAAAAGATGAATATCCATAATGAAGCAGTCTGTCCTGCCTGTTAATGGCTCTCAGCTGCAGCTCTGTTGGTTCTTACTAAGACATAAATCTCATGAATATATTTTTAAAAAAAGCTCAGTAATTGCCTTAAACAGCTGGTCACTGTGCGTTTAGTGGGGACTACTTCCAGCAGCGAATTAATCCACATTTGGTGCTCTTTGAGGCAGGACGGCGTTTGTTTGACCGAGTCAACACTGTTAGAGACAAAGACTGACTGATATTTAATTTAGTCTTTGCGGGTTAAACATTATTACTTTCATTAAATATGCTCAGTGAGATAAATGTCCGAGCTCCAGCTGCTAGGTTAAATTAAACAGGAGACCTGCAGGCTGGCTCAGACTGATCTGCAGAGTGTGAACCGGTCTGCTGTCCATTCTGACAGCAATTTAAACTGGCTGACAAACTGGTGCCAGGAGCCAAATGGGAATCACCTTGGTGCAAAAAAGAAAACTCTCCATGCCAAGTTTGGGGACAAACTGTTTGCTGAGACCAAAAGCTGGTAGGTCACTCTGTCAGGCGTCCCAAACAAACTCCTCCTGTTTAATTCCTTAAAGCCAGCGTCGCTCTTCTGGTGGAGTTCTTGATTTAACTGGACTGGAATCGTGCACTTTCACTTTTTGTATTATGGCACAAAATGTTCAGATTTTAAATGTTAAACAAATTTTAAAACAAAGCGAGAGACTGAAACTGCTTCTGTCTCGTCTGTTGGTGAATTAACGTATTTTGACCACACAGAGTTGGTGATTGTTGATTACTGGAAAGATGATCATGTTGATGATGTTACGATGGTCTGCAAGGTAAAATTACCATTTTGGAAAAGGACTGTGGTGGTGAGAGATCATAATTTCTGGTGTGCCAAACGGCTGCTTCTGATTAAACAAAAGGTCAAAGCTCCAGAGATCATTTCCATAAAGTCAGACACAGAATAATAATCTGAGACTGTCAGTTGCAAAAACAAGTGGATGTATTCTGACAGGTGTCGTTCAAGGATTAGCTAGGTTGACACCACTCAATCACATTCAGTCTAACAAAATCTGTTCATAACAGCAGCACTGAGTCTTCAGTCAAACATTATTTCACCTGACTACAGCCAGCCGACGACAACACGCTGTAGAAATCCTGGAACTATATAACACCAATCTGGTTGGGAGGTTTTCTCCCCATCTGGCCTCCTTCCAGGCTAAACTAGGTCCTGACTAATGGGTCTTTATAGCCAACACAGCTTTACTGTCTGGACAACTGAGCTATTGAAAGACAAGCCCATCAAACACAGAGAGAAGGGGTGGACATAAAGAGAGGGAGAGGGAGGGAGGGAGCGAAGAGAAAAACTGGGGTGAGCATGTGTGAGAGCGCGATAGAGTGAGGCGGGGAAGGTATAAATAGAGAAACAAAGATTTATGACTGTTAAGAAAAGTGCAGAAAAAAAAGGATGCATGGCAGGAGAAACTCGCCACCGTGCATCATGTGATATATCCTGACTCTGGGGACGTCTGCTAACTACACTTGGTATATTACATGCTGGACCGAAGGCTCGTTCCCAGAGGAGGAATCAGTTTCACAGCAGACATTTTTTAAATTATTGCCACCGTGCAAACCCGTCACAGCCTTCCAGGTGTTCTGCTCAGGTAAATACATATTTGCAACGAGGAAATAATCTCTTTCTCTGGATCTAATCTGGGTCACAGACCTGCTTCACAGCTGTGGTCACGTGACAACAGCAGCACTGATATCACATCTGTGATAACTGTGTTCATATTCAGGTCCACGACTGAAAATGCTTCGCGTGATGAAGAGAAGGGAAGCAGCACACTTACTGCCCGGGGGCTGGTCGTCCTGGTCATCTGGGAAGAGATCATCCAGAGTCTCTTTACTGGAGTCAGAGTCCTTCTCCTCCTGAGAGAGAGAGGGGAGTGAAAGAGGAGAATGGACACAGTTAGAGGACAATGAATGATCTGAATACTGACTGCACAGTCCTTCTGTGTGCAGGGTGTGTTCAAATACTTCAGATTGTTTATATCGATAACTTCTTCTCTCTCTGCGGCTGATAAGGAGTTTAGGGAAGCGAGTTAAACCCTAAAAACAGACAGAATGAGTGAAGGTCTGGCAGTTTCAAGGGAATGGAGACCAAACAAACCAACAACAACAAACATGGAAGAAGTGCAGTTCAAGCTTCTGTGACCTGAGCTGACAGTGAACAGCACAGCGATAACGTACGGTGCCTTTAAAAATAAATCCATACTGCCACAGCGCCGCCCGACCTGAGCCTCAATCAATCAGAGATTCTCACCAATGAAGCCAATTTAAAGTTTTGACAGAGTCTTTGGACAGATATGCGCTCTCTCAAAGTATCTCTGGCATGTTTTATTCTCCTCATTGGTGTCTAGTATCTAGTAGTATCTAGTCTAGTATCTAATTGTTGGAATGAAAACATACTTTAAACACAGACATGTGATAACTGCAGCAGACAGCGAGGCTGTGTTTTCCCCAAGCTGCTTTCAATGTGATGCATTCTTGCCGTGAATCTTGGGAATTTCCATCTGTTCTTGTTGTTAGTCACAATCTATATTCTCAATCTTTGCTGAATGGCCTGGAGTCTGTCTGCTGTCCGAAAGATGCTCTGACCTGATCTGTCTTTTGCCTCCTAACAGTGATCCAATAACAGGCGGTCTCATCCAGCTTTAAAAATGGGTCTGCTGTGGGGCTGAATTTTATAATGGCGCTGGAGACTCTGGACTGGCCCTCCTGCTCCAATAATCCTACTTCAGTCATAAGAAGTCCATTAAAACATATTAAACCTGAGGTCATGACAACACGGACTTACAGATGGCGACAAGTCCTCGTCGTACTTCTTCAGCTGGTTCATGAACTCCAGGTGCTTCTTCTCCTCCTCCAGCTGGGCCACGCTCTGCTCGCTCTTCTGCAGTTTCTGCTGCGTCCCGGCCAGCTCGTCCCTCAGCCACTGGTTCTCCTGGCAGAGCCGGCGCACCTGAGCCCGCAGCTTCTGCTTCTCCGACTCCACTGAGCTCAGGTGGCTCGACAGCGCCATCATCACCTGGAAAAAAGGACAGTGGGTTTAGCTCAATAATAGAAACCAGAGTTTTGATGTTGACGTCGGTCATCAAGGAGACAACAAGTCGTATTGACAAGCTACAACCTGTGATGAACGTCAATAAGGACCGCAACAATCTGCAACTTTGTGTTCAAGAATACTTCAGTACAATAGTTACACCAACTCTGAGTAATGCAGCAACCATGAGCTACGTGAACGGCTGACGACAATTTATAACTAAACTTTTCAATCTCAAGATCTCAAAATCTCGCTCATAACACCAAAATATGACATGCACAGAAGACTCTAATATCTTTAAGGACCAGTGTGTGGGATTTAATGACATCTTGTGTAGTGCAAAGCCCTCGCCGCTTCCTCTCCTTCCTCACGTGAAAAGCCCAAAAAACACAAAATATCTGAAGCCAGTGTTTGGTTCAATATGGTGGACTTATAGCGTCTGTAGATATAAAAGGCTGACTCTAACAACAAAGCAGCAAAGACATCATTTTTATTTTCAGGTGATTATACACTCATGAAAACATAATTATGCGAGGACTCACTGGACCTTTAATAGACAGAGATTTATTTTTTAATGTGCAGATCCGTGTACTAAAACTGCCAACGATAACAGAGTACACTCCCCACCAGGGCTAAAAATGTGTTCAGTGTGTTGCTGTGAGGCTCTCTGGGTGAAAACATCAGCCTAATGACACGCTCTAAGGTGAAAGGCTGGGCGGGGTGTAATTAGCCAATGAGTTTTGAGGCGTAGAGACATTAGAAGTGTTATGGCAGGAAAATGATGCAGAAAAATATGAATCACACTGAACTTCACGAGACCTGCGAGCTCTCCACAAAGCTGAAGGTGGATATTAAAGAGTCTGCATGGTGCAGTGGATGGTATATTTAATAGACAAAGCCTGCTGAGATGGAGATGAGGGGCTAAAACTTCCACAGTGACTCATCAGTGACTCACAGGCGGAGAGTGTTTGCCAACTGAACAGCGACACAAACCTCTGAAAAATCTAACGTTTCACGTCTGAGCTGTGAGGCTTCTCTCTTTGTCTCTTCGGGAGGATTTAAGGTTTTTCCCACTGCAGGAGAGGAACGCTGACTTTAGATACTGTGCGCGTTAAAAATGAACTTATGACTGGAATCTGTGTATAAAAGCTTTGATTCAGTAGCCTTCATAGTCACGTCTCCTGCTCTCCTCAGACTGTTACGGCAGCCGTCACTGCGCCTACGATAAGAATAACCTTTTAGTGTTTCATCCTGATGAATGAAACATCCTGATTGAGTTGCATTTCTGTTATTCATTTTTTGCCTGGGTTAGCTGGGTTCATTCATCTTGACCGATTTGACTCACACAGAAGTATTTTGGTACTAGCTGCTGTTTCACTGCGTTTAGTTATCAGACAATAGTTTAGACAGATGTTTGTTGGTGCTCGCTCTTTGTTTCTCTCGTAGTTTAGGATGTCTCTTCTTAAATCTGTTTTAGTCCAACCTTCCCGTGATCCTTATATCTCATCTTTTTTCATTGTGTTTTAATACTTTTTATTCTATGTATTGTTTTATTCATGCTGTTACTGTTCTTATTGTTTTTATGATCATAACTTTCATGATTCGTCATTTGTTGTTTTCACGCTGTGAACGCCCTTAAAAAAATGCTGATGTCTCATGTTTGGTGTGAATTTGGGCTAAAAACAGCTGATGAGTCTGTGTGTTCTCCAGCAACAAAAACTACAACAACGACGTGAACCTTATTTTCCTGAAATGTAGAAAAAACACCAGTTGAAAGCTTCTGAAATCTTTCTCTTGTAATTTTACTGGATGAGTCGAGAGGATTAAAAACATTTTGGTTTCATCATAATGTTCATATGAACTAATACAGCCTCGTTGGTCCACACCCTGAATCTGCGATGTCTTTTCTGAATCTCTAACTTACATGACAGAACAAGCCTGATAATTCATTTGATAATGATGCACATACCTGTGCCTCGCTCAGCCCCAGCTCCAACATCTCCAGGGACTTGCGGATCATGTGAGACTTCTCCTCCACCAGGACGCCCTCATCGTCCTGCTTCAGGCAGCGCAGTGTGCCCAGCAGACCGTCCAGGATGGAGTGGTGCTCCTGCTTCAGGGCCTCCAGCCCCTGGATCACCTGCTTGGTCCGGGAGATGATCTCATCCTGGGACAGCTTCTCACCGGGGTCCTCCTCCTCCTTCACGCACACCATGGTGGACATGTCCTCACGCATTCTGCAGAGTAACAAAATGACGGAGGTTGTTTTAGCAAATCCTGTTTTATACAGTTTGTCCACTGAGATCAGACGAATCAAAGCAAGAACATTTAATTCAAACCGTGGTAAATTTACATAACACATAAAAAAAAGTCTGAATTGAATTAATATTTATTTATCCTTCAGCAGGGAGGATCCACTGAGACAGAGCTCAGGGAGACGGATATAAATATACATATAAACACAAATACACACATTTCCATAAACACTGAAAAACACTGTGAGCTGCCTTCAGCCGTCTTAGCAAACTCCACCACATGTCAGACATATTGATTAATGTGGAGAGGTCATTAAAGAGCGAACACGCAGGCCTCAGATGTTTCATTCTCCTCACTCAGCCAGTGACTAAACAAAAGGTTAGAGTCTGTGACGGGACACTAAAGAAGAAGACGCCACGCTTCCTCTGAGACGACACTCAAGGTGCCTTTGAGCACTGACTGAATGAAGCTCCAGCTCTATAGTGTGTGTGTGTGTGTGTGTGTGTGTGTGTGTGTTTGTGTGTGTTATAAACAAAGGTACAAAAACTGTGGTGTCATCACTTTAAGATACTTGAAGAAAAAACGGGACTTTGGTGCAGCTCAGATGAAAAACCACAGACGCTGAGCTCTGCTGACAGTTCAAATCCAGAGCCGAGGCTTTGAGCTGTGTTTACAGGTAACGACAGATATGAGGAAACGCTGAAGGAGCTGACAGAAAACTTATGATGAGCGGCTAACACTGGTGATCACAGCTGTTTTATTTAGGGGTGGTCTTGAAAGTTGATTTTAAGTAAGAAAACTGTCAGGATGAAGTTAAGTGAAGGTGAGTTACTCAGTCACAGACTCATGTATGATCCCAGCACATGCTAACACAGCAGCAGCTTTTACATTACCAACGATGACTACTGAAACAATGAGTTCATGTTAACAGACAAAGAGAGAGTTCATTCTCATGGCGTCTTCACTGTTGTGGGTTAGCTTGACACATGGCTGCTTTAACTGTGTGATGTAGATGACGTGGCATGAGTGATGGTGATGAGTGATGGTGCTTTCAGGGAGCAGGTAAGCAAACTTTACATTAGCTAACTAAACAGTGCATGGTACAATCAGCATACAGCGAGGCTGACAGGTATTTTAGAATGTGTAGTAGTAGTAGTAGTAGTAGTAGAAGTAGTAGTTGTAATAGTAGTAGACTTTTCTTTTCACTGGATAGTTCTGCCTCAAACAGATGAAGAGTGAAATCAGCTGTTTAAGTTCAAAAATCAGACGAGATTTGATGTTATGACGAGAACTGAGGCAGAAATGACATCTGTAAAAACACTGGCAGCATAAAGAGACAACAGTTAACACCGTTAACAACAATCTAAATATCTGAATGACACTGAATGAAGCCTGGTTAATCCTGCATAACTTTAAGCCTTAATATAATGTGAACAGCTGAGTTGTATATAAATTCACCCTCAGTACAGTTGTCATGAACGGGGAAATTAGCTACAGAGACCAAAACTGTTTTTGTACCAGGCTGTAAACATGTTTATTTCTGCTGTCTAACATGGGGACTTATGGAGACTGACTCACTTCTGGAGCCAGCCTCAAGTGGACGTTAGAGGAACTGCAGTTTCGGAGGTTGCTGCTTGGGTTAACATTTAATTGGCTAATCGACTAGTTGCCTACCTGGTGTGTGAGTTTAATGTAGCATTCAGTAGCATCACGTGTATCTAACCAGCTAAAATAACAATCTGCTAAGTATCTGCATACGGCTGCACTGTCTGCACACACACACAATGTATGATTACAACACCTCCATAATAATCAGCTTCTTAGAGTTTAATGCGGTCATAGACCTTAATCAGATCCTCAATCAGCCTCGGCGATTAAAGAGGTGTAGTATGTAACTGTATGATGTAATTATTATTGATAAATTAAGTAAACACTGCAGGTTCATATCTGCTCTCAACACACACACCCAACACACACCTTTAATACACTCCTTTAGATTCCTTCCAGACTTTCTTTCTTTGTATTCGTTACACACACACTAACTAAGAGGATTATGACTGAGTGCTTCGGCAGCACTTGTAGCAAGCCGCCTAATAAATCTCTGCCTGCACACCAAACTGAATAATCAGAGAAACACTGACTGAATTCATGTTTCACTGCATGGCTCCATGAAAAACACAGGAATGAAATGAAACACAACTCCTGGGTGTGACTGAACAAATATTAGTCTTATCCTTAATGCTGCGAATGACACAATGAGCTGAACTCAAGCTCGCCCACCTCGGTGTGAAAGCTGCTGCTGGCACCAGGTGAAGACAGCCGACTCATCCTGAACTGCCTCAGATTTCACATTTCAAACACAGAGAGAGAAAAAAAAAGCTGAAGAGCGCCCGGAGCAGACGGAGGAAGAGCTGCAGCCCCTGATCGCTCCATGTGACTCAGCAACCGGCCCGCAGCCTATCAGCTGACAGCAGGGCAGGAAACTGACGCCGTGTGGAGGAGGAGGAGGAGGAGGAGGAGGAGATGGAAAACAGCAGCTCCAGGTGAGCCGAGCTGTGCGGCACGAGACAAGCTTCAGAGAATTTAACGGATAAATCAGAAGAAACCTCGTTCACCATCTTTAAAAGGATTTCCTGATACTAAATATAATAATCAATACAAAATGATCAGTATTTAATAAACACTATTAATTATTTTCATTATAGATTAAATTGCTCCTGTTTTCTGTCAGTTGATTCATAAATGGGTCTTTAAAATGTCAAAAAAGGTGAAATAACGTCTGACCAACAGTCCTCAATCATAAATATTCTCTTTATTCTAAACTGAGGCAAAGAAAAGAACCAAATCACGGCATCAGGAAATAACCGGCTCTAAAAGTTAAAGATAAAACAGTCTGATCAGTTTTCATCACTTCACCTCTAAAACGTTACATTTGTGCACGTAGCAGGGAACCAATCAACATTTTGAGTTTGGACTGTTGCGGAGAACAGATGGACTTCTTTCTTGGCTCTTGAATCTTGGGAATCCCTTCCTGCTGTGGCCACTGGTCTATCAGCTAATTAGGAAAATGCACATCTTGAAAGTAAACTCCAGAGTTTCCTTCAGCTGCCTCTCACTCGCTGCTGTAAATGAGCTGAACAACTGGGCGGGAAATAAAGACACGCTGTGAGTATCTGAATTAAAGTTGTTGTTAGACTTGAAGCAGCAGCCCAGCAGTGAATCTGAGAACCGATCAGAAATCACTGCGATAGATCTCGATAGAAGACGGAGTAAGGTCAATTTTAAACCACTGGAACGTCCCAAACTGTAAGAGCAAGAGGGACAACAACAGCGGTCTCTGCATGCTCTGTAATACAGAAGTGAAAGTGACAGCTCGAGCCTTTCTTCCTGTTCTGATCCAACAGCCTTTTAATTCTGGCATCAGATGAGTCTCCGAGCTCTACGCCCCACAGGAAAAGGCAGAGTCAACTATTTCTGATGTTCACTTTTGAAATGGAGATAGCCGGCATGGTGCTGAGCGCTCCGGAGGGGGGGCACTGCAGCTCCTCGTGTGAGCAGGTTAGGCAGTGATGTGAGGGGATGGGGGAGGCACGGATGGGTTGTGGTGAAGAAGAGGAACAGTAAGTGCTGGCTCTCCTGGCAGCAGGAAGAACAGCACTGCAGAGGACGATCTTAGTCAGCGATGTGCGAGCCGATAGACGAGAGCTGTGACTCACAACCACGTTTAAAGAGAGAGAAAGTCAGAGACACCGTGAGCGCTACGAGTTACATTCACAGCATAACGTCACCAACAACATGCTCGATTGTTTCTCTCGGACGCAACAGCTGCTCTACCTGTAACCTGTGTATGAAAACATTGTCTATGTACTGCCCTGCTGCTCACAAAGACCAGTTTGTCTGGTCTTTACAGCTTTCAGAATTTGACATCTTTACAAAACAAAAACGCAGATCCACTGATGCTACACCACAGCGCTGTCCCGCCCACTGTAAATGTGTTTTTGAAGGAAAGACACGGAGCAGCTTCGAGCCTGAACAACGACTGACAAAGGAAGCCGTAAACTGGAAATATGCAACACACACTAATTAATATAACTAACAGCTTGACGCTTCATTTGAGCAACCAGGCATAGATTAGACGAGCCGGGAGGTGAAAGAGGCAGGACGGCAAACATGGCATCTGCGGGCGACTTCACGCATACGCTGTCCACTCTTTGTACTGTCAGTCGTATGTATTCTCCTTTTAGCTCAAAGAAGCTCAATATTCAGCCTTCTTCACCAGCTAATTTGCTGACTTTGCCTGTCTACCACTTGGTAGTGTAATGTAGGTTTATCAGAGCTGCCTGCTGCTGCTGAAAACAACCTTGATGAGTCTGAACCAAAGCCGTAAAGTCAAATGAGCTGAGAAAGCTCCTTCTGCATTTCGTATGAACTTCTTGCTAAACTTGATGCAAACGTATCGTGTGGCAACACTTCAATGGCCAAGAAAAGGGTTAACAACAAGTGAGGCAGTCACGAGGCCTGACACGGCGCGGCTCAAACACAGGAAATGACGAGGAAGATTGGTATCATGGACAGATTTGGTCCGCCTGTGTCTGGTGGACATCACGACCTGCTGGTGACAGCACACTAACGCTGAGAACGTCGACCCGGCGCTGGAAAATAAATGTGTGAATGAATTTGTTAAACTGTGTGTCATCTCCTTAAACATGCTCACTTCTGGTAAAACGGTCACGTGACGAGAGCACACAATGTTTTCTTTTATTTCCATGAGTGTGCCTCCGGGTGAGACATGAAATCTATGACCCGAGTCATTGATGTAGTTAAGGATGCAGCGCTGCAGAACCCCGTGGGCTGAAAGACAGAGAGGACACACTGGACTGACACAGACTCTGAGATGTGACTCATTACCACTGATTAAGTTTCAGGTTTTAAGAGTTTGTTACTAAAACTGGGCTGAGAAAGAACTTTATGATATGATTTATGATTTATAAGTCATCATTCACATCATGCAGAGCTGTGATCAGAGCAACAACTCATCATCAGAAAATCTGTCAAATATAACAATTTTCCTTTCTCAGATCTTCAAGCAGAAACTCAGAATTACTCAGGAATGAAAGATGGAACATAAAACTGCCACCTTCCAGTCTGAATGTGTTTTATTCAGGACGTCTAAAGCTTAACTGCGTCCTTCATGAAAGCTATGAAGTGTTCAAGTTTTCTTTAACTAACTTTATGGGGATGTAGTTATTCTCTCGATGAATCACTTCCTCACTGGGGCCATAAAAATAACAGGAAGAAAAAAAGACATTTACGATTTCCTAAAAACCCACAAAGATGCAGATCGGTTGTTTTATCTGATCAACCACCTCGAAGTCAAAACCACTCAGAGATAAAAACATAGAAGAAGAAGCTGAACTCAGCACGTTTGGCTTCTTCTACTAAATAAATGACAAATGAGAATTGACAGTAATGGTGTCTGATTCATTTTCTGAGAATCGCGTGATAAGAAGTCAAACTGTGTCAGGAGAACAAACTACAGCCCCCAAAACGACCAGAGGTCAATCCACATGTTGATGAAACAGCTTCAACCAGAACTGACCATTATAACGTTCACACAGGATTTACTACAGGACTCCTGCATTAGCCATTCATTCAGGATTCAGCTGTCAACAACAAATAATCTTCCTATTAGTAATAAACCTCCTGCTGTGTGAACCGTCTGCAGCTGAACAGGGTCGACCTACACGGCTGTCAGTCACGATAGTGAGCACATTTCAAATGATTTCAATCTTTTCTGCAGCAAAGACAAGTTTGCAGAATCTGTACCTTCACATCACAACATCTACTGTGTGTGTGTATGCTGTGTGTGTGTGCTTATTCAAATTTAAGCCTGGCCGATAGATCAGCTGAGATTTACTGCAGATATGCGTGTCGGCCGGTAAGTAACAGTACAGAAATGTCTAAAGTACTAGCCAAATGCAGTATTTTCTGGGGTGTAATTCAAATATTATTAAGTACCGTGTCTCAAACTACAAAACAGAAACAGAAGGACATCTGCAGTCGGTGTCAGGTGTTAGCTGTGTGCTGGTTTTCACGCTTCACAAGAAGCGTCCCGTGCTTCTCAAGCCGACCTGCGGCGTTACAGCAAAATCTGCAGCGAGGACACAGAATTGAAGTCCGTGAGGAGGTCAACACACACAAACCTCTGAGATCTCTGAGCCAACAACAAGCCTGTCCCTGGAGAGCAGAGGGTGTCAGCCTGCAGGTTGTCATGAGTGCTCCTTTGGGTGGATTAACCATTAAAGACTGCAGGGCAGGGTAAACAAAGCTCACGGGAATACATGTGTGTGTTCCTGTGATTTCTGTCCTGCAGCGTAGACACTGTAATTGTGTGTTTGTGTCTCCTTAATCTCAAATAATCAGCCACCTCTCCGGGCTGCAGATCCCAGCTGTGAGGTCCCACACTGAGATCCGCTGTCTCCTCACACACAGGCGGCTTTCACAGCTCACAGCCCTGCTCTGAATATCAATGAGGGGACACCAAACACAGCTAACCATCACATGACATGTTAGGGGGGCTTCAGGGTGCTGCAGTGGCCGAACAAGTGCATCATTCCAGCGGGTTGACATTCATGTTTTCAGCCCGTGTAGTTCCTCCTGCTTCGCCCCAGCTATCTCTCTTTAAACACGGATTAACCTGAAGAACCAGTTAGCCAATACAACCCAGTCACACACACACAATGCTAACTCTGAGCTAGCACTCTCTCTCTCTCTCTCAGTGACAGTTAATGTGCTGATGGCGTCTAATTCCTGTAATTAACGTAAACAACGACCACACACCAAAGCTGGGTAATGATTTAAAACACAAGCAGCCACGTTATATGACGTTAAGAATTAAAATACGCGTCGTTTGGGTGAATGACACCTGAAGAAACGCGTGAATAATAAGTTAAAGTGGTTAATTAGCTGGTGACCATTCCAGGAAATACACGGAGCCATTCTTACCGTTCTCTAGGACATCCGTTGCCGATGAGTCCTGACTGAACCGCCCGCTCTCCTCGCCTCTTTCCCCCCTTTAAATCACGTCTTTCTGAAGATGGAGGTGGCTGACACCCTTTGTCGATAGTGTGTAAAAATATTTAAGTTATAAAACACAGTTTCCAAACAGTCTCCGGGCCGGCTGGGTTACGTTTCGCCGACTTGACGCGGGGCTTCACTGCATCAACCGCCGTTAACGATGACCAGCTAGCTACATAGCTTAGCCGCCGATCTGTCAAACTGACGTTAGACCGAGCCGGACCGGAACAGCCGCTTCTCCTGCGGCTCCATGGCGGGAACGGGTCCGTCAAACGAGCTCGATAGGCGGCCTCGGTGTAAAAAGTTGACTAGTCGCCCATGAAGATGACAGCTCGCTGGTCCGCTGGATGACTGACTGACTGCGCGGTGCGTGAAAATGGCGTTACCCGGCACCCCCCCACTCTTCCCCGGTAATGATGTCATCCCCGGCCCGGTTAAAGGGGAAGCTGCGGGGCAGGTTACAAAATCCGAGTTCTCCAATCAGAAAACATATTTATTAAATTTAAAGATGAAATCAAATACTGTATTACATCACGGAGAACATACCATTCATTTCTGCATGTTCCCTGTGTATTGTGATGTAATTAATTATTCATTATTATGGTTAATAAATGTATATTTAAAAAACACCTGAGGTGCAAGTTGAAAATCTGTTACTTTGTGGCTTGGTGCTGTTTATTCACATATATAAATATAATAATTATGTACTCAGGCGCTGTACTAATGTACGACTTATTTTCTCCTGATAACGAATTAATTTAATTTGTTTTAATTTCCGACATTATCTTGAAAAAACAAATGTTGCTATCTTAAGCTAACAAAACTCTGTTTTCTCCAGATAACGATAAGATTAATTTAAGATCTTAGAAACTAAATGATAGTGTGATATATTAAATTACGTTTTCTTCTGATAAGGAGTTAATTTAATTTCTTTATCGAGATCTCCAGTTATTCATGTCGTCAGCTCAGATATTAAATGTTGTTATCCTGAAATATCGGGACCATTTTCTTGAGTTCTTAAAATAATACGAGATAACGACATAATTAATTTGAGATAATTTAACATCTTTTTTGTTTTGCACATGGTACCTGACCACTTATATTTACACTGCTTTACTCACTCATTTTATTAATGATTTATTGACCCTTGCATGAGCAGACAGGATCAAATATGATGAGCTGATCTGATGATGAATGTAGTTTACTCTATTACAGCAACAATGGAGGAAGTACAAGCATCTACACACATGTAGAAGTACTGCATTCAAAACTTTACCAAAGCATAAGTATGTATTGTCATCAAAAAGTACTCAAAGTATCAGAAGTCAAAGTACTCATTGTGCAGTAAAACCTTCCCCGTCTGATGCTTTTGGATGAATATTACTGCTGTAATAATGTTTGATTTCCTGTTGTACATGTTGAAGGTTGAGCTCATTTGAACTACATCAAGTCAAGTTCATCGCATGTTTGCTGTGTCATGAACTTCTCATGAGAAAATCAGCTTGTCAGCTTTGTGATGATGAAATTTCCAGATAATCCAAAAGTTTTTTAAAAAAGTTTTTATGTTTTATTTTCTCACTTCATCCTTCAGTTCGTCACATTCAGATTCAAAATGTGGTGATACAGTTTTCACTGGACAGGAAGTGTAAAGTTGCATATAATGGAAATCTGTCAAAGATTTTTAGTTTGTGACCTCAATAAACTCACTCTTCATGGTTAAAGTTTCAGACTGTGAATAAAATATTTTGGTGTCTTCTCTCCGCTGCATTGCATCAATGACTGAGCATCAAGCACAGCGAGAAGTCTGACACAAAGAGAGAGACAGGACTGTCAGATTCTCCACCGTCAGCTGCCTCATCAAACGTGAACGACACAGCACCAGACGTAACACAAACCTGTGAATCCACAGCTGCACTGCAGAATCCAGTGAGCCTGTGCATCAGTAAATACTGATACATTCCAGTGTGGGGCTTATAATAAAGTGCAGCCTAGTGCACCCTGCTGATGTGAAGCTCCTCAAAGTTTCCAGCTGAATTTTAATGTAACTTTAAAATACAGAGGAATAAATCAGTGTCCAAGAGAGGAGAGGGAATATATTTCAGTACCAGAGGGGGATCTGAAATATCAAATCAAATTTTATTTGTATAGCCCAAAGTCACAAAACACATTTTGCCTCAGAGGCTTTACAATCTGTACAGGGAGTGACACCCTCTGTCCTTAGACCCTAAAACTTGCCCACAAAAAAAACATTTTTTGAAGAACCCAGTGATGTTACAACACAAAACAAAGATGGGAGGGTGGGTGGATATTTTATTTCTCATCAGGTGGTAGGAGTGCTGGTTTTCTTTCTGCTGTGTCGATCAGTGACAGTCTTCCACATGTTGCTGAGGGCGACTCGGGCCATGAGTAAGGTGATGGTGAAGTTACGTCGGTACCATTCTCTGGATGTGAAAAGGAGGGAGAAGAGGCAATTAGAGGACGTGTGTTCGAGTGACTCTGTACCAGACTGTAAACGTCTAACATGGGGACTTATGGTGACCAGCAGCCGTTTGAGGTATGGCACTCCCGCGTTGGCTTGCCGTTTGGTCTCTGCATTAAATATGAAGTCAGTAGCCAGTTAACTTAGCTTAGCACAAAGGCTTGAAACAAAGGAAAACAGCTAGCCTAGCTCTCTCTAGAGTCAACACTTTAAATCCAATTTGCCTAATCAAAGTGTAAAGTGATCATCTCTAGTTTTATGGGTGTGTTACAGTTTTTATGGGGCACATAACACCCCCATAAAGGCATAAAACCATCTCTATATTTACCGTACAGACGTTTGTGTGACTTTAGTCTTCTTCATCGTCACATTAAGATCAATAAATGAAATATGTGGCGCGCAGACATTTCTTCATGCTGGTTAGAACAAGAATATAAAGTGTTGGTTTTTCCAGCTGAGGTAACCTTGAGACGACTCGGTCTCAGACTGAGATGCAAATTATTATTCAGCCTTCTGTTTAATCGCCACTTCTGTATCTCCTCTTTCACTTTAAAACACTGGATCAATTCTCTGCGTAGCTTTTCCCTTGAAAAGGACTCGGGTGACTTCGTCCTCGATTCCCGGGGGCATGCGCTCCATCAGGTGAGCCACGGTCACATCTATCACATTTATGAGGCTACAGCAGCTGTTAACTTTAAACATGAATACTTACAAAGAGTGTGAATGAATCTAGTTAACAGTGATATTTTAGTGCACAGCACAAAACAATGAGAGCTTTACTGTAATGTATAAAGAGCTGTCTCTAACCTAATAACACGACACACTCTAAATCTCGCTCACAGGATAAAAGAATCAGTTGCAGAGGTGATGCGTGTGGGCTGAAACCTCCTTCACTAACCTAAAAACAAGTCAGTTGATTTGCAATTCTAATTCACACAAAGCTCTTCGAAGCCTGAGATGTTTCTGGTGCAGCGTATGTAAAGCCCACAGCTCCAGTGGAGGGAGATGTACCCACCCACCCAGCGGCACCGGGGGAGATACCCTGCCTGCAAAAACAACTCACCTGTTATAATCGGCGTGCCGCACTCTGTTTGTATCCAGGAAGCTTTTGTAGAAGACGGCCATTTCTTCAGCACTCAGGGCGCGTCGTCGTCCTGAGGGAGGAGAGAGACGACAGAGCAGACCAACGTTACACTCTCGTTAAGACACAAGTCACCTGCTGCTGCATCAAACTGTGATTCAGAGTTTAAAGGCTTCATTTCCAACATTCTTATTATGAATGAAGCCGTACACAGCAGACTCTTTAATGCTCCACGTCGTCCTCACCTTGTTCATCACACACAGACAGGCCTTTAGCATTCAGCTGTGATAATATGAAGGCGTCTTTCTCCTGCAGAGAGAACACAAATGTTGATTTTATAACACTTTCAACACACACATTCAGTCATCAATGTTCCTGTTTTTCAGGACACAGATGTAAAGAAGGGGTCACATACAGCCCTGAACGTATCCAGAGGAATCAGTCATCCGATCAGTCCTGAACGGGTGGAGTTAAACTGACTGCATTTAGAGAAACAGCAAAAGCTGCAGACAGCCACGTTTTATATTGTTGATCAGACAGTGGCAAAACATTCAGGAGGTAGATCGGGTCGTCCACTAATCAGATGATCGGTGGTTCAACCCCCAGCTCGTCCAGTTTGTATGCAAATTGCTCCCAATAATTAGCATGATTAGCTCCTAAAAGCACGATGAACAGTTGGCAGTGTATGAATGAGATACACAGTGTGAAAGCACCTTGTGCGATGCTGCTCTCTGCTGGTGAAAATAAGATCTGCAGACTTCATGTGATACTAATCCACATATGGAAGGAAGCGCTTCCTCTGCTGGGAGGTCAGAGGTCAGAGTTCGGAGGTCAGTTGCAGGGCAGCAGCTCTGAACTCTGCAGGGATTTAAAGGCATTCAGCAGAAAGGACGTTCAGAGGCTCCAGTGTATCTGGTTACTGTGAGATTTATGTGTAACTGCACCATCCTGCTGCCCAAACACGCACAATCTACAGGCTCTTTTCTAAAGAAAGAAATCTGAACTTGAACCTTGCTGAACATGACGTTCTGCTTGGTCCAGAAGTTGTGGTTCCAGTCCTCGGTGTCCTGCCTCAGGTGTCGCAGACGTTTCTCCAGCTCAGTTTCGTTCTCTGGGATGTGGTAAACGATCGGACGGAGGTTGGACAGAGGGTTCGGGGGACCGATCCAGTCGTGTGTGGAGGTGGCCTCTGGTCTGAAGATAGACCTCTACGTATACAAACAAAAAGCACACACTCCTTAAATACTGACAGCCTCCTTTAGTCAACACAACGTTTGTTAAAAGACTGTGCAAGGCAGGTTTAATTTGAACACACACACACACACACAGATGTCACATGGTTTGAATAAACAGCTGACTCAGAGAAACCTACTTATCATTTCTAAACAGACTGCCTGATGAAGACAGCGAGACGCAGAACACGATCCACAACTCCAAGGGCAAAAAACAGGTAGATACAACTTTAACACACACACACACACTTATAGGAGTCCACAAGGTGACACAACAATGTAAATGTAAAAATATTTTCATATATATGAAGAATATTAATTGATATATATGGATATCATAATGTTGGAACTACCTAAAATCAATATCTCCCCATCCAGTATCAGTATTCTCACTTCCTCCAGTCTGATATTAATAAATTAAATTTGAAACATGTTTGTATTTTAAATGAAGAGTATCATGGCAACACACAACACAACACACACACACACACACAGTGTAAACAAACTGTCAGGCCTTGTGCTGTCACTGCCTGTAAGTCAGATATTAATCTGTAACTCTGTTCGGTTATTTTCTGTTTACTCTGTGGAGCTGTTCGGTTATTTTCTGTTTACTCTGTGAAGCTGTTCGGTTATTTTCTGTTTACTCTGTGAAGCTGTTCTGTTTGGGTTTCACCGGACAGACCTTCGGTGCTGTGTCCCGCTGGGCGGCCTGTGTGGAGCTGCTGTGCCGGCTGCAGGCTGTCGGTATGCGGTGTGTGCAGTCAGGGCTGAAGGCCCTCCGTGTTAAACTCCCCGCCGCCGCTGCTCTGGACGCCATTTTAGCTAACCGACAGTTAACGGCCGTTAGAAGCAGCCTCGGTGACCGTTACCGCGCAGACAGCAGCGTGGACAGCATTAACGGACATTACACCTAACGGGAGTTCATGTCGGTGTCCTTTCTGCGGGGATAACCGACCGTCCGGTCACGTGAGTACCAAAATGAAAGAGCGGGCTCCAAAACTTTACCTGAGTAAACCGGTAGGGCGGGGTTTATCTTTACAAACATAAACTGTACACAGTATTGTATATGACGCAATTTAATAATATACAGTATAATACAATACACAGTATATAGTACATGATAAAGTATAATATGAACTGTATATTACAGTATGATAAATAATAGAGTCTATTACGTAACAAAATGTAATAAATAAAATATGTGCTTTATAAATGAAGTACAATGTGTACCTCAGAGCTGTGTTAGAGTAAAAGTATAAAGATATAAGTAAATCGGTTAGAAGTACTTCAGTATTTGTTGTGTTTCCCCGCCTTTGCCGCCGCCGCCACGTAACAACCGGCACGGCGGCAGGTGGAAATAGAGCGCACCCTATGTTGGACGACCAAAAACTTACACCGAGTTAAAAACAGAAAAGTCTGTCTGAGATTTAAAATAATAATAATAATAACGCGTCGATGTGTTTTATTCTACGCCAATATTAGTTAATTACAAGTTAAATAAACGTTTATTAACATATTTTATTTATTAGTGAATCAAACACCGGTGATTTAAAAAAATACACCCGAACGAGCGAAGAGAAACTCCGCGTTAGTTCACACTCGGGGAGCTGGAAAGTAAGTAGTGGAGGTAGCTAGGTGGGCTAATGTTTAGCTTTAATCAGAGGACGTGCGCACTTTTCCGTGACGGTTCCGATGGCTGTACGCTGGCTATGCAGGTAAGAGCCGAACTGTTGACGTGTGGCGGTGCTGTTCGTGTGTTTACACCCCGAAAAGCTGGAGTTATTTCGGCCAAGGTGTGGCGGGGGGAGTCAGGTGATCATCCAGCGAAGCTAGCTTAACGCTGTGACACAGACAATGGCATTCACAGAGCGGCGTACGCGGGGAAACGGGGCTCCAACGGCGGGTTGTTAGGAGACAAAACGTCCGTTAAAACCGCCTTTATGCTCCGGTGGAGCGTGTGCGGGTGAGGCAGAGAGGGGGGGACTCGGCGATAGTGTGTGGGAGGGGCGACGGCAGCCCCACCGCAGTCAGTCAGTCAGTCAGGCGGGCGGGCGGGCAGGCGTTAGGTGACCGGAGCATCCTCGACCCTTCACAGCCTCCAACAGCCACCGCCGCCGATTCTGGGATTACCCACTCGGATGCTCCACGAACCGCCCTGCGTTGGCTGATGGAAACAGACATCCGTAAAAATGTGCGCGAATGTGTTCGGAGTTTTGAAAAGGTGAGGCTTAACGACACGGCTGATGTGTGTGTGTGTGTGTGTGCGTGTGAGGATACACATGACAGCTTCTGGGGATGCTTCGAGGTGTGTGTGTGTGTGTTCTGGTTCTGGTCCATCATGTGCACACCCTCCACACAGAGGCAGACACCTTCGCCTCGGAGCCGGCCACAGATGATTTTTCTGTGGGTGACATAATGCGCAAAGCCGTGCGGGACCGGTGCGGTGCATGCGTGCAGCCTGGAGATGGCTGAGGTGCATGAAGGATTTTAGGGGGAGGGTGCAGGGCTGGCTGGCTGGCTGGCTGGCTGGGTGGTGGTTGCATGTTACCTCCAGCTCCGTTAGCCGTCATGACTCATGGACTGATTCCTACTAGCAAACCTATTCTTAGCTCTCTGATCGCCACATCAGGATGGAGACAGTCCCTCTTTTCTTGTCTCTCTGGGATCAAATTAAAGGGGATGAGGTGCTCGCCCCGGCTCGAGTGGATTTCACTGAGATTATCTTAATAAATACTCAGATTTGGGAGCTCATGCGTTGGCATGCGTTCAGCCACTATTCTGGAAATGCCCAGCCCCTCGTCCTCTTACATAAAAGTACTTTAGTGACTGCTGATGCATAATCCTGTCTTATTCCAATGAGTGCTATTGATGCCGCGAATACCAAAACATCGTACTGTGGTCCGCGGTGTTCACATGCAACACATCAGGCTTACAGACAGCCTGTCTCGTGATGCGACCTCTCCCCTGAGCCGAGCTCCTCTGCAGAAACTCAAATCTTTTCCTCGTCTCAGTCGTCTGTGTCCTGAACATACAGAAAGTTCACTTCACTAAGGATGGAAAGAACATCATTAGTAACTGTTTTACTGCTCGCTCTTCCCTTTTCTTGTATTGTAATGATGAAGGCTGATCATCAGTTCAGCAGACTTGAAGTGGCCCAACAGGTCAGAGGATCCTGAGCTCGAGGGGCGAGCACAGTCAGAGGTCGGTAACAGGACCGGAGCTTTAATGACGGTTCCCCGTAATATTTCATGAAGTGTGCTGCAGTATTTTGTGTAATACCTCTGCTCTGGAGTGTCGGTGTGGTTCGTCTGTTGAAGCTTCGGAAACTTCAGGACCAGCAACTACACTACAAAGACACACAACACGACTACAAAGACACACAACACGACTACAGAGACACGCAACATGACTACAGAGACACGCAACACGACTACAGAGATACTAATCGAGACACAACTTTGACAAAATGCTGAACGACTGCAAAGAGACATAAAACAACAACAGATGCACAACAAACTACAAAGAGATACAACATGACTCCAAAGTGACTACAAAGAGACAAATAGATGCAAGGAGATTTAAAATGACTACAAGTGATGCTAAACAGTCAGAGAAATGCAACAACTACAAAGAGATGCAAAACTACAGAGACACAAAGTGATTTAAAACAACTACAGAGAGATACAAACTGACTACAAAGTAATGCTAAACAATCAAAGAGATGCACAACTACAGAGATACAAAACTACAAAGAGACGCAAAGTGACTACACAATAGTAAATTACAACAAAGAGACAAATGGCAACAAAACAGAGACACTAAAGATGCAGCGTGACTACATAGTTTGATTAATTCTGCCTCTCTGTAGCTGTCGTCTCTGACGCGCCCGTCCTCTCTAAGTCTGACCTGCATGCTGTGACCTGCAGAGAAACCATAATGAGTGGGAGAGAATTGGTTTTGGCGTTTTGGCTCGTTGTCAGCCGTTAACAGTGAAATTGTGCTGATGACATATTTCTGAGTAACGTCGATCTGGGAATACGTTTCACCGCTCGAGGCACCTGTGACACACTTTATGAGGCGCTTTGACCGAATCTTCCTGCACATGCACCGAGGCGCTGAAGGTGCCTTCCTTCCTTCCTCCCTCCCTTCCTTCCTTCCTTCCTTCATATTTTGGGTGTTGGTCAGTGACGATTATTTCCTCATCAGTGTTTTTAAAGCTCGACGCAGGCGTGTTTGTGGATTAGAGAGCGATCAGCATCATGTCAGACACCGAGCCTGATAGAAGAGCACAGCGATACTCCGACTGGTTGTCATGTGGGCGTTCTTCTTGTCGAGACAAAATGTAGGTTAACCTCGTCCATTTTCTTCATGACTGTATCATATATATATTTTATACATTATGTGGGTGTGTTGGTCTCACCCAATGTTATTTTATTGATCTACAGAAAAACGAACAGGCTCAACAAAACAGGTCAAGGTCAAGAAAAGACTCCCACAGTTTGGTTTTATTCACAGATCAAGCGTCAGTTTATCAAACAGATTATTAATAAAACTCACACCGTGGACGAGTCACCAGTTCATCACCGAGACAAACAACCATTCACACTCACACTGACACCTACGAGTAATTCAGAGTCACCACTTAACCTGTTAAAGTTCATGTGTTGGACTGCAGGAGGCAGCCGGAGCACCAGACAGATCAAGGTTCAGCCAAGGTTCAATCCGTTCTGTGAGGCTAACCGCTGCACCACCGTGCCGCACCCGTCTGCTCAAACATATCCTGGTTAAATAAAAGCTTTTGTTACCGTCAGACACTGATTTTTATATCAGCCGGGAGGTGGAGGAGGCAGATGTGTCTTCAAAACAACTCTTTGCTTTCATGTAAAAAGATGAATACTGGCTGATAGATTGGTGTCAGATATTTGAACTCTTAAATCCAGATCAGATCGGACTCAGTTGGACGAAAAGACTTCAAGCAGTCGCAACCTGAACCTTAAACAAATCATGAACGCAGCTTCAGTTTTTCAGTGACGGTTCAGATGGACGAGGCTCGTAACGTTTCTGCAGCGAGCTGACAGCGCGGTGGTCGAGTGTCAGGACTGCTTTCATGCAGGATGGATTATTTTCAGTGACGCTGTAGCCTGCGGCTGATTTTAACGTCTCGTTGTGGTTATATTAACACGTCTCACACACTGTGTGTGTCGATGCTTTTGTTCCCTCTGGAGATGGACAGAAACCTTTTGTTCCATGACACCACCGACACAGAAACGCCACATCATTTGCATATTAACTAGCATGTGACAGCGGCGCTAATACCATTTAAATCCCACCGCGTTGTTGTGAATTCTTCAGGTGTTGGTGGAGATTTAAACGTCGGGCTGAGGTGATGGAGTTTGTCTTTGGCGGGCGTCCAGGTGTTAGTTGGAGGTCGTATTCAGCCGGTGTTTGTGTGGGAGTGTTTGAAAAGAAACTTTTGAAGCTCTGGACAGAAGACAACACAGTTTAACAGCTCTGTTTGTACCTGCGATGAATTGTTGCTCATTGTTCTGACTGTTCTGTCATGCTTCCTTTCTTTGCAGCCTCTTTGGGAAGCCCTTTGATGGCGGGAAGAGGATGGACCATGGCGGTCCACAGCAGCAGCAGCAGCAGCATCCAATGGAGCAGCAGCAGCAGCCATATTATCCGCAGCACCCTGCCATGATGCGGCTGTACGAGGTCCAGAAGGAGGTGGCGTCCCTCGGGCCTCAGGTCTGCACCTTCAGCGGCCTGCAGAACGACCGCGACTACAAGCGGCTGGAGCGCGAGCTGACGCGGCTGCTGCTGGAGGTGGACCAGGTGGACACGGAGGGCAAACCGGAGCTGCAGGGGGCGCGAAAGAGAGCGGCGCAGGAGGTGGAGGGCCTCCTGCGCTACCTGGAGGAGAACGCCACCCATCCGTCCCGCCTGGCCATCGAAGAGCTGAGCAACGAGGCGCGGCGGCTGGTGGACGAACGCGTGGTGGCGCCCCAGCGTGCCGGCGGCGTGGCCGAAATAAACGACGAGCTGGTGGATGCTCTGCAGGAGCTCGTGCTGAGGCTGACCCAAGTCAAGACCGAGGGGAGGGTGCCGCTCCGCAAGGCGCGCTACCGGGCGCTGACACGCCTGTGCGCCGTCCAGGACGTGCTGGAGGGCCGCACCCAGCAGCAGACGCTCTCCCTGCCGCTGTCGGGAGACACCCACGAGGCCGTGCACCGCATCAACCAGGTGATGGTGAAGGTGAGCGTGGCACGCAGTCAGCTGGTGGCTCTGCTGATGGGGCTGAGCGGGAGGGACAGCTGCGCCCACCTGTCACGGATCCTCACGGAGATGCAGGTGGAGCTGGACGCTCTGGATGTTTCCGGGAACGCGGCGATCAGAAATTACCGGAAACAGGTCGTGGAGGAGATCAACGGGCTGCTGAAACATCTGGACCTGGAGGGGGAAGGAGACGACACGCGCAGGTACACACTGAGGACGATCAATTATTTAATGTAATAAAAGTTTACTTTAATGGCAGTTAATTAATAGTCTTAATGTTGTGGCTGCGTGCTCATATTCATTTTAAACTGGAGGATTAAACACGTTCTGTTCTTCAGAGGTGTCACAGTGCCCATGAGCTGATTACAGCACATCACGGGCAGCGGATCAGAGCAGGGAGTGTGTGCTGTTGTTGAATTTGCACCGTCAGGAGTGATCAAGACTCACTGATGGCAATAATACACCTACTGAACGCTTCATTACGCTGCTGCATTCAGTTAGCTTCCTCTGATGCTGAAAATAAACACGTTAATCAAGGAAGAAAAAGGACGAGCTCAGCTTTTTAATTTGTTTGCAAATGTCGGACGAGCCAGAACCACAAATATTCTAAATAAAACATAAATTACTGTTCTTATCTTCAGTCACAGTTCCTCGTCAGTGGAGACGCAGCAGACACTATGAGTCTGAATATTGTGTAGACTCGTGTTGCATATTGAACTATTGAACTGTTTATATCGTGTAGGGCAGATTTTAATGATCCACAGCAGCTCCTGCACACAGGGTGGATCAGAAATGACTCATAGATCATGAATCCATATGAAAAGTCATGAAGTCATGCCAAGTCTGCAGAGGGCTGCACAGACGCGGCACACAACGTTACCGTGTCCGCTTGAGTCATGAGTTATAGGACTCATGATCTTCAACGACTTCATCTCCATAAACAGTTTTCAAACAGCCATGATGGCAGCGGCTGTAACATCGAGCCAGCGTGCCGGTTACTCTTTATTTTCAGGCTCAGCAGTTACACAAGTCAAAAGTAGTTTGGCCTTTCCCTTGACAGCACACCTGTACCTCGCCGTACCTGGGGGAAAAGTGTCAGTTAAATGACTAAATGTAATTAGATTACACCCAGCCCTTTGTGCACACACAGGAACTCTGAGTCACTCTGGAGCTGATGTTGTTGTGTTGCATAATAACTCAAGAGACATTTTGATTTTTCTGATTTGAGTGTCGTCAATATTCATTTTAAATCAAGCTGAACTTGACTTGTGCTTTTATTTTGGCGGTTTGAAACGATGGTTCTCCTGCTGGTGTGATGGAGCTGCTTCACCTTGTCCACTCCGTCGTGTTGGCACACCTCAGTGTCTTCATGTTTTTCCTGAACAGTGTCACAGGTCTGATCATCGTCAGTGACTCACTGTTTGTTTCTTCAGGTACGACTTGGCGCAGAACAACTCCATCCGTGAGATCGAGGCGGTGCGAGCTCACGTGTCTCACCTGCGTGAGGGCGTCCTGAGGCACTGCGTGATGGGAGATCTGAGCTTCAGGCCCAAAGCCGAGCTGCAGAGCCTCCTCACCCACCTGGACCAGGTGGACACCGCCAAGAACCCGTGCATCAGAGAGGCTCGCCGCCGAGCCGTGGTGGAGGTCCAAGCCATCATCACCTTCTTGGACCTCCGTGAGGCCCTGGCTCGCCGTCAACCGGGCCCCGCCGAGCATCCGTCGCACCGGGCCGTGTGGCTGGTCCTGGGGAGCCTGTCGGACCTCCAGGCTCAGGTGCTGGGCTTCGATGGGAAGCGGGCCGACAAGAGCTACATGATGCTGGAGGAGCTGCTGACCAAACAGCTGCTGGCGCTGGACGCCGTGGACCCGCAGGGCGACGAGACGACCAAGATGGCGCGGAAGCAGGCGGTGAAGTTCGCCCAGAACATTCTCAACTATCTGGACATGAAGACGGACGAGTGGGAGTACTGATCACGGATAAAAACACACAGATCACGGTGTGTGTGTGTGAGGCGGGGACGCCGGATGGGACGTCGCTGCAGGAACAGAAGGAGCTGATAATGTGTGTAAATAAAAAACAAAAAAAAAACAACTTACGTTATCATTCCACGGGCTGTAAATATGGACTCTAATCCCCAGAATGCACTGCAGCAGCGCTTTTCTTTTGTCTCTTTGTGGTAGTTGTGGCCGACCCTGCTGAGAAGTCAACACACAGGAACTCCTTTTGTGGAACACTTTTTATTTTTAAAAAATGTATTTTTTAAGTTAACTCTCCCGTGTGTGTGTGTGTGTGTGTGTGTGTGTGTGTGTGTGTGTGTGTGTGTGTGTGCGTGTGCGTGTGCGTGTGTGTGTGTGTGGGCCTGTTGTCGTCATATTTGGTGCGTGGCTGTCGAAGCCTGCTGCCAAAGCACTCAATAACGCCTGTTACAGTGGTCGTATCCTCCAGACTGCACTTGATATCGATGAGTGTGATGGATTCCCCGTCTGGCCTGATTCATTAAGTTGTGAGTGAAGGCAGCCAGATGCATGCGTCAAATACAGCGACCCAGTTAAAGAGAGTCCACTCCTGCTGGTGACGCCGTGGGAGTCGGGTCCAGGTTGTGGTACCTGTTGTTGGAGCGTTTCTTTGATTTTGCTGCAGTTAGTCCGAAACACGTGAACTTCACTGAAGCCAGGCGATCTGTGTTTAAGCAGAGATGTAATTAGAGAGACAGAACAGTGGGAGTTTGCATTATTGATGTAAGGTCGTGCTCCACTCACTGCGTGACCCTGTGTAACCCCCATCAGCGCCCGGTCCGTGTCGGATGTGGCAAACTTCCCTAAGCGCTGCTCACTGCAGCTGTCGTGGGCAACCGGTCCAAAAAAAAAGATAGTCTGTGAAGTTTGACGGAGAGACGGATGCTCCTTCCCCCTCGCTGCCTGTGTAGCTGTTAGTCTGTGATATGCTTCAAATGTTTGTTGTGACTTTGTATGATTGCGCTCGGCTATAAATGGATCGGGTTTGAATTCAGAGGTAGAGGAGGTGAATTTTTTTTGCTGTTGCTGCTGCTGCTTCAGTTTTTTTGTTTCTACCCACCACTTTTCTACTGAGCGACTGTGAGAGCTCCTCGGGAGGCGGGGGGGGACGCAGAGGAAGGGGAGGCTGAGTTCGGTGATATGCACCGGATTGACACATCAAGGCTGAAAGCTCGCAGGGCCAAACAGTCGGGTCCTGCACGGCAGAGTACTGACGGTGATCGCAGTCGACAGAGCCTTCCAGAAACTTCCCGAAGCTGCTGCTGCTCGAGACGGTGGGAGGGAGGGACGGGAAGAGAAGTCCAAATCTCTGTGCCTTTATTTTCCCCCTTCCCCCTTTTTTGGACCTGGTTTGTGAAAGCAGCTGCTCGTTTTGATATTTTTAACCTTAAAGCACTGAATGTGTTTACGGAGAGCACCTTGGCCGTTATCGCCACAAGAAATTTGCACTATTTGTCAGAAAATTGAGGCGTTTTCTCTCCAAATCAGTATTTATTCCCAGATAACGACTAAAAAAGGTGGTGGTGGTGTTCTGGTCAGTAAATTCGTGGTCTCACACTCCCGACGCTCCGTGCAGCCGGCACATAAAATGAGTCACATCGTGCTTTCACACTGCGAACAGCTTCAGATGGAAACTCAGCTGACAGAACCGAGTAATTCACTGACTGACGACTTCCTGCAGACCTCTAAAAATGAAATTAAAATCCTGGAAGCTCGTTCTGCGTTTGTTAAATCATGTGAGGAGACTGCACTGCAGCGATCACACCACTAGTTGGAATTTGTTGAAGAAAGCAGCGTCGCTCGTGGTCACAGATCCACAGAGAGTTACCACCTGACTTTGCATTTTAGCACCTTTCAGCTCATTGTTTTGGTTTTCCAGCAACTTCACTCTGCTCCGGTGAATTCACCGTACAACACAGACTCAGCACCAAACTGACAGACGGACACATTTAGAGACTATCTGGTGAACACTGTTGAGCATTTAGGAGCTGGTGGAGACCAAAAACGGAGCTGAAAGGAGAATAAATATAAGACTTCAGGTGGACGTAAACGCGACTATAAATGAAGCTCATGTTGCTTTAAAGCTGCTGGATGTTTAAACAGGAAACTCTCTCTCTGCCAGCTTTATAACATGATGTCAGTCTTGCATTTAAATCAGTTAATCAAACTGAAATTAAACTTTTAGTCCAGCATGGACGAGAAACATCTTTTCTAAAGTGTAGTTTCATCTGTTACATTTTGTTACATTTTTCTTCTCGTCAGCAGTTTGTTAAATTAAATGGACCTGGCAGTCACGTATTTTTGTCAAATCTGTTCACAAGGTCAAAATAAACTTTTAAATCAAGTGATGCAACCGCAGCGAGCTCGTACGTAACAGCGACTTAATGGACTGAGATGAGATTTTGTGAAGAAGTGGAAGATTTGTTTGGCTCCGGTCTCGTTTCTCTTTCGGCTCGTTTGCCAACTTCCTCATAAATTAAAAGTCCCTCAGCGGGGAAGGAAGAGAGGAGGAGGAGAAGCGTTTGGATCGCATCTGATTGGCCGCTGACAGCTGACGATCATGAAAAAGTTTCAGCCGAGGCCAACTCTTCTTTTTTCATCCGCTGAGTTTGAGTCGCAGTGTGAACGCAGACGCACGGGTCGAAATGTGTCGAGTCACTCGTGTAATCAAAGCAACAAAGGTTTGCTGCTCATCACATATTCCCGTGCACTCCCACAGAAGCCCTTTATACGTGCATTAAGCTGCTGTTGGAAGCGTTTTCTGGCGCGTGGCCTGCAGCTCGGCCTCCTGGGCGCGCAGCTGACTCATGCGGGACGAGATTAGATTAACCGCCGTTCATTAACATGGCCGGGCTGCCCGGCTGCTGTTTGCATCAGATGCTTCCTCACAGCAAACCTTCAGCGCTCTCAGACCAAACCAACCCGAACACACCTTAAGTTCACACGCTCTCTTTTGTATGCAGTGATGTATAAAGATGTATATTTAATCCTCACCTGTCACTACATTTCTGTACCTTTATTTAAAGTTTTACACTGTCTGTCATCACAGAGTCTCCAAGACTTTTCTGTTTGTATCCAGTGTTAGTGGGAGTTCTGGCAACCGTACAAATTTATACTCTGTGGTTCATAAGTACAAACTTCAGACGTTTGCGGATGGCGCCGAGGTAAAGCACCATTTTTCTAAATGTTTCGCAGAAGTGGAGGTTTGAAATTCCCAGATATCAGCGCTGCTCCTCTCCTTCTGTGCTGTATATACGTGGACGCGGTCTCCAAGTAGATTTACAAACCGATTGTTGTCGACAGTGTTTTGATGCATTTGTGTTTACACAAGAAGAAGAAGATGAAGAGATTTTATAGGTATAAAATACATATTTCTGCGTTTGCTAGTATTTCCCTGCATGAGTGTGAAAGTTTGTCAAAATGACCAATTTGTACTGAAATCATGTCGAAGAAGTCGTGGAGCAGGCGGTAATCATGTCCTCGTCAGGAAGTCCTACCCGAAGACTAAAACCAACAAACAGGCGGCAAATGTTTAGTTTCACTTCCACGAACGCTGGAGTACACAGAGCATGACTGTCAGCGGCGGGTTAATCCACGTTTGACGCCCGAGTGTGTGTGTGTGGGATTGGGAACTGGCTTTCTACACACACACACTAACATTGATCTGATAAATATAATTGTCGGTTTGGTCTTTTCATGGGATTTGTTGACAAGAAGAAAAAAACTTTTAGATTCATCCTTTAAAGCTGAGATCACTCTGAACCCTGCGAGGCTCAGACAGCTTCAGAGTCTCTCACTTCATGTAAATTCAGCTAATATAACTCACAACAGCAAGAAGGCGGTCCAACACTAACACACCCCGGTGCTCTGAGCTCAGAGTCCGACAGCATGGCTAACAAACTGAGCTAACATTAGCTCACAGCGGCTACACAAAAGTCAAGAGTTTAAAAGATTCATGTTCAGGCTGTCTTTACAGGATGATGCATTTACACTGAAGTGGAGCGAGCAAGCGGCTCGCAGGTTTAAAGGTTTCATTGTTGTGCTGAATGTAGTCACTGAGGAATGTCTCGTCTTTGTATCTCAGAACCAAAGTTCATTTCAGTCAGGAGAGATCTGAAAAACCGAAACATGTAGGCTCGTACAAAACTGGCAGAACATTAATCTGATGTTAGAAAAATGTCGTTAAGTTTCAGTTTTAAGGTCAGCGGCTGGTTGCACCAGCGGTCAACTCAACATTACAACATGAAACTCTCACAAACTTTCAGACTTCCAATCCAAGCCAGTCGCCAGTCGATGGCTCTAAATTTGCCGCCTGCTGTGCTCCGTTTGTGGACACGTTTCATTCATCGACTTGGCAAATTATCAACAAACACTGTGTTCAAACTGACCTACATCTGCTTACACATAGCTGGTGCAATGTGCCGCTCGATCCAGCAGCTGAAGGACAAAGAAACTAGAAACGTACGATCCATCGAGAGGGAAAAGATCTTCCTTATCGAGCTTTAGCAAAAAGTTCTTTTATTTAAACGTTCCTCGGCCTGTTTGTTATGACAGCTTCGCCTTTCTTTCTGCAAATAACAGGAATGTGTTCTGTGACTGAAAAGGTATCGCGTCAAGCTCTTACTTTCCAAATACGTCCTCTTAAGTCGCCTTTAACTGCATTTGATTGTGACAGGCTTTTTTCTTTTGTTGCTGTTTCTCCTCCGAGACGCGCTTGTACAAAAAGCACACTGAGACTGGAAAAAATAAGCTGTGTGAATGCTCCATGGGTGGTTGTGTTTTGAATTTGTATTCCCACTGCAAAATAAAGACGGCGTGTCTTGATCAGTGTGATGTTCCTGTGTTTTATTTTTATTGCTAGCTCTCTCTGGAGAACACGTGAGGACCTGAACACTTTCCTTAACGGCGATCAGGAGCTGTGGAAACTTTTAAAAAACGCTCAGGGTTATTTTAAGGAAACATACAGTATCCCCTGAGAGACGCTGGATAAAAGACATTTCATGCACTGACTCACTCCCCGCTGTGGATGGGCATTAAAATTTAAGCTGACGCTTCCATCCAGAGCAGGTGAGCGAGTTCAGTGTCTCTCACACAAGGACACTATGACAGGATACACGTCTGCTGCAGCAGTCCAACCTGTGATCTGACTGTCACAGGACGGTTTTGTTCCAAACATCTGCCAAAGTGTGTGACACTGAGATTTTAGTCAGTTCCACCATGAACCGTCACCTAAAGGTGCTCAGAAAACATCCTGATCCTGTTTGTTACATTCAGTCAGGATATCGAGGCCCAGACGGGGTGAGGTGTCCGGTTTGAGCGTTTTTTTTATGCAGATGATGTGATTCTGTTTGTTTCAGCCCGTCACCTTCAGCACGCGCCGGAGTGGTTTGCAGCCCTGCAGCCGGGTTGAGAGTCAACATCTCATAAAGGCTGAAGCCGTGGTTCTTTGCTCTCTGCGTGATTGCTTCCTCAAGCGAAAGAGTTTTTCTCGCTGTCTTGTCCGTGAGTGGCGCTAAGATGGAGCACGAGATGCAGAGGTGGACTGGTGCAGCAGTAATGCAAACGTTGTGAAGATGGAGCTGAGCTAGAAGTCAAAGCTCCAGATTCATCAGTAGATTTACGTTGTAGCCCTCACTTTGAACTTTGGGTGGTCACTGAGGGAAGGAAATCACAGGTACAAGCAGCCGGAGTGTTTCCTCCGTCAGGTTCAGCCTTAGAGATGCTGAGGAGCAGAGCAGCTCCTTCATGTTGAGGAGCCAGCTGAGGTGGTTCAGGTGTCTGATTAGGACGCTCCTCCTGGGCTCCTTCCTTTGGAGGTAATATCAGTTTATTTTACAAATGCTCTTCAGGACACTTACTGAGCGGTAAGGAGACAATAAGACACCTCAGAGGAAAAAGATCTTTGGGATCACAACCTCATCCATGTAGCTCACTTGGCAACTTCAGTTTCCATAGAAACTGGATCTATTTGATCTTGAATGAGACTTCTGTGATGGCATTTTGTTCAGTGTTGCGGTGACGACTCAGAAGCGTGAGACGGGAGTGTTAAGAAACATTTACATTTCACTTGAAATGTCACGCTGGAAACTAAAATAACTGATTCAAAGTATCTCAACACTGAGGCCACAGTTGAAGGACACGAACCAATGACTGTGTCGGCTCCTCATCTGTCACTGCATACAGCAAACACTGCCACACATGAACTGAACAAACACTCAGGAAAGAAGTCCAGCATCAAGAGTTCAGAGGAGACTGTGTGAATCACACCTTGATGGTCAAAATGCTGCAAAGAAACCTCGACTGAGGGATGGAATGGACATCAGATCAATGGAAATGATGGAATCAGTCCAAATCTGAGATCCAGACCAAAGGATGCTATCTGCATGTGTGGTTCCCACCAAGAAGTACAGCTGCACGTGTTGTGTCCTGACAGCTTACAGAGCGATGATGGCTTAAACGTCTGAGTCTGAGCTGTGAGGTCGATACGGTCCAGCTGTCTCCCAGCTGATGATGATCTGACGATGGGACGCAGCCCAGAGTTTTGTGGGGTTTTTCCCAGTGCTGATTACACCAGGGAGAAAACAAGACCGGGACAAGACCACAGTCACGTTTTCCAGTCTTTGACCAGCAGCCCGCTTCCGCAGAGACGGTCTCCATGTGTGGGATGATGAGGCGACCTTTCACACTGTGAGCGGCCAACTCTTGAGTTACACTCGAGCTTGAGCTCATGTCCGCCCTCCATCACCAGCACGCTGAGTTACCCCGAGGTCAAGTGCATTTACATTTTGTACATTTAGCTGCTCGGTGGCTGAGATTCAGAAACGGCAGAACAAATTCCCAGAAAGCCAATTTTTTATTTCTGTGGAGAGTTTCTGCCAGATGCCATGTTAGTCTGTCTGTCTTTGATGGAGTGCCAAAGTGTTTACTGAAGGAATGCATAGACAGAGAGCTGCAGTCTGCCTCATTTAAGACTTACAGTGCTGGAACTGACAGACGAGGCCTGGAAAACATCCAAAATTAAAACTTAATAACTGCCAAACATTTTTTTACGTTCTAATATTCAGTTTATTGTTTTTCTCAAAGGTCAGACTCATTCTGACATCAACAACATCTTTAATGTGTCGCCTCCACCAGGGCTGGGTGGTATGTGACCTCCTTGTGATGATGGCACTTGGAGGAATCTCCAAGAAAAGTTCATTTAAAAACATTTTAACTTTGAATGGTTCTGGTTCTTTAGCCGGTTCTGTTTACAACAACAAATAATCTCCTAAATATGAGAATAAACCTGTGTGAGCTGTCTGTAGCTGAGCAGGCTCGATCATAGAAAACTCTGCTCCACCAGCTGTATCATTAAAATACTGCTCACAGGTTTAAAGATCAGTGCTAATATTCCAGTAGTGTGTGATTTAAGACCTTAATTAGTAATAATATTACTCATTTTATTACTCATTTACTCACCCTGAATCTCTTTCTGCACTCCTCAAACATCACGATGAATATTAATAATAAAAATATACAACCTGTTATTTACTCTGATGCAGCTGCTGATGTTTTCTGTGAAGTTTATTTCAGGCCGAGCAGCTTGTCTGTGTTTGAGGGCGTTCTGCGTCTCCTTCAGAGCGAACCTGTAATTTTCCCGTATCGACGCTGCAACAAAAGGAGATAATGAAGATTATTCTGGTCCTGAGAGCAGCAGCAGCAGCTCGTAACCTGTGGGAGGATTTCTGGATGTTCGACTGTGTTGATTTATTGCTTCTAAGCTGCTGATATCACTCTTCTGTTTGTTTTATTGTGTTTTACTTTATTGTAAAGCTGAACTTACCCTCCAGCTGTACTGTGATGTTCTGTGTCTGATCTCTGACCTTCCTGTTGTGACAGAGGAGAGAAATGTCTCATTAAAGATCCACATGGGACGTCCCCGTTTGTTTCGAGCCAGCAGAGGGCGCCTCACGCTCAGCTCTGCAGGCAGCAGGAGGAGGCGTGTGGATGGAGCTGCTCTGGGCGAGGCACACACTCTGTGTGTGTGTGTGTGTGTGTCACTGTGCTGATTGCATAAGCTGCAGCATGATGGTGATAAACATTTCACCAGATCTCCACAGCAACCTCGATGCACATCATGTCATGTCACACCATCTGTGATGACTTTAATGAACGTTTCAGGGTTCAGATGAAGGCGGCTGCACGTGACGTGACGGCTGCAGCTCTCTGTGATTCATGGAGATAAACATGATGAAGTGTCCTGACAGTGGAGGAAATGTGGTGCAGGGCAGTGAACCTTTTAGACCTGATCCTGATCACTTCACATTATCGTGCTCTAAAATAATTTATATAAACCTCAAACCAGGTTTTAAATGAGGAATCCACAGACGCCTCACTGCATCTTTAAACATACAAATTAAAATCTGATGAATAAATCTGTAAATGCACGTGACATAATATTTATATCTCCTCCTGAAGGCTGCACCATCAGTGTGTGAATGATCAGCTGCAGTCCTCAGTGTGTGAATGTGTGAATGAATGAGTGAATGTGACGTGTTGAGTGGTCAGTCTGTTCAGCCCATTCAGCATTTAGTGTTAACACGTCCTCATGAACTGAACAGACACTTTTAAAGTGCGATGACTGACTGGAAACAAGCTGATCACCTGTTACAATGAAAATACTGATCATAAGCTCGGTGGTAAGAGGATTATGTCGCACTAATAATCGTACATTATCCGTTTAGACAGCTACTTACCAAGAACTTAACGAGGCGCTCTGAGTCAGGATATAACTCGACATCATCAAATGTTTGCAATCAGAGCACACCTGTGCTGTGTCATGCAAGTGCACATGGGAAATGTAGTTTATCATAGATTCAGCTGCACAAAAAAACAACCCAGGAATTGTTCTTCGTTCTTATCATGATAAAACCTTCTTTGAACAGAGTCAGGCAGCTGCAGTCCCACAGAGGGACGGACATGCAGACATAAAGGGAGGGCAGCATGTTCCTGTGATGGCGGTTATGTCATGAGGAACATCCAGGATGGACCGAGACCAAGAAAAGGATTAAAAAAACATGAGACTGTGTGAATGTGCTGCAGAGGCTGAGGATGAATACAGAATAACTATTAATAAGCTGAGTGTGCGCCTGCTTCTTCTGTGCAAAAATAGTCACAGAAGAATTACTTTGAACAGGGAGGGAGGCAGAAAGCGCCTGGAGGGGGTGACACAGAGAGGAGAACATACAGAGATGAAGGGAGGAGGACAGCGTGCAGTCAGATGTGTGGTGTGGTTATGTCATGCAGTATGCAGCAGGGTCCCCGGCGCTGTCAGCTGTGCAGTGGTGCAGAAACAGAGAGAGGAGAGGAGGTTACATAACGCTCGCAGAGTGAGCCTCTTTACTGGGCCAGAAAAGCCTGCGTCGATTAGCGTAAGCTGCTGTAACTGCAGGCTGAGGGGTGAAAATAACACGCTTCATAACATGTTTGACCTGTGCAGCAGATCCACTAGCTCCAGCTCATGTGGGGAGACGGTGGAGTGACGGGCAGCCGTGCAGCAGCACCTCAGCAGGGCCCAGGAGGTGCCAGTCCATCCTGCACACTGTGTCCCAGTCGAGCCTCCTCTGACCGAGCTGCTGCCGCCCTGCTGACGTAACATCAGGTCAAAGTTCAGGTTTTGAATTTGATTTATGATCAATATATCGTATGCTATACACACTATGTTGGTGAACACGTTGAACATCAGACATGATGAAAACCAGCTTAACATCCTCAGTAAACAAACAGAATAAATTCATCTCTCCTCTCCTTCATCGACATCTTTCCTCGGAAACCTGAGCAGGAATCAGTTTCATCTGCTCGGTCTGATACGAACACTGTCTCATCTAATCTGTTAAAATGTAAAATTAATCTTTAAATGATTCATTAAGACTAACAAGCATGGATTGATCCGTGTTTATCTCCAGCAGCTGCACGCACGAGGCCTGAGGAGAATTTATCTTCACAATAAAAAGATTAAATTCTCATTTATTAATTTAATTAGAAATAGTTCCTCCAGGAAGCACAAACAAAAAACCCCTGAAAAGAAATGAAGACGAAGGGTCCTGTTACACTGTGATAAGGAGAGTCCATCTTTACCAGCTCTATTCTAATTCAATATGAGACAGCTCAGTGTGTGTGTGTGTGTGTGTGTGTGGTTTCCACCTGCTCCTCACTGTATAAACAGTTTATTCTGATATCATGGCCTGGTTCTCAGCTCAGGTTAGAAGAATATATGTATGAATCTACAGATGAACTTTTATCTTTGATATGCACGGTGAGGCGATGTGCCCATACTTACATAAACTCTATAAATATTATTAAAGTTTGTTAGCGGTTCGACGTCGTGTTGTTTTTAGCTCTGAATAAATCAGCACACATTCGTCTCTCTGAGCGGTGACAGTGTGGGCAGCATGAAGTTACATGAAGTGGTTTTATTCTTCGTGTTTTATTTAATTAAAAGAACAACAATAAAATCCAACTGCACTATTTTTTTTTACCAGCACCGCTCCGCTTGTGGAGGCATTCATGATCCCCAGAGGATGAACCCTGCAGACTTGGTGACACTTTCCCATTTTATCAGCTCCAACACCTTTTTGGTCCACGCTCTTAACCCTGCATAACTTTAAGCCTTAATATAATGTGAACAGGTGAGTTGTATATAAATTCACCCTCAGTACAGTTGTCATGAACGGGGAAATTAGCTACAGAGACCAAAACTGTTTTTGTACCAGGCTGTAAACATGTTTATTTCTGCTGTCTAACATGGGGACTTATGGAGACTGACTCACTTCTGCAGCCAGCCTCAGGTGGCCGTTAGAGGAACTGCAGTTTGTGGCTTCACTTCACAGCCGCAGAGGTCGCTGCTCGCTGCTAGCAGTTAGCAGCCATGAACTCTTCTTGAGTTTTGTCTTTATTCTTCTTTATTTCCTGCTTCCTGCTTCTTTCCTGGAATCAGACCCTCTTCATGCAAACAGATGGTTTCTCTCAGCAGCGTCAGCATTCTGACCAATCCTCATCAAGGGATTCACCCACAAAATAAAGTAAAGCATTCAAAACATCTCAGATATCTTCGTGTGTTCGGGTCCTCAGTCCTCCCTGATGTGGTCTGGGAAGCCTCCCAGCCTGGACTGGAAGTATTGGCCGTGGTCCGAGCTCCATCTGCCTGCTGTAAATGCCGTTAGAGTGACTAATTCTGCTGGACAGCTCCAACAGATAAACAGTCGAGGACGACAGCTGGAGGATCGTTTTACTCCTCTGGTCGGCTCTGAGAGAAACTCAGTGAGTTAACAGAATACAGTTTGTGGAGAGATTTCAGACAGCTGAGTGAAGGTTTTAATTCTGAATCAGATGCCAATAAACTGACTCATCTATGGTTTTATACAGACACGACGAGTTCAGCATCGTCTCATTAATCACTACATTTCAAGGATCCTTGTCAAATCCATGTTTATACTTTACTGTCCATCTCTGTCTGCCTGTGTTGTCGATCAGTGTAACACCGGTACCTGACACTGATGGGAGACAGTGCCATATTTGGCCGGTTGCCACGGCAACAGCAGGACTTCACTCTCCTCCTCTTCCTCAGCAGCAGCAGCAGCAGCAGCTGCCCTCTGTTTGGCCCCCGCGGATATTATTGTGTCTCCACTCTCCCACGTATTACATCTGCAACTCACTCACTGAGCTCGGCGTGAGGAGGCAAAGTGCACCGGCGGTGGAGGAAACAGAGAGTGATGTGTCTCCATGTGGAGCATCAGTGTCATAAAAGTCAGGTTGAATAAGACAGTGCAGTCTTCACCTCAGCAGAGTCCACGTGTCGTTCACGTGCACAGGAGTGCACACATGGAGATACGGCACAGGAATAGCATGAGTGCCTCCACTGAAGCTCAGATAGGTGAGAGCATGGATGTCATGTATTATTTAGCTCCATAAAGTCTAACGTACAGTGCTGGGAAACCAGCTGACCTCTTTATTTCTGGATGCAAAGTGCTGCACAGTGTCGGCTGCAGGCTGGCACACCTCTGTGTGAGCTGCAGGGGGCAGCCGATCATCGCGCCACGTCCATCCAGGTCTTCCTCCTCACCTTGAGTAAAGACGTGCATGCTGTGTTTTGGGGATTTCAGGACGGGGAAGCTGCTGTGAGAATCTGTGCAGTCTGTTCTCAACCTGTGACACTAATGTTTCACTGGGAGAGGAAGAAGAAGAAGCTTTTTCTGGCTGAACTCGAGTAAGATGAGTCTGAACAGGCAGTTTGGGAGGCCTAAAAAGAGAAACAGGTTGTAAGCCTGGAGTCCAGAAAACAAGAAGTGAAACAAGACAAGCCAAATGAAGTACATCCTCTTTTTTAGGCTAATGATTGTCGGGAAAACGTATCAGCTGTCATGAAGAAGCAATAAAAAACAGGTTTACAACCCTGTAACAAGAAACTACAGCTCCATGAATCCAAAGTGTAAAGTGTGATGAAGGTCATGTGATTGAAATATTACATTATTGTGACTTTTCAGGGTACGAGGCAAAGGTTAAGACGTTTAATAGAGTTTAACAGGTGGCAGGAATAACGTGACCGCGGCGATGCATCCCTGATGAAGTGCTGAGTGATTGGAGCTGCTGGTTCATACAGTACGTGGGCTAATCGGGTAATCTAGGAGGAGGTGTGCAGGGGAAAGCAGGCTCAGGTGACTGCTAAAATGTAGGACACTCTCTGAGGGCAACTAGTGGACAGGTGTGGAGTGACAAAGTCTGGAAAGATCCACAGATACTGGACCTCATGACTTTTTATTAGCGTTTATTGACGTTTGTTTCATCTCCACCTCTGACTGAAGTTTGAATAAATACTAAATGAAGAGCTCACACAGCTCCAGTTATGAATTTCATGACGAGGTATTGATTTACATGTGGTTCGAGGAGTGACACGTCTCTGCTGCTTCCTGGTTTCTGCTGAGCTGCTGCTGCAGCGCTGCGTCTTTGGCCAAAGTCCAGCCTGCGACTTCACGTCTGTCTGCCTGCCTCGCTGCACGTTCACACACACACGACACACGAGCGCTCGGCACCTCGCAATGTCAGGAGGAATGTGACACACCCTCTCTCGCCGCTAACGCAAATCATATGTCACACACAAAGGCTGCTGACTCACACTCATACAACAAGAACGCGACATTTTAGCAACTGTGGAGTGAAGCCAAAAACCGCCTCGTCGTCTACTTGAGGCTGGTTGCAGAAGCGAGTCAGTCTCCATAAGTCCCCATGTTCAAATGTCCAACTTCACAGCAGGAAGTCTAATATCCACTCAGATTTTAGCTCCATTTTGGTCTCCAACAACTCCTGAGAAAAGGATCCGGTATCTCTCACGTGCCGCACGTGCAGAACGTGTTAGATTTATCGAGTACAGCAGCATTTCTCACAACTTTTCAAACCACCACTGCAAAGGTTTGGGATTCATTGTAACCGGAACCATCCCAGATTTTATTATTGGTTGAGGTTTTGGCAGCATTTCTGCAAGAGGAGGAAATTCATACGGAGCACTGGAGTCGGCATAGAGAGAAAAAAATGAAGGACTAAACTATAAGATCGACCTCATCGTGGCATCAGTTTACATAGGAAGGCTAGCAGCACACAACTACAGCAGCATTCTAAGCAGTCTGCAGAATCAAACTTTATTATCTGTGGCTGCTAATTTGATCCAGACTGTGAGAAAACAACTTGAATCTGATCCGTCCTCGTTCCAGCGTGCAGGCTGCCACAGAGTTAAAGTCAGATCTATGTTTTCCATGTGAGTACGTGCGGCGTACATGTGAGTCACTGTGTCATGGGATGCATCGAGCAGCATCCAGAGTACTGTGCTTTTTTCAGAAATCAGAAACATGTGCAGCGTCTGCAGAGACAGCTGACATCTGGCTAACAATAGAAACTATGCAAGAAGAAATTCATCCCTATCGGAAATCTATACCGGCTGGGAAAATTACACCCTCTGAGTGCAGAAACAGAAATAACCTGAAACTTTTCATACACGATCAGAACGAAGGAGCCTTTGAACTCTTCCTTGAAGCGGTCTAACGAGGCGGCTACAGTTTGAGTCGTTTTCACGCCCTTTAAATTCAGTTTTCCTAAAGACTTTAACTCATCATGAACATTTATCTCCTCTCGCACTCACTGTAACCGGCCAGCAGACATCAGCTGAAATACATTTACACAATAATAAACTTGATAAATAAAGTTACAAAGGTCAAAGTACAAAGCAGAAATAGAAACTAAAGACTCGATGCTAGCAGCCCGGTGAGGCTGTATTTGGACCACAGACGGTGTAAAACATGGACGACGTATCCGTGACGTCATCCTCAGGTTTCTGAAGAGCTGTGTGCTCGCTCCGGCCTCCATGTTGGTCGCCGTGCCTCGTTCTCCTCAGACAGTCTGTAACACCCACCTGTCAGTCGCTGCAGCTCGTCATGATATTCATATTAACGAACTCTCTGTGTTCTGCTTGATGAACAGTGAGCAGCCTGTGAGCGAGCTGACCTTTAAAGCTGCGTCGTCGTCGTCTTGTTTTCTTATCACAAGGTTGAACTCTCCCAGTCCGACCTGTGACTGTCGGCATGTTCGCTCCTCTGAGAGCCAACATGCAGGTCACTGGGTCCTCGTCCGCATCACCTTTTCTAAAATGACTTTTAACTTCCTCAATGACAAGCGTGTGACATCACCAGCAGCCAATCAGAACGTCTGGAGCAGAGCTATTACAGAGCTTTCATGTTTTCCTGATAAAGAGTTTAAATAACGTGATCAAGGATTCAAGCTGTTTAAATTCACTCGTGTATATTCCTCATGTTCTCGTATTAAATGGACACTTTCAGTTCTGTCGGGTCAGGAATAATCTACAATTTAGCACAAATAGTAACCTCCTGTTCAGTAGCTACACAGACAAATACTGTCATTGAGCTGACTACCTGTATGTGTATGCAGGGCTGTAGGAAAAGTACTGCAGCCGTCAGTATCTTATCTGAACAGAGTGTAAATGTGAAGCCTGTTCTGTACATATGAGAGCAGATATGCTGCATGCACGGACGCAAGCAAGCTGTTATCTGTCATGTTTCAACAGTGACTCTCTGCAGAGGTGACTGCACGGAGTCAAAGACAGGGATTATAAATTCATGTGTTTTAAACTTTAAACCAGCATCAGGACGACGCTTCTCTCCGAGGAATTCTTTCCGAATGAGACAATTCCTGCAGGATGCAAAGCGAGCGTGTCCATCGTCAGCTTTACAAGCGTGTTACTAAAAATGTATCCGAAATATTCAATCTGCTGCCTCGTGTAAGTCCACGCAGAGCTCTCTGTGGTTGGCGCAGAACACAGGATCCATTTTCAGAGCTGCACAAAGTGTAACAAAGACTCAGCTGACGGGTCTGTGACGTCAGAGCGAGGCAGAACAAAGCCTCGCCTCTGACCTCTGAGAAATCACCACTGATAACACGCATCGACCACAAGGCAGCCGGAGACACAAAGACTTACAGTGCAGCAGCAGCAGCAGCACAGTCAGACAGACTCTGCACTCATCTACAGGCGTGGACACTTCCTGTCTGCAGAGTTCTTTCAATAGAGATGATTTATACCTGCTGATCATTTAAGACAATAAGAAAAGTATCTGAGTCCTAGTTTAACATTTTGTCACCAAGTTTTGTTTAAAGTCAGGTTTAACGTTTAACGGTGCTTTACCGGTTAATAGGTTTGGTTCTTTTCCTTATAATTCTTATTTAGTTTTCTTTTGGTTCTTATTTGTTTTATTATTCTTTCACCAAATCTATCTGGTTTAATGGTTTCCAGCCTTTAACACTTTTAGTTTAGATGTTGTGTTACTGATTCAGATTTTTCTGACGGGTTTCTGGACAAATCTGTGCCTGTTTTTTTTAAAAAAAGTCACACTGTGTCTTTTTGAGGTTTTTCTAGTGTGCGTCTCTCGAGCAAACGTCCCCTCAAACACACACAACAACCCTCTTTTCACAGGCCATAATGGCCCCCAGTGTTCCCACAGCCGAGTGCCCATTTTTAACCGCGGAGTCCTGCCAGCCAGCTCGTCCATTCAGTGAAGACGAGTAAAGCGGGCCCGCTCTCTCGCTGAGATTAACCCTCCATTGTTGTCCTACTTATGGTGCGACCCCACACCTCAGGGATGAAGACGATTGGCTGATGTCCAAACTGTGTCGCAGGAATGTTTGAGGGTCACAACCAGAGAAGCGTGGTGGCGCTTTTTAATGAGCCTGGTTCCCAGGGTAAGAACAACCGTGTCTCAAAGCTCAGCGCAGCTTTAATGCCGCTTTTATAGAGCAGTCCATTTATCTGCATTATCCAACCCTGCTCTGCCTTTTGTTGAGTTAATGTTGCTCCATTCATGAGTCACATTGGACTGACATAAACACAACCAACCGGTGTTTATCTAACTTTTGACACCACTGCAGAAAATATTAGACTCTCAGAGTGAAACTATTTTGACAGACAAAGGCAGCGTAGGTCAATTATTTTCAGCTCTGGACGGTTCACACAGATCGCAGGTTTATCATGTCATAAATACAGTGAGTGTTCTGTGTTTTAAAGACAGACGAGACCAAGAAATTAAAGGGCACGAACATCGAACGTAATGAAGACTTGTCCGAGGCTAAACTGAGGAGGAAAGAGCCGCACGAGATGAAAACTCAGTCTTTTAGTTTCTGAGACTTCAGCAGATCATTTTTAATGAAATGTTAAATTATTGGTTTAAGTGGAAACTCGCTGCATGTTTACAGACACTGCGAGCACATCATCAACTGTTAACATAGGACAGAAAACTATCAAACTTGCCTCTGTCAGAGCACAGCGAGTGTTTTAACGGCAGTTTTTAGGATTTTTTCAGTTCAGTTTATAGTAAAATTATAGTTTTCAGCAGAAGAGAGACGGAAAGGGAAATGGAAAAAGTTCCAGCTCATTAAATGTGAGGATTTCTCTGTTTTACGGCATTTTAAAAAGAAGAAATTTGTGTTCAGGAAACGTGACGTCTCTTTGTAGACCTGCAGTTTGAAGCCTCGTCGAGGTCGTCGTAGCTTTCCAGGATGGAAAATAAATGAATTATTCATTTACAAACGCATGCTGCTCACATATGATCTCATCCTGACAGTCTCGTGTAGTTTTCTCCACGTAGTTTTCTCTGTGGTAGCATCATCCTGAAATTATCGGCTGAGTTTGAGGAAATAAGTGGAACAGACTGAAACGAGCTTCTCATCATTATTTCACGCAGTAATTAGACTTCAGAGGACGCCTGTGGCTTCTTCTCACACTCTGCAGGATGGAAACATTTGCTCCTCTGACTGTCGCTGTGAGAATCTGGGTCATTTTTTCTTACTGTTGGACTCTCAAATGAAAAGATTACAGTCAGGTTTCAGTCAGAGGAAGTCTCTTCTTACTGTCGCTGTGACGATGTTTTCCTCCAACGCTGTTAACAGCATTTTGTTGTCAGCAGGTAACAGCACGCTGATTCTCAATAATCTTATAAAAACAACGGGTCAGATGTCTAATGTTAAAGGAGAGACGTTTTAGCGTCTTCCAGATCTTTGTTTTGGTTTCCAGCTCTAAAAATCCTCAAAAACAGAATTCTTAAATTTCTCGGGTGTCCTTGAGATGACCTCTGGCAGCTCTGGTGACCTCTGACCTCTCTCTAACCGTGGCCGTCAGGAGCAAAGACGATCGATAAATCTCCTGATGATATTGTTACTGTAAACTTCACAGAAATGCTTCGGACGCTGACCGACCTTCATCAGACCCACTCTGCCTTCTGATAAATGTGTTCATTGATTTATTGGCCCACTCTGACGGACGGCGAGGTCGAGACTCGTGTAAGAGGGTTATCTGAACCGACGAGCAGCAGCTTTACCCTCCGAGTCTCTTTTTTCAGCCTCTAATCTCATCACGGCTTCTTTTCCGAGCCGCCTCTCGCTCCGTTTCAGTCCCTTCAGGATTAAAAGAGTCAAAAAACCAAACTACAGATCTGAAATAGCCGGCAGTTTACTCCCCGTGATTACTCACGTCGGCTGGTCACAAAATCCAAAAATTAGGAAATGAAACTGGAATATTGCAAAACAAAAAAAATCACTGAGAGGGATTCTTGCATAACCAGAACACTGAAACACTGAAACAGATCTGAGACTCGTGGTGTCTCCTCCCTTGATAAACGCTTGTTGTATAATTTAGGCACCACCTGTAGTTACACAGTTACAAAGAGAGGACGGAGAAGGCAGCAGTGGAGAGAGTCAGTGAGAAATCAGCTTCTTTGTTGGTCCATCAGGTTGTACTCAAGACAAGACCAAGACCAGAGTGTATCGAGACTGAGACAAGACCAAGACTTGGACCTCTTTGTCTGAGAATGAAGCAAGACTAAGACCTTCAAAAAACAGTCTTGAGACCGATCTCGAGTACTACAACACCTCGGCCCGTGTTTGTTGCCTCGACTGGCTCGAGAGCAACAAAAAGAAGAGAACACAGCGAGTCCTGTATGAGGGAGAGACTGTGGTCAGACCTCAAACAGGCGTCCTCCATCTGCACCGAGAGCACGATGACAGAACGGCACGCAACGTAACAGAACTGAAGCTCGCAGTGATCAGCGAGGTCCGACATCTTGCTACGGCTGTTTACTTCCATCCTTGATTTCATTGGTTCTGCTCAAAACTGGGCTGGACATGAGAACACGAGAACACATGAGAACATATTTGGTGGAAAAACACTGAATGAGCTCAGTGACCAAAAAAATGTCGATGACTCAGAGTCAATCATTTGGATGCATTGTTCTCCCTCAAAACACTTTTTCTCCTGAATTCGATTAGAAACAGAAAAATATGAAAATATTTCTAAAGATTTTAATTCTTTGTTGACTTTTCGTGTTCTTTTTTGACCAAGCTGCAACTTCCATGTCTGGAAAATAAATCCAGAAGCTGCAGTTCCTCAAACGTCCACCTGAGGCTGGCTGCAGAAGTGAGTCAGTCTCCATAAGTCCCCATGTTAGACAGCAGAAATAAACATGTTTACAGCCTGGTACAAAAACAGTTTTGGTCTCTGTAGCTAATTTCCCCGTTCATGACAACTGTACTGAGGGTGAATTTATATACAACTCACCTGTTCACATTATATTAAGGCTTAAAGTTATGCAGGATTAAGAGCGTGTCGGTGCCCCCTCATCAGCTCAGTCACCGACACAACCCAGACTATTTCAGTCTTCACGAGGATGAGCTCAGGTCAACTTCCTGTCCTCGAATCGTAAACAGCAGAGGCCCGACACGCCCTCTCGCTTCCCCGTGAGCTCGTCGCGTGCCGCCTGCTCTCTTGTGCGCCCTCCTCCTCCTCCTCCTCTCCTCCATCGCTGGTTTCAGGCCTGAACGTTTGGTGGGTATCAGCGCTCGGCTCAGGAGGGCAGAAGACAAGCTGATTAAACGGCAGGATTTTTGCAGCTCAGAGAAGCTATTCCCAGCATCGCCCGAGGGAGATTAAACCCTCCGGAGCTGCCTGCTGCTTCTGGTCACTCAGCCATCATTCAGCTTTCACTCTGAGCGGAGACGCTAGTATTTATGTAACTGATGGACGGTTAAATAACTTTCCTGTCAGCCTCCGAGTGGAGGCTTTACAATTTTAATACATGCTGTAAAGTTTACATTTAGACATTCATCTAATATAAGACTAATATTTTTTGGCCACTTGAGGGCAGCAAAACAAACTGTAAACACAGAAATGACATAATGACTTCATATTTACGTCGCTCATTTAAACATCCAGCAGCTACAGAGAAACATTATCAACTGGAAATCTGACACTCATGTAGGTACCGTGGTCTGTAAAGTACTTGAGTAAATGTACTTTAAATGTGCTGAGATGAGCTGACTGAACCAGAACAGTGAGACTCCAGGCCTTAAAACCAAAACGAGCTGAAAGGCACTAAAATGCTGCAGGAAGCCGAGAGGAACGGTGAGAATCCTCCACCTCTCACGTCATTTATTTGATTAGTTTAAAATATTATTGTTGCTGCGCTCTTCAGGCGTGTTCCTGTTTTCAGATCCTACAGGAACAAAATGATGAGTTTAAGGTTTAATCAGAGTAACACCCACCTCCTCCTCGTCAGGGAGTGTTACTCACTTCCTCCACCCACACACACACACTCCCTGCTGATTGGAGAAACCAGAAAGCTCAAAGACACCCAAACAGTCATTTCTCCAATTCACATGACTTCCCTGTTTCCAGTGTTTAACAGGAGCAGACGGGTTTATTCATCATCTGAGATTTTCCATCTCTGCTTCAGTTAAACACATCGTTTACTGTCAGGACTTTGACTTTGTGCCTCGCTGCAGACTCAGGCTGTGATTGTGGCTCGCTTTGGCCTGGTCCAAAAGTGGAACTGGCTGCTCTCACTCAGCCACTCGGTCAAACGCACTTAAATGCAACAACCTGTCCAACACAGCAGACTAAAACAACTACAGTGCTTTTTATAACCCACAGTAAGCTCAGGATTATGTCATTAACCAGCCTGAAACGGACACACCGCCAGCCTCTAAATGCAGCAGGAGGCTTCGACTAAGAACGATGAAATGTGTCACCTACTCTCGTTTTAAACGAGAGAGAGAAAAGATGAATGGGAACACCCAGAGTCCAAATTAAATACTGCACTAATGATTTTTCTGGCGCTTCTCGCAGCACCGGATCTCTCCTCTCTGAGAGGGGAACGGCAAAGCTCAGCAGTCAGAGCTGCTTATGAAATGTGGCGTCTGGAAATCTGGGAGGAGGAAAAACAGTGTAGGAACTCCTGCAGACGGGTGCTCTGCCTTTTTTGGTGCTGAGCCTCAGCGGACGGTTTGTTACTGCAGGGAGGACAACAAGTTCACATTAAACATGTCAGAGCACAGAGAGAGATGTGGAAGAGGAAGATCACGGTCATTGAATTAACTGGAAAACAGTTTGAATGTTTCAGATGGTTTTGGAAAATTCCTCTGCGTGCATCTTCACTCGAATGTTTCTGCTCTTGTGTGCGGCTGTTTGCTGTGGAAGAGTACGAGAGGAAGATCTGTTCAGGCTTTTGGATTTTCAGAATAAAGTCGACTTTTGTGCATCAGATCGTTTGTTTAAGCACTTTAACACTTTAACACACACATCCATACACTGATGGCTTTGGCTGCCTTTGACATGCAGACCGGAGGAGCCGGGCATCGAACCACCGAGTGTCAGGTGAAGACAAACAAAGATCGTTTCATACGTTTGTTGATTTATTTGAATACAAAAGTGCAAAAAAAGGGAAAAAATAAAAATGTTCTTCCCCAACAGATGAAACTGATTAAAACTGATGGAGGCACGTTATGATGAAAATCATATTTTTCTCAAATTAAAGCAGTCGACTTGATTTTCACTCTTGCTTGATGCAAGCAACAAACCGGTGCAAGCAACAAACCGGTGCAGGGCGACAAGGACTCCAAATTATGTAACACAGGACTAAATCCTCTCGGTGCCGCGGTGCCAACCGGACCTGGGGGAAGCTGGTACCCCCGCTGGATTATCAGTCAGGCTCCGTTTACTGAAAATCACTCTGAGCTTTAGGTTCTCGGTTTGGTGGCGAAGGTGAGGTACCCTGTGTGACCGGGTATTTCTCTGGGCGGGGTGGTGGTCTTTATGGTGATGGAGGCGTGGTTTGGAGCCGCTTTCTCTGTTGCTGCTGCGGCGTCGGGCTCAGTCTGAGACGAGGGGTCGGGCCCGAAGTCAGGCAGCGGCAGGGAGGCGTTTCGCACGTCGTGGACTCTCAGCAGGACCTCCACGGTGCTGATCTCCTCGAAGCCCTGATCAGCCAGAGCCTCACACGTCCTCTGAACCTGCTCAATGCACGGGGAGAACGAACACACCCGACCGCCTGCAGACAGACAGAGACAGACAGACAGACAGACATATGTCACCTTCGTTTGAGCACCACAGACTTAAAGTATAGACATTCGTGAAACAGCTCCACATCTACTGGATGGATTTGGTGCAAACATTCATGGTTCCCAGATGATGTATCCCAAAGACTGAAGAGTTCAACAGAGGCTGAATCATACAGACTCTGACAGTCCTCTCACATTTCCGTACATACATACCGTATTAGTATTATTTACAAAGATAATAACCGGTCATGTGAGAAATCTGGGAAAGCGTCAGGATAAGCTGAGGATTCATGGCTGAGGATGAAGATGGCAGAAAAGAGCTCAGCTGTGAGATTTATCTTCAATAACTTGTTTATTACAAACACTGGGATGATCTGGTGCATCTACGGACATTTGAAGCACCAGGAAAGAGTCAGTTAACGGTCTGTGATCCATCCAGATCACTGCAGATCCGCTTAACCTCGATCTCACAGAGAGAAGCACTCAGCCTGCTGGGAACAAATTAAACTGTTTATGAATGAGAATCTCCAAATGTTACATTATTTACCATCTTTAGATGTTTCTATCAGGACACAGAGGATCCCACCCTCCTGTGTAAAGGCTGGGATCTCTCTGTTACCTCTGCAGCCGTGGAGAGAGACAAATAATCCAAACCAGGTTTATAAACTTAACATGGACTCGAGGGAACACGTGATACTTTTACTGCTATTAATAATTTGTTTGTCTTCGTACTTTCAAAGCAGATTTCTCCCCTAACAAAGCAGGCAGTGACCTGTCGGATCAGAGCCGGTGCTCTAATAAACAGAGATCACCTGCCGGCTCCGGCCTCTCGTCTCTAAATGAAAACCCGCCGTGATCGCAGCGGGAGGCCGGAGCGACGAGCCAAGAAAACTTTCACCGACTGACCTGAAGAGCGAAGAATGTGACTCGCTGTGAGGTACAGCTGGGAGTCAGGTTTATTTCTATCATTCCTGAGTCCTGACACCTATCGCCTCTCTGCACATCTGTGATTTATGAATGTGGGACACACAATGATGTTTTGATTGTTCTAAATTTTCTGTTACATTTAAAGCTTCCAAATATTTTACAACAATAAACTCCGTCGGCCTCCAGATGAAGCTGAAATCCTCCATCTTCCACCTTCGACTCGCCACACTTTGGTTTATTTTTTCCTCCTCTGAAGCATCAGCAGGTCGAACACAGCTGTGTTACAATCTGCCCGTTTAATCTGCCGTAATCTGCCGTCAGCGCTGCAGCACCAGCAGAGGAGACGCTGCCGATGGCTGAGATTTAAACTGAGAGCGGGTCTGCAGAGGGCAGCCTTGTTGAAGAGTCCGCTGCGTGTCTGACAAACATTACGGGGAGACTTCGGGATGTTTCAGATAGCGGTCGTTCCTTCGACTAACAGGACCAGTGTTCTCTCCCCGAGGCGGCCATAAACACGACTCAGTGGTCTCCTAGCAACCAGGACGGAGACACACACACACTCACACACACACACAGGGAGGGGTCGAGTTGATGATTATACAAGGGCGTCTCAAGCAGTTATTAATAACCTCAAATATCAGCCGTACGCTCACATCTGCGATCTATACATGCGTGAAACTCTGAGTCTTTATCAGTCGCTGAGTGTTTGGGCTCAGAGAACATGTTTGCTCGGTGGTTGCATAATAAAGAGTCTAATAAGAGCGAGCCGGCGGGGGGAGGGGAGGTCTGTCAGGATCCGGGGGTCTTTCTCAGAGAGCGCCGGGCTGCAGGCCAAAACATTACAAGAATTACAGCTGAGGAGGGAAAAAAGAGAAATATTTCACTGCCCCTCGCCTTGGACTCTGTCCACTGCAGTAAATCACCTCGCAGCAACTTCATCTGGAGCCTGAGAGCAGACCTGGAGTCAGAAACAGGGACAAGGTGGCGAGCTGTAGCTGTGCTTCACACGTCTTGTCTCCTGTTTGTGGCCTCTGGTTGGAGCGTTTTGGGGCAGTGGTGCTCAGCTTGGCTCCGGCTCTCTGGAGAAAACATCCAGTCTGAGCAGTGGGAAGTAAATCCACCCTTCTTCCTTATGGAGCCACGTTGCCCGGCTCCCTGCCTGCAGCATAACCCTGTATGGTCATGGGACTGCTTCTACAATGGCTGCACTCTATTTATCTGTATCTGCATGTGTGTGTGTGTGTGTGCAGCTCAGGACAGGAATATGTAGCAGTGGCACCATAAAAGGGATTCAGAGAGGAGGCGGCGAGGGCGGCATCCTCGCTCCTCCTGAATTCCTCTTCTTATTGGGGCTTACTCTTTAAAATCATGCTGCATTTATGTGCCTCAGGAAAACGAGCGTGCACCCAAACTGTCGGGCTCATAAACCATCGAACCCAAAGAAGGTGATTTGAAATACATTAAAGTAACGTCTGTGATCTCCTGCTGAGCCACACTGACCTGTGATCAGGTGACCTGTGATCAGCTGACCTGTGATCAGCTGACCTGTGATCAGGTGAACGGTGTCTCTGTCAGTCGTACGTCTGTTCTCACACTATGTAACTTTGGGCTCCGGGTCGGGAGAAGTACGTAACGCTTTATGGCACTAAGTCACACACACCAACTATTTCACTGATTCTGGTGAAACTGGATCAGATTTGATGGAGAAAATGTTTCCTGGTTTTCCCTCTGATGTCCTCCGGCTGCTCCGCCTCAACTCTCTGTGATTTACAGAGTTTATGATGGACAGTGAAGTAAACTGCTGACAGCTGGAGCTGCTGTTAGCTCATGTTAGCTCATGTTAGCTCAGTTTGTTGGTCAGGCTGCCAGGACTGCTAATGGGGAGAGGAGCCAGTGTTGTGCCAGAACTGGAGCCGAGCAAGTGGGCTCTATGAACATAATGGCAGAGGAGAAGAGAGCGAAGAGGACGTGGCAGCGTTAGGAGACCCGTGGACGACGTCACACACTCACATTCTTTAAACTGTGATTGGTGGAAACGCGGCTTCATTACTTTCTATTTTTATTTCTATTCTTATTTTGTCTGGATGTATTCCTGTCCTCCGTGCTGCTGCTGTAACACCTGAATTCTCCCTCTCAGTGCTGGTAGCTGGTTGTTGCTCTGTTTTGTTCGCTCATACACAGCGCAAACACGAACACCAGACAGAGCAGTGATAAAGTGTGTGTTGCTCTGTGATCTGTATCTATACCATCACATAAACTCTGGCTTCACTCCTGAGCGAGCTGCCGACCTGCTCAGACATGCTGCTGGTTCTGTTTGTCGCAGATACGCTAACAGCTTTATTCTGTAACCAGGAGCAAACAGAGTAACACACACACACCCACACACACTCACAGGGGCAAAGTTAATGAGAGGTGTGTTGGTGGGGATCGATGGTGGTGCAGGGAGTGCAGGGTGCGGCGACACAGCCGGGGTAATAATAAATTCTCCGGCTGGTATTTAAAATGCACTCAGTCACAGTCATGCTCCTGCTGTGCCAGGACGAGTCACAGGAAAGTCAACATCAGGTGACGCTCAACGTTCCCCTGGACACACACACACACACACACACACACACGTACATGTACTTAAAGCCACTCTGTGGTTAGGTCTTTATTTAATATGAGTGCTGGAGAAAAAGATTTGAGGCATTTCAGCCTTAATAAGACGGTTGAAATATTCAGGTCGACGTGAGAAGGCTGCCTGAATTTTAACTCCCACTAAACTCACAGCGCTGCTCAACACGAGGACGTTTTCTGTGTTACAGAGCTGCCTGATGAAATAAAAACAGTGACTAATAATGTGTCATTTTCAAAGTGTTACACCCAGTTTTTGGAGCTGAAGATTTGCTGCTTTTTTCCCCAAACAACTGTAAATGAATGATGTCTGTATGAGCAACGTGTTGATGCAGGTAAGGCGCAACGATTTTTCTGACGTTGGCGACCGAGGCAACGTTACAGAAAATGGAAATTGAACACACACTGAGGAACAGAAGGCGATCAGTGTGAGCCTGATGTAAAGCTGTCTCACACACACACACACACACAGCAGTTGTCCTACCTTGTCTCTTCATAGCGGCCTTGGCGTGCCTCACCGCCTCCCAGGGGCTCGGGATGTCGAGGAAGACAGCGTCCGCCACCCCGGTCACTCCGAACCCGTCCTTGCACACGTCCTGGTTCCTGACGGTGACCAGATGATCCACCCGGTGCTCCTTGAACTCCTCGGCCGCCTTCTCCGCCCGCTGCTGGTGGAACTCCACCGTGTGCAGGTGACCCGTGGGGGCGATTGTGCGCAGGATGGCGTGGGAGAGGGAGCCGCTACCTGTCCCTGCAAGACAAGACGCCACGGGGAGGATGAGAACAGCGGGGACTCGATACGCTCTGAAGTCAGTAAAAATAAACTTGTCCTTGTGTGTCCTTACATCTATCACAGGACGCGGTGAGGAAAAGTTTGGTGCACGTTTGATAAAAGACACAATTCATGTTGCTGCTTCAGACAATAATACGACAACAATACGAGGAGCAGCGGGGACACGAGGGCGATTTGGGGATCTCTGAATTCACCGTCAGGTCTTTAAAGTCCAGTTTCTTTTCCAGGTGAAGTGTGAAATAAGTCATGTATTCTTCAAACATACGTCTTGTTATGTCTCATTCGAAGCTTCTCTCTGCTCTGATTCAGTCTAAACAAAGAGCTCAGAGCTGCTACAACAACAACAACAACACACACCCACATCCTCACACTGCTCCTCTCTCCACTGTCTAAGTGGTGCTACATTTCTGAGTGGGCCCTCTTTGCCCTGCAGTGTCCCGGCTGCTCCTTAATGCCCGCTAATGTGCAGTGTGTGTGTGTGTGTGTGTGTGTGTGAGTTCACTAGAAGTGAAATAACGCGATCATGTGACTTGCAGTTAAGGTGGTGGTGGTGGAATGGAGCATTGAGAGCACAGCTACATCCCATCCTCCACCCGCCCCCCCTCCTTTCTTCTCCTGACATTACGTCACCGCCGCCTTTGTTGGTGCGGTGACAAAGAGAGCAATGTTTACCCTTCAGCAGCGCTTTGACTTGCTAAAAGCTCACACTGCCGAGCCGGATGTGAATGGGAACAACAGTAAATAGTAAAACTGTAAATGGATGCTGATGGCACGACAACAAAAAAACACATCAGAGTCAGTGATAATGTGAGTCAGATAAAGGCGCTGCTTGAATTACCTCACGGTGATAAAACTTTATCGTTCTGGGTGAAGGACTCACTGTGCTGATTGCCTGTTCTGTCACTGAACGGGAAGTTCTGAGGAACTGGACTTTATTTTGATATTCATCTATAAAAATATAAACTGGGACGATGAAATAAAATCCAATAAAGAAGACCTGAAACAAAGTCTACCTTTTGTTTGCACTGTGGATCCGGTTCAGAGGTTTTTGTGTTGTAATCGTCGTGTTAGATTTCTCTATTATCTCCTTCAAGGAAGCTGAAACTGATGTTTCAGTCCCGGGTGTGTTCGTCTGAATTTCTCACAAAGACTTCAGTGAATCTGGTGGAAAGTTGGAATCAGACGGTGTAAACTGAGTAAACCTTTGTACGAACCTAAAACATGAAATATCTGGATTAGAGCAGATGTGAATGACAGTGAAGTTCTAGTTTATTTGACATAAAGTGTGTCATTGTGAACTAACTCAGACAATATGTGGGTCGTCCCTTCTGGCTGCCAAAAAACGCAGTTGAGCCGGATCCAAACTGGAAAACTGGCGGCCCGGCGGCGTGCAGCAGCCGCCAATCAGACGCACTTGCGTTGTTCGGGCTAACTGCATTAACCCTCGTCTGCAAAGAGTTTACTGAGAGGAAATGGCTGTGCGGCTCCAGTTCTGTCTGAGTGATCGGTCAGGTCAGAGATCCGACACGATCCACATAAACAGACGATCAATCTGCACAGAACAGACACCAGACCTCAGGCTTTATGCCAGGAGTGCTGACGGGTCCAGTTTCCATCTGGTTTATCCTGATATGCAGCATGAAAAACAACCAAAGCAACCGGAAACACACTCAACGTCAGGAGCTGCGTCTAAAATCTGAAATGAAATGTGATTATAGAGAACAAAGTTTAACATTTTGATGCTCTGAGTCAGCAGCTGTTGACTCATCCGTGACTCAGAATTTGACCTAGAAAGTGCATATTAATGCTAATTAACAGCTCTGTGGTCAGCAACGAGGAGACAGCGGCTAACGACAGCAAAGGGAATAACGGACGTAGTCTCCGTGACGTCGCCTGCAGGTTTATGAAGCTCAGTGTGATGTGAGCTCAGCATAACTTTAAGCCTTCATATAATTTGATGTTTATTTTGAACATGGGGACTTATGGAGACTGACTCACCTCCGGAGCCAGCCTCAAGTGGACGTTTGAGGAATTACACTGCACTTTCACACTGGCTTCACTTCACAAGCCACAGAGGTTGCTGCAGTGGTTGGCCGTGCCACCAGCATGGCTAAAACAGTTTGCATTCTGTGTGCAAAGCGTAGTCTGATACAATCTGTGCTGTTTATGAAATGAAGAAGTGCTGCACAGACACCATGTCTACTTCTGGTTTTCATGGAGAGGAAATACAAATGTGTTTGACCCTTTGACGCGTGTCAGCTCCAGGATTTGGAGCTGGTTTTAGGCGCAGCTTGCTGTTGGTGCATGAAAAGCAGAATGTCACACTAAATGATGATGAACTGCCTTTTAATGAGCTTTGCTTTGATGCAAACGGTCGGGGCAGCTCGTGACTCGTATCAACGTTTCTAATCTGCTCGCAGAACAAGACGTCAAGTCAGTCAGTGGGCAGCCACAGCACGAGAGGAAGCCGTGATACAAGAGGATGGAAATGTGGTGGGGGAGGGGGACTGCTGACCTCAACTGTAGGTCATCACTGCTTTCTCTTCTCCATTTACTATCAGATACAACATGGCGGCTGGTTGGATGAAAAGCAAACCAGGCCAGGGGTCAAAGATCTTTTCCCCAAGGCAGTTTTTAGAAAGTGAAAGTCAGAGAGTAACATCATTAACCCACTTCTGTGTGTGTAGAATGAGCACGGCACTCAGGCCTTTAATACTGCAGTGAATCAGCTTGAAGGAGAACGGTAGGTGGCAGATTGAAAGAGACTGTTTACTGCTATGAAGTGAGGCTCGACCAAAGTACATTTACTAGGGCTGATTATACAGACTGCCCATGAATCACAAGACTTATGCCACCATGATATACTTAGACCTAAAGGACCAGTGCTTGCTTGGTTGACATATCTTTGGTAGCTAATCTCACTGAGAAGGCAATGGGCTTCTTTGTAATGCTTTTAATGTGAAGTAGGAAATGCTCTGTCTGCATTAGCAGTAACTTAATACTGTATTATTTTTCTGGCATAAAGTAGCTGGCTGGACTTAAATGAGCAAACGGCTGTTTGGCTGGCGGCCGACGATTATGAAACCCTCTGCAGCGTGCATTAAATAAATGAATAACGCAGATATTTCTGCCATCGGATGGCCTTCATACAGAAGATGATTTTTCCATCATATCAGCTGTGGCTGCTACCAACAGTTAGTTATGAATTGTCTACAAACTAAAAATGAAATAGTTTCATAGAGAAACACATATTTCCAGCCATGCCTCAGTGTTACAGGGATCGTTTTGGTATCTTGAAATGGGATTGAATGAGGTTCCTATACACAGTAAACTGCTATGCAGATGATACTCCGCTCTGTCTGTCACTTCCACCTGAAGACCCCTCGTCACACTACCTGTACCAAACCTAGCAGGGGAGTCATGATTGATGAGTTCCTACAGATCAGGGGCGTCCCTCTCTACCTTCACAAACCTCCTGAAGACCTCCAGCTCTTCAGAGAGGACCTCCTCCACAACACTAGCAACAGCTGGACATGATACATCTGTCCCTCTACAACTGTCACAGTACTTACTGCTGCACTAACACTGCTGATCGTTTCTCTTTCTCTAAGTCACTTTGGATAAAAGCATCAGCTGCGTGACTTAATGTAAATGCAGGAGAAGCAGACGGTGATCCTGGCACAGAAGCAGATCTATGCACCGCTTTGAACGAGGTCAGCAGAAAAGCAGGAAAACAATCAATATCTCTTTAAGTGTACACTATAATAAGAACATTTCCACTGCTTTACTTTGCCGTCAGGCAGCCTTCCTGCATGCAGCAGTTGCTACATGCAGCATTCCTGTAATTCTAATCAGATACATCAGATGAAAACAAAATTACACACACACGCTAGTCCTCATGCACGCAGCTACAACACTGCAACACGCCAGAAGTGCTGCCACTTCAGTTTTAACTTCTGCACCACCTGCGGCTCCTGGCCAGGTGAACTTGACTCTTTTAAAGGCCATGATAGTATGACTGAAAAGCCCTTGAGTTACAGTAAGTATTTGCTTGCTGCGACCCGCCTGAAGCTGATACAGGTAGTAAAAAAATAAAACACACAGTTAACAGTTGGCTTCAAACAGCTGGCCAGCCAGAACGAGCTACCTCCAAGGTGACTCCTCCACATGACCGGATGCTCCTTCAGCAGGCTTGGCATGGAGGCCGGGCGACAACAGAATTATCACCTCTAATCGCTGCATGTTTATACAGCTCACTGACAAACAGTCAAGCCTCCACAGGACAGCGTGTACCGTTTATAGACTATCAGGCTCAACGTTGAGTCACGACTGCGTCGTACAAGTGCTGATTAGCGCCTCATCGTCACGTAATAACATTTAAGTGTTTTGTGCGGTTAATAAAACGTTGCATCCCACAAGTAATTTAATAAACTGGGATTTAATCTGATGTTCAAACCATTATCACTCTGAATTTGATGTGATGAGACTTCCAGAGAGGTGCTTTTAATCTAATGCACGCATGTGGACGCACACACAGTGTTAAATCTACATTAAACAGGCCGGTGTAATGTGATGCAGATGGTGCAGCCCTGTCCATACAGGAGGCTGCTGACTGAACAGATTTCCTGCAGAACTCATCCATCACCCTGGAGACCCCTCCAACCTCCACACACACACACACACACAATTTTCACTAAGTGCAATCAATAAAGTGACATTGCAGGGCTGGCAGCAGTAAAACATGATGAAGCATTGCACCACGCACGTTAACACCCTCTCCCATCCCCCTTCGCTGCCCTTGGAGTGGGAAGGAGCTGCAACAGCTAGCCGAAAACACACAGACACACTCGACTGATTGCAATTAAACAAATGGAAACGTTGGGTGGAACTGACACGCAGAGGAGGAACCGGAGGGAAGACAAAGAGGTGACAAACACAGTGTGTTACATAATTTACTCATCAGGCACATCTGTAGCTGTCACATGATGTTCAGCATCAACAGCTGAGGCTCAGTGGGACAAAACATCAGACACAAAGGTGAGAACAGCTGCAGGGGTAAAGACATGAATAACAAAATCATAGAGACAAACATCCTGCGCCCTGTGTGAACAGAAAAGTAGATTTATACTCGACACAAGGCGTTCATGGCAGTCCTGTTCTTACAGTATAGGCCGTGATTTATACTTCAGTGTCAGATTTCTTCAGTTAATAACACCACTGCAATGCTATCATACTTAAAACTTACATAATGCACCGACCGCTGCACATTAGCTAAGGCGTATCCTGCAGCTTAGCTGAAATGCTAAGCCCTGAAAGGTTTTTTCTGCTCTCTTCTCCTGCTCGAGTCCTTTTGTATGAAGCTTAACAGACTGGTCAGGCTGGTGCATATTAACACGCGGCGTGCAGTCGACCAGACAGTTTCCTCTTGTCACTGTTTACGACCACATGCAGCATGCAAAGCGGCACGATACAGCCAGAACAGAGCTCCCATTGAAATGAGACCAAAAATAATCCAGTCCAACTTCAGCTTCATCCAGTGCATTGAAACACACATTAGTACCTCAGAGAAACACATAAACCTTATTAGATTTATTATTATTGACATTTTCTTTTATTAACATGGTTTCTATCTGTTACTCCTCCAAAAGACTTCATCCACACTGTCTCACAGGAGCTTCCAGGATGGAATGGCTCACACTGAAAGCTGACTGTCTATGGCTGCACACAGGTTTTTCCATTCATTTGAATGGGGATACAGCGATTTGGCTGTGGCAGTGCAGGCTGCAGGGGTGCAGCAGGAAGTTCAGCCTGTTTTGGTTGAGGTTTGTTCTCTATGGTTGAGAGACATAGACAGTGAATGAGAGCGAGGTAGCGCCATCCTCGACAAAGCCGTTTAATCAGTGAAATAAAGTTATTTCCTGTCTGATTGTACATCAATCATTAACCTGAATTAACCCTCACCTGACTCGCAGACGACCGATCCCGGCTTGAGCTCCAGCATCATGGTGATGGTGGCGATGTCGGTGGTGTAGAGGATCTGTGTGCGGTGCGGCAGGGTGACGGTCCACAGCTCGGGCGTGGGGTGCAGGACGTGGACCCACCCACCTTTGCTGCAGGTGACCTTCGACCCGTAACGCTGACCGATCAGGTCCGTGGAGTGGCGGATGACTCCGTAACGCGTCTGCGTTTGGGCGCCCTTCTGAACCTTCACTGGCATCATGGAGTCGTGGCCCAGGTAGACGATGGCCACGTCCCCGTCCTGAATGAAGTCCGAGTACTCCACAAAACTCATGGTGAGCACTCTGTGACAGGGAGACAGATGCATGTAAACAGTTCAGTCTGGGAACCCATCGGATGTTTTATCTGCATTCATAGGCAAATATCTCTTTATTTTTTTTCGCCTTTCTCATGAAGCAAGTTGCTCATCGGCCTGCAGAGGAAGTCTTGTCCTGGATATCCGTTATCCAGATATCAGATAACTTCACCAGAAGCCCCGACACATTAACCGTGATCCCTCAGAGACTAAATTATCATCAGAGACTGGGTGTCATTTGTTTATGCTGCTTCATGGCCTGTCATCATTATCGTAATTATGAGTTTCCAACTAAGTATTGTTTACTTGAACATCCAAGTTGTAATTGCATTTTCTTCTGGCAGCTCCAGTACGTGTGACAAATATCACATCGTACTTCTGGTTATATTGTCAGTGTGGACAACATTTCACGGTGACCATCATCATAACGGACAATTCATTTATTTACAGAGACATCTACCACACACCCTGTTTATGAATGAAGCAGCGGTTCGTTTAGCACTGAGCCTGAAGGCAACACTCATGTTCAGCTAACGTTACATTTATGATGTTTCTTTGTGTTTGAGATTATTTATTTTTATTTAGGTTTTGGTGTCACAGAGGTTACACTTAACCTCAGGGTTGGGGGCTTGTTGTCATGGTAACTGAAGGTCAATGGTTGGTTAATTGGTTAACCTGCAGTTCACTATAAGAGAGAGAGGTGGATTAACTATGATGATGTTAAGCTGGATCGGGTTAATTTATCCTTTAAATAATTAATTACCCTTAATTAACGTTAACTTAGCTGCAGCTGGATGCTGGTGGCGCCAGGTGCCCTCGTTGTCATGGTAACCGTGTCCCATATTAATGTCACGCGCAGAAACCGTTAATTTTTAAATCAAACCGGAGATCAACGGTCGGGTCGGTTTAATTGAGCTCACCTGCACTTCACAGAGACACAGCTGGATCCAACGACCGAGAAACGGACTGAAAACACTAAAACATGTCGGACAACATCGAGAAAATGTGAGTGACACGAATTAATATTAGATATATTCGACTAATGTTACATTTATGAGGTTTATTTGAGGAAAAAATGGTTTCTGTGTCGAAGTTTGTTCTCCTCGCTGAAGTTACCTTAATTTAGAGGATTACGAGTACATTTAGCCTCAGATTTAAATTAGACAGACTCAGATTTAAATGAGATGTTTTCTGTGAAGTTAACCAGCTAACTTAGCGATGCTATCATCCTAAACTGACGCTAACGTTAGTGCTCAGACTGTTGGGTAGCTAGCGTTAACTTAGCAAACGTTAACGCAGCTTTCTGGTTAGTATTCTGAACACAGATAACTTTCCACATTTGACAAAGCTTCGCCACAGTTTGTCCCCTCGCACACGGAGATGTCACGGTGTAAAATGTCTGTTAGCGAGCTGAACTTTGTTTTAAACGCGGCTAACTAGCTCGTTAGCTAGCGTGCTAACTTTAGCTTCCACAGCCGTTACGCCGGTTAAACAGCCGTTACCGACGTACCTTCACGAGGGGGGTCGTTCGTTGGCTTCGGGGTTTTAAACGGACACAGGCTGCGGTCTGTAAACGGTAAATTCAGCCTTTAAAGCCGTTGGTTGTACCGTTGGACGCCGCCGACAGACACCCATTCATTCCCCGCACACGTGGTGTTGTTTTCGGAGGAAGTTGAGTGAGACACGACCGGATGTGGAGCCGCTTCACGGACTGGTAAATCACATCACCGAGAAGGTGAACCGAAGGAGGCCCGTCCAGGTGATGTGGAGATCCGCTCAGGGCTAAACGGTCCAGATGCAAAGCTGCTGCTAACGGGCTCATAGCTGCCACCAACAGCGAGGAAACAGGTCTGATGTAAAAATAATACTTTAAATAAAAAGTGTCTCATTAAAGTGCTGAAGTATCAGTAAAATGTACTTGTACAGTGTGACATTATCAGTCACGTTATAATCTGGATGTGTGTAAGCAACATGTAACACACTTTGTGTTGTTATGTTTGTGCTCTGAAACATAACTAAATATTTCCCTATGGAAGGCAGAGCATGGAGAATAAATGATGAGTTGGAACTTCACATGGGGTCACTTGAACGCACCTTTAACTTATAAATAATATAATCGATATAATTTCGTTGTATCTGAAACACTTGTACAAACGTTGACTCTGCTGTAATCTGTGGGAGCCTCCACGTCACCGAGCGTCCAATTAAATGAATGGACTACAAATACCGACCAATGGGAGCGCAGATGGTGCAGTATAAAATACGACCCCGAGCTGTCGGTGTGACCGGAGAGCTGCTGGGACGCCGCTGGTTGTTTGTGAGCTCCTCGGCCGGAAAAATAGGGATCTTTGTATCGACAGCTGATAGTAGTAGTAGTCCACAAATCCGACAACAGGTAAGACTGTTTAACTCAGCGCTCAGACGCATGCAGAGGTCTAATGTGTAACATTAATATATCGATGATTGATGGCAGCTGTAGTTTGGATAGTTAATAGACTGGTGGCTGTGCAGATGTTTGTGTCTGCAGATCAGTGTTGCTCTTTAGTCTGAGCTCCATCATAAAGCGGCTCCGCTGCAGACTCGGTGCTGATCACTCTGCTCTGCTCTCGGTTCATGTCGCTGCTGCTCTCCGCCTCTGCCTCCATCCTCCGCCCGCCAGGGATCAACCATGCCTTTCGGTAACACGCACAACCAGATGAAGATGAAGTTCACCTCGGAGCAGGAGTACCCGGACCTCAGCAAACACAACAACCACATGGCCAAGGTGCTGACTCCCGCCATGTACGAGCGGCTGAGGAGCAAACAGACACCCAGCGGATTTACTCTGGATGATGTCATTCAGACCGGGGTTGATAACCCAGGTAAAAAACACCAACCCGCCGCCATCTGCGCGTTTAATGGCCGCTCCGCAGGTTTTTACACTGACCTTGAGGAGGGGATAAACTGTGGCGATATTCAGACAGAGCTCAGAGCTCAGAGAGCCTCCATTATCAGAAATCCTGCACCGCTTTACAGGGAATGGTTAAGATTACCAGTGTTACATAATGCATGCAGGCAGCAGCTGCTAATCCACTGCTGCTTTCACTGTTTGTGTCAGTTACAGTTTGTAGTGTAGACTCAGCTGATCAGTGAGGCTGCTGGAGGTATGTCAGGTGACCCCCATCACTGTAGACTCTGTTTGTGTTTAGCTCTGAGGGTTTGGCCAAGCTTCAGCTCAAGAGGCTGTCAGCTGGGGATGAGTTTCCAGATCTCAGTCAGCACAACAACCACATGGCCAAGTTCTTAACCATGGACATGTACACGAGGCTGAGGGAGAAGGCGACACCCAACGGCGTCACCATAGATGATGTGATTCAGACAGGGGTTGATAATCCTGGTACAGTTGAGAGCAGATGACACTCAGCACATTAACATAGTGAGGATGTTGGTCTGTGTGTCCCGTTTCCTCTCTGACTGTGACTCTGTGTGCAGGACACCCCTTCATCATGACCGTGGGCTGCGTCGCCGGAGACGAGGAGACATATGAGGTGTTCAAAGAGCTGCTGGACCCCGTCATCGAGGACAGACATGGAGGATACAAACCCACAGACAAGCACAAGACTGACCTGAACCCAGCCAACCTGAAGGTACCACGGTCTGTCAGTGAGCACACCTGACTGTAAGAGACTAACACTGCACAGACTGACTGTGTGTCCTCCTCAGGGTGGTGACGATCTGGACCCAAACTACGTCCTGAGCTCCCGTGTCCGGACCGGACGCAGCATCCGCGGCTTCTGCCTGCCGCCTCACTGCAGCCGAGGAGAGAGGCGTGCTGTGGAGAAGCTCTCCATCAATGGTAAAGACCTGTCAGTTACTGTCCGTGCTGAGTCACTGACAAACAGCTGATTGATGTAAACATGAGTAGACTGAGTGATTCCCAGGGAGGGCTCATTGTGTGGCAGTGGGTGACCTCTAGTGGCCAGAGGAGGAATAACAGACTGTAGTACACTAAAGGTCAGCTGACACTGAAAGTCCTTCACAGGACCCAACATGGCTGCCTGTGTTTCTCATCTGTCTTCTCCCTCCTGCAGCTCTGGACTCTCTGAGTGGAGACCTGAAGGGGAAATACTACGCCCTGAAGAACATGACAGATGCCGAGCAGCAGCAGCTCATTGATGACCACTTCCTGTTTGACAAGCCAGTGTCTCCCCTGCTGCTGGCCTCAGGAATGGCCCGTGACTGGCCCGACGCCAGGGGCATCTGGTGAGACTTGACCTGCACCGCTGTCTCTCCGTGTTCTTCCTTTTGACTTTAATTTGAAGAAACCTGAATTCAAATGTTTTCTGTCTGAAGGCACAACGACAACAAGACATTCCTGGTGTGGGTGAACGAGGAGGACCACCTGCGCGTCATCTCTATGCAGAAAGGCGGCAACATGAAGGAAGTGTTCGATCGCTTCTGTACCGGGCTCACCAAGGTCAGTGTTGACGTGAGCTAGTTTTCTATCAATGTGTGATTTGTACATGGACCTGATGAACCTGCTGTGTTCAGATCGAGAGCCTGTTCAGGGAAAAGGGTCACGCCTTCATGTGGAACGAACACCTCGGCTACGTCCTCACCTGCCCGTCTAACCTGGGCACCGGCCTGCGTGCTGGAGTTCATGTGAAGCTGCCCAACATGAGCAAACATGCCAAGTTTGAGGAAGTCCTCAAGAGGCTGAGGCTGCAGAAACGTGGAACCGGTGAGTCACACACCACGACACGTTTGATCTACGTTCATCTCTTACCCCGTCATCAGAACTTGACGTCTTACGGTTTCTCCATCAGGTGGTGTGGACACGGCTGCTGTGGGCGGAGTGTTTGACATCTCCAACGCTGACAGACTGGGCTTCTCTGAGGTGGCTCTGGTGCAGATGGTGGTCGACGGCGTCAAGCTGCTGGTGGAGATGGAGAAGAAGCTGGAGAAGGGCCAGTCCATCGACGACCTCATGCCCGCCCAGAAGTAAACTCATCCGGACACCCAACCACCTCCCTTTACCCCCCCTTTCCTTCTCCCAGTCCCCCTCATTACCCCGTCTGCCCTCTGGATGAATGTTTGCCTCTGTATCACAGTTTGGATTTGTTTGTGTATTTATGATGACACGGTTCCTGTTCGGTCAGGATGGAAACAATAAAATGTTCTGGTTAAAGTCTGTTGGCTGACTCTTCATGCCGTGCTGAATGTTATCGTCTCATCACTGTTCTTGGCTGTAAATGTAGTTCAGGTCCAGAAAAGCTGCACAGCTGAGGTTTGGATGACAAAGCTGCACCTGCAGCCTCGGAGACTCCACCTTAAACCAGCGTGTCTGCTCTGCTGCTGACTGGAGCTCCTCATCCACTCCTTCCTGTCCTGAAGGAGAAACATTACTGTGAAATTCAAAGGCTCTCGAGTCAGTTTGTCTGCTCTGGGCTTCTGTAGATATGAGAAGCTCCTTCTATAGTAACTTTCTTTCCAGGTGGTTAAACCTTTAAATTTGACTCCTTCAGTCACTTCACTTGTCTCCAAGCTGAGACAGTCAGTACAGACGTCTGCTAAAGACCGTCCATGATCATCATGCCAGTTCAGGAAGTCAAAGCAGCTACTGAATTGCCTTATGGGAAATGTAGGCAGTTTCCAGTACAGACGTCTTTTCATCTGTTATGCAGTTATAAATATCTTTAATACTTTACTGCATGTTTGAATATTATATTATAATCAACTTCCTGTCCATCTATAGTGAGGACAGTTATCAGGACAGTTAACAAACCACTTCAACACCTGAGTGACTCCACATCATCTTGATGTATCCAGATTACAACTGGACTGAGGTTCAGGATCTTTTGGTGTCTAGATGTTCCAGCCAATTTAATCCCAGCATGATGTGTTGACCTCCAAATGATCAGTGTCATGAAATACACTCAGCACGTTTCCAAAGATCGAGTCTGAAGAACTATTTTATCATACAGTACTCTAACGTATGAGCCTGTTAACGTCTTCAAACATCCACGTGTCCTTTAAAATAAAGTTTCAGTTTTCTGTCACACGCTGAACAAACATTTTAAATGAAGCTCCACACACAGACGGCAGAATGAAGCAAACATTTTTATATTTTCATGTCGACTGTGTGTCCGGTTACAAATGATCAGCGTGAGACAGGACGTTCAAGTTGACAGACACTTTTAATTGAGACATGAGTGACCCCCCTTTTTTTAAACCATGGTGGCATTTACACGGACTCCCCGTCATCTCTACTTCGTAACGAAATACAAAAGAAAGAACAAAACAAATGAGTATTGCAGTGAAGCCGTCTTGAAAGTAAGATACATTATTTACACTGAAAACAAAACGCTACGTAATTTTTTTCTTTTTCCAGGAAAAAAAGAAATAAATAAGACTAGAAATGTTTTTTTTGTCCACATTCACAGCATGACAAATCATATTCAACTCGTTAATGTCGACCCCGTGTGGCCAGAATAGACTGAGATATTAGTAGGTAATTCAGTGATTATTGCCAAAAGCCTTAATCTATACATTATAATATTCAATACATACTCTGTATTTTGTTTAAAAAAAGGAGACATTTGGAAACTGCTACTTGGATGATTGTACAGCTTAAATACTTCTAGATATATATATGTATACTTTTAAACCCTTTTGTTCATAGCTTTAACTCGTTGGCAACTTTGGAAGCAATGTTTTTGAAAGCGATGGATGATCCGGATATCCGTTTGAACCTGACGCCGTTGAGGGAGAGACGGGGCAGCTTGCAAACCTCCATCTCCCACTGGACCAGGTTTTCGGCTCGCCCGTCCCCGTGGACGCAAAGAAGCAGGAAACTCTCTTGCTGTTCGTAGTCGCAGTTGTTGGCATCGAGCACCTTGCGAATCTCCCGCATGATATCACAAGGCTCCATGGAGCTGGTGGTCCTCATACTCCAAGTGAATCTGAGGGAGCGGGGTTTACTGTCTTTATTTTCCCCTTTTTGATCCCCAGGTACATGGCGACTGTCGACAGAGAAGCAGAAACACACAGACGAGGTTTAGGAACGTAGGTTTGGTTCCATGCTCTTCAAACACACGGCGGATTCAACGATTCAGCCACTTTGACTGCTGTCATCGAATCAAGCCGTCCGTCAGTCAAAGTGGCTGAAAAACCAACCAGCCACAGTCAAAGTTTAAAGGGAGAATTCGACTTTTTCGGGAGTTTTATCACTTTCTTGCTGACTCAGCACAGACTGGGAATCGAGGGGAACAGCTTTCCCCCCAAACTGCCGAACCATTCCTTTAAACATTATTCATCTTGTGGCTGGAGTTGGTTTCCACTGCGAGTCAAAGCTGTCGTGTTATCATTGGATTCAAGTCACAAAGCTAAACATTCGTTACACTGACCGCCTTCCTGAAGGTGTTTCAGAGACTGTTTTAACCATCAAAGAGGATGACAGATTTTTAACCGGGTCACAGTTTGTGGTTTCTCTTTAGGTCCATTTGGACCTCGAGAACTAAACGATGTGCCTTCACTGGATAAACTGACTGTATCTGGGACGTTCGATGGTGTATGAACTCTCGTGGGTTCACAATCACCTGAAATCTTGGAGCCCATCGCCTGCTGTTCGACGACAGTTAGCTAAAACAAGTATCTGCATTCACATCCAGATATCTGTTCCTACAGATCAGCAGAAACGTGTCTTTGTTGTCATTCTTACGTATCGAGTTGCTAATTGGGCCGCAGAGAAAGTCTTGGCCCAGATATCCGTTATCTGGATATCCACGTGAAGCCCAGAAACACTGGCTGCTGCCACCAGAGGCTGAAACCTGATCAGACGATATCCGATGTGCTCACAGATCGTATCGTACGCCAACAAGACGCCCCACTTTCTATTTAGCTATTTATTATTCAAACTAAAACAGTCTGTCATCTCTCCTCTGCCGCAGAAACATTAAAGAGCGTCTGTCTGCATTTATCTACAGAGGCTAAGAGTTTAATAAAATTATACTTTAGTCTGTATAAATAAAGGGTTGGAAATATGATATGTTATAATAAACATATCTCATATTTTACGGTCCTTTACCGTCACGGTCAGACATTTTTTGCAGTGTTCATTAAAATATGTTGTAAAAATCAAACTAGGTTAAAAATCTCTCATTTCTTCATGCAGACGGTCAAAAGAGTCTTTGTGGGTCGTGGAAACACCTTCAGGTCAGTCGTTAGGCGTCTAATTATTCATTCAAAACTCTGCGACTGTGAATAAAATGTAAACTGGAGCTAGACACATCCATGCTGTGTTAATTAACGCAGCTTTTCGGGGGATTAGCATTTTTCCAGGTTGATAATAATACAAATACGCCATGCTAACAGCAGCACACGGGTACAGTGCCATGCAAACATAACAAATATTAAAAAACAAGCCAAAACTGGTTTCCAAACATTCCCAGGAGAAACAAAGCAGAGAGGGTTTCCTATGCAAGCGGGTGGAGCTCCTGAGACTGCAGACGAGGACAAACTGAAGCCTACGTTTAAAGGGGGGACCGACACATCAGGGGGGTAAGAGAAGGGGCAGGTAACCTCACCTTGAGCCCTCAAGTCTCCCGTTTCTTTCAAACTCGGTTGAGACTCTGAGGCGCATGAGAAGATCAGACAGGGAGGGAAAAAAAGAAGAAAACAAAAAAGATGTGGATTGTGCACGACAGAAAACAACTTTCATCATTTCCAGTGAATTAAAAAAAAAGACGTGAGAAGAAGAAAGAGTGACACGATGTGAAACCACCACCGAAAAACAAAAATATACAAAGAGATGGAAGATTTTCTTTTTTTTTTTACTTCCAGTGAAGAATCATGAGGAAATAAAGCAGTGATGGATCAGACCGTGAACTGAAACCAGCCGTTTAAAACACACAAAGAAAAAACAACCTCACACAGCGGAACACATCAGGAGCTACAGCCTGCAGAGGAGATCAGGTGGAGCTGTTCAGGTGGAGGGAGGTGATGGTGCAGTGCTGCACGCTCACTTTATTCATTTACTAACAAATCTGTTCACAATCATGCAGAAATGTGACATTTATAACTTTATTATTCACCTTTTATGTAATCTGACTGACTTTGTTCTGTGTGTGACTAAAGGAGATGTTTATAATATTAATATTAAGTATTAATTTGTTTTGATCATATTTTTATGAACTTCAATCAATGAATCAATGCTTTTAAAGACGTGCTGATGGTCGTCTGACTTTATATTTGTTAAATTGGGGTTTCCTGCATGTTCGCTCTGTCTTTGTTCTTGGTTAAATAAAGTTTCTTCATCTCAGGACACAAAAAGAGGAAACGCTTCGTCCACAAACAAATCTAGGACACACGGAGACAGACGACTTTTCTGGGTTGATGCAGGAGGGAAACGCTCGCTGCGACGTGGAGCTGGGTGAAAAACTCTAAAAATAAACACAGACGACGACGATTTGTCTGCGTGACTGAGGCAGCGACGACTCAGCAGAAGTTTGTGTTTGAAGGAGAATGAGCTGCAGAGGAACTGTGCGACACGTTCGACAGCCGAGAGCGACGGGTGAAGCGCTCGCAGTCAGATTCCACAGTCCAGGAAGACTTTAATTCATGAATGAGCTACAAAATGGAGAAGCTGAAGTGTTGTCATGTGACAGATCTTTGTCACATGGTGCGACATTAGAAACCAGACACGGTTCATGTTGTTCAAACTGGCAGCACGTGAGGAAAGTTCCCGAAGCGTTTCTGTAAATGTTCTGATGAACATCACGATGATGCACGAGAACACGTTTGTTTGTTTCACACTCGCCTGACGTGATTTTTGCCTCTTTAAATCAGACACCACCTCTCCTATCTGAACACCTGCATAATGGATGAAAACAATCAGTGCAAATAAATGTTACATCATGTCGTCAGCTGACTGGTCGGGGAATCATCAAATCCGACCACAGGTGACCTCGACATCCGTCACATCCTGGAGTATAAATTAAGATTTATTTACTCACTTTCAAGATCTGAAATAACCGTGTACTTTCTATCTTTAATAAATGTCACCGGCTGTTTTTTTCTGTCTTCTTTAAATGTTTGAAGCTGGTTTCATGGACAAACAGCTCACGTTAACGTCACAGGAAACAATCGGACAAATCTATTTAATCAGGCTGATAAATAAGAAAGACTGCTTCGCGGCCAGATTTATATGATTTATGCATCAACGTGATCGAGTTTAATGTTCTGCTGAACTAAAACTGAGAGGGTTTTATCCATCGATCCGGTCAAGGTCATTAGAAATGACGAGGCCGAGGCGTTAATCAGACTGACAGGAAACTCTGAATCACTACAAACAAAGAGGAAAATGTCTGACTAATAAAACAAGAAGATTAAAAGCAAATAAGCGGTAAGCTCCCTGCTGCCTCCAGACAGGACGCGTTTCCCAGCATGCACTGCAGCCTGGAGAACAGAAAAACAGGACGGGTGGAGGAGGAAGTGACTCCGAACTCCCTGACAGCTCAAAAAAAAAAAAGACTCGACAACAAGAGGACAAGTGGACAGGACGGGACTGACAGCGGGTCCTGGGTCGGTCAGAGAGGCTGTGAGACCGAGGAGGGGTGAGGGACGGAGGGTGGGGGGGTGACGGGTGAGGGTCCCTCCACATATTGACTGACACTCAAGACTTTTAGCCTCAGAAGAGAGATTGAGGGAAACAGCCCCTTACTCTAGATCTTCATCTTCCTACAACTCTCTATATCTTCTGCTCCTGAATCTGAAAGAAAAAACGGGAATCTGAAAAAAATGGCGATTGTTCCTCAGTGGACACATGATCAGAAAGAGAGAGGGAAAGAATATTAAAAATGTATGACATGAGGACAGGCCAAAGAAGAAGCAAACAAAAAGAAAGATGGTCGGATGATGAGAAGGAAGGAAGGACAGGCTGAGAGAGACTGCAGGGCAGAAGACTTACTAAGGGGCTTTCCTCCCTGGGTAGAAGGGATGGCAGGCCCTGTTTTGGCCGTCTGCCGTTTGGCCGGGTCAATACTGACCCTAGGCAGAGAGGAAGAGCAGCAAGAGGTCAAAGGTTAAAGGACACAGGAAGGTTAGGAAGACAAGAAACACACAAACTGTGAGGAGAGGAGAGGAGAGGAGGAGGAGGAGGAGGAGGAGGACGGAGGTGACTGAACCTAAAACGTCCTGAGGAGGAGGAAAATGACAAAAACTGTTTGGTTAAGTCCCAAAATGTGATGAAGGAGTGGCAGGAATGTACGGAGGGTCGAAGGTGACAAGATGAAATAAAAAGTTATCAGACGGGTCAAAAATAGAACTAATGAATAAATAAATTAATAAATTAATAAATACTATGGTTAGTTCATTAAACTGTTTAAATATTTAACCTCAAAAATTTGAGCTATACGAGTTTCACTTAATTAGTTAATTAAATGTTTCTAATCACAGAGGTTATGAACAAATCTGTGAGATCTATATTAAAGGATGAATTAAAACTTTGACCTGCTGGTGGCGCTACTGAAGAAAAGTCATCAGAGTCTGTATGAAGGGTTGATCCTCTGAGGATCAGAGTCTGTATGAAGGGTTGATCCTCTGAGGATCATCAGAGTCTGTATGAAGGGTTCATCCTCTGAGGATCATCAGAGTCTGTATGAAGGGTTCATCCTCTGAGGATCATCAGAGTCTGTATGAAGGGTTCATCCTCTGAGGATCATCAGAGTCTGTATGAAGGGTTCATCCTCTGAGGATCATCAGAGTCTGTATGAAGGGTTCATCCTCTGAGGATCATCAGAGTCTGTATGAAGGGTTCATCCTCTGAGGATCATCGTGATGCGTCAGTTTAACCAACAGTTTAAGTAAACTCATTAACTAAACCAGCAGCAGTTAATAATTAATCATTAAAAGAATATTTTCTGTGTCTGACTTCTCCAAAAATCACAAAACTGAATTTTATTTATATATAATTCATGTTCATTCATGACATTGCTTTGGCAGAAAAACTGATTTCAGCTCAGATTTTTCAGAGTTTATAAAACTCTGAAAAAGTAAATTAAGTTTTAATGAATAAAATCAAATTATTGAAGGTTATTTAAAATTTTATACAACCCACTGACTAAAATTTTCCATTTGAAGTTTTTAAACTAACGTTATTATTTACTGAGTTCATATTTTTGACTCGTCTGATGAGATTTTAGCACATTTTGTCAGGATGAGGGCAAACACAAAAACAGGAGTGAGATGATGACGGATGACAGGTGAACGTTCACCAACACGACTCCAGAGGAGGAGGAAGACTGTCAGCCACCAACCAGCCACCAGAGGGCGCTGCTGGGCTTTGAGACGGCGCCCTGCGAGGGTCATAAAACCCCTCTGCCGTTCACAGCCGATCATTATGATCAGTTCTGATCAGTTCTGATCAGTTCGTCTCCTCAGGCTTTATCTGGTGTCCTGGGCTGACGTCAGATCAGTTTCACAGCCGGCGTTTCTAACCCGACCCTCCGTTAACGGGACAAAAGAACCGAAACGCCTTCGAGCAGCGACAGGAAAGCGACGAGTGCTTAACTTTTGAAATGAGAGAAACTCAGAATTATTTTAGTTTTTAATCAATCTGACGTTTTCTTTCTTTCTTCAGATTACAAATGTTTTTGATTTCTGGTTTTGTAGAGAGAGAGACGCCTCCTTAAACTTCAAGTGACGGAGGACAAAATGTTTGTTGCATTTTCATCTTTTTAGCAGCAAATCGTTTCCTTGTAAAGTTTTTCCATGCTGAGCAGCTGCAGCGTCCTGACGATGAATCATCGTTTTTTTACTGATTCAGACGAATAAAATGTGAAAATTTGATGATTTTCTTCATCTTGTTTGACTGAAAACTGACGGATGAAACACTAAATACTTAAACACTGTTTCAGCGACTACAGCTACCGTTAAAATATATATTCCAAATAAATAAATAAATATTCCAAATAAAATATTATTTCAGTGATTCAGATTTTGATCCTCCATCACAAACATTTAATTTAATTTAAGAAGACATGTCTGTTATTCTAACATGTCAAAATAAAAGCATGTATTCAAAGGTGGTTATTATATTTTATTTTGTATTTATAAGGTCGTTATAAATCGTGTGAATTTCTGTTTCCGTTGGAAGTAAATGTGACATTTTGCACTAAGATGGATGTTTCTCAGTGATCTGCAGCTGATCATTGGACCACACACACACACACACACACACACACACACACACACACACACAGTCCAGGAACACCGGACGTTCCCAAAAACAAAAGAAATGACCTGAAAGATTTTTACGTTAACTCGAGTTCAGCCGTCAGTCGACGCATTGCAAAGCCTCGAGAGACGCTAACACCAGGAGACACGAGCCAGTCCGACACAAACATGAGAATCTCCACAAAAGGCACAAATCTGCTTTTTTTAAGCTCTTTAAGGCTCCGATTTTTCCTCCTCTGTGATTCCTGCTGTTCTGACAGTCGTGATAAATCACACCCGAGCCAGAGAGAGTTAAAAAAAAAAAAAAATGTTTGTGGTGAATAAATGCAGCAGAATAATCGGACGGCGTCGTCTGAAACAGTTTCAACAGCAGAGAGAGACTCAGTCACTGATGAGAAAACAAACCACGATCAATGGCAGCTGAAGAAGCGACCCCATGCAGGCGTTGGCAATCGATTAGTGGCAAGCTGCTGTCGGTGCTGCTGTTGGTTAATCGACTGATTGTTCGAGGAGATCCGGTCTGCTCTCCCAATCAGCCTTTATCCACTCAGACCAACCACAGCCACACCGAGTACATTTACACACACACACACGCACACACACGGGCGCCAATCAAAGCTGATTAATCATCAATATTGAATTAACCCTCAAAGTGTTTTTGTTCTCTCTGAAGGAAATAGTTTGACATTTTGGTAAATACACTCACTGAGAGAGAGGACGATAAGAAGACACAGCAAGCAGCCAGTTAGCCTAGCTTAGCATAAAGACTGGAAGCAGAGGGAAACTGCTAGCCTGGCTCTGTCCAAAAGTAACAAGATCCACCTGTCAGCGCCGCTAAAGCTCAAACTGAAGTTACTCATCACATATTTCTCACTGAAGGACTAATTACATTACTGCAATTCAAATTATCCACATTACAATCAGATTTAGGAGTCTCCTGTTTACAGAAGAGTTAAAATAATCTGAATTAATTCATGTTTTTCATGATGATCACCTAAAAATAAGAACTGTGATGAAAATCCACCGTCTTCTCGAGGCCGTTTCTGTGTCTGACTTCCTGTCAGCTCAAGCAGAGACCTGCTGAGGTTCTGGTCGGGTTTGAAACGTCGACTAGAACGGCTGTGATTGGCTCGGTGGATTTTGTTTTCTCAGAATGAGACTTCGTCTCCAGACACTGCAGGTCCTCTTCCATGGCGTCCAGCAGAATGGACAAACTAAAAGAGTCGATTTTTTGGTCACAGTCAGCAGCTGCAGCACCAGATGCCACCGACTGCACCCACTCGCCCTTTAAAGCACGTGTAGAAAAGGAAAATCAGCAGGCACCAACAAGAGCGAGAGCAAGCGACGTTAGCAAGCCGGTTAAGAAGAAGTACATCAAGACAACAAGTGCAACAGGACTGCTCATCAGTTTAAGTCACGTGGACGTAATAAACTGGCCGTGATTGTAGTGAAGGAGCTGAGCCACATTACAGGAGGACGTCCTTCTCAAACCGCCTGTTCAACTTCGAAAGGAGCTGATGGGTTAGATTTCGTTACCTTTGGACAGAGCCACGCTAGCTGTTTCCCTCTGCTTCCAGTCTTTGTGCTAAGCTAAGCTAACTGGCTGACGGCTGGCTCCGGCACGGACGTGACGTGAGCGGCATCTTCACATCGAACTTTCGGCAAGAAGGGCCGATAATAAGCAAACTTCCCAAAGTGTCACACAATTCCTTGAAGCCTCATCGGCAAATTTGAGGATTAATTCTACACAATGAATCAGATAATTTGACTGCGTGCATGTAAATGTACCCAGGGAGAGTTTTGTTGTGCTAAGCGGTGTGTTAGTTGAGTGCCAGCAGCCCCACGCGTGTCCGGAGACTCAGGAAGTCTTTTCAGTGAAGTTGTTGTCGTTATTTTTGGCACAGAGCGAAAGGCAGTACAAGAGTCCTACCTTTTGGTAAACCTGAATGACATGTTTCTACAACAGAATCAGACAAAGAAACAGTGAAAATGATGAAGGAGGAGTGAAAGGGGGGAGGGAAGGAGGGAGGGAGGCAGGGAGGGAGGGAGGCAGGGAGTATGAGCAGTCCGAATGAGTGAACGAAAACGGGGTGATTGGAATCATCAACAGTCAAGCAAAGATTCTTTTTTTTTCATTGATTATCAAGAAATGATTTCAATTCCTCATTTTAGGTCAGTCATTGCAGGAGTGACGTCGCTGGCCTGGCCGCCGCTCGGAGACCGTTCATTCATTTATTAAATGAATCGTCTTCAGGGTCTGCTGATTATTTTCTTGATCGTTTGAAAATTAAAACATTTATTAATCTGAATCTGCAAAGTCATCAAAGTTAAACTGGATTCCCGTTCCACCACCGCCTGAAGTCCAAAGTCTTTAAATGCTCAGATTTGTCTGATTATTGGTCAAAAGATAACAAATTAAGTTAGACCAAACTGAAGGTGTGAATTCACCGTTTACTAACGGATATTTAAAGATCTGTCGATGACTCGAACGTCAGAAAACGATCAGCAAACATCTCCTGGGTTGGTTAAAGTGAAGGTCAAACTGTGGCTCGTCTGTGGTGTCAGGTCTCTGCAGCAGGCGTCCAGGCAGCGACAGATAAACAATTTAGAATAAATCACATCGTACAGGACAGTGAAGTGTTCCCCTCCCAGCATGTAACTATCATCCTAACTGTACAAGGCACAGTGGAGATTACACAGAATACAGAGCAGGCTGGAGTCTACCCACTTTCTAATTCAGCGCTACATGAGAAGAAGAACTGCACATGAATGATGTTTTAGATCGACTGAGCCCGGCCCTCGGTGCTTATCCCTCTTACCTGCGGGTGAGTTTGGAGGTGAGTTTGGAGAAAAGGTTGCTGGTTCCACGGCTGCGGGTCTGAGAGAGAGGGGTGGCATCGTGGGAGTGGGTTGGCGAGGCCGGTGGCCCGTTGTACGTGGCCGTGCGGCGGTCCCTCAGCTGGCCGCCGTGGAAGGTGCTGCGGCTGGCAGTGCCTCGCGGGAAGCGCAGGCGGTCGGGCGTGGTGGCGTTGGCGATGCTGTGGATCGACGCCACCGGGTTCCTCTGGCTGCTGGGCGACACGGCGACGCTGCTGAGGCGGAGAAAGAAGAGCGAGACGAGTCAGGTCAGACAAAATTAAACCTGAAACAAAGACTGACAGTTTTTCCACTGCGGACGTGTTCTGAGCTGAGCCATGCGTCCGCTTAGACTAAATTTACATCATTTATGGAGAGATCTTGAAGTGAGCTGAACAGTTTGGGACACGGCTGCAATGGAAAAACTCGAACACGTCACATTTCCCTCGTTGTCTTTGAAATGTCGACAGTTTGTTATTCCTACGAGGATTTCTAATATTCTAATGAGATTTAAACTAAATGAAGTCTTGCATGTTAAGATGTCAACAGGGTAGGAAATTACATCAAACAATAACAATGTGAATGATCTGATCTGATGAGCTGCTGGATGAAGAAAATTTATAACCAGATCTGACAGACGCTCGCTGGTGTTCGAATGTAGGAGAAATAATCTTTATAACTTTGTATCTATTTTTGACATCAGCTGTAACATCTGTCCGGGGAGTACAGACGAAAAGCTAAAACTTTTGTTTTATGTCAAAATCAGGAAATTCATCTGTCTCTGCTCAGGGCGGCCTCAGCGTGTCATCGAGCCGCCTTTTAAGGACCGCCCACAAAATCCTGAGACTGAAAACAGTTTGAACCTCTCACTCCATGTTTCACTAATATCTATAGTAATATATCGTTCAGTGTATTTTCCAACATATTTCATGTGTTGGACTTGAAAAGGAAACGTGCCGTGTTACTTCATGAATGAATGAAGCCGTTTTAAGGTTTGTGTTTGACCAATCTGTGAAATCTCTGCTCCGGCAGCACCGGGACGCTCCTGCAGTGCCTGCAGGACCAAAACATCTTTACATGAAGCTTGTTTGTATCAATATGAGGTGTAAAAGTGAAGACTAATATTTCACATTGAGCCGATGTTAATTTCCCACCCTGAGCATCAAGCCTCCTAAAGTTTACGATGAGGAGTGAGTCGTGCCGCTGATCAGTTAAACAAAAGAACAGACGATGGTCGGAGGGTGCTGGGACAACAGCGGCGGCGGGTGGAGGAGCCGGTGAGCGGTGGTGGCTCGAGCTCATCGCGTTGAACACCGACAGGTGAGGAGGATCCAGACGGAGAAGATCAGGGGTCAAAGTTCACAGCAGAGGATGGAGGAAAGAGTTCAGGAGCAGAGCGAGTGAGAGTTTGTTATTGTCCTCCATGATGATGCAAAGACGGAAAAATATTATCACACAGAGTCTGAGGCCTCGTTCATCAAAGCGTGGCTGCTTGATGTCAGTGTGAGGATACATATTTTTCTCCACCTGTGCCTCCACTTGTATCAGTGTCTGAAATTAACACCCAGCAGCTTCAGGTTTATATGAACCGCTTGAATATTTCAGTCTGTTTGTCTGCAGAGGTGAAGGCAGCGCTAGCAGGGACTTATCAGGCTGAAAACAGCCGTGGCCGGGCGTGACGTTTAAGGTACCGGTGAGACAATGGCGCATAAATCAGGAAATTTAGTCTGAGTAAGAGATTAATGCGTTGCCAAAACGTTACACAATGGTTGGAAATAGTTACAGACTTTCAGTGACGACAACGTCGAGATAAACGGCGTCACCCAAACGGTGCTACACACCGGGGATGGTTGAGGCCTAAGCGGCACATAAATGTAATCTATTACTATCTTCATGGCTCTAATACGATGCTGCCGGCGTGGAATGTGACACATTAATTTAATCTTTATCAATAATTTCGAATGATTCAGTTGAATGACTCTCAGCTTGAGTACTGACCTCATTAAGTGGACCAGCTAAACGTTTCAGATTCACTGTAACAGTTTTAATGTTCTGCTGCACATTAGTCACAATGAACGTGCACTGATGTGTTGACAGTGACACATATTTGCCAATAAACTGATTATGATCTGTTTCTTTCCATGTTTTTATGTTAAAATTTGATTTACACATCCTCAGGTCACACGGACAAAAGATTGAAGACGAGAACGTCACAACAAGCTGGATGTGAGAGAACTCTGCAGGAACTCTGTTCAGCAGTTTCTTTCAGGTTTGTGGGCAAAGAAACGAGGTCAAGTGGTTTGTTGAAGCGCTGCAGAAGAATGTTAATGAAGCTGCAGCTCTAATCGTCGTTTATCTTAGCACCTCTCTCTTTACAACGGTCTGCTCACAGAAGCCTTTTATTTTACCTGCTGGTTCCTGATGAGCACAAATTTCAGACACTGACGATATAAAACAAAGTTGGATGCATGCTTCCCTTCCTGTTCTCTGCAGGAAATGGCGTCCATGGTTTAGTTTTTTGGGTTACAGCGTGAAGCCGGCTGGATGTGTGGGTTAGCTGAGGGGCCAAACAGACATGAGGAGACAGACAGGGGGAGTTTGGAGGCCCTGCCGTCTTACTTGGGCGAGCAGTAGTCCAGAGCGTAGTAGGAGTGGGGCAGCGTGGCCCAGCCTGCCTGGCAAACGTACAAAGGGCCGACGGTTTGATACCTCAGCCGCACCGAACTGGACGAGGCACCGAACACGGCGGCCGCAAAGGCAGAGGAGGGGCTAGTGGCACAAGCCATCTCAGTCATGCTGGTCATGCCACGACGGAAAAACACAAACAACCCCCACAAACCACAAACACACAGGCAGAGATGAAAAATAAGATGATGAGAAAAAAAGGGAATAAAGAAGGAAAAGAAAGAAAAAATAAGGGAATGAAACAAAGGAAATCTTTTCTGGGGCGGATAAAGGAGAGTCTCGCTGTTAGAGTTCAACCAGGATGAGTGTGGAAGGCTGAAATCCATGTTTTTGTCTTCAGCCTACCAATATTCATATTTACTAGCTTTGTATTCGACCACATTCGTGTTCATAATGAGGAGTTTTGCAGAGAAAGCACTTGAGCAGCATCGAGGCCACAAAACTGGCAAAGCACTAAGAAAATAAATAAACATCAGCCTCCATAAAAACGTGCAGGCTCAATAATCTCATTAAATCCTGAACCAGGAGTAACGGTTTAACTTTGTGTGCCCGCTGATGAAGAGGAGAGGCGCCGGATCAGACCCAGATTCTGCTCTCGCTGCTGACGCAGAGTTTGTGCTTTGTTTTTTTTTTTTGAGATGAAACGAGGTCAAAGTCGGCAAACATCCTCTCTCACCTGTTCTCCTTCCCGTTGGGAATGACGGAGAGGCGGTCCGTGTTGTTTCTGTCGCTGCACACATACGTGTTCCTCCTGGTCATACCTGCCGACGCGGTGTTATTCTGCAGGGCAACAGAGGAGGACGAAAAATCAGCTGATTAGTTTAGTCTGATTCTACAGGAGCGGAAATGAACATCATGAGGACTGTAACACACAAACAAAACTATAAGACAATAATTAATAACAGGCTGTTTAACCCAGAAAGAAGTCCGACAGGTTAAAGAACGTTGGATGTCAGCTAAATGTTGATCTTTTGTTGAGTCACTTTGTTTTAGCTGCGTCACTCAAAGCTGCACGATAACAACATGACTATAAACCTTCACACACTCAGTATTTTCTACAAACTGTCTACTGTCCAATCAGACGAGAGGATTTTATGACTGAAGGATGAGCTGGATGCAGACTTATTCCTCAGATCGTGTAGAAAAACGTTTCACATCATGGACGAACAAAGACGTCAAAACGTGAGACTTAAACGGCGTTCAGACGGGGCTGGGCGCTGCGGTGTGTGAAGCAATCAAGAAATATCATTCACTCTGTAGGTCTCTCTCAAACCAGAGGAAACTTCTTGTGTCTGTTCTGCAGAATGAATCGTGAGTCAGACTCAGATTTAGAAGCTGCTTCAAATAAACAAAGCCAGAACACAACAGGTCGAGTATCAGAGTTTAAATGTGGACGTGTGACCGGTCCGAGCGTCTGCAGTGATGTCAAGCTGTGTCGCTTTCTCCACTGCAGGTCGATCCTGAATAAAAACTCCACAGCGCCTGACCCTGATCCACCTCGCAGGTCAAACTGACTGCAGCTGTTCTCACTGGGCAGAGGAGTGAATAATATTCTTGTCATAGAAAAAACATCAGTGATCAGGTAAAACCTGGAGAGAGTCATGAGGACGGTTCTGACTGTTTTTGGATTTGTTTGATATTTGATGTGATTCTAGTTTCAGAAACTGTTTTGACGTCTTGGCGGACGCAGCTGAGGCTTCCTGAGTTTTCTTAAACACAGAAATGACGATCAGCTGCAGTTCTGTTTCATGAACTCACGCTCGGGCCCGTGGTGGCGCCTTTCCTACGGTCGGGGATGTCGGCCTTGTTGGGGTTGTTGGCGTTGCCCAGCAGAGGGCTGGCGGGCGGAGCCCCGCGGCTCCCCGGGGTGCTGGGTTTACGGAGCTGGACTCCACCTTCCTCCTTGGCGCTGTTCTCCGCCGTGGTGGTCTGACTCCTCTTTGGATGAGCCATCCCCGGAGGGACGTTCTGACCGACTGCAGCGAGACAAACAGAGACACAGATGTGTGACGGTGACTCAGATGTTGTTTGCACCTCTGGCAAAAAGACTTTTTATATTCAAGTTTGTTTTTTTTTTGCCTAAAATGAGACGACCTAGATTTGGAACAACTCTGACGACATAATCATGAACACATTCATGTTTTTTTAAAGAAAGTAGTTCATGGTTAAAAAATGTGTCTATATCTACATTTTAATGCAGAATAATGAGTCTCAGGTCATTTATACCCCAGAACAGACGCGCTGAGAGATTTAGAGAATTATTCCACAATAATTTTGGATCAACTGAGGTAAAAAAATGCCAAAAACTTTCTGCTCCAGCTCCTCAAACATGAACATTTGATGTTTTTCTGTGACATTAAACTTAATATCTTTTTAGTTTTTGGACTTTTGGTCAGACAAACAAGCTATTTAAATCCTTGAAAAACTTTGAACAATCAATTTAAACCGGAGAAAATAATCAGCAGCGCAACTGATAATAAAAATAATGACAACGCTGCAGATAATCGCGGCGTCTGAGCCTGAAAAGGTCGTCAGCATAGCTGCAGATCTGACAGACAAGAAGCCGTGTGTATTGACAGAGCGTTATATCGCAGTGGACAGCACAGAGCTGGGCAAACAAGCTAAAGGTTAAAGTGCCTCCACCGTGTGACTGGTTTGATTTAACGTCGAGCTGTTGGCAGTCGCCGGTAGACGCCTGCACATCCACAGTTTGTGATGAGAGCAGAAAGAGGTGAAGCTAAATGTTTCGTCCTCCTCACCTTGTTCGCTGTAGCGTCTCTGTTTGTGGTTGGAGGAGATGCTCCTCTGGACTTTGAGGTGAGAGGGCGACTGGCCGTTGAGCTCGCTGTTGGGTCTTGGTTTGGCCAGAGACAGGTTGCTGCTGGAGGCCGACTCACTGGGCTCCAGCTGGGGGACAGAAGGACAGATCGGGGTCAAAACACGGAGGTGCATGTTTCTACATGTGTCCCGACCCGGCTCTGAAGCCCTGAGTCTGATTTACAATCATCGTAAACTAATGCACGCTGATTTATAATACTAACTGAAGAACGTCTCATCTCTCTTCGTTAATTTTACCCAAATTAAATTTTGTGTCTCTGACAGCAGGAAGAAAACAGCGCAGGTTAAGTGGTGTCCAGCTTTAACAACATCCTCTCTGCTCTGCGATGACCTGGCAGTAAAGATTAGCTGAGCGTCTGTGACGTGCTGCACTGATAACGGGCGGATGTTTGTACCTCGGATGCCTTCCTGCCCAGCAGCAGGTAGGTGGCTGTGATCTCGTCGTACTTCATCTTAGCCAGAGAGTCCTGGATCTCCTCCAGGTTGTAGCCCATCCCGACCATCACATCTGCACAAACACAAACACATGAAGAAAATCCTCAGTGTGGCCTTTAACCACTCAGAGATGGGGAGTGTGTTTGTGTGTCAGATACAGATAATCAGCCTCCTCCTCCTGACTCGATCAATCAGAAGCTGATTGGAGTCAGGACACACACACACACACACACACACACACACGCAAGCTCATGTGTGTAGCAGCATGTCAGGTGAAGCAGAGCGGTGTTTCCTGCTGCAGCTCCAGCCTGACCTGCTTTAAACATTTATATATATATATATATATATAAGTGTGTGTGTGTGTGTTTATATGTTCCTCCCCCAACATGCATCCCATAAAAGCTTTCCTCTTTTCACCTCGACACGACGCAGCTTTTCATTTTTAATCGACTCCTCTGTCTGAAACATTTCCAATCAGAGCAGATCACACGTTCAAAGACACGACTCTGCGCTAAGATGAGTCACAAGCTTCGGAGTGAGTGACCTGCCAGACAGTAATCACTCTGTGAGAGCAGGCCGGTGCCTCATTTCACATCAAATACAACCGAATATGAAGTCCAACATGGCGGACTCTGAAGAGAGCCTGACAGCTAAATGAATCTGACACAGCGAGGATGTCACGACAGCGTGACTCTGACTTACACACTGCAGGCACTGTGTGCTACAAGCAGCTGTGTTTGGATGTAAAATTCTGTTTCATGTTTTCAAAATACCAAAAATGACACAAGCGAGGATGAAGATGAGTCATCCTGTCCGGCACGACGGTCTTCTCGCTGTCAGGGTGGAAAAGCCTCCGAGGCAGCACTCCGGTCGTCGCGTCACACTGAGACTCCTCACTGAAAGCCGTGTTAATGCCATTATTTTCGGCGGGTTAACGGATCTCCTGCGTCCGGTTTCCGCCGACTGACGTCTTCTAATTTGGTCGAGTTAAATCTTTCCACAGCGAACGTGGAGAAATCGCGCCTGGCAGACGTGACAGATTTAAGTAAACTCGTAAAAAAGGGAAACACACCTGTGCCGTGATTTCAAAGAACGTCGGAGTTTGTTTGAGGCGAGCTGCAGCGCGACGCTTCATAGAGAGCAGCCCTGCCTCTGTCGCCAGGCAGAATCTGTGAAACCGTCTTTCAGCCAATCTCTCACCTCTCAGCTGCTTTCTTCTCCTCAGATACTCGAGTACTTTCAGATACAGATCGTTCATCTTCATCCATTAGAGGCTTTTAGGAAACGTTGTGTTCATGTTACGTAAATGTTCATTACAGCTTTATTGAGACATGATAGAAAATAACCTCGATGCCAGCAAGACGTTTGGCAGTTCAAAGTCACATCACGCCTCTAAAATCTTTGAATTTCTTTAAGGAGACGACGCTCTCATCATTTTTAATTTATCTCTCCATGATTAACGTCAAATAAATATAAGCTACGAGCGACGTCTTCAAAAGCTGATTTCATCTCATAGAAGGAATCAGATCAATATGAATATCGGCAATAATTCACATTTATTTAAATCTACCTGAAGTAAACTTTGTTTGTTCTTCTCTGGTTCATATTTCCATTTCCATCTATCCAACCTAATATTTAATAAATGCAGCTGTATTATTATACGGTTGGTATAAATGATCAAATCACACATCCTTCATAATTTACCAGATTATTAATAAACATATTTTAGGAGAGAGAGATGTAGGACTTTTATTTTGAGGGTTAGCATACAATTAATTATCAATAAGAACAGCTGGGCTACATTTTCTAATCCAGTTAATGGACTAATTGTTTCAGCTGTAATCTCCTCAGAAGCTTTAAACGGATTAACACACTCATTATAAAATAAAATGACTGACTGCTATATAGCGCTGTATATTTGTGCTGATCTGTTTTTCCAGGTTTGGTTCGAATCCCTCCTGAAGTCACGAAGCGTTTCATGATCTCCCTCTGATGTTCGGCTTTATGTAACGGTGACATGCATTATTGAGGATGCAGGGATGCCTCAGATTGATGCAGCTCTTGTTCTCTTCTCGGCGCTGACTGGCTGATTGGGCGCTGTGCACCGACACATGTGCAGCCAGCCTCAGCTGCTCTTACATAAGAGCTCCCCCTCGTTCACCGCTTTCATCCAGGGCGCGATGGGGAGGCTTCTCCCTCTCCCTCTCCCTCTCTTTGCGTGCAGCGGCTCAGCTCATGTTTATTAATTCATCATCACGTTTCATCTTTTCTTTTAAAGCTCTTCAGCGCTGAAATAATGAGCCGGCTGTGTTGTGGAGCCGTAGTGTTTACCCCGCTAACGCTCCACGCCGCAGACAGTTTCTCACCGACGGACAAAAAACAAACTGGAATAAATATGAAGGAGCTCGTTTTGATGCATTTTTATGATTACACAACAACGCGGGGTCACGGCCCGACGGTCAGAAAGTTTGATATGAACTCAAATGACCAAACAAACTTCCCCCTGTATGAAATATCAGCAGGAGTCTTACCTATTCTCTTCTGGTCCGTGATGTCCAGCTCTGGTTCAGTGTAAGGCTTGAGCTCGTCCTCTTCAAATCCTGCATTGATCCATCGATCCTTCATGATTTGCTGCAAAAGCAGAGTGACACAATTAGAGCCCAGCTGATACCGGATCTTCTTACGTATGCGTGCATGTACGTAAACATTCTGGATAAGAATCTCTTCACGCTAACGCCGGTATCTGTGAACGTATCACACACGATCCCTAAAATTTCCATCTAACCAGGCATCAAGCAGCGTCCTATGAGGACTTTAACCTTTTCACTGAGAGAAGCAAAGAGCGACGCTGAAGGTTCAGCGTCAGATTTAACATCGCATCGCCGCCCCGTCACTTGGTGGATGTAAACGCGGTCAGACTGCATCCAAACAGCCTGAGCAGGAACATGCATTGAGGAAGTTTGGCGTGTTTTTAACGGGTTCATTTGCACACGCTGCGTCACATGTTGCGTGTGTTGCCCTTTCACAGTAACGTCCGCGTCGTCTCATTTGTTTGCACCTTTATTTTTAATTTGCAGCTCATCGATCGCTCTCTGGGGGATTTTTTTTTTTTAGGACGGAGCCAAACTAATTATCACTGATGTAACCAGAAGCTTCTCCCATAATAATGCAGGCCAATCATGAGGCATCTGAGGCCGACACATGTGACCCTCAGAGTCGAGCCAACGTCGCTTACTTTAACTCACTTAGATTGGGCTCGACGGGAAACAGTTCCCGTCTCTTCAAAAGCAAATCAGAGAAACGACTGATCCAGTTTAGAGTCGACAGGCCGAAAATAAACCATGTTTTATATGTTAATGATTTACTGCTGGGTGTCAGGTAGGCCTGCCACGACGATCATCACTGTGATCGGCTGTGATTCATCTGTGGAACAACTCTCTCTCCGTCAAAACGACTATTTTAATCTGAGCAGAGGCTCCACACGAACTCGAGTGTCTAAATATTTCAGATCAGATTATGAATGGTGGAAAGTTAAAACGTTTGACTGCAGTCTGTCAGGATGTTTGGGCACAGTGTGGCAGACCATCACTCTCGGGTCAGCGGTCACGTGACTTCTCTGACATCTTTAACTTGTCTTAATCTGAGTCAACACGTCAGAGGTGTGAAGTGTTTTATTCATCTACAGTCACTGCTCGGCTTTAGAAGACACGACGGAGATAAACCAGATGAAATTACATCCACACTGACCAAACATTAAAATGCATTCATACATTTCTTCCCTTTATTTTCTCGATAATTCGAGCTCGAATGTTTCCTGCAGTGCATCGACGTACTGGACCATCGTTCTGACTCCTCCGAGGTCTCGTGTTAAATATGTTGTTATGTCGGCGTCATAAGAGCAGCGTAGTTTCCATGGGGAACAGAGCAGTGGGGTGTGACAACAGAGCAGGTTAGCGGTAGATGTTTGGTTAGAAAGAAATGTGGAAGTGTGTTTCAGCACATGATTAAACAAAAGTCCACCCCGGGGCTCCCGCGTGTCATTGCACTGCTGTGGGAAGAGAAAGAGGGTTGGCCGCGAAGTCGGTGAATCTCCCCGGTGAAGGAAAGGTTAACACCGGGAGGACCAAGTCTCGTTATCAAGATCTCGATATAATATCTGTTATTTCAAGATAATGACAGAAATAACTGGAGATCGAGAGAAATTAACTTGTTAACGAGAAAAACAATTAGATAATACTTAATACGGTTTTTGGGTTTGTGGAGGTAAACTGCCTCTTTCAGTATTTGGTAGATTCACTCTGTGCACGTCCCGTCACGAATAAACCTTTTAAACGAGCTTCATCACTTCAACTCAACTTCCTTTTTTACATTGATACCGGCTTTGAACCCGTCGAGCTACCCTCGACTCTCAGATGAAGTGAACAAAAAAGGCACTTTTGGTCCGAACACAAGAATGAAAGACGATGCATTATTCATGGTTACAACATCAGACGGAAAAAAAAAAAAAAACAGGACGCTGTGGGTGTCAGAGGAGATGATGCAGGAGGGAGGGGATGCAGGAGCCGAGAAGAGGGGGGAGGAGAGGTGGAGGAGAGGTGGCATTCTCCGATGGTGCGGGGCGTGCTGGGTGGGAGTGTGTTAAGAACTGAGAGGTATATTTACATTTTCTGCGTCCTCCCTCACCTCGAGAGTACCCCGCTTGGCTGGGTTGAGCACCAGGAAGCGTTTGAGGAGGTTCTCGCAGTCTGTGGACATGTAGAAAGGGATGCGGTATTTCCCTCTGAGGACACGCTCCCGCAGCTCCTGCAGACACGACGACAACAACCAGGAAGTCAGTAAAACACTTCGATGAGCCACATTTTCATGTTACTGAACACCTTTGGACCTCGGTTTGTGATGGGAGCACTACGTAATCATGAAGACAAAGACAAGCAGCTGCTCGCATTGTATTTTAGCGTTCACACAGACGTTCTTCGTCTGTCTGGAAAGGTAAAATGATTTCCCAGCATGAAAGCGATGTTATAATATTTCCACGTCTGCAGCCGGTGTGTTCTTTTTGACTCTGAAAAACATTTCATCTTCCTGGTAGAAAAAAGTCTAGAATACGTCTGACAATAACTGCAGCTGGATAACAAGTTTAAAAGGTAACACTGAGGTCACAGGTGGAGCTGAGCCCACCATCGTACCTTGAGGTTCTGTCCATCGAAGGGCAGCGAGCCGCTGACCAGCGTGTACAGTATGACCCCGAGACTCCAGACGTCCACCTCCGGCCCATCGTACTTCTTCCCCTGGAAAAGCTCCGGCGCCGCGTACGGCGGAGAGCCGCAGAACGTGTCCAGCTTGTTGCCCAGAGTGAACTCGTTGCTGAAGCCAAAGTCTGCGATCTTTATGTTCATGTCGGCGTCGAGGAGCAGGTTCTCGGCCTGAGTGGAGACGCGTAAAGGTCAGGGGTCATGATCCTGTTTACCTACAGCGTGAGGTCATATTCTGTGCGTCTTTATTTAACTGATGGGAACGAGATGTAACGTGCTCTCAGTGAGCTTCAGAGGTTCTGAGAGTTTAAAAGGGTTAAAAAATAAACACGATACTCAATTTATAATAAAATAAAAAAAGAAAAGCAGCAAAACTTTCACATTTTGTCTGATTTTCTGCTCTCATTTTCACCTTTTCATATTAACAGTCGTCTGTTACGGTCTAATAAAACAGTTAACATCTCCTTTGTGAATAAAAATATTTCAACATCTGCTCGGTGCTCACATGCAGCTGTGGGCCAGTTGTGGACTAATTAAGAGAGCAGAGGACTGAAGCGGCGACCTGAGCAGCTTTCAGCTGCATGATGGGTAAACGGCGCCCAGTGCGTCAGCGGTAAAATAATATTTAATCTCAAAGCCAGGATGAAGAGACTGTGAACCTCATAGACGTCTGCACAATCACACGTGTGACGCTGCTCTCGTTACATACGGTGGCAGACGCTAATGTAAAGTGTGTACACGAGCAGACAGCTCTCCTCATGGATCATTCATGAGCCTCCACACAGGAAACAGTATGAACGTGCTGCAGCATACTGCTTCTGCTGGCCGAGTGACTCCCACCGACCGCGAGATAAAAATACAGAAGCATCAATATTTATACGAGGGAAGTAAAGGAAGCGCGTCACGGCTGCGACTCGGAGGAGGGCTCTTACACTACGACGAGTGATGTGGTGCAGAACGTGTGAGCGGTTTACAGGCCGGCTGTGGCGTAATGATACGTTTGGTGGCGGTGGTGGCACGGCTGAGGTCAAAGTCAGAGGAGAGCCTCGTTAGCGGTGTGTGTGTGTGTGTGTGTGTTCGTAAAGAGTCGTGGAGTGTTGGAGTCGGGAGGGGGGGAGTCATAAAACACTGACGTCAGCTCCCTCCTCCGTGACCTTTCTATCCAATGTGAGTCACAAGTAATTAGCCTCAAAGGTGGAGATGCTTTACTAATTTAAACGCTTTCTAGAACGACGGATCAACATGAACACAACTCAAAGCGTATTCAGCTCTATAATGTGAGTGTTAAATATGAAGTTTGTGAAGCTGGAAACAGGAAATAAAATGTGCAAACACTCAGATATCACGACCTGAAATGATAGTTTAGGATTAGTTTACAGGTTTACCAACTAAACATGCAGCTTCCAGAAGTTTGGACATATTTGTCATTACTGCATCGTTAATCTGTGAATTTTCCCTCTACAATCCAAAACAAACATGCTGCCGTCATCAGGCTCGAACAAATATAAAATATACAAAACGTATGCTGCATGCACAAAAAGGAAAACCACAAATCTGCAAATCCAACATCCGGCATGTGGACAGAAGCCAAAAATATAAAACTACATGAATAAAAACGTTTTATTTTCTATAATATTGTCTTTTTATTCTGTTTCTGTGGACGGACTCGTTTGACTTCTTTGGGTCGAGAACAGCGTGAGGTTTTCTCCCTGGAACAAGAATCTGTTTTCATGTCTCGTGTAATCCCACGTGGGACAAACCATCAACACAAAAATGAGTCTGGCAAATTATTTTCTCCGTTAATGGTTTGGTCCATTAAAAGTCAGAAAATCGACTGAACGGACCAAACTACTGAAGATATTTAGTTTAGGATCCTGCAAATATCAAATTATTTTATCTTCACTGTTCTTTGTTGTTCTGTAGAAATAATGTGAGAAATGTTTAAACTTCATAACTCAGCATTGACACCTTGGTTCACCTAAATTTCCCCAAAGGTCTTTTTTTTGTCCAGAGAAGACGGCGATGTCGCTGATGATGGCCGTGCACTTTGCTCGTTTGAACAGCCTCTAATGTGGCTGCATTGCATTCTGGTCTGATTTTAAGCTACTGTCGGCGCGGGGTGAAGCTGCCTTCGCTTCCTCTCAGACTTTCTTTCTCGGTGTGGCTTCTCTGAACTCACCTTGAGGTCTCTGTGAACAATGTGCTTCTGGTGGCAGTACTGCACCGCAGATACGATCTGTACGAGGGAAAAAAGAGACAAGCAGAGTTTAGTTAAATGTCTGGTGTTCTCAGACAGCGATAAAGGAAGTGGCGGAGGAGGTGGAGGAGGAGATGTGGTCGGCACTGACAGGAAAGATAAAACATAACGCAGGTGGAGCTGAAGACAGAGCAGGCTTCCTCTGTGCAGTGAAACTACTGAACAACCATCTGTCTCAGTGAGAGTCTGCACTGATGCATCATCGGTGTTTGGCCACACAGACTTTCAGAATTTGAATTAATTTTTTTCCCCTCATTGTTTTTTGCATCTTTAAATTAAATTTACATTCAGCGACTCACAAAAAGAGAAACTCATTATCATGTCCAGCTGTTGGTAGTGTTGTAGAGGAGGTCCTCTCTGCAGAGCTGGAGGTCTTCAGGAGGTCTGTGAAGGTAGAGAGGGACGCCCTGATCTGTAGAAACTGGTTTGGACCGCTCTGAGCGTACAGGTGGCAGAGCATCAGGGGTTTGAATTTAACGTGGGCTGCTACAGGTAGACAGAGCTCAATGAGCAGCAGGGTGACATGTGACAGGGTTTCACTGTGCAGGCTGGGAGGCGGTTAGAGATGAACACAGCCTGTATCAGGAGCTGGGGAGCACGACGAGTCAGGTACTGACTGGGCAACCAAGGCAACGTGACCAGAGAAGGTTAGCTGGTCACAGATCGACTTCTAACCGTTATAATGTCGATGTCACGGCTGGGAGACATCGAGAGGAGCAGCAGTTCAGTTTTTGAGAGCTTCAGCTGGAGGTGGTGTGCCTTCATCCATGCAGACATGTCTGAGATCCGAGCTCTCCTCTGGCTGTTACTGCAGGACAATCATCCAGATTTAAAGCTCATGAAGTACAACAGCAAATGCTAAAAGCTACTTCAGCTAAATATCTACTTGATACAACATGACGCACAGTCTCGTCTCCAAAGTGTCGCTCTGTGTGAGAAACACTGGTGAAACCGTTTGGGGCTCTAACGAGGGGCAGACGTCTGTTAGGTGTTTTCTGCTCGCTGGGTTAGCGTGGTTGGAAAAGACGTCACGCTCTCCTAAAGCAGCAATCAGGATTTAGCAACATCTGAACGTGACGACAGTCGCGGGGCCGTTCGCTTAAATGTTTGCCAGGCCGCTGCCAATAAAAATCAGATCATCCACGTCCTGATGAAGCAGAAAGCAACACCTTTGTGTGTATTCATGAATATTTAAAGGTTACACTGAAATACTTTTAGTCAGTCCCATCTCAGGCTGTGGGAGTAACACTGCAGCTTGTACTCTAATGTAATACTGTACTTATTGTGGTGATGACACACGCTGCAGTTATGATTTGTCATCTTCACAGTACACAGTGTGTCTACGGGCTGACTGTGCACATCTGCTTGGCCAGAGCTGAACTAGAAGTCCACCAAAACCGAGAGTGCACTGAAGAGTTCATGCAGACTTCGACATGTTGAACATGTTTTCTGCTGTGTTTCCACGACCTGCAGCTGCCTGCAGAAAGTTACTAAAAAATAATGAAACAAAGATCTTAAATTTGTGATTTTTGTGTAGAAGCTCCGATCTTCCTTTAACACAGTTCAGCGTTTAGCCAGTTTCTTATTGTAAAACAACCCTAAATGACTTTGGACCGTCTGTGACAGTCCCTGAGAGGTTAAGTGATGGCGAAAGAGGCACGTTTGGACATCGCTCATCAGTCTTTTAGACTTGCTGTCCCAGAAGCAGGACAGAGGACGGCGACCTGTCTGTGTTGGAGCCAGGAGCAGAGGTGTGAAACCAGAACACTGCAGGGGGAGAAAGCTGGGTACCTGTCTAAATTTAGCCCTGGCCTCTTTTTCCTTCATTCTTCCATGTGCAACCAGGTAGTCGAAGACCTCTCCTGCAAGAGAGACACAGAAAGAGAGAGAGAGAGAGAATTAGAGGATGACAGAGAGTTTCATAGATTGAGCAAGACAGAAAACGATGAATGAGTTGCAAAGACGACAACAAAAACATAAAAATAACATCAGGATCTTTTTTTTTTTCCCTACGCAGCTGGTCCGCTCGGTCGCCCATGTGCATGGTTCGAGGGTGTTTCTCGACCATATTGAGCTGAGCGTGGTGCTGCTTCCTCCACAATGAGCCTGTCCTGCAGGCACAAAGCTGCTGCCGGGCTGGGCTCCAGCAGCAGACCCTTCCCCTCGCTCGGCCCACACTCCTGCACACTTCCAGCCAAAACGTGACTACACTCGTCCGTGTGCTAATTGAGCTCGAGTGGCTGACGAGTGCGTGTGGAACTAAATTAAATAACAAGCAACAAAACCGGCAATACAACTTCACTCCCGCTTTTCCTGAAATCCTCGAAGCCCTCCCACTCTCTCAGCGCCGACCTGCAGAGGCGGTCGGAGCGTACGTTTCTATACTTCAGAGCTCCAGAAAAGCAACGCCGCTCTCTGACTCAACTGCGAAAGACAAAATGTGCCAGCGAACACCTTTCATGTCAGAGCGAAGAGGGCACACCGTGTGCTGTACGCGGGGAGGAGATCAGGGAACGAAGCTGGAAAGTAAAATTCAATCTTTGCTTTAGAAACGAGGGCAAAAAAAAAATTATATACGGAGAAAAAGTCGAAATTGGATCACGTACGAATGTGGAGCAGAAAGTTGAAATTAAGTTTCCTGACATTACTGAATAATTCAATAATGAACATGAGCCGCATTGCCCCACAGATTGAACTACAGAGTGACCCTGCTGGATGCAATTAGCCCTGATCCAGTACAGTATACGACTGACGCGGTCCTGAAGATCTTGAGGCTGGCTGCAGAATTGAGTCAGTCTCCATAAGTCCCCATGTTAGACAGCAGAAATAAACATGTTTACAGCCTGGTACAAAAACAGTTTTGGTCTCTGTAGCTAATTTCCCCGTTCATGACAACTGTACTGAGGGTGAATTTATATGGCTCGTTTGAGCAACCAGGCGTCATTCAGCCACCTCAGGTCAACTGATGATCCACGTCTTTGCAGATTTATAGATTAGCGAGAAGAGGAGGCAGGACTGCCGAGATGACGGCGAAATTTTAACTAAATTTCATGAAAATCGGGGGAAGAAACTTGTTTTCATTCTTTGTCGATTATTAGAAGTTGGTACGTTAAGATGAGCAGTAGGTGGAAAGTATGAAAACCATTATTAGCCATGAAGTCCTGGATTCAGGGTCGCCTTGAGAATCCCGAGAAGAATTAATGCCAAACTGAAAAGAAGTATTCGATTTACTTCGTTACGATCTAATGCAATTGGCCTATGATCAGAGTTCCCATCTCAGCGGTAATGTGATTTGCTCCTCAGCGGGCAGATCTTCACAATTTGTCGTCTCCGCTTGGCTCAGCGGTTCGAACATGACCTTTCCAAGAAATCAATGAAGAGATGTGCCTTATAGATACCGTGCATGTGTGACGCTGCATTAAATGAGAGATTAAAGAGGGAATTTCCTCACAAGAAGGCTGAGAAAGTAAACTCGCCGATGCAAAGATGAAAACTAAATATTTCTCCTGTACTGTCGGGAACGTTTTTTAAATATGGACACTGACACATGCAGACTACTCAAAGTTTGATACTGATGCTAACTTACCTACAAACAGACATTCAGCCTCAACCAGGTGATTCTGATTCACTGTGGAGGAAGTGTGTTCATATCTGACACCGACACTGATTCAACGCGACTTTTTACATTACTCGTGGTACAAACACTAAACACTGAGCTAACAGCAGCTAACAGCAGCTACAGCTGGCAGTTTACTTCACTGCCCATCAGGAAAGTCTGTAAATCACAGAGCTGGTGTGAAATAGTTACACGGTGCTGGATGTTGATATAATCTGTGTTTTTAGTGAACCAGCATGTTTGTCCTGCTCTGACTTGCCTCAATGTGACACGTCATGATCCCGTCCTGTTTCTACTTTATTTCCTTAATTTTTTATTTAACAGGCCAAAATGTTCCTCATGATTCCCTTCAATAATTTCCAAGACAAGAGATCCAGTTTCTCCTGTCAGATGTTTCCTCCGCACATTGTTAATAAATGCTTTTCTATATTTTGTCATGAAGTTCCTGAGCCAGTTTTGTGTCCATGTTTTCTTTACGTTACATCAACTCATTTTAAATCTACTTATATCAACCCCACGAAAGTCTCTCTTTACATTTAATGCAGTGGAAGTGTGAACTTCACGAGAGATTTTCCTTTCAGACAGAAGAAGAGTCTGCAGACTACATGCCGCTCCCAATCCATATAAATTATTAACGCACACATTTATCACATTTGGTGTTAATAAATCATACTCGGGACTTTGGGAGCAGCGCACCGTGTGCAGATTTCTACAGACTATATATGGTCTTCAGTGCAGCAGCTGTCCACATACGGCTGCAGAGTTTTACACTTCTTTTGTTGCTGCACGGTTTCATTTACAGACGACCTGCGAGTGTAAACACAATCTGCTGTGTCAAGTTTACAGTGTGAGGATGACGGGGTCCTTTCTTGGGTTGTGGGAATGCTCTTAAGAGGTTGTGAGGAAACCATTTTAAAAAAAACAAACACGTCACAGGTAAATATTTCCGTCTCACCTCCGCTGGCGTACTCCATCACCAGGTAGAGCGTCCTCTCCGTCTCAATCACTTCAAAAAGCTTGACTGAAGGAGACAAAGACAGAGAGAGGACAGCGATGAGTTCATGGACACAAACACACACCTTCACAACGAGAGAACAGGGAGGAAGTGAAGTCACGTGGACCTGTGTGTGTGTGTGTGTGTGTGTGTGTGTGTGTGTGTGTGTGTGTGTGTGTCGTGACCATGTAAGCGCAGCATCGAGCCAAGCTTAGCAGCACTCGATATTTACTGTACGGCCCAAAAGCTGCAGTGTGTTCAGCTCGGAGATATAACAGAGTGTGTGATGAGCAGCTGAGGGCTGCACTGCTAAATATAGACAAGGTGGGATGGAAGACAATGAGAGCGCAGAGAGGTAGAGAGAGCGAGCACGGGCTGGTGAGCGCTTACTATCACCCCGTAATTATAATCACATTTCTGCAGAGGAAAATCACCGAGCACGGGGGGAAGGAAATTAAAAGTAATTAGCGGGGAATCCCGTCTCCAAAACTAAACGCACCGCGGCAGACTCGTCTGGTGGACACGCGGGGTGTGTGTGTGTGTGTGTGTGTGTGTGTGTGTGTGTGTGTGTGTGTGTGTGTGTGTGTGTGTGTGTGTGGTTGACCAGGTAAAAGGAGGAGTCTGTCTGATCTGATCTGACTTTTTAGAGGCATGCTGTCCCTGAAATTGGCCTAATTGGACACTCAATTAATCTTTGGGGTCGTTATTAAGCACCCCACCACCACATCACACACTGGTTTGTGCTCAGCCATTTTGTAGCCTCGAGTTTGGCATCACCAACGTCGCCATCTTTATTTATTTGGAGCCAGAAGTGGCCGTAAAGCTGGTGACGTACTGCGAGTCAGACTACACTTGATTTTGATGTTTCAAGCAGGAAGAATGGCGGCCGAGCAGTAACAGAATATCGGATCAACACTGCCTATGTGGTGACTCGTCAGTCAGGAGGCAGAAGCGACCTGAAGCACGCTCTGCTTACATGCTCACATTTATGTACATGTAGTGAAACTAGTGAGACTGATAATGAACATAATGTTATCGAGATCACTGTGTTGTTTCTCGTCTCTCTGCAGCTTCATGTTCATGCTGAAGCCTCCAGGCTGAGGTTTCATGATACTGGCTTCTTGTTGCTGCAGCGGTTTGGTGTCAGCTGGTATTTCCTCTTGCAGCTGGCTGCGCTGCGCCGTACGGTGCCAAAGTTTCGACTGCCCTGGGCAGTTCATTCTTGTTTATTGATCGAAACCGCCTCATTTTCTAATCCCAAAACAAAAGTGGAAAGAATGAATCCGATACGTTTACAGAGGACGGCGGCCGTCAACTTAATGAGACAATAAAATGTTCCAGAAGATTTGATTTGATTTCAAGTTTACGTCCATGTTCTAAAACCTCTGCTGCGTTCGTGGTGCAGGTTGTAGTCAGACTAACAGGAACAATCACAAGGAATGTTTGATTTTACTGTGACGCCTGTGTGAACCAAAACAAAGTAAAAAAAAAAGGAACTAAAGCAGCGCTCATGACTCGAAACGAGCCGAGGAGAAACAAGCTGGCAGCGTGTGGTCGGTTCATGTGACTGCCCGGTAACAGAAAGGTCAGAGGTCAGAAGCAGCCTGAGAGACGCATTTATCCTCAACTCAACCTTTGTGTTTATAAAAGGTGGAAGATTTACTCACCTATATTGGGATGATTCAAGATCTTCATTATTCTAACTTCTCTGAAGAGCTGAAAAGAAACAAAGAAACATTTAGATTCACTCAGAGAGTCAAGGGTTCAAACTTTGGTGAGCTCAGGACAGGCGACAATAAAAGATAAAATCCACAGGATTAAAATGAGGAATAAATCTGACAGGAGCTGCGACACGTTTACACTAAAGTAAACACACACACACTGTGTGGAAATCAATACACACACACACAGACTCAGCGTGTCAATGTGACATTTAGGACGTGCTCAAATCACAGCTGACTCATCACTAAAAATATTCCACCGCCATCTTCACATCCTGAGAAAACCCGCTGGAAGTCAACTGAAGAAAAAACGGATTTCAGATTTTTACCTTTAATGAATGTTCTGAATTTAGACCGCCTCGTTAATACAGGTGTGTGTGCATCATTAATACAGGTGTGTGTGGACTGAAAGTTAATATTTCATTAGGTAAAAACATGTTGTGATACAACGCTGAGGCGTGGAAATGTTTGGATCACATCCTCCGTCAGCTGTGCGCTGAGTCGTGCATACATGTGAAGTTCACAGACGTAACAGTTGAATATTTTTCATCAGATATTTTAGTCACTATAAAACTGAACTAACGACAGTTTAGAGTTCTGCATTTATTCATTTGGGAAACTCCACAAAGTTTCTAGTCAGCTGAGACTGGAACTCCTCGAAGGCTCGGTCTACTCGTTAGTAAAATGACAATAAAGCACACCCTCTCTTGTAATATTAGTAATTATACAGTGTTTATGCATGGGGTGGTTAGCTATTAAGGATCCAACATGTCGTTTCTATATGGCAAAGCAATAATTAATAATTCATTTCAATGGATTTTCAGATGACATGAATTTTTAAAGTGCAGATCAGTTTTCCTGCCTCGTGGCTGAGGTTTATATCCTGATCACATTTCCCAGGATGAAGGAAAACGCCGTCACGTTTGTCAGTTCATAACAGGAGATCACGGTCCAGGAACCCAAACACTGGTTCTGTGCTGTGCCAACATCGACGCGTTTGTCACAGGAAGTGAGATTGTTTTGTCACCGCCGGCACGTCGTCACAACAACAGGATCTCCTGCAGCGCGGCGGCGGTTTAAACCGGCTCGTACGACGGCCGCCGTCCCCTCCTGACGCGGTGGAGACAGATCTGAATGGAGTTATAAACATGCACTGTCACATCTCCACCCTCCGCACTAACCACAAGACACCCGCGCGACACACGTTCTCCGTCCCATCAGCATTCAAAGTGACCAGACAAGCAGATTTGTACCGGCCAAAAGTGCTTTTAAGTCTTCCTCTGAAAGAGGCATAAAACGAAGGGAGTGCAATTTATTATTGATCCGCCGTTAACTACACCTCGCTCTGCCCGCCTCGCTCTCTTCCTCTCCATAAAAATATAAAAAGGGCATCAATCTTTCATGAGGCGGGAGTAGCCAGTTTGGTGGATGGCTTAAATCATGAAGAAACTGTGCGAGAGAACACACAGAGACAAACAACGTCCGACAGAAGAAACATGTGAACCCACAGACTGTGCAGGATCATCAGTTTAAGGTATCTGAGCTCTGAAAGCTGCCAAAACACCCACCGCTCCATTAATGATGACAAAACATCAGAGTTTAAAGTGGTAACCTCCACACGCCTGACATTTTTTACTTGCTTACAAGATAAATTATTAAATTGTCAATTTCTTTCATGTGAATAGATAAATTGTTTCAGCAGCACTCTGTAAGATCTTTTTATAGCTTTAACTTCTTTTCACATCATAAATCTTCTATGTCAGACGTTAGCGGAGCTCAGGATTAGGACCCAAAACTGCTTTTTGTTTAAACTCTCACATAATTTAATTAATAATCATTAAAACAGACAATTCAGCAAAAATCCTCCAATTTTAAAGCTCTAGTCTGAATGTTGCACCAGTTTAATGACATAAAACTAAGAGTTTGACATTTTTACTTGTTAAAATATTAAATATCAGTGAATTTACAGATCGTTTCAGCATCACAGAGCTGGATTTCTTTTAGCTCCACGCGTTTTTGGGATCATAAATCGCTGTGTTTGTTTGTGTCTCTCGTTCATCTCTGAGCTTTAATCTGTTCTCTCAGCATGCAGTGAAATAAACAAGCGACTGACAACGAAAAGGTTCACTGACGGATCGAACCCACGGCGTCTCAAACCCGCAGATCCACCGAGACGCCCTGATACAGCCTTCTGTCCTGAACCCTGGACTGCTGGTGCGTGCCTGGGAGGCAAACAGATGGTGACAAACAGCGGGTGATGTTTTCATATTCGGTGTCGATGCTGCACGCCGAGCAGCTCGAGCATGCAGGCTTACACAATGCGCGTCGGGTTACACGTTTCATAGTGACCACACTGACCGCTCTGCACGGTTACACGACTTTACATCTGATATTAACTCGGTTACACGCTCTTGAGTTTGCCGCGTTGGTTTTTTCAGCTACCAGGGAGACAAATCTGATCTGAAGTCCGGCCTGAGTGAACTCTGAGTGAAGCTTTTTACCGCCGTGGAAATTTTCTGCAACAGTTTCAAAGCAAACAACAGAAATATATTGCCCATGTTACAAAGTAATCTACCAGGAATGTGCAGTCATATGAATTTTATTACAAGAGCAGTAAAGACCACAAACGTGGCGATCACACGTCAGGAGATGTCGATCGATCATTTTCTGCATTGTCTGTTGACCATCTACGGACGGCGTGCTTTAAATAGTGATCAAGACTAATACTTGATTACCTGTGCCGCCTGACTGAATACTGAGATTTTAGAGGTGAACTGACAAAATAAGAAAAGTTAAGTTATTATGGAGGCGATGAGAACTTGTGATCTGACAGTTTATACTAAAAATATTAAAATCAGTTTTAGTTGTAGCTTAAATCTGATCCTTCTCTCTGAATCTCTGAAGTCTAGAAAGCTGAAAGACAAAAATAAAGTTGTTATAAAGATAAGTATCACTTTCAGTCTCATGACTTCACTGTAGTAATTTTAACACTTGGATGGCGCAGTGAGCGCCGGCTGTGGGAGGTTCTGAGATAATAAATCTCATTTCCTTCCCGCTTCAGAGGCGACTGAAGGGTTAATTATGCACTCCGGTCAGCGGGGCCTTCAGGACGGAGGCGACCGGTTTGGAAGCCATGTTAACAAACTGAGCCAGGAGAGGAGGGAGGAGGAGGGAGGGAGGGAAGATGACGAAGAAGACGAGCTCTGGAGTGAGCCTGAGGTCTCCTCACTGTCATTACGCTCGGCCTGTGATCCCGCACCGTCCATCATTACGCTGAAAATACTCAGAGCGTTCACAAAGTACAGAGGAATAAATCTGAGCTGAGCTCACGCTGCTGCTCTTTATCTGCTGATTACTAGAGAGAGCGAGCGGCTCTGAACAAACGTGTTTAGAGGAGTAAGCTTGTCACTTTTATTTTAAAAACTCTGTGACTTTGTAAAGTCTTTGGCACAGTCTGCGCTGTCCTACATAGCAGACACGAGCCTGATACCTGGGGAGGCTGAAAAACAGCAAAGCAGCGAGTGTATATGGGAATACTTTGTCAGGTATGCTATGCAGTAAACAGAATTAGCGGAAAAACACGAGAGACACCGAGATGATTCACCACATAATACACCCATTAGGTCGAGGACATAAACCTGCTGGTGATCCAGTCATACCACCGGGATGATGCACGGCTGTCCCGCTTACGCAACTCTCGCCTTGTGATCGATACGAAGCACCTTCAGGCCGAATGACACAGTTTGAGGGTGAAGTCACACCTTCGGTTGCCCAAACCCAACTGGAAAAACTTCCCCTCTCTGTGCCTCAATTACAGCAGATCTGAGGCTTGTAAAGAAAATCCTGTGGGCTCGCCATTAGATCATTTACTGCATGTTTCTGGTTAACTTCATCCCACCCGGGTCAGAGACTGAGAGGTGAGTCACAGCAACAAGAAAACAGATTAAACCCCCTGTAAGGTCAGTGCAGAGTGATGGATGTCTGCACACTTCTCGCTGTAATTGTTTGTTTCAGTTTAGAGAGAAAGCTGCAGTACACTCTGTCACGCTCAGCTCTGGAAGTGAGCTCCCCAGCGCTGAAGCTTCAGTCTTATTGTTCCCATCTGGACAAACAAATCAACCTGAGGGAACAAACACTCTGCTTCAAATTAACTGCTCCAATCACGCCGAGCTCAAGACAGTGGACACAAGTTTTCAAGTTATGAGGCCACAAATGAGGAGACGCCTGCAGACTTCAGGAGACGACGACAAACTTCAGCACGAGAACAACTTAGAGCAGCGGCTCCTAAACCAGGCGTTGAGTTAGTCGAACGTTTTCTGGAACAATAATGGAGAAACATCTGCAGAGCACCTGCAGTAAACCACTGTGTATATTCAGTGACCATCTAACTGTCTAATGGACCTCGTCTAGCTGGCTTTAGCATCACATTGGTCATCTATATCGCTGTATAGCCTAGACAATGAGAAGCAGAGATTAGAGAAGAGGTCCAAGAATATCATGTTATGTACTAAAAGGGAAGCAACTGAACTACATAGCATAGTTACATATTTAGAAATATAAAAATCACTAAATCTGAGAAAGTTAAGTGCTTCTAATGCGTCCTGATGTGGAGAACCAAAACAACATGACGGAGCGTTCATCCGTCGACTGATACACCTGGACATCGCATCGTGCCGCCAAACATAGCAGCTTTCAGCTGAAACAGTCGAGTTGGAGAATAATCAGCATCAGTTCTGACCGCCGATTCAAAATTAGTAGTAAAGTTCTGTGTATATGATACAGAGAGTTAAACAGTAACAGTTCAGTGTTGGTACGCAGAGGTACAGCCGTGTTCCAGTCTGCACTCAGACAGCATCGAGGTTCAATAAAAATCCCCATTAATTAAGGTGAGAGACTTTCACGGGATAAAAGCTGTTACTTTTAAATAAAAACTTAAGACGGGCTCCTCACAAACACTTCTTCCTGTCAGATTAATGATTTTTATGAGCCACTGCGGAGTTTCTGCCTCCTGGTTGAAAAATGGTGCAATAAAAGACGTGGACGGCTTTAATAGCTGCTCTGCAACCACTTAATGAAAGGCTGAAGCTGAGGCGGGGAGCCGAGGTGGTCCGAGCGTCGCGCTCCCTCCGTGAACTTTGACCGGCGGGACGGACCTGAGCGGGTTGAATCAGGACACGCAGAGAGGAACAGAGTGGGAGCTGAGAGCTGTTTGCCAGCAGCCAGTGGCAGATGTGAACATCGACTCAGCTCCTCCAAACTATTAAGAACAGAGGCTGAAAATAAACATTTAGGCTTCAGAGACGATATCCCCCGCTATCAGCCTCTCGCCAATTCTTCGTGTTACATAAGAGGTCAGGACACAGCGGTGCCGGCTCTGATGCAGGTTGGCTGTTGCAGCAGCAGCTCAGAGGGAAATAAACACCTCAACTCATCTGAACCTGAACGCAACAAACCTGATGATGTACAGATGCGTGTTTTCAAAGAATCAGATGTTTTCTAGAAGTTTCCAAAAATCCCATTAAAAAGACGAAAACTAACGATGTGCTCGTCCGTCTCTCGGAGCTTCCCCGGCCTCTCAGCTCGGAGCTCATTGGTTCCTTACTGAACACATTAATCATTTTTAGGGCTCGGGAATTTGGGGCACTGTAGTTTTACTCAAACTGCGTTTGTTGAGGGACTATTTTCAGCACGTTAATGCACTTGGAGCTCCGGTGAGTGTCTGTGGACACAGTGAGAGATGCACTGATCCATCGGTGGCCGGATGGTTTTCAGCTTGATTGGCTGTGACTGGTGACAGACACAGATCGACCTCATCTGTGATTCTGTGCTGGTTGGATTTTAAAGTTTTTGGGTGAAAAAAAACGGGAAGACAGACAGAACAGGGCATGGAGATGTGTGATCAGTTAGTGTGAGATGGACCAGCAGCGTTGTACCAGACCACTGTGGTTCAGAGGGAGCTGAGCTCTCGATTTTACAGCCCATCTAACTTCTAACCCTGACCTCTGGTTATGAGCTGGAAGGCCGGGCTCAGCCTTAGAGATAGGATGAAGAGCTCCGAGTAGAGCCGCTGCTCCTTCCCATCAAAAGAAGCCAGCTGAGGCGGGACAGACCTAGAACCTGCTGGACAGACTACACAGTCGGTCTCCTCCTCCTGTGTTTCTGGGGAGGGCGTCTGGGGCGTCCTGCTAAACCTGCTGCCATCACGACCCCGACAGGACAGATCGATCTGATTTGTGGCTGATTTGAAAGGAATCAATATTTCTGAGAAATCTGTGTATTTGCTTTTTGCCAGGAGTTACATGGTCGATACCACTCGCACGTCTATCTGTTCGATATGAAGCTGCAGGCGGCGGCCACTTGGCTTTGAGACGGGAAAACAGCTAACGTGCTAACTTTTCTGTGCACTGGCCAAATGACTTGTTCTGGCTGCTGAGTGACGTCAAACAGTCACTGGGCTGGTGGACGGTGCTGACTGTGAGCTCTGATCCAAAGGTAACAAAAACCACGACGGGTTCCATCTCATTTGTTTCATTTGTATAAAAGCCAAAGTCCTCAAACGCCTCACGACTTCTCCGTTAACACGAGCGACCCTCACAGATTAGAGCTCGTTAACTGAGCTGCACAAATCTACTCCACATCAGGTTTTAACTTTAACTTTGAACACCCGACTCATCGGCCAAACGAGAAGAGGCAGATCTGGGCTATAAATGGAAATACGAGAGAGGAATGGGAACGTTTAATGTGTCAATCAGCGCTGAGCTGTACTTTCTTTGTGTCCTTAAAATAAACATTAAATCTGAATCTCTGGTGACCGGCAGGAAGAAAAACAACCTGACAAAGTCCTCAAAGAGTTTTTTTTCTTTGACTGTGACAAAGCAGTAATCTAAAAACAACAAGGATCGCCGACAAAAGCCTCACGCTTTGTGTGTGCAGTGAACGGCGCTGTCATGACTCAGTGTTTTTCTGTCAGCGTAGTGTCACAGCCATGCCAAAGGGCCCGGGCCTCCGAGACACAAAGGCCAGAATCAATGGAGCTTTGGAAAAACTGATGGAAAACCACTAGCCGATCGCTGAGCGGGAACGAGAGGGGACAGAGGGAGTCTGAGCGGCAGCAGGGGCCGGCTGGACGTCAACACGTCGTCACCGGCAACAGCAACCGCCACCGCCACCGCCCTCTGCCCCGTCCCCCCCTCTGCTGTCTGATGAGCAAAAAACAAGCCTGCGGAGCTGCCGAGTCGATATCGCTCTGACTTCCCCGAAACCACTTCCAGGCCGAGAGACAGAGCCAAAATGTACAGCGGCACAGATCAAAACCACACACACACACGCACGCACACACACACACACACACGCACACACTTCAAACTGTAAAGTGAAACTGCTGCTTCACTGGGTAGCAAAAGGGAGCTTTCACTCTCAGCCTCTGAAATTTGCATTTTAAAGGCAAAACCCACTTCCTGCTTTGGCTGATTTAACAAGGAAAACAAAAACCGTCACTCCCAGTTGCATGACAACCAAAGCAGCACGGCTGGGAAAAGGTAGGGGGTGGAAAAAATCCCATTTAGTTCCTCATAAAGGCCGATAAACAAAGAAAGAACATCTAAACAATTTGCAGCTGCTGAAATGGGACAAATTGAAAATTTAAGTCTTAAACTCGTCGCTGACACAGATACGACCTAATCTTACAAACTTTACCGTCCATCTCGAGCTGAACCATCTTCACTGCGAGCAGCGCGCTTTAATAATAAACTATATGGAGAACACATGCTCCCAGCATGCCCTGCTTCCCATTTACACAATTAATACTCAATCTGTTGTGCTTCATGAATTTGTAATCCAACTCTTCTGCCACAGTGTGAGAGTAACAGAGAGAAGAGAGATGTGAAGGGGCAAATTACCTTCTGAAGGCTGTTCGGGTTCAGCTGCGTCTTGTCTATTATCTTAATTGCCACCTGCGGAGAGAAGAGAAGAAAAAATAGCATCAAAACTGAGCTAAATGGGACGAAGCAGCTGAGAAGTGTGAAAGAGAGGAAGTGGATCGTAACGCTGAAATCAAAAAGACAAACAAAGAAAGTGAAACTGACAGAGTTTCTCTTTTTTATTCCAAACTGAGGAGCAATAAATAATTAAATAAAAAAGATGCTGACTGCCAAATAATGAAGCAGACAACCAGGAGAAAAGAGCAGCGTCGTTTGGCTGAATGTCGTACGCCGTGTTAAGAAGAAGCTCGCTCTTTCTCTTCATCAATTATGAACAAATCAAAACGCTCAGCGGCGGCAGTGCGCCCCAAAAACGTCCATTACTGCCAGCAAGGTTTAGAGCGATGAAGCCGTCGGTACACGGAGCGGCTGGAGTTTGAAATTCACCTGATACCAGCAGCCATTTTTCTAAAGATGTTCTTTAATAATGAAACACAAGCAGACGGAGAAGAAGTCGAACACGGTGGTCAAACTCGAGACTGTTCAAAGAAAAATCAGTGCTAGCTTTTGGTGCTTGAGTTTTCTCACTTCAGCATTCAGAGCTGACTTGTAATAAAAGTGAATTTCAGTCCAGCAGCATCACAGACGAGCTCCGGAGGAACCTGCAGTGAGACTGAGTAACCCTGTTATGATAGAGAATACAGCGAGGAGAGGTTGAACTAAATCTGCTTCAAGCGGACGCTGGACCTAAAGATGTAGTGAAGCTTTAAGCGTGATGCTGAGGAGAGAGGTCCAGCTGCTGCTGCTGATATTCAGGCTCATAAAGAAGATAGAACAGACATGAGAAGAGGTTTTATGGATTATTTAATGTTGTCTTATGTGTCTCTGTGTGACAGCAGCTGCCGTGTGTGTCCGGCTCACCTCTCTGCCGGTGAGGATGTGTCGGGCCAGTTTGACCTTGGCGAAGTTGCCCTTCCCGATGGTTTTGAGCAGCCGGTAGTTGCCGACGTGAGGCTGCTGCTGCTCCTCGGAGCTGCGGGATCGCACGCCGGTCCGACCCGAGCGCGTGCTGATCTCCTGACGGCCATTACTGTGAGACGTGTGCTGTGTGGAGGGAGGGGAGAGAAAAGACATTATTTTAGAGCAGAGCCGGTCGGTGCATTGTTCTTACTGTGAAACGTCGACATGCATCAGCTGTGACTCATGTTGACCCGCTGTGACGTACCCACTTAGGCGCTGCAGGAAAAAAAGACTGATATTTATAGGTCTGCATCCAGACGATGAGAGGAAGCTTTTCTTCCACACAGATGGCCGTTAAACTCTGAATTTTTCACACAAACATCAGAGCCACAAAGCCAGGGGAAAATCTTCTTCTTTGCAGACACTTTGGCACAGTTTCTGTGGTGCTGCTTGGTGATAACTCTGAAATCTGAGTCCTCTAAGTGTGAAGACCTTCAGTTAACTACTGTATGACTCCACAAAAAAGCATAAAATCCTCAGATTTATGAGCCTGGAACTGTTTCATGTTCAAATATTTGTTTTGTGAACTGATTAATGTACGATCAAACGGTTGCAGATGAACGTCCTGTCGACTGAGCGAATGTTTCAGCTCTGAAATAAATCATTTCACAATGTAAACTGCCAAATAAACACTCGAGTTACAACACTGCTAACATTCGTATGACGTTAAGTCATAATGAAGACAAACACAGTTTCAAAGTTTGGGATCATTTTCTTGCTGCTCGTGGACGAGCGCCCAATTGATTTTTGATTAAATTCAGATTCAGTTTTCCCACCCAGGATGCACTGGGGGAGAGTCGTCCGGTCATTGACTCCAACACGGTAATCAAAGTCACGTTCACGCACACAAACTGGAAAAATGTGACCGGGCCAGAGGGCAGACAAACGCACTTAACTTGAAGACAATATTTTGCTTGTTTCAGATATTTTGGCCTCGTTGTCAGCGACAGCTGCTCAAGTTTTCAGCAGGTTAGCTGCCATAGCTGCAAACACCAAAAACAGCAGAGCCGTCTCATACGTAGGAGCTTACAAACGGCATTTTATCCTCAAGTTAAACACCTTTAAGGGCCGTTAGGTTTGAAAGCTGGCGACTAAATTAAATGTAACTAACAGCAGATGCAGCTGATGTCACGTCCTGTGGTTGGCATGCAGGGCAGGATGTACAGCAGAGCATAAAGCAACGAATAAGGTTACTTAGTTCAAGTTAAATAGGTCGATCCATAACAGGAGCCTGTACGTGTCATGACAAAGACAGTTTGTAGATCACAGTATTAATTCATTAACACTGACTCTGAATCTGGACTTTTGTGTTTGAGGCTGTAAAAAGATGCAAAAACACATAAAAAGGAAATATTCATCATCATCACTAACTTCTGTGTTCTCATGGTGTCACTTTGTGCTGCTCCGCTCGCTGATGGAGGCATTGATTTATTTGGGGTGCTGTAAAAACACCCCCTGTCTGCCCCCACAACTACAGCACAAAGAAAAAAATCTGACAGATACTCGGTGCGGCCTCGGTATCGACTGTCCCCCGCAGATGCCTCATTAACAGTGGCGGTGCCCTCAGCTCTGCCCTGCCCCGCCCGGCTCTGCCCGTCCCCCTCCCCAAACCTAACTGACCCCATTCACCCCGGAGACAATGAGAAAGGATAATGATGGAGATTAACAAGAGTTTAGACTTGACCTGACTTAAACAGAGTCAGTTAGTGGGCACAAAATTAACTCTTTAAGATATCACAGTCATGAACTATAGATTCAGCATGAGGTAGGCCAAGGTCACAACAAACTAACTTAACAGCACAGACTTTAAAAATCTCTATTTGAACTATTTTAGAGGCGCCACAGGAGATATTAAATGCCATACACCACAATAAGGTCACTTTAAACTCTCCTAAGCAGCACACACACACTTTAAGTCACTAAAGGAATATTTTAGGACTCCTTCAGTGAAAGCAGAGGAGATAAAAATACCATCAACTAGGATAAGGTCACTGTTGAATACCAGAGACACGGCGCCTGAAAAGAAACAACAAAAACACGGCTGAGTGCTGCAACGTTAACACGGTTTCATCGAATCATCTGGACACGTTTAAAAATAAGAAAAATTCCAGATTTTCCCAGCTCATAACTTCCTGCAAGTAAAAGCACAGAAAACAATCTGATCCTTTCCTTTTCAGCGGTTACTCACGAGGCTGCGGTGTCTCCTGGCTGCCTGGGAGCCCGTCATGTTTGAACAGGAAAGCACTGTGCCCTGCTGATGATGCCCATAGAGATTCCCACAACACCAGATTTTCCCCCAACTCAGAGCCCAGATAACCACAGAGAGACGGCAGGAAGGGGCGGCGGGCGGCGAGGAGCGAGGAGGGGGGAAACGCTGAGCTAAAGTCAAGCCTGCTGCAGGCAGACACGCCGAGCACCGGAAAGCAGGCGTTATCCTTTCAGATTAAAAGCATTTAATCAGCTGCTTTGCTACCCTAACCCTGCCGTTAACATAATTAATGCTTCATATGTTTATTGATTTAGAGCCGCAGCTTTTTAATATTCTCATTATCGATTCAACTGCATACTCAGTATTAGCTCAGTTAATCTGTCTGTAAAGTCCTAAAACACAAGAGGACGTCTTCACATGTTTGTTTTAGCCCGATCGACTGTCCTAAACTCAGATCAATTCATTTACTGTGATGATTAAATACACAAAGAAAAAGGAGCCAATTCTCATATTCGAGAATCTGTGAAACGTTTGGTAGCTTTGCTTGAAAATGTCTTTTAAACTACTAATGAAGAATTACTTTAGCTCATGACTCTGACTCTTTTTCCATATGAAGCTGCTGAAATTGCCTAATTTCCCCCCCAAAGGGATCAATAGAATTTCACCACATCTTATCAGCCTCAGCGCCCTGTTTGTGGAGGATAAGTCTGATCTCCAGCTGACTCTCTGCCGCTAACATGATGAGTCATGAGATCCTGATCATATCACATGTGGACATTAAGCGGCTGCGGTCACACAGTCGGGATGTGGAGGGAGGATAAAGGAACGTATGGTGAGGAGGAGATAAGTGGAGGAGATGAGCGGTACCAAAGTATGGGCAATACAGGAACGTACAAAGCAGCTCGAGGCCTTTGAGATGAAAAATATTTTCAAGCAACTCGTTTTAGAGAATATGGCAAATGGAATATAATAAGCATGTTTCCATTGGAGTCTAATCACCTGAAAATAAAAATCTTTAAATTTCTGTTACTTCAGAGTGAGACTTTTATATCTACAAATAAAAACTACACAGTCTTCCACTGCTAGCCCAGAATGGACAAACCAAACACAGGCTTGAGACAGGGTTCGTGTTCCTTCATGTTAGCGAGGGTAGGGTGAGGTGAGGGGGTTGCAATCAGTAACCAGGCCACTAAATGCCACCAAATCTTACACACCAGTGATTTAAAGATAGTTCAAGGTAATAAAATATGTATATGTATATGTATATAGAAAGGCTCATGTTACTATAGATACTTTTACTCAATCAACAGACGCCGATCATTCTGATGACCGCTGAGCGGTTTAGATCATTCGGCGAGCTACAGTACCAAATATTCTGATCTCAGTTGGGAGGATTCGCTGCTCAGTTCATCACAAACTAAAGCAGAGATTCATCGACTGACTGGCTGTGGTGTCACAAACCTGAGGACTGACTAATCGCTGTAAAAACAAATTTTAGGGACGCTGAAAATGCACTGGGAGATTGTCACTGTGTTTTGACGACTCAATTACGCAATGAAATGATCAGTTTATCCATGACTGGTAGATAGTTAAACCACTAACTTTGACTGTCTGATCACGTCAATTATAAAGTAATAATGACTCACATTTCCTGTTTATACATCATTGTCTGACTTGATACAAAGCTGAGAAAAACCTAAAACAAAACTTTTAAATAAGTTATAAGTAAGCAGCCTTCATGAAATTTAACATTTTAAATTAGTGATATTAGGGAAAAGATCTTTTTTTATAACGGCACTAATATTTTAGCGTGTTTTAAAGTTTATTCATAATTTATTTAGTATTGTTTCTGTTGTTTCGTTATTTGTTTTTGGCCGTGAAAGTGAATCATTTTTAAAAACACAAATTTTAAGTTTGGGATTTTAATTTTTGTATTTTAAAAAGTTAAAAAATTTTAAAAAGCCAGATTGTTAAACATTTAGAGATTTAGTTTAATTTTGAAAATCCCAACCGGAAGTTGTACGTGGTTACGTCACGGCTCTTGACAGCTCTGTTTCAGACAGGATGTTCTGGTTGGTCACGAGGAGGCGGGTCTAAATGAAAACCCATATTTGGAAGCTGAGCGGTTGAAACGTTTGAGTGACAGCTGGGACAGCCAATGGCGAGCGCGAACAAAAAATCTACTGTTGCCTGCCAGAACCAGCAGCAGCAGGCAAAGTACTGTCTGTAGTTCTGTTCGTGGTTTGGGCCTAAATATCCTGACTACATCCTCATTAAACACAGTCACAGCAGAACTTATTGCAAGCTGATGAAATGAATAAAATAATTTACATGGAAATAAATCCCAAAATAGACCCCGAGGAGAATTAAAGGGCGCGTTTGACGTAGAGGATATGCTTGTTTACGGTTACCAACAAAGTGTGTGAAACAATTCGCCATCATCCAGCCCAGTAACGCAAATAAACGCCGTTAATCCGCCACAAATTCACTAAAACATCCACCTTTAATTACATTAATTATATAACAAACAGCCTTTATACTTACACTTTCCGTCACCTTCTCGTTGACCGTCGGCAAAGGAGTTTTTGTTGACATCTTTCTTCCACCAGTCACCGTCCGACGTCCAAAAATCCAACCGACACCTTCTTCAGTCCGACAAGCCGAAAAACGAGCTTATTGCCTGGCTTTGCTTTGCAGCTCTCTCCCGGTGTGGAGGGGGGGGAACAGTCTCAGCATGGATCGTGACAATTTTTCAAAACCCCCAAGCAGCAGCAGACCGGACGTGTTTGTTAGACAGAGACAGAGAGCACCTGAAGAACTGTTCTCAAAAATAATAACGAGCTCAATAATAACCCTTATGTTCAGTATTTACATGGCGCGTTCACGGCCAAACCAAATCAGTGTCCGTCTGTCCGTTTGTGTTCGAGTCCGTGAAGCTAACTAAACTAACGATAAGGCGCTGTCGGTCGCCACTTCCAAAAAATCGCCCCAGGCTTTTTCTTTTCCCTCCAACGGCCACAACTCTGTCTACAAACGAGCCATGGCGTCGAGTGTCACCAGTCGGATATTTCTCGGAGGGATTCAAAAGGTTCTGGAGGTGTAAATACTCGCCGTCGACTCGGTTTCTTCCATCTCCGGCGGCCCAAAGCGGAGCTGCTCTGTCTGTTTTAGGTGGGACCAAAATGGCTACTCAGCGGCTGGGCTGGATTAGGCTGCCTTCACGGACCCCTCCCCAGGCTCCGACGTCAGAGCTTTATCATGAGCAGCCCCAACAATCAACTGTTTCTCTATCAAACAACACAATACAGGCAGTGGTGGTGGAGGGAGTACTCGGATACTTTACTTAGTAGTAGAAATACCATAGTCGCCAGTTGGGATGTAACTACATGCATTTACTCAAATATTGTACTTGAGTATTTCTTCTGTACTGCATCCCAAATATTGAAATATTTTGTACTTTGTTTACTTCCCTACATTAGTCTGACAACTTTAATTTGAGACCCTGCTAACAGGTAGAGTACAGCAATGCACCATAGTATCTCTGTCAATTACATTCCCTGTTACATGTAGTAAAATACATGTTTAAAGTATAAAGTAAAGTATGTCAAAACTGTACTTGAGTTAATGTACTAAGGTTACCTTCCACCTCCATTCTATTGGCTATTCAACTGATTAAAATGTATCAGTTTATTCTGTACCAGTCAAATATAATATCAAAGTACTGAAGAGTTCATGTGACGTTTATGGACCGTGAGCTGGTGAGACTACTTATTTATCAGTGTGTTTATGAGGGAGTATTTGGAACAAATTGAACGACACAAATTGATTAATTGTCTTCTGATTTTGTGTCTATTAACACACGGAGCATGAAATATGATTCATCCATAGATACATGTGAAAGAGACAAAACTGATGAAACAGATCAACAAATCAACACCTGATTAAAAACACGGATAATAAATTCAACAAAAGTCGACAACAAACCAGCAAAATACTTGAATGAATAGATATAAAGAGTAAAACTGAAGATTGTATAGGGTTGTGAAAAAGTTTACACTGCACTGTGACAAATCTTTGTCAGTCAGAATCAGTTATTGATCAGTGTTTCTCATCAATAATAACTGATCAGGTCAGTGCAAAGATCTGTCAGACTAAGACATGATCTATAAAGACCTTTAAAGGTTTTCAGGCTGACTTCCTGCCACTAAAGAACAAGATGAGAGAATGTGGTGCATGTCGCGTCCCTGGAGGTGGTTTAATAACACGAGGAGTTTTTCAGAATCAGATTTATTGGCTGAATATGTGAGAATCATTTACAGGAAGAACAAAGACAAAGTACAACAGCTGCACATATAAATACATAGATTAAGAATAAGATTTTATATTACATTACAGTTTCTTAACATTTGGTCACTATTAAATATGTAAATAAACTCTGATTAGTGTTTAGTGTGTGGTTAAGTACACCACGTGCATGTTGACATAAAATGTGCAGAATATAGATAGATAAACATTTTATTGATCCAGAGGGAAATTCAGGGATTCAGCATTCGTATTTAAAATGTAGGATTAATAACTTAAACGTGTGATTTTGTGATTTGTGTTAAACAATCTGAAGCTGTTTGGGTGTTCTGCTGTTGTCTGGGTGGAGTTGAGTTGAGGGAATTAGGACTCCCGAGGTCTACAATCCTGGACACAATCCAATTAGTGTGTCTCCGTTGGTCACTGGGTGTCCTCCCTCATTTAACACCTTTTTCCTCTGAATTTCTCTGCAGCTACACTGAATCATCACATTCATGTAAGCTGAAATAATAACCGTACGTCCACAGACAAAGAGAGATCCGAATCTGCGCACTACCTGCTGTCAGGGTCAGATTTGTTGTGTTTAAAGGTTAGTCTTGGTATTTCCGACAGTGCATGAACGCAGCGTCAGTGAGTCCAGCTGAGCGGGTGGAGGAAGCGAGGAAACCGGCTGAGCTCGGTCCCGTTGGACCCTGATTGGACCGGAGCGGGCTGTCGTCACTGAGCAGAACTGATCCGGATTCAGAAAAACTTTGTTTATCGGTTTACACGGCCACAAATTTAAATATCAAAGGCAGAAAATAACTTCCTTCTATGAATAAAAACTTTTTAAATATCAGCTGTGGATTTTTGGACAGTATTTACTGACAGTGCTGGAATGTGACAGAGTACATATACTCAAGTACTTGTTGAGTAACTATGATTTTGGCCTCCTCTCACAGTCCAGAGACCTTCACAGGTTGGTTGGTGACTCTAAAGTGTCCGTAGGCGTCAATGTGAGTGTGGATGCTTGTTTGTCTCTGTGTCCTGTGATGAGTGGGTGACTTGTCCACGGCGTACCCCGCCTCTCACCCCTGAGTCAGCCCCACCATGTGACCTGCTCAGGATTGATGAAGTTTGGACTGTTGGTTGACGAACACTGGAGTGTCTCTGAATTCTGGGCGATGGAGAGTCTGAGTGTTCTGTAGCTGAAGAGTGAGAGGAGGTGACATGCAGCAGAGCCACAGGTCACAATCAAATCCTGAGAATTTAACCAGATCTAATTCATTTAACTGAGCTTTATAGTCTGAATGGGAGTATTTAACAAACCTTGTAACAGCTGCATATTTGAAAACAGAGGTCATCACAACATCTTAAAGTCTAAAACTTTTCAGCGTCACAGAAGTCAAAGAAAGTAAAAGCTGAAATCTGACCCAGTTTGTCTGTGTGTGTGTGTGTGTGTGTCTGTGTGTAAGACGAGTTCAGCGATCGTCTTAGATAAACAGCCTGCGGCCGCTCCGTCGCTGCCTGCAGGCCTGACGTGCAGGTTCCTTCATTCATAAAGTTTAGACAGTGAAACCTGCTCGGCGTCTCATCACACAGCACAAACCATCGAGTGTGGTGGATAGCAAAACATTCATTCTTTATTGAACTGGAAAAATACAGGGACCAAAAAAAAAGAAAAGAAATGTGCAGTCGAACTGATCCCCAAACACCCCGTGATTAAAATCCCCAAAGCGACTTCATTTCATCAACTGAATACATCTCAAAATTACAGAGTTAATGTGCAGCAAGTAAAGCGCTATGTTAAGTCATGCCACGAAGCAGAGGAGGGTTTGTAGGGCGGAGGAGGAGGGTGAGTAAAGGATGGGAAAGGCCAGCCGTTTAAGGTGGTACATCGTGAGTCCAAGCCACAACACAAGAAAAGCATCATCATCATCATCGTCGTCGTCCGAGTCTCTCAGATCGCATCAATGTCAATGTCGTCCTCTTCTTTTTCAGGCGTGTCTGGTTTCACAGTCTCCACTTTGAGCTCGCGGGCAGAGGACGAGTACACGACCTGAGGACAGAAACACATTTCCATGATCCACAGGGACGACAGCCGGCGGCTCCACAGACACTCATTACTGCTCAAACAGAGTGCGGACTTCTGGTTTGGAGATTTGCATGTCATTAAAGGCACGTTAAGAAGAATCAGTGATTTAAAGTCCGTTACCTCGACGTTCTCGTCTTCCTCCTCCTCCTCTTCCTCGCTGCCCTCGCTCTCCTCCTCTGCCTCCTTCAGCCATTTGACAAAGGGAGCGGCCTTGGCGTGGATCTCTTTGGCAAGTTCCTTAGAGACGTACTTCTTGGAAACCTGGTGGACAAAAACAGTTGGTCGGGTTTGAAACAGCTGATCAAACACAGACGACGTGATTGAACGCTGTGCTGCAGATTCACGGACACCTCGGCCTGAACTCATCTACAGCTCTAATGCTTCATTACAGGAAGTGTGCCATGTGAAACCAGCTGACCACTGAAAGCAGATCATGTGACAATAAGCAGTTTAACATGCATCACATGGTAACAGGTGACATCACTAATTCAGAGGTGAATATTCATCTGAAGGCGTTTTCCTGGAAGCCAGGGTCAATATTTGATTTTCTCTCTGCATATATTTGTTGATAAATATGAATGTAAAATATAAAAACAAATGATGATTCTACTGACAGTTTAACTTGATTCAAACATTACTTTATAAAATGTTGTTTTCCTTGCAGCGTTTGACAGATGTGTGAGTTGAATATTTAAAGTGTGACGTGGATCTGAATCCCTCCTCGCACACTGACCTTCTCTGCCCAGGCGAAGATGACGTCTTCCTCCAGCAGGTCTGCGTCGTAAAGGTCTTTGAGGATGATGGGAACGCGAGACAGCAGCTGGACCTGATGCAGCTTCACGACACACTCGAAGCCTCCCAGCAGATACTTCTGGGCCTTCTTGTTGTTGTGGCAGAACTGAGGAGGAATCAGATGAAGAGCAACGTTTCAGTTTTCGTCACATGTGGGGCCCAAAACGCCAACTGCAGTCACGCATCAGTGGACGTACCCGCAGGAAGTGGCGTTTGTACTTCTTGATCTGGTCGCGGATGTTTTCGTTGAAGAGCAGCTCGCTCAGGATGAGGGGGCCCATGGCCTTCACGTCCAGACGCTCCGCCTCAGCCAAGATCTCCTTATCGGCTCCGTCGATGGTTCCACTCTCCTTCTTTTGCTGTGAACAGAAAGCAGCGAGGTCAGAGTGTGGACACGCATCAACACATTTATTTTGGGCGTTTCTCTCCAAAAAAATCTTCAGTCAGTTCAAAACTTCCTTTTCCACCTTACAGATGTTTCCTTTTCTTATTTTCAAGTGGTTAAACGTAACATCTGCATCATTACAGCAACGTTAGTGGACATGAAGAGGAAGCTCATTCACACTGAATCCAGTCACGAGTCCTTACTTTGACAAAGTTGTAGAACAGGTTGACCCTCTCTTCCAGAGGTTTCTCCAGGTCTTCGCTGAGCGTGAGGTTCTTGGCATGGTCGCTGATCTCCTCCATTCGCCGCCTTTGCGCCTCCGCTGTAGTTTCCTCTGCCCAGTCCTCATCGTCGTCGTCTCCGTCCTGAAAGCAGACGCACACAGAGGTCAGACAAAATGAAAGGGTGGCAGTGATGTATGATGAGAAGTGCTGACGAGTTCAGCTGTTTGACTCAGAGTGACCTCCTGACACTGAAGTGTTTGTGCTGCTTCTTCCTGATGAAACGTGAGCATGAATGAGTCGTGTAGGTGTGATGACATTGGAGTCCTAGCTTTAAAGAGGAAGTTCACCACACAGTCTAAATAAGACTCAGCAGGACTGAGCTGAGCTGAGCTGAGCTGAGCTGATCTGCGTTTCAGTGATGAGTTCACTGTCCGCTGCTCACGGGGACGCTGAACTCAGCAAGCACAAGACAGCAGAACATTTTCTTCAAGGTCCGACAGTGAGCAAATAACGCAGCGTGTCCGTGTGTTATCATCAGGCTGTGTGTGTGTGTGTGTGTGGTGTTGAGAAACACGTCAACTGTCTGACTGTCACACCAGTGGAAACGAGGCTCCTGAAAGAGACTCAACCCACCACAGCCTGAGGAGCGTCGAAGTTGTCATGGTTTCCAGCCTCTCCGCTGCCAGATCCGTTCTCCTTGTCCTTCTTGCGGTTCTTCTTCTCCTTCTCTTTCTTCACAGATGCGGATCCACTCTCAGTGCTCTCTGTTATTGGAGAAGCAAAGCGGTTATTAAATCTACACGTGTACACGTTCCCGTCAGGTTCAGCCCAGAGGGAGCCGGTCCGTCTACACTGCAACGCGCAGAGATAAAAATTCACCTGGTGGGTTTTTGAGGATGAACGTGCAGAGTTTGTGTCTGGTGTCTAGCATGCCGCGGTATCCACAGGCCTTACAGGAATTGCCAATGGTTTGTTTCTTGGGATTGACATGCTGGAAGAAAGAAAGAGAGACATCTGTGCATCAGTACTGAAACCTTGTGAGATCCGGCAGTCATCAGATTGTGCTTCTTAAACGTGGTTGAATATTTACCAGATCAGTTTCAGGGTTGTCACACTCGGGACACAGCACAAATTTTCTGATGAACCCATCGAGCATGTCCTGCAGCTTGTTCGCCTCGTGGGATCCGTTGACGATGTAACGGTCGTTTTTGGTATCAAACTGGGTCTGAGCACCGAGTTCACAACCAAAAAACTTGGTCGGGTCTGTGGAGAAGATTGAATCAGCGGTTAGCCTCTTCAAAACGCTGATTTAAGCCCCGGTACATGGTGCATTATTTTCTGCCTCTGCTTCAGGATGAAATCAATAAAACTCTGCACGTATCACAACTATTAAATGACATCAGGTCTCATGACGAAGCAGTTTTATTTTGGCTGCCTTGAAAAAAGATCCCGACTACTCTTTAATATCTGCACTTTATTACCTCTGTTGAAACTACTTGACTTTTAGTTGACTTACTTTATACACTTGTATTGTTGTACAGCATACAGCTCTGGTTTACTGCTCATACTTGATGTTTTACGCAGTTTTTATTCTTCTGTAACTCGGAGTCGTCTCTGACAGACGCATTTCCTTCAGGATTAATAAAAGTTCTGTGTCATCCTCCAAAATAAATTTTAGTGCGTGCTGATCTCTCGGTACATATTTACTTTTCCACAGAGCTGGTTTAACCGCAGCCAAGCAGCTGGAACTGGACAAACAGAGGATCATTACTTACATGTTGGAGGCCTGTTCAGTGCCTTTGCAACATCAACCATGTTGACAATGACCGTCTTGATTCCATTCCCTTTGCCTTCAACCTGAATGAGATAAACAGACGAACACAGAGTGGTTACTCTGTATCCAAATCTTCTCAGGTAACTTTAATTTGGTGAGAACTCGCCGAGCCGTTACCTTGGCAATCAGACGGGGCATCTTGTAGCGGTAGAACTGGTCTGACACGCTGCGGTTGACGTTGACAGACATTTTGGCTGGGTGTTAGCACTATCAGTAAGATAAAAGGATCTTGGTTGGGGATTTTTCGGGATCTTCTGTCTGGAAAAGAGGGGATGACATAAACGACTGCAAGCGCGCTCGGTCTCTGACATGAAAAACGCTGTGCCGCTGTGGCCGCAAGCTCCTTGCTTGAAGGCTAGATTTCCACCACACAGGTTCCAACGGCTGCGCAACAGCTCTGAAAGAAAAAAGAAATAATCAATATTTAATGAAGAAAATTAAGATCAACAGTTGCTTCAAGTTCTAGAGAACTTGCCTGAACACACGACAGTTTTCAAATTATATATTTACTGAATTTCTTTATTTAAAGCAGAATCGATAAAAAGCTCACTGCTTTAATTTTTGGCCGTCTTGGTTTTATGACTGCAAACTCAATTTGTGTTTTTAAGCTGCTGGTGAAACAAATGAAACAATTTCAAGATGCCAATTAAGGCTGTGGGAGATTTTTTATTAACATCTGAGACTTTATAATCATAATGAAAAGAACTGCTAGTTGTTGTTACAGAACTTATTTTGTTAATCAAAGTGCTCTTGAGCTCGTGATGGAGCCCACACTTCACAAAAACATAACAAAACTGACTCCTGTGGTGCACGGCGGGTCTTGACTGATGAGCCAGACTTGAGTCATGACACAGAGCAGAGCAGACTACAGGGACAGCTGAGGGACACTGCAGCTCCTTATATATAATGAGTTCTCAACATAAACAAGTTTGTGAATAAATAACTGCATGGGCAGATAGATTACAGCGATGAAAAGGCTGCTGCGCGCAGCAAATACTGCTGACTGAAATAAAAAATCCAGCAAATATCCGTGTGATCAGCAGGCTGGACAGATGGAAAAATAAAGGCCGGCCTCTAAACTGAGCTTTTGTGGTTATATACGTACAAAAATTGTTTTGTTGAAGCCTTTTGTGTGACATGAGGGCCTCTGGCTTTGGTCACATAAGGCCTTCTCTTGTTATTAGGTCAAAAACAGGGAGGCCTAGCAGCTGCCAAACAACTCTCCCCCCACCGCTGACGGCTTTAACGCTCGAACCAGCCGGTGTGTGTCCATGCGGGTTCGATTCTCGGCCGTGTCAGCGTGATTCAGCCTGAAGTGACAGCGTCCAGCGCTGAGGGGTTTCATAAGGGCACGGGGTCGAGTCTAATTTCAGAAGGAGGCTAGCTTAGCTTAGCTGGCTGCTTGGTGCAGAGTGCGTCATACAGCCACTGCACACGAGTGAGGCGACTGGGAGGCGCCATTTTGACACACAAATCGTGTAATATTGCACAATAACGTTGATGAACTCGGCGGAAAGCACAAGCACACGTCACACATGTCGTTAAACGGGTAAGAAAAAAAATGTGTCACGACTTACCGTTTTCGCAAAACAAAGACATAAACACAACGCTGATCGTCCAAGAGCCGCAGTGAACGGTGGTCGATAGCCGGTGCTGGTAATGTATTGATTGCAGCAGGGTCCGTAATGAGGTTTTGGCTCTCAAAGATGCACAGTTAAACACCCTAAAGCGTCCAAACAGTGCAGGTGCCAGGCTCAGAGACAGAAGAGGGGTTATCTGGAACGTCCTCGGCGGGTTTGAGGGGACCTTTAGAGGGGAGGGAGGGGGGACAAGAAGCGTATTGTTATCCACTAAAAAACGCTAACGTTAGCAGCATCATCAGGTGTGACAGCCGCTGCCGTTCATCGTCGGGGTGGGTCACGTACAAGCAAAGAAATAAGTCTAAACAAAGCCAGAAACATCCTCCAAACGTCCCGTCATGACATGTCACGTCAAGCTGTTTAAAACGTTATGTAACTCACCGTGAGCAGCTAACTGAGCTAAAGTTAACATTACACGTGTTTCGTCGCCAAATCCACCCACGAATTTATCAGCAATAATAACAATAACAACAAACGTTCATAAAAGTGCAGCTATCCTCAAGATGATACGAGTAAATGTTCTGTCTAAGTCTAACACAGTCTCGCCGTCAGTCTTGTCCGTTATAAAACGTTAAGGCTCCAGGAAATAGTCGCAGCCCAGATGCTAACGCCATCTGACGTCCCGCAGTTTAGCCGTTAGCTCGAGCTCCGTGTCGACGATAACATGATTAAGCTGAAGTATTCTTAACTTATCTGGTTAGTTAGCTACGTTTTCTGTGTACAATAACGGCCGCCGTTGTTAAATCCACGTCAGGAGGTGAGGAGAACCCACATGATGGAATAATTTCGCAGCTTACCTCTCGAACGTTCTGCGGAGTTCTGTCTGTCTGCTACTCACGGCGCTTTTACTGACGAGCGTCAAGCTAACGGACACAACAACGAGGGCTACGACTTCCGGCGGGAGCGTGATAAAGTTGACTCGACTAAATAGATAAATACATAGATAGCTAGCTGGATAGACAGATGACTTTATTAATCCCAGAAATTAAATTAGGTCGTCTACATATTTGAATACTAGAAAAATACAATAAAATACTGAGATAGAAAAAAAACACAGAATGGGACAAGGACAGCTAGACAAGATACAGTGGCAAGATGATGATGATGATGATGGTAATAGTAGTGATTGTATGATGGTAATGTTGTTAATAACAGTATATAATAATAATAATAATAATAATAATAATAATAATAATAATAATAATGTTGCTACATATACATTTTAATCACCCGTGTCACTCGTTTTATTTTGAAAGGACAGCAGGAAGTGTGATATCTTGGTTCGATGCGTACGCTGATATTCTCTCTTCTCATTGGTCTGACGTCGTGACGCTGTGCGTGCGTAGGCGCTTCCTCAACTTGTCTAGCTGCACTAACAGCCGAACAGAAGATGGTGAGTATGAAAATGGCGAAAAAAGGCCCCAAATCTCCGTGTTACGGCCTCGGTTGGCGCTCTGTGCCTGCATGTCGTCGTGTTAGACTTGTTGTCGACGTGGGGAGAGCGACATCCCGGGGTCAGTCCAAATTTGAGCGGGTTTTTTTCGTGGTGGAGCTTCATGTCGAGATGTGGATCGACGGTCACATGACAGCTGAACAGTTTAGATTGAACCCGACAAACCGAACGCACCCCCCGAAATAAGTGACTGTTTACATGTGCACGGTGGTCTCTGGGTTCGTTTGTTTGTTCATCAGCTGATCTTCTTGTCTGCTTAACGGATATCACGACATTTACCACCCGGCTAGCTGTGTGTGCTAACAGGCTAACAGCTACAGCTACATGTTTGTTTATCACACACTTATTAACTTTAAATGATCCACCAGGAGCCAGACAGTCAGATAAAAACAGTTTACATTAAGACCACAACTGCACGTTATTCATGTATTATTTGTATCAGTCATACGTATGTTTTCATTTGTGTTTAATCACCTGGAAATGAGAACTGTTACCTTTAAGTCAGACTTCAGAGGGAGCGGGTCCTCTTCTACAAAGTCTGCCATGTTTCTACAGTAGCCCAGAGCGGACAAACCAAGCACAAACTCTACATAGGTCCTTTTTTATGTTTTCATACCCACTTTAGGTTCTCTCTCTATCTTGGAAGGGGTGAGGGGTGTTCAGTTGGTTGGAGTCTGCAAGTTCACAACCAGATGCCTCAAAATCTAAACACACTGGACCTTTGACCTGTTTTCTCTCCCCCCTGCAACATATTTATTAAAAAAAACACAACACTACACACATCTTTAAAGCTTCGCAGCCACTGTCATTCCTCCATGCTTGGAATGAGAGGGTGAGGCGAGGAGTATTCAGTTCAGTCTGTTACTTCACCACTAGGCGTCGATAAACCTTTTTAGGTTTACACTGCTGTTGATTTAAATTAAATTCCTGTCAGCTCTTTGATTTGCTTCACCACATTCATTTTGCATTTGCTCATTCAGGTGTAAATACATCTGCTTCATCATCATCGTCATCATCATCATCATCACTAACCATTAATCATTAACAATGATTCAGCCACATTGTCGTTTAACTTTTCTTATTTGTTTTTGAATAATTAATATCTGTCTACTTAATCCATTCACTTTTTAATTTCTAATTTCAGTTTTCCTTTCTTGTCCCAACTCCTTTTTTTCTTTTTGTGTCTTTGATTATGCCTCGTGTCATTCTCTCCACGCACATCCCGCCTTTCTCCCTATCTCACCCACTCTCCTCCTCCCCCGCCCCTCCTTGCCTGTTCTCCAATCAACCAGGCTGGTCACCGGGTAAGTGCCCTCGCTCTGTGTTGGATCCCTGTTTTCTGTTCGCTCTTCTTGCCTGGCACGCTGACTAACACGGGATTGGGATTGCACAGCTGTGGAGATCTGCTGTTTTCTGCCTTTCAACTATTAGCTGCTGCTGCTAAACCAGCAACTGCAGTGCAGTGATCTGGTGCCCGGCAGGCTTTGATGCTTAAATTACACTTCCCACTCTCTGCCCTAAAGAAGAAATTACTTATTTATGTCTAGAAATAACTCTGAGTAGGAAACCCAAAGAACTCAGGAACCTGTGTAGAAATCTACAATGACTCAGGCAGGTTAAAGGTCACCTGCTGTCCTCGAGCTGTTTCCCAAAATAAAGTGATCCCTTTTTGGGTTGTGACTATTTAAAACAGGAAGATATCGTGAACGTAGTTTACACCAGAAATAATAACCTGTCCAGCTAAAGTTAACAGTTTTGTATTAGTGAATGAACATTTGATGCATTAACTATAACTTTAATCACTCTAACTAATTAAAATAACAGGAAAGTGAAGTGACAAAAAATCTACCTATGACTTTGCACATTTGACTTGAGTTGATCAGTTTCAGTCCCTGGTTTGTTCACTTTCATCAGCTAAACTGACACACGGTTCTCAATAGAAGCTTGAATTGATGATACCATAGTTAACATTCACAGCATCTCTCTGAAGTTTTGAAATGTTTCGAATGACCCTGTTGGTGTTTGGTTCTTATTGACCTGTGTGAAAATGTAATGATCTTGCTCTCCTCTGTTATTGAGTGTCTGAAATCCAGCTGTGCCGATCCAATCCAGATTGTTTTTTTTTTTTTTTTGTGAGCCGTAACATTCAAAACCGAGTTTGGTTTCAGACACTTAATATACTCAGCTTGTTACTCACAAACTTTGCTTATTTAGAAGCTCCATGAGTTAAACATGTTTATCAGCTGTAATTAACATGGAGCAGGTTGTTGTTCGAGTGGAGTAACGTAAAACTTGACAGATTCTTTTTAACTAATAACTAATAGAGGAGTGCAGTACTTCTGGTGGAGTCTGTGGCATCCCGCAGGGCTCTATCCTGGGCCCACCTCTTTTTTCAAAATTCAACTGAACTTTCCTGGAGCTCATCGGTGGTTGACTTGACTGTGTGTGTGTGTGTGTGCGATGCTATCAGTTGGTCCTGGTGTTAGGTGACCTGCACATCCCCCACCGGTGCAACACCCTGCCAGCCAAGTTCAAGAAGCTGTTGGTGCCGGGGAAGATCCAGCACATCCTCTGCACAGGCAACCTCTGCACCAAGGAGAGCTATGACTACCTGAAGACTCTCGCCGGGGACGTCCACATAGTCCGAGGAGACTTTGACGAGGTCTGATACGAGAATCTAGATGCCCCTGAAACACTGCCACGTTCATTACACCCCCACAGAAACCTCACGGTGCCCGTTTCTTTCCTCAGAATCTGAACTACCCGGAGCAGAAGGTGGTCACAGTGGGTCAGTTTAAGATCGGTCTCATCCACGGCCACCAGGTCATCCCTTGGGGCGACATGGCCAGTCTGGCGCTGCTGCAGAGACAGCTGGATGTCGACATTCTCATTTCCGGGCACACACACAAGTTTGAGGCGTTTGAGAACGAAAACAAGTTCTACATCAACCCGGGTTCGGCCACAGGAGCCTACAGCGCACTGGAAAGGTAGACGACTCATTTGAGCTTTAAAGATTTAAATTCTTAAATATAATTTGTTGCACAGATCCAAATTGCACCTTCATGTTTTCTATAAAACATCAGAAAACGTGTCTTGGGTGTTTGAGAGAACACGGTTGGTGTAGCAGCATGCACATACAGTCAAACTACACTTTTGTTTTAGTTTTATGTGCTCATGTTTCTGAGATTTCAGCCTTGAACACAAAACCCTCTGTTACTTCTAATACAGTGCAGAGCTACTAATAGCTTTGAAAGTGTTTACAGCAGCTAATGATCCTCTCCAGTGTGACACACAGAGAACAACAGGTGTAACAGAAGCACACTGACTATAATTACAAGCAGTCAGGAGTTCAAGCCTTGACCTAAAACACATCTGTCTTCTCTCCTTACAGCAACATCATCCCCTCTTTTGTATTAATGGACATCCAGGCGTCGACGGTGGTGACGTACGTTTATCAGCTGATCGGAGACGATGTCAAGGTGGAGAGAATCGAGTACAAGAAATCTTAAAGAGAGGACGAGGAGGAGGAGGAGAGGAAGAGTTAGGTTAACATGGCTCAGTGTATCGTTTCATTCCTTTCCACCAGGGGGCAGCAGCAGCTCCCCTGCAGTCACCACAATGTTAATGCTGTAACAAACTGTTGGGTAACTTAACTCTCAAAGACCTGTGTATTATATTGTTTATATGTCATCAGCATTTGCTTGTATCCCAGCTGTCATTTGGTAACTGTAGAGAACACAATAATGTCACATGTTATTTGTTATCAAGAGGAATATTTGGTGCCATTTTCTTTTTTTTCTTTCTTTTGTTTTGTTATTTTCACCCTCATCATGTCCCGTACATGTAACCAACAGGCCTTTAGCTTCATGTAGTCTGCCTTTTTTCATTTATTTCACCCCAAAATAAAGATCTAATTTCACTCCAGCTGTTGTTCTGTCTTCAATAACACTGTAAATAACACATAGACATACAAGTATTAGGAAAGTTACTCCGAGCACTGTATTTATCAAAAGTACAATAAGTCCCCAAATCTTCCCCCAGCTCGCTGCCAGTGTTGGTAAATGTCAAGATGGTCATTGACCAGACACTGAACTGCTGCTCTCTGCTGAACAGCCTCCACTCTGGTTTCAGTTTCAGTTCAGAGGGCTGTGATGCACACAGAACACAGAATCACACTGTCATCTAAAATAATCCTGGAATTAAAGAGTTTTGTCCAAAACCATGAAAAAAAGTGTTCTGATAACACAATTAGACCATTTATGTTTAGAGGAATATTTCAAGCCTTTAAAAGTATTTAATATTTTTAAGTATTCCAGGATCAGTTCATGTTTCAGCTTCATGTGGGATCTTAGATCAAGTGTTTTGTTTAGTGTTATCATGTAAATTAGTATTTTATATTCAGTAAATTATGCTGTGTTTAGTTCAACTCAGTATTTTGAAAATCATCAATCTATTGTCAGTACATGACAAATAACCAGAACCATATTTCCATATGGACCATAACAGCATATAGGACACATGGCTGCAGTCCAAGATATTTCAGACCTTTATTTTCAGATCAGTGACTTTTTAAAAGCAGTTAAACATAATATGTTTGTATTATTTGTAGAGTGAGCTGTGATTCCTCTGTGTCATTAATAAAAGCATCAACCACGTGACTTCCTGGAAATAAAGTCTTCAAAAAATTAATTTCTTCTTGCTGCCAGTGTGTGGCATCAAAACACAGTTAACTGGAGCTGTGAAGTTATTCTCACAACCCCCAACGCTGACCCCTCATTCCCATGATTATATTTTATATTGTGATCAGAGAAATGTCATAAATCAGAGAAAGTGTCATCGTCCCATTCTCCCATAGAGAGGGAGCTCAAACAGTCACTCAGAGAGTCGTGCAGTCCTTCCTCATCCTCGTCTTCATCCTCCAACAGTGTGATCCTGGCTCCTGGAGTTATTAAGGGTTAAGAGTTATTTTACATTCAGAAAATAACTAATAACTGATCTGATAAACATTTTACAGCAAACTTCAAAATTAGAAATAGATAAATTTACCTCACCTGAAGCCCACTGAGCCTTTATTAAAGGAAAAAACAATCCTGAGCATTTCTCTGACTTACTTCTTGGACTTTTCCTCTTCAGTGTGGGAGACGTCGTCGTATGTTTCTTCATCTTTCTTTGCTTTGAGGCTGACGTGTTGGAAAGTCTGCAGTGATGAAGAAACAGAGTAATAAAGTTCAGTGGAATAAGTTCATGAGTGATAATCAGATGATCAAACTCCTGCTTTTCTTCATAAAGATCTGCGGAAATCGTCCCACCTCGTTCGTCTGTTTGGGATTTTTGGAAGAAAGGATTTCCCATGATTCCTTGCACCAGCATTTATCTTCTTCTCCTGTTTGGGCCGAGCTGGAACCTCCAGTCGATGTTTAACAGTCTCATCAGTCGTCGGTAAGGTAGCAGAAGTCACATTGAGGTGGTCTCTTTCAGGTTTGCAGCCTGCAAACAGCCATCAAAGTTAAAACTGGAAACTCTTCTCTGCACCACGAAAAGGAAGTTTACTGGTGATAAAATATAACCTGAGGTATGAGAGGTCGGCAGAACATACTACTTTATTCGTAATATCAGCAGAGTCGAGGCCTTCTCCCTCACCTGTCGGTATACACCTGTGCAGCACGTTCATGTAGTGTTGGGTGATGAGGTTACGGACGTGTGTCGTGCTGTAGGAAGCTGCGATGGTGTACAGATACTCCTTCTGAGCCGGTGTCAGTGCTGCATGCTGACGGACGGACACAGGTCAGATTTATTCACTGATACTGCATCAGCTGATCACTGCGGCTCAGTAACAGTTCACAGCTGTACCTTCAGAAACGGGGCTGCTGTGATGGTTTGGGGAATCTGGATGGTCTCGTGTTCGCATCTCACTGCTGGCTGTCTGCTGACTTTCACAGCGTTGCTGAAGTTTGTGCAGGTGTCTGTCACCAGAGAGAAAACATTCTGACAGATATGAGCCTTCATAAAAGTGTTTATATCAGCCCGTCAGATTCTTCTTTGTCCAAACATCAACCTGTGGAGCCATGAGGAAATTCCTCTCATGGATATTTGAAACAAACATGATGAAACATTTCCATTACTGTTTCATGGTACTTTCCCACTGTGGAGTGACTGCTGGGTGCCACCCCTCTGTCCTGTGATTGGCTGCCTTTGGTGGTGTTGTAAGAGGTTAAATGTTTTTGGTTCTTTATACTTTTCAATGTGCACGACGAGACACCCTTTGTTGTTTAATTTACCTGTCGCACTCTGCAGGTGGAAACCAAACAAACGGGTGCTGCTGCAGCTCTCAGGCCCGTCTCCTTTAAAACACATATTTGTTTGTCTCGTCTGGCACCTTAATAACCCTCAAATGGCACTTTAATTTAATTCACTTGGTTTAATAAATGTCTGAGACGGTAAAAAGGGACGTGAGTCATCTGAGGCACTATATTAAACACAGGCATGTGACAGGTTGAATGGCAATGAAATCAAACAGTCTAAAATCAATTAAATCTAAATATAAGATAATCTACTGACTTACAGTTTTTGCAGTGCATAGTTTATTTTGAAGGACTGATAAATCTTCTGGTGGAGCACCATGGGATCTTAGTTTGATAGTCAGGGAGCAGTTATAGTGGTTTGCACGCGTGAGTCAAGACTAAAAGCTTGTATGTGGATTTAGTTATAAGAGCTTCTCATTAGAAAACAGCACGAGTGAGCTGTCTTCCTGTAACGGATCGGGCCTGCCTTAACCGGGTCAGGTTCAGGTGTAGGATTTCCTCTCTTTTCCACTGATGTCCTCACATTGTCCCCAGCTGAAAACCAGTTCTTAAATTTCAAAGGCGACAGGATGCTTGACATGTTTTGTTATTTAACGAGGAGATAATGCATGTACATGTCAAATCTGAGATGGATTTAATATGCTGAATAAAAAGCTGAGTCATGGTTTGGTTTCCTCTTATTCCTTTGCTGACTCATTTCTTTTAACAAGAAGCTTTTATAGGAAAGCATGTGCTGGATTTAAACTTACCCCCTTTTGTCTCATTCAGCTCTGAACTCCTGCAAGAGAGAGAACAACAGAAGTGTCTCAGCAACGCGAACACAAACACACGGGTCCAAAAATGTAATCAATATGACACGATATCTGCTGTCGGCATGCACTGGTATTCAATCATTACCTTGGCAAAGTGTCCAAATCCTGATAGAGTCTGTGGATCATCCGACTTTCTGCAAATGTCACTTGTTTCTTCATGTTGGGGAGACGTGCACACTCACACAGGTATCCTCTGTGCCGGCAGCAGCCAGTTTAACTCCAGTTTGACACACTGAGGTCAGTCCAGATAATTAACTCGCTGTCTGATCTCACTCAGGACCACAGGGACCGGAGGGTGTGTCCTTTCCCGTGAAGCTCCAGCTGAAAAGAGGAAAAACACCAAACATTTAAGTCAGAGTAAAGTGACGTTGGAGTTTTTTTTTAATGTTAATCGATGTGCAGTGTTGCATCATCTGAAAAATGAAAGAATGAATAAATGTTTGTGGAAAAGTCTGTTCACTAATCTGGTTCTTTGTTTTTCAAATCACACACAAACAAGTCTGCAAAAGTTCAAATACAGAGTTCATACAATTAATCTTAAATGTTGTTACTGTGTTCATTAAAATCAGCTGCTGAGTTCAGGACAGTGTCAGGATTATGTAATCAGATTACAGAAAGTTATTAACTATAATGAAAAAATGCTGAATTCGATTGTGAAATATCCATCCATCATCCGTGACCTCTTATCCTCATCAGGGTCAGCTGACTGAGCGAGAGGCGGGGTACACCGTGAACGAGTCACCAGCTCGTCACAGGACACACGGAGACAAACGACCATTCACACTCACACCTACGGGCATTTTAGTCACCAGTTAACCTGTTGAGGTCTTTGGCCTGTGGGAGGAAGCCGGAGAGAACATTTGAATATTTTTCATGATAATCAATAATCTGTTAAGATCTCACAAACCCAAAGCATGATGGGACTGTAGAGGCCGTTTTCATTGTCATACATACTGAACCTCGACACAAACCGCTCTGCGTCCGCTCCTTCGAATGCATCAGCCAATGGTGAAGTGACATCTGGCTCAATGAACTGTTGAACTGAAGTCAGCCAATGAGATTCACTTATCTCTTCACGCCTGCCGTGTTGGTTTGTTGGGTTTGAAGGGAACATCCGGCCCTCCTGAACTCTTCCACCATCCATCCACTGGATGGGTGGATGGATGGGTGGGTGGATGGATGGGTGGGTGGATATCCCCGGGCTCTCCGTGTGCAGGCAGTTGGGAATATCCCTCTGAAATTCCTAACCCCTCTGTCTCTCTAAGAACGAAGTGCATATTTCAGATTTGGTCACACAAACGCACAACAACACCTGAACACGTGATGACACGCCCATTCGACAGCTATTAATACACACATACCTGCAGACACAGGTAAACAATCACTCCCATTCACTTTCCCATTGGCTGCTGCTTCCTGCTTTCAGGTTAACAAACAAAGATGATGCAAGGTTAACCTTTGAGACTGTAACGGTGATAAACAGTTGACTATTGCATTGTTTTAGTGACTGACTGACATGTAACCGGTTCATCTGCTCCATGATTTACTTTTAGCCTTAAGTCAACTTTAAGTTTTATTTATTTAGCTTACACGCTGCTCAGGTTTGACCTTAAAGTTGTACAGTGATTTTGCATTAACTCATGAACTGTTAGTTACTTATTCTATGACAAAAACATCTTGTAAACAAAGTACAGTCATTGTTAGTAACATTAGCATTCATTGGGAGTCGTGTTTGTGTCCATAAGATCCAACGTTCACGCTCATTTTGGCTCTGGTTTCATCTCTACCAACTGTTTACCAAAACAATATGCTGAAAGACACTAAAAGACCTGACGACAATGCCAGACAATCTTCTGTTTTTCACATATGAAGATTATTTCTAACATATTTGAGACATAGCAGCTTTCATTCACATCACTGACAGATGAGAAGCTAAAAGTTCTGGAACAATCTGAACTTTTGAGTTTAGTATACAGTTTCATGTTTCACGAGTCACTCCTCCCGACATCACAGCTGATCAGTATTATGAGTTTGTGTTTTAGACTCTGCAACGGACCAGAAGTGAAAGCAGCGGAGCAGCAGCAGGTTTTCAGTCTTCCATCTGTGTCCCAGGATGAACTCAGGCACGGTGCCGAGTGTACGTCAGCCCCCTTCACTGTAAACTCTGAATCCCAGGCCGTCCTGTACTGAAATATCTCTCATCCCAGTTAGAAGTTGAAGCAGTTGGTGGACTTTTCCCAGCAGAATTTTGATTTGTCGTTAGTTGTTCATTAACAAATTGAGATCATCATTCATTTCATTATCTACAGCTGTCAGTCACTCAACATGTTTCTGTGAAAAAAGGCTGGATGATGCTGGCGTGGTGGGACTGTTGTTAAGGTTGGATTTAGGTTTGATTAGCCAAACAGGAGCAAGATTAATTCAAAGAGTTTGATAACAGAGGAATGTGCAGGGCTGACCTCAGTGGTAAGCGGAGATTTCCTGAAGCTCAGAAAGAAACAGAGCAAATCCAAAAAAGGAGTTACCACTGTCTGCTCTGCACCGTCTGCACGCCGAGCTGGGCTGACTGCTGTTGGACTAGTCAGTGATATTAGCTGCTGCTGGGTCCGCTGCTGCTGACCTGGCCGATGTTTGCAACCTAGCTAGTATAGAATAAATACTCGAGTACAGCTGAACATATTTACCACAGTGGGATTACACTCTGAAGCTTCAGTGATCTCTGATCAGTGCTGCTTTAAAGGCTGCAGGAGGCGATAAGTTGAACAGGTGGAAGAGGAACAGGTGATGAGGTCACCGGGCAGGTGAGAGGGAAACCTGGAGGCCACGCCCAGCAGTGACACACACACACACACAGACACACATACGCACGCACACAGACAGACACACAGACAGACACACACACACAGACAGACACACACACACACACACACACACACACACACACACACGCACACACACACAGACACACATACGCACGCACACAGACAGACACACACACACACACACACACACACACACACGCACACAGCTTTCACTTTACCAGGGAGAGCAGCAGCTCGAGGAAAGCGAAAGCTGTGAAGGGAAATCACCTCAGCAGCATTTATAAGGGATCACAGAGCTGCCGGACTTGCAGATGGAACACTAAACTCTGAGAGATGGAGGGCGAACGTGTGCTGATCAAATCCACGTTTAACCGTCCAAACAAGGTGAAGGAAATGTTGAAATCTGTGGTGAAGACTGACAGCAAGAGGTGGAAACTCGGAAGGAGGAAACCTCGGAGGGCTGACAGGAGACTTTTAATAGAGAACAACAACAATGAAACATGCGATGGTGAGACATTATTATTATTAATATGTTCTGCGCATATGCATCAGTTTGCCTGTCCTGTTGCATTTTAACAGTTGAAATGAGGTCACTGAGTCCAAGCTGGTAAAATGTAAATGCTGTTTTCTGATGTGTCAGGATGTTAAAGATTATAAAGTATCAACCAACAAAACGACACAGCATGTTTTAGGAGCATTTCAACATTATAAAGCTCAGATATGAAGCAGATTTGTGTAAAAACTGTGGATTAATGTGCTCAGATTAAAGTGTTGGATCAATTCCTCTGACCAGATCAAACTGGTTTGGCTTCATGGGAGTTCTAGGGATTCCCGAATCCTGAACAGATACTGTATGTAACCTCAGGGAACGCTGTGCAGGGAGCTCCCACTACAGCTGAGCATGAAATATGATCCGCGGCATGTGTAACCTCATTAACAGCTCTGATATGACTCAGTGTAAAAACATGCTGGGCGGCCAGGAACTCAATGAGTGAACCTGGAATCATGAAATGTAAAGTCATGAGTGAAATTTAACAGGTGTATAGGTCTCCTCGAGGAGTTTGGTTTTAGTAACATGAAAAGTTTCTTTGTGTTCGTTCACAGGGTTCAACGGGCGTGACAACCCCGTGGCTCAGAACAACTTCAACACCCAAGCAGAACAGCGCCTGCAGACTGTGGAGGAGGAGATCAACTATGAGGCATTAGCCGAAGTCCTACGAGTCTCCCCTGACGTGTCTGAGGGCGGATCTTCCTCAATGAAGGCTGTTCGCCTCATACAAAGTTCTGTGTCCCAGAACCTCCCAGAGCCGCCAGCAGACCTGGACCAGAACCTTCAGCAGCACCTGTTCAAGGTGCAGGAAGCTGTGTGCAACGAGCTCGTGAGGCTGTGTCCACTGTTGGACACTAAGGGGCTGATGGACTGTCTGTTTGATTGCTACCATCGTCAGACATTTCATCACCTCAGAGATCTGCTCCAGAAGGTCCACAGCTCCCAGAACTGTCTTGTGCTGATGAAGTGGGTCCTACATACATATCCAAGGTAACAGTTCAACACAGCACAGCCATGAAGGGTGCAGATGTTTTTTCTCACGTTGACCGACTGTGTTTTCTGTAGCACAGTATGAGAGACAGAGGTGAAACCTGCTGCTGCTCTGATTTTGGTGTTTTTGGTGCTTGCAGTTCGGAGCTGCTCGGTCATCCCGACCTTCAAAGAACTGACCCCTTAAAGAAAGTCGACTTGCTGCTGAACCAAGAATGGGTCCAGAAAGCGAGCGGCAAACTGCTTGATGCTGTGAAGGTAAGAATATTAACCTACATTGTTCGGCTTCATGCTCTTAACAGAATTCCCCCTCTGGGGATCAATAAAGGTTTATCTCATCTCATCATGACTCACGAGGAAATAACTGCAAGGGGAAAGTGCAGCGTCAAAATATGTGTTTGTAGGAACGTGAGACAATGCTGCATTAAAACCGGTCTAGTCTTGTGCTGAGGGTAGTTAGTTAAATCTCTTTTAACTTTCCTTGGGCGAGATTCATTGCAGTCTCCACCACTAGGTGTCAGCAAACATGCTTTCCAGGCCTTTTCTCTCACCTTGTTTCTCAGTATAAGTGATGCACACACACACTAACACACAGTTTAAGTGTGTATAATCCCAGAAAATGCCATATTTCCACTGAAACAGCTTTTTCAATTTGTAGTTAATCCTAAATGCTACATCTTCATCTGTGTCTGTTTTGTGTCCGCAGAAAGAGGTCAGAGCGTGGCTGGAGAAAATCCTGCAGACTGAGAAAAATCAGGAAGATTCTGATTGTGAAGAAGCTTTTGTTGGATTTTACGTGGACACCATTCAGGTAAAGAACAGGAGGCTGTAGCAGCAACTTCAGACCTCTGGACAGCTGCTAACGTGATAACTTTATAAAATGTTTTTCTATATTGGTTATATTTTTCTTCTTCTGTGTGAAGTGCATTGAAGCCGTACCCAAAGAAGCCCAAAAAATCAGCTCAAAGCTGTCTCTCGACATCCGGGCGGTTTGTTTCCAAGAGCTGCTGACGTTTCTGAAGAGGTGAGAATCCATTTTTACTTTAGGAATAGCTGATAAATAAATTAAATAATTTGAATTTTGAGATTTGATCATGAAGCTCTAAGTTGAACTTACTTACTCTGCATGGTTCGGCTTGTAGGTACTCCACTGAGCAGGCAGAGGTTCTTGGAAAAAAGGCCAAACTGGACAAACCAGAAATGATCCCCTTCTTCAAGACTTTGACCACCTGTAGTGAAATCAAGTGAGTATTTCAGCACCTTTGTCTTCAGTTCAGTTTAAACTTGTCATTGGTTTGAAAACGTGTATAATGAAAACTCGCCATTAAAACAGACGATGCAAGATAAAATACACGAATCACCACAGGATATTTACAGTTAAAATACTATAAGGAAATCAATATGATGACAAAAGACAATAACAAGTCTTCTTTATGATACATCATGTTATTTTCTCTCAGGCGCCACGTTCAGACAGCTGAAGTCGTCAAAGGATGCCACCTTGAGGAAATTCTGGAAACGCTTGAAAACCTGGAGGATCGTACTTTGACACTTCTGAGGCAGATTGTAGCAGACATGGCCGAGGTAGCTGCTCAGCTTGATTCTTATATTTGAAATTCTTACATTATGGATACATTTATATGTTCATCATCAAGTTCAATCTGACAGATTTATTTTTCTGTCCCACAGAGGAACCTCAAGACTTACTTCAAAACAGAGAACAAGCATTTCTTCCTCTTGATCGTCCTGATAAAGACGTATTTCGCCAAGGACTTCAGTCAGGATGTAAAAACGGTTTGTGGAATAAAAAGATTAAACATTCGCTGCAGTAAAGACTCAAATCTTTTTTAACTTAAAGATTTAAAAAATGTACAAAGTTTGAACTGCCTGTCTACTAAAAGATTAAGACTTAAATACTTCATGATGTTCTTCTCACAGAGAGTGATGAATGAGGTCTACAAACTCATCAGCCACATTTACCTCAAACATCTCATTCGAAGCAGCCTGAGCAAACTGACCAAGCGCTGGAGTCCCAACGTCGGACAGACGGTCACTGAAGATGCTGAGCTGCTTCACAACACCATGTCCGAGCTGGTGAGATCAGCGTTGTTGTTGGTATTAGTCAGACTTGTCTGTTTGTTCCCCATTATGAGCTCCTGTGTGTCTCTGTGTGTCGTGTCAGGCTCCTGGTGTCCAGCGCTGCAACCTCCTGCTGCTGACAATCAAAGAGCTGCTCGAGTGTCACAGCGTCGCGGCTGTCCAGCTCACAGTTGCAGGCATGCAGAAGGATTGTCCCACATGGAGGTAAATCATTCTCATGATGCATAAGAAACATGCGTCCATCTATATAGATATAATATATGCAGCTGTTGTATGTGACCAGTTAACTGAGCTGCATGACAAACTATTGCTGAGGGGCTGTTGGGGTGGAGTTTGCATGTCTCTAGTCCAGACACATGCATGTTCAGGTTCATTGGTGACTCTAAGTCGCCCACAGGTGTGAATGGTTAATTGATGACTCGTCCAGGTGTATCACACCTCTCAGTGAGGATGAGCAGTTGGCTACATCTAGTGTCCATTAGAGGAACTGCATCTGACGAGCTTCTGGTTGTTTTGTCTAGAGAGGACCAGGATCTCCTGCCTGCGCTGCTGAAATGGAAGGGCCTCTCTGGACGGAAGGTTAAGGAGGTGCTGAACATCCTCCCCAGGCAGCAACCCAGACCCAGACTCATGTCATGTTTCTCCTGGCTCTTCTCTTGTGTCAGACCGACCACAACAAGCAGAGAAGAGGACGCGTCTGACTGTTGAAGAAGTTCTGGAGACTTTCGATGAACTTTTTAGATCCGCTGAATCCTGTTAAACTCGGTTACTGCTTCACTTCGTTTCTCAAATCCAATCTGGATAGACAAAGAGAAGCTGAAGGTTATGGATATTTTTAGCTATGAGACGAAGGTGATTAAGGTGTTTGGGCATGTTTGTGAATATGGATATTGGTTGAGGGAACATTAACAATGTTTCGGGATGTTAACAGTGTTAACGGTAACACATGGGAAGATTTTTCTCGTTAAGCTCTGACAATCAAAAGCACAAGCAACCATTTAAAGGGAATTAATGGAAGGAGACTTTGTTTGTTCTGTCATGAAGTTTTCTTTGTTTCAAATGTTCCGTTTTCTTCTCTGTTACATGTTTTCATTTGCTTTGAGTAGCAGCAGTACTTAAATATACTAAAGTTAAATTATAAACACTGATGGAGATGCACTCACTCTGTCCATCATGTTTGTATTTAATATTATTTATTATTTTTTATTTATTTATTTATGTGTCATTTTCTACAAACATTCCAGTAAATTATATAAAATCAAAGTTTACTGAGATTCTTGTCTTTAGTTTCTTTGGAAACATTTCTGAATCAAACTTGAACTTGTTTTTATTTATTTTTTTTACCTGTTTCAGTGAATGTGTGACGTACTTTATGATTTATTTATCTTCTAAGCAGAGATCTATAAGTACACCAATGACTGTGATTTCCACATGTGAACTTTAAGGATTCATTCCACTGAAAGCACACGCTGTATTTTTTCTGTGACTGTATTGATTTACTGCAGTGTCATATGTTACACACAGTAAACAGTGTAATGAATAAATTTCACTATGATTCAATAAATAAATTTTAAAAACTGTTTTTGGCTTTTTTGTTGCACCACCAGATGGAGACTAACATCACTGTATCAAAATGGGGCTTGATGGGAAATATTTCATAACACTGACTCATACAAGCAGCCCGAGGATCCACAACATAGGAACAATTCACAATCCATACAAGAGTCAGACCAACAGACGGGTCAACGTTAGCGCCGCACGGCTAACAGACTGAGACTGAGCACGGACGTTTGTAGAGCAACTCTGAGGGAGGAAAACAGGCTGGACTCCATGAATCAATGCAATAGATGCAGCATGTTCCTGAAAAGTGACATAACACAGAAATGAATAACTTCACTCTTACATGAAGAAAAGTCAGAGCAGCTTCCACACTAATGTGCAAACGATGAAAAACAACAGACAGGAATAATTCTGATGTTTCAGGTAGTAACACAGAAACACTCACATTAACACTGACTCTGACTGTGACTCTGAAGAACCACGAGTCTGAGGAGAGGCCACTGCACGAGATTATTATTTGGATGCAGTTGTTAACGGTGTCTGTCACTTCAGTGAACGCCTCATTCATCCCGTCCTCTGTCGACGGCCCAGCACAGAGATGATTTTGACTTGATCACCTGACAAACAGCCTGTTTGCTCTCTGATCTGGCTTACATTGGTCAGTTTGGTGTTTAATCAGTGACATGTCTGCTCTGATTTGGATGACATGCGTTAGAGTGCAGGATATTGTGTCTTTATTGCTGATTTATTGGTTCTATTGTTGTTTGTTGTGTCATTTCCACTGGCTGCTCCCCAAATCGCCCCGTGGGGACAGTAAGGATGACTTTGGACACATGTCTGTCTGTCTTTCTTTCAGAGCTCGTCGTCAAACAAAACTGAAATTTGAGAGTCATGTCAGTCATGGTATGTTCAGTCGTCCTGACAACAGGTCGGCATCAGCGTCTGAGTCAGGGGCCGCCAGCAGGAAAGCACTGAGCCTTTCCAGCAACCACCTTCCAGTCAATGCTTGGCCTGATCCCCAATACTATTTACCGCCAGTGGCTTTAATGAGTTTCGCTTCCTTTGGGTTGTTTGCCTGAGCACATTGTCCCTCTTTCACAGAATCCAAACACAGACAGTCCCAGACTCTGATGCATGAAACGCCCACATCCTTTCCCTGCCATGAACGACTGCAGTTATTACCCAGAAATAATAAGCTGGAAACACCTCAGCCCGCTGCGTACAATCCCTTATTCCCACACAGAGCGTCAATGATTTCCCGGCATTGTTCGAGATGCTGCTCGCTGAACACGCTTTGAACAGGCCTGTCAGTGGCTTTAATTCCCCCCCAGTGAAGCATTCATGCAGGATCAATATCACTACAAGCCCTGACCTCTGACTCAAAAACACTCTGAGTGAAACTTGTTGTTTTTAACCTTGCAACTGTTGTTACAAGGTTGGCGAAGGAATACAGTGTCCACACGCTCAATCCATGGTGCCCACATTCGTAGTCCCCTGAGGATGAATTGTAATCACTGTGGTGATCTTCTGACTGCATCTGCGCCACCAGCAGCTCATTGGATGGATTGACAGAACACTTTATACTGTCAGTGGTTGGCATACAGCATACTGTTAACTTGTAGCTGATGTAAATGTCCAACATGTCTTTTAGAAAATCAAACCACACAAATGAGTTCATAAACTTAACTTACATTTATTACATACTCAACAACAACAACAACAACATGTACATCAGATGTGAAACAAACGTGTAAAACTATAAATTTAAGTTAAAAGTTTCACTCTTTATTGCACGTATGAAAACGACTCAAACACTGATTTAATATAAAAATATATTCACTACCTGCCTCTCATTCACAGCTGCAGTCCAAAGCACCGTGTTTACCAGCAACAATGTGAGCTTAATATTTACATTCTTACAGTATCAAAACTCTTTTTTACAGTCAGACGATATTTTTCCTCACACACTGAGACAGACGGTCTGCTCATCACACTCTCACACTACAACCAGACCTTCAGCCGACTTCACAGAGACTGAAACGAGGAGAACTCAACGTGTGCGGCTCATCGGACTTGAACCGCAGAGAAAAACGGTCGAGTGGCGACGCAGCTGGGTTCCTTCAGAGCGTCCGTCAGAGTCTCTTTGACGTTTCTCCTGTCGGCTTTGGACAGGTTGGTCTTGAGTTTGAGCAGAGCCGAAACGTGTCTCTCACTGTGAGAAAGGACAGAGGCAAAGGTTAGAAATCAACATCTTCGTCCGAACAATATAACATTAAAACATCTGAACTGAAAAAAGTGGAAGTGAAAGACGGATGGTGATTCAGACTTCCGTAACAAGAGTAGTATATTGGGTAAATTGTCACAGCTGCGTTTAATGAACTGAAAGTGGATGTAGTGCTGTGATGTGTTTGGAGCTACAGTTGTAGATCTCCGTTTAACTTTGGACTGTTTTAATCATATCTAATAAAAACTGATCAAAGACAGAACTAAAACTGATCGACGTGTTCTTAAATGAAAAACAAAACCTGTGTGACTCCCTGTGAAACCACAGCTCCTGTGTCTGAAGGTTTAGAGCCTGGGTTCACCATCTGGTGTTAATTAAAGACTTGAAACAGACTAGGACTTAAGACTAGATGGTTACTGTTTACTGAGCTCTGTTTCAGTTTACTACAGGATGTTTATTGGGTCGGATCCAGACAGGATCAAACGAGCCGCTGCAGGCTGGGTGGCCGCTGCTCGCTCTCCGCCTCAAACCACCGGACACAAACTAAACTAAACTTCTGTGTGTTTCTATTTTGCAGCTTGATTTTCAGTCAGACTCAGATTTAGAAGCTGCTTCGGCCTCGGTTCCAGTTGGTGTCACGGCTCTCTTACTGACTGTCGACTGCTTGAAAAACTGGCAGAGTCACAGCACGTCTACTTTTAGCTCGTAATATCATCCTCCAATCAAGAAACATCTGAACACACTCATTTTCATTTCCTGAGGACCCTCCGGCTCCGAGGTCTGTCTGTTTTACGCTCTCTCTAAACGTACATAAAGCACTCACTGACTCATCACCGACTCATTTATCAGGTTAGACGCAGCAGACGTCTCAGTGAAACATGCTGTTTACAGTTCAGTGAAAGGAGTTACTCCAAAGTGCAGAGAGGTTACCTGAGGTCAGGGTAAGCAGATCCCAGTGAGACTACTTGCATCTGTATCGCGGGGAGGTCTTGGAGTTTCAACACTTCTGCAATCGTGGTCAGGATTTCCTTTAACCACTCCTCCGTTGATCCCTGCGGAAACGAGAAAGTTACATCACTGCAATCTTTTGTGGAGTTTTACGCTGGACTTCCCCTCGATCACACTCCGTAGTCAGTCACTCCATATGTTTAATCATGAGTTTGATTCTCACCATGCTGGCAAATAAACTGTGCAGACTCTCTGCGTTGTCTCTCATGGTGTTGTAGGCCTTCAGCTGCACCTCCTTGTCCTTCAGCTTGTCTCCTCTCAGCAGCCTCTTCACATACTCCACTGTCACCTCCTCGTACAGCTGGTCGGTCAGCTTCTGCAATCAGAAACATGCGTTCAGTCATGTGTTTCAGACTTTTGAAGCTATCACACGGCGTACAGGTCGCATTTTGAATGTATTTTCGGACGTCTTCAGTCTACCTGGTGACAGGACTCAGTGGAGCCGTGGAGATCCTGAAGCTCTTCTTTGATGCCGTCCAGCAGCTTCTTAAACGTGGATTTATTCAGCCAGTCGCTGGTTCCCACCTTGCGGTAATGTGGCTGCAGCAGGTACAAACATGATGCATCAGACAGCGCGTTCATCCACAGAAGATACACTTCAAGTCTGTCTGTTACTGTACTGCAGAAACACCTTCCCTTCTCTGTCTGTCCTCAACATGAAGAGGTACGTTTAAAATCAGCTCACAGATATTTTAAGGCCTTCTCATTCCTTTAAACAGCCGCTCACCGGAGGAAATCTGACTGAGACTATTTTCAGCGGTGGATTAATCCACATTTGCTGCTGTGCTGATATTAGTGGCAGCAGGACGTGAAGTGTGTGTGGGACAGAGCTGAGGTGCAGCTTTTTTAGGGAAGACGGAGCTCTGTGACACAGGAGCAGGCTTCGATGCTCTGAATACTTGTCAGCAGTTTAATTTGATGTTGGTTTGGGGCTTTTCATTGATAAACCTACCTTCAGGGCCTCGTGGATCGGTTTTAATAGATACGCGTGGGCCGTTTGTTTCATGTCGGACAGAACAAGCAAACAGATTTCCCGCACATCATTTGGGAACAGATGGCTCTTCTTTTGGAGGACGTCGCTGCAGACAGAACACAGACGTCACGTTAGCACACGGCGGGTTTAAAGCCGTCCTCCATGTTCAGACGTCACAGATCGTACCTGAACTGCTCGATGCAGCCGAGGTTGGCCTTGACGAACGGCTTGCTGGTCGGTTTGTTTTGCTTGATGATGTCGTTGTGGAAGTTCCTGAACCTGCAGACGTGGGAACAGTGTGAGTAGCGCTGCAGCGTTAACGGGTCAACATGCCTCGTCATGAAAACTCATCAGTTACCTCTCTATGAAATCTTTCAGCTGGCATGTTATGTTCTGCGCCTTGCGCCGATCTCCAACGACTTTTTCAGCTGAGGTCACCATGCCGTTGATGAGCTAAGGACAGACGGAGGATGCAGATTAATGAGAGAGAACATTTCCTGTGCAGAGCGCTGCGTGTCATTTTAACTGTGTGTTTAGTTTCACAGACAGTTTCCCTCATAAAGAGCAAACTGAAGCTCTGACCGCAGGTTTCTAACGCGTGACCTGGAACTGACAGCGGATTACTTTTTATAAATAATAGTGCTTTTTATAAAAGCACTATAAATAATAATTATAAATAATAGTGCTTTTATAAACAAAAGTGCATATTCCTTCCTGGATAATCAGTTTATCAAAGTTTTGACAGTTTGTTTCCTCTCTGGTGGGAAACAGGCTGAAAGAGGCAGGAAACTCCTCCTGTTTTTTAAATGACAAAAGACGGCCATAAAAATTAATTTATGAGATATTAGAAAAAAGAAGATTTCATGTGTGAAGACTTCAGCTCTGTTTTTGGTCTCCACCAACTCCTGAGGAAAATATCTGGCTCTGTGTTCATCAGCTGGTCTCTGTGACACTGAAACAAAGTTAACTAACCACTGAGCTGAACTCACTATAAAGGCCGAGTGGCGCTACATGCTACACCTCTCACAGCGCCTGATGCCGTACCTGAATGACGTCGTAGGCCACATTGCCAACGAAGCAGCCGTCCTCTTTTTTCGGCATCTCTCCTTTATCCCATCTCTCCTTCGCTTCCTCCAGGACGCGACCGATGTACGTCGTCAGCTCGTCCTGAACACACGACGACACACTCCTGTCACTTAATGTCCTATTTTCTAAGGATGACTCTATCATTTAGATTTTGATGTTTCTTGTGACCTAATGCTGATGCTTCAGATCAAATAACAAAATATGGGACTGTTGTTTCAGACCGTGCATGGTGCTGAATCAGATCAGTGAAGGTTTGAGGAGCAGCAGCTCAGGTTACCTTTTGCTTGTTCAGGTACTGCTCCTCCAGAGGTTCCAGTAAATCTTTAGGAAGCAGCTTTCCCAGCAGCTCAGTGTCGATCTCAGCGGCCAGCTCTGGCTTCTGAAGGAGTCTGACACAGAGAAGATCTTTGTTACCACCTCCAGATATTTGAAGGGTCAAGGTTAATCATATTGAATACTAGTCTTAGAAACAGGATCATGACTTCCACTTGTTTTTTTAGCGCTCATCGACAGGCAGCAACTTGTCTCCAGTGAAAGGTGTGTGCACTTGATTGTATTTTGTAACCAAACCTGTCTCCACACCTCACCAAACCTCATGACTCAGGGAGGGTAATAAAATCATGAAGGACAGACTTTAAAGAAAATATTCTAGAAACCACACTGTCTCCAATCTTAAAGATAGTTGTTGAGAAATCTTGGCGTTATGGGCCATGTTTGGTTCCTGCTACCACCAGGACAAGAGTAGGACAGATGCAGGACTGTTCTGAGGTTCTGAGTCAGGACTTACTCTGGATAAAACTCGTTGACCCAGCGCAGGATGATCATGCAGTCACTGTCACTCAGGACGAACTCTGCAATCTTCCTGACTCTGGCGCCGAAGCTCTCGTGGTACAGCTTGGCGTATAAATGACAGATGTCCAGTTTGGGAGGGTAGCAGCGCTTCACCACGTCCACCACCCACAGCAGGTCGTCCTTCAGCTGCCGGCCCATGCTGGTGATGTCTGTCTGGATGGAGGACCTCCTTCCATTTTCAGCGACTGGCATCGAGGGGTTGTCCATGCGCACCTCCACCAAGCAACGCAGCGTCGAGTCGTGGCGCTTTTTCCAGCTGGTGTGTCTCCATGCTGGTGGTTTCCTGTCCCTTTGTCTCCACAGCTGGTCCTGCTCCATCTCCTGGCTGATGGCCTTCACAGCCGATGTCAAAGCCTCGATGTTAATGTCACCAGAGAGAGACTGGCTCAGGGTCTGTAGCACAAGAGCTTCCAGGGTTTCGTAGTCTGCAGCAAGCTTGTTTACTTCCTTCTCATTGCATGCCTCAGCTTCATTCCTCTCCCCGAGCAGATGCTCTTCAGCCTGGATCAGCAGCCTGCTGGCCTCAGAGAAGTGCAGAGCGTCAAGATGTTCCTCAAACGTGATGATTACTGAGGGAGAAAGCAGAGAGGAGGCCATGTTTGGAGATGTATTTACAGTGACACACCCTGACATGTTTACCTCTGTTTAACACGCTCAGATTACAGAAACATCAGATATTAGACTGACCCGACTCATCAGAGAAATGTAGCAACATTTTAAAGAATATTCTGACATTTTAAAGACCAAACAATGAAGAATAATCCTCCATTAGTTCCCTTTAACCTGAATCATAATATTCCCGTATTCACGTTTCAGTTAAATAATCTAACAGCTCACTATGTCTCGGTTCCTGAAGTCGTTTCTTCTTGTGAAAGCTCCACATATCATCATCATATCACTGTCTGACGGCTCTGATCAGTGAACTGACCTTCTCGCGGTTCTTCTTCCAGGACTGCGGCATGTCCATCGGTGGTGGGGCTGGTGCTGGCAGGAGTCGGACCTCCGTTGCCTCTGAAGAATTTGGGGAGTTTGAAGCGTCTCCCCCCCGCGGCAGCTCCGCCGCTCTGATTCGAGCGAAAGTTCTGCATGAAGCCTATCGACTCAGCCGAGCCGGACCGGACCCGCATCGCTTCAGAGCCAGAGAAAAAAGCCCAACAGCCCGAGAGAGACTCAGACGAAGCTGCGGAGACACAACACGGCCACAATCCATAAAGCGACCATCTGCACATGCGTTATTAGTGTGTATGTTCATGTAATCTAAGCTGCTGATTTTCAAAATTATTTAACACATTCTAGTTTTTTTTATAGCAGAAATAAATAAATAAATAAATAAAAAGAATATCCAACAACGCCACATCATCATCATCATCATCATCATGTTAGAGCTATGTCTGAGTTAAAGTTGATAAAAATGTTAAAAAGGAATAAATAATAAAAAACATCAACACATGCAATAAATAAAAAAATACTGTGTGAACGACAAAGGAAAGAAAATGAAATGATCCCAGCCTGCCTCCACATCAAATTCATAAAGTAACTGTAACTTATAGTAACTCGATCCGGACCTGTCTTTAAGTTTCTTTAAGTTTCTTTAAGTTTCTTTAAAGTTTCTTTAAAGTTTCTTTAAGTTTCTTTGAGTCTCTTTGTCTTTTTTGTCTTTCAGTCTCCCAGCTGCTGTGACTCAGTTACTCACCCTGATATCAGCCTCTGCTAATAATGCAGCTGCTGTGACTCCAGTCTATTTTAAAGCTGCAGACTCCTCCTATCTGGTGATGATGGTCGCAGTGGAAAGTCCACACACACACACACACACACACACACACACACACACACACAGGCACACTTTTTGCAATCTGGGTCACTTGTCTTTGGTTCAGAGTGAAATCTGATTGCATGGATTGTTATGAAAGTTTGTACACGCGTCCTCTAATGACTTTAGGGGAGCCTCTGATTTTTCCTCTAGCGCCACCAACAGGTAAAAAAAAGAATCAGGATTGTAAACCTCAAAACTAACGACACATTCCTGTCAGAGATACTTTCATACAGAGAAAGGTGAAGTTGTGGAACTTTTTATGTAATTTTGTTATGACGTGTGGAGCTGATGTTCAGTTTCATTATTAATGAATCTGCTGATTATTTTCTCGTTTGATGGCAGTTCTGTTCTGACAAATCTCTGCATCACGACCGGCAGGTCAGACTCAGTATCCTCAGTATTTCTGAAGAAACAGTTCCTCTGACGTCCACCTGAGGCTGGCTGCAGTGAGTCAGTCTCCATAAGTCCCCATGTTCAAATGTCCAACTTCACAGCAGAAATAAACAGGTTTACAGCCTGGTACGAAACAGCTTGCCGTCTGTCTTCATCCTCAAAAACATCCTGTCCAGTTTTAGAGCCTTAAATTTACAATACGTCATTTTCAGCTGCTACACATGAAAACAACAAAAGATGATGATGAAGGAATGGACGGGCAGAATATTGTTCACACTCTTGGATGTTAAAGTTTTATTCATGTTAGTTCATGTTGGTGTTTTTTTCAGGGGGTTAATGTGAGACAGAACTCACCAAAATCTGAATCATAGGTTGCACGTTTTTAGACATTTGAATGCAGAAGTGTTTTTTCAGCTTCACTCAGACGTGTAACTATAACTGACCCAGTCACCTGTCTTTGTGGACTGGAAAACCCAGACCTCCACATCTCATGGTTAACAAATGCTTTCACCAATCCCGCTTCCTGAAATGTGGCTCGGTTTATTTAATCGAGTACCTCTTGTGGTGAATAATAACTTGTGTGCGACCTGTTTCGTTTCCTTTTAATGCCAAATGTCTGCTTGATTTCTGCCAATTATGACTGCTCGATCCTTTCCAAACATGAACCAAGTCATTTTTGCACTGAATCTGTAACTACACAGAGAACACTCACAGCCCTGATTGGTTACAGGAAATAAAAACTTCTGATGTATTGTATATGGATTTATATGTCAGCTCTGTTTATCCACAGTTTTTTTGTTGGGACAGTAATATTACAGATGTGTCGCCTCCAGCTGTTGGTCGTGTTGTAGAGGAGGTCCTCTCTGAAGAGCTGGAGGTCTTCAGGAGGTCTGTGAAGGTAGAGAGGGACGCCCCTGATCTGTAGGAACTGGTAGGACGTTCCACTAACGGGAACAACAGATGAGAAAAGTTTGGGTTGCCCCGAGTGAGCCAGGTGTGGTTCATTAGAGGAAGTACTGAGGTAGCCACATCCTAAAACATATCCTGCTTTATCGCCTCTTCTAATCTAAATGGAACTATAATTTAGGAAGGAAGCCGTCAGGTCATGAACTGTCCGAGAAGTCTGCTCATCTCACCATGAAGCTCAATACAATCAGTTTCTGTTGCAGCCAATGGAGAAAAACGTGCAGGTCTTTGAATAGTGATGCATCAATATCATTAGTTCAGTCTCAGTATTGCATTAAACTGTGCAGAGGTGCCTAATAAAGTGGACACTGTAAATAAACAGAATCAAATGACAAAATAAAATAAAATTAAATGAACAACTTTGCTGTTTTTGTGTGAACGGACGAGAATGTTTGTTTGCTTGAGTTTGTGCTGTTCATTGTCTTTTATGATCATTTCTAACGTCTGTTATAATCTGTTATCCATAAACCGTGCTGATAAATGTAATAACCTGTGCTACACAGAGTTTTTCTTACCTTCTGCTCTGCAGCATCTGCAGGGAAAACAGCTCGATAGCCTCGATAACATCGCTCCTGAAGGCAGAAAGACTCAGGTGAGCAGATTTCATCCGTCTGAGCTGCGAGTGAAACGCTGTGAGAAAGAGACGCAGACGAGACATTTGATGTCAGGATGTTGGTTAAAGCGTGACCTATGCATTGACGTGCTGCACCTAAACACATTTCCTCTGTGAATTCATGATGTGAGAATCAACGCATGGGTGCTTTCAAAAATGACTTTCAAAAAGACTTTCAAAAAGTCTCTCACACTGCAGACGAGCTGTTATTTCAGAAGCTTCTCAGAGCGATTCAGAAATGCTGTAATATCATTCATCCTGTTTTTAGAGGGTAAATAAATTTAAAGTATAAACCTCAGAATACACAGATCCAAAACAAAGCCTTACCTCTCACAGCACCTCACACAGCTGAATATAGTTCACACTTCAGGTACTACAATTAAATTTGGGAACAGCTTTCACTTCCGTAAAAAATGGCCCCGGCCTCTACTTCTATTTGTTAGATAACAGGGTCTCACACACCTTTATAAATAGGCAGGATTGTTTCCAGCACTTCCCATACTGCAGTACAAGCAGCTCACTTCAGTTAAAAGCTGACGATAATCTCTCAGACCGGCACAGAAAGACAGAATCTGCTGCACAAACTGATCCAACAGGAGAGTCACAGAGACGTCTAACAGAGCCTTCAAGTAAGACTTTGACAGTTCTGGTCTTACGTCCAAGAATGAGATGAGAACATACAACCACCTCTGCCCAAAACAAGGTCCAAATGAGAGAAGTGACTCAGGTACCAACCAGAAAGGATGACACCCAGAATGACTAAGGTCCAGTGGAGCTTCTGAGTGCAGCTCAGCTGTGTAATTCACTGATTCTCTCAAATCAAAGAAGTTTAATGTCCTTCCTCAAAGAAACAGACACGAGCGCAGGTGCTGGTGTTGGTCCGTCTGAAGGGCAGCCAACAGGAGGTGCCAAAAACCGCCAGTCCTCGAGTGGCTGCATGAGGCTGGTTGCAGAAGTGAGAAGTCTCCATAAGTCCCCATGTTCAAATGTCCAACCTCACAGCAGAAATAAACATGTTTACAGCCTGGTACGAAAAACAGTTTTATAATTAGCTGAGAGTTGGGGCGGCGCTTTTGCACAATTTTATGTTTATTGGCCGCCTCTGAATTACAGCAGCAGCAGCTCTCCTTCTGCCTCTGATTTGCAAAGCGGCTTCACATAGCCGCCACCACTGTCACCACTTCTAAACACACAGTTAACCTGAGTGTTAAGTGTGTCCCTTCATGTGTGGGTGTCATTGAACAAACCCTTTAACACCTCAGTCAGTGATTTATTTCCACTGTTTGAATCTGACTCATAAATCCACGGACAGACTGAGGAGTTTGATTCACAGATGGAAAATCAGCTGTTGACAAATGAATTAGCTGTTCTGGAACTTTTGGTGCAATCACATGATCTTCATCAGCAGATGGAGTCTGGTCAGATCCAGTCATGGAGTTGTATTTGAGTTATTTTTCCTTTTTTCCGTCAGCTGGCAGGTGTCTCATGTTTACCGTGTTCAGTGTGTTGGTTCAGCAGCAACCTCCATGAATCCAACATGTAAGTGCTGTGATCGTAGGAGGAGTGACTCTGAGGCTCAGGAGGTCACCATGACTGAAGTTCTCGTCTCCAGACTGAAGACTCTGAGAAACATCCCAAACAAACCAAGACTATACTTTCAGGGATCATTTCTTTAGTTGTTGACTTGAGAAATGTGTTTCTAAAGAGTTTGGTCTCGCTGCCCACGATGAAGAGTTCAGATGTTTCCTTCAGAGCAGGAAACTGGTGGGAAGACTTTGTTTCTTCTCCACTGTTGAAGACTGTTCAGTGTTTCTCAGTGAGACTCTGATGGAGGAAACATGATCTGAGTGGTTTCTTTATGTTTGTTGGAAAATCTAAAATCTGTTTACTTCTTCCAAACAGAACAGAGACGAACAGAAACTTTAAACTTCTTTGTCATTAATTTGGAGTTAATCAGCAGAAGAAGTTCAGTGGACACATTTTAATTTTCATTTTACTTCTTGGATGTGTCACACTCATGAAGTGAAGTCTAAATGAGGTTGTTAGTGCTCAGAGTTTGGTAAACTGAACTCTTCTGCTGATTAACTCCAATTTAATGACAAATGAAGGTTCAGTCATGGACAGTTCTCCTTGAATTTAAACCTGAGAACGTCTCTGTTCTGTTTGGAAGAAGTAAACAGATTTTAGATTTTCCAACAAACATAAAGAAACCACTCAGATCATGTTTCCTCCATCAGAGTCTCACTGAGAAACACTGAACAGTCTTCAACAGTGGAGAAGAAACAAAGTCCTCCCACCGGTTTCCTGCTCTGAAGGAAACATCTGAACTCTTCATCGTGGGCAGCGAGACCAAACTCTTTAGAAACACATTTCTCAAGTCAACAACTAAAGAAATGATCCCTGAAAGTATAGTCTTGGTTTGTTTGGGATGTTTCTCAGAGTCTTCAGTCTGGAGACGAGAACTTCAGTCATGGTGACCTCCTGAGCCTCAGAGTCACTCCTCCTACGATCAGTGACGAATGAAACGCCTCAGTAACCTGCAGAAAACACTGCTGTTGTTGGAACGTATTCTAGTGAATTGAAGAATCAAATCTCGTCCTGAGCAGACGTCTGATCAGTCACAGTGATCGTAAACACCTGTGTGGGTGTGCAGGACCTGAGAAGACACCAACACGTTTTTTCACTTAATGTTGATCTCCTCTGAGGACATCTGCACGCTGTGACTGATCCACAGCTCCTTCATTCTGTTGTAAAACTTCAACCTTTATGATTTTATTAGTCAGTGAGGTTAAGAGACTACAGGTTCACTTCCAGCTCTGCTCACCTTCAGCCTGTGGAGATGTCTCTAAATCAGCCAGAAGACTGGTTATTTCTTATTTTTCCTCATTTAAACAAGATGATGAAACCACTCAGATCATGTTTCCTCCATCAGAGTCTCACTGAGAAACACTGAACAGTCTTCAACAGTGGAGAAGAAACAAAGTCTTCCCACCAGTTTCCTGCTCTGAAGGAAACATCTGAACTCTTCATCGTGGGCAGCGAGACCAAACTCTTTAGAAACACATTTCTCAAGTCAACAACTAAAGAAATGATCCCTGAAAGTATAGTCTTGGTTTGTTTGGGAGGTTTCTCAGAGTCTTCAGTCTGGAGACGAGAACTTCAGTCATGGTGACCTCCTGAGGATCAGAACGTCTCCGAGCTACAAGCTTGTTAAGATGAACTTAAAAAGGTTTTTGGAGATTTAATGGAAAAATAAACAATGCAAGATCTTTTTCATGATCTGCAGCTACAGTGGGTGTAAACTGTTGAATTTCCCAACCTCACAAAATCCCACTGCTGGATGACATTTTGAAGTTACTTCACAGTAACAAACAAACTCAGATCTCAACTCTGTAAAGACAGAGACACTCTCCTTGAGGGAGTGAGAGTTCGATGTGAGATTATTTGACAGTCTGGAAGATTTTCTGCTGCTGTCCAACCTCACACAATTCCTGGAATAAGATATAATGTTTGTCATACCTAAAACTAAAGAAATGAGCGCTGAAAGTAAAGTTCAGATTTTAAATGCATCTTGTTCACTGTGTTCATATCTGTTCGCGCACACAGGGAGGCTCTTATTTTCATTTCCTCTGATGAAAACATTTGCAGTCAAAGGATCTTTTGTCAGTATTTTTCTCTCCAGAATGACACAAGCAACATCTCGGTCAGTGACATGCAAGCACTGTATTAGCACACGATAACCTCTGCTGAACATGACACCGATGGAAAGTGAAAGCATCTGAAGTGTTGCTGCTCAAACTTGGTGATGACATTCACAGACGTCACATGAGCCTGGAGCTGAAACCACATGAACCACAGGTACACCGGGAGGGAATGTTTGCATGTACCTCTCAAAGCCTTTAGAGGAAATTAGCTGTTTATTATCTGCTGCTGTCAGGTCCAGGTGTTTTTCTGTCTTACTGCAGGGAAGTTTAGTTTTCTAAGAGAAGTAAAAGTCCTCTACACACTGAAGAGCATTTAAAAGCTGTATTATACTTTCAATGCTCAGTTCTTTAGTTCTGGATATGACAAATATAATATCTTGTTTGAGGAGTTGTGTAATGTTGGACAGCAGCAGAGTGTTTTACAGTAACAAGGCAATGATGGCATGTTCGGTTATTGGAGGATTCCTGGTTTGATTAATAAGATCTTTGTGATCCTCAGCTCATATCTTTTACTCCCTCAAGATATCAGGCTGTTTGTCAAAGGCTGTAACTCCAAAATTACATCCAACTGTGTGGACTGTGGTTAGGTTAGGAAATGACAGTTCACACATTGGAGGAGTGACTCTGATCCTCAGATGGTCACCACGATTAAAGTTCTCGTCTCCAGACTGAAGACTGTGAGAAACCTCCCAACCAAACCAAGACTATACTTTCAGGGATCATTTCTTTAGTTGTTGACTTGAGAAATGTGTTTCTAAAGCGTTTGGTCTCGCTGCCCACGATGAAGAATTCAGATGTTTCCTTCAGAGCAGGAAACTGGTGGGAAGACTTTGTTTCTTCTCCACTGTTGAAGACTGTTCAGTGTTTCTCAGTGAGACTCTGATGGAGGAAACATGATCTGAGTGGTGTGTCGTGCTCAAAGGTAAAATGCCTCTCGTGTGTTTTTCCAGTAAAACAATGAACAACACTGGTAATAAACTGCTTATGGGAAGAGCCACACCAACTTAGTGAGTGTCAGACTTTGAGGACAGTTTATCTTTGTAAGAGACGTGAAGTCCTTCAGGGAGTCAGAGGTCGATGTGAGATCATTTAAGGAGGATTATGAAGTTATTATTGAAGTTCCACTGAGCCAGACATAAAAATCATGCAGTGACTAAACATGAGATCGATGCCTCTTCACGCACACTCTGCTGTTCATTACACAACATCTGGACTGAGTTACGTGACGTCAGTCTTGGTGTGTTGTGGATGAAGTCCGAGGTGTAGAGGGTGAAGAGGAAGGGGGGAGCGCCGTAACCTGAGGGGCACCTGTGCTGCAGAGCACCGCGTCAGACACGTCTCCATCTTCACTGTGAGCAGTGACGGCTGGACGCTGTTAAAGGCAGCGGAGAGGTCAAAGAACACGACAGCGCTCCTGCTGTCCTCCAGGTGCAGCAGGTAGATCCGGTCACTGTCTGGTCATCACTGAAGACATTTTTTACGTGATGTGGAGATTTGCGGATTTTAAACTGGTGGTTGGACATAACAAGTATTTAAAGTGACATTTCAAGATTTTATATTTGACAATTAACCTCTAAAATAGGGACGATTTAATGTTTCCTCTCAGGGTTTGAAAACTTCTTGCTCAACAGTTTCCCAACATGTGGTTGCTTCATATTCAGATGTAGTCACAAGAGATTCATGAGGCTGATTTGTTTCACATGTTTTATTAAAAAAAGATTAAATAGGTTTCAAAGTTCTTTATAACTCATTTTGGCTCCATTTGTACATTTAAATTCCTGAAAAACCAACCTGAGATATGACAGATTAAAGTCTATACTCATACAGAAACAATTCAATAACAAATTAATGAATTAAGACAAAACCAGATTTAACAGTTAGAGAACTGAAACGCATAAATTACACAGAGGAATCACAGAGGACATTTTTAGATCTGAAGTTCACGTGTGGCAAACTTCCCAGTCTGCAGGGTTCAGTTCCTCGACCAGCGGCACATGACGCATTCACAAAACATTCAGGCACGCAAAGAGTTTCTGTTTCTGATGTTTGAGACTTTAAACTCAAACTAAAGTCCAATAAAATGAATTCCAGAGTTCGCAGCGAACACGTGGCCACTGGCTGAAACTGCCTTTTATTTCTTCCATCTGCTGAAAGCTTCAGATTCTTTCTCATGGAAAGTTGCACAACCTCCTTATCCCCTCAAACTTTAAATGTGATTCAGATGGTGAAACATTCCCAGAAAATATCTCTGCGATCGCTCACAAAGCTGGAAACACTCTCACATGTAACGCTCCGCATACGTCACGCTTGATAAATCTTGTAAGGCGTTTGTGTGTCAGAGGAGACTGTAATGAACACGTTGAACTTGTTTTTGCTTTTAATAAAACAGAAGAAAGTTCTGTTATCTGCTGGGCCACAGTATACAGTCATTTATCTAAAACCAGGCAACATCCAATGTTAGATTCAATGAAACTTTATTTTCAGAATAATGCTGCTGATTTTAGATGTTTTTTTGTCACCAGATCCTGTGAAAAGACCAAGACCTGATCTCCAACAACAACATCTGTTTACAGGCAGGAAGGTGGACGAGACCAAAGAGATAGTTGTGGTCTTCAGACGGAGAGGCAGCTGCGCCTGCACGTCTCCAACCACCTCACCTGGGCCACTAACACAGGCAGCATCATCAGGACGGACAGCGTGCTGACATCCTCCATCTCTGACTGTTCTGTGCTGACACGAGTGGTTAAATAACCAACAGCAGCCTCCGTTCCCTGCAGGACATTTATGTCAGCTGGTGTCTGTCCTGCAGAGCGTCAAACATCACGAAGGATGAAACTGCTCAGCCTCTGTGCGGCTTCCAAGCCGGAGAACAGGGCTTCTTTCAAGAAGCTGTGAGGCCAACAAACTCACACTCTGTCCTCAGAGTCTGTCTGTGCTCTTTACTCACTGCTGCTGAGTGCACTGCATGTTAACATGCTGCTGATGTTCTCTACTCCTTACAGGCATTCAGGTTATTTGTTTACACGGCAAAATATATTAGTATCTCGTGTTTTAATGACAAACTAATCTAAACCCGGCACACTGATTCATTAAGGATGAATCTGTGTTGTTGGATTTTGGGGGGTTTCACAGGATTTGCAGACAATAAAAGGAAATAAATGAAGATAATTCAGCAGAAGTTTGAAGTTGATAAGTTGATCTCCACGCAAAGACCAAAAACTCTTGACATTTCGTTCTGGAGGTCCGACAAGAACAGGCCGGTTTGTCGTTAAGATTAACGAGGCTGTCTTCTGATTGGCTGAATGTTTTCCGGGTGACGAATGGCCGAGCCAACCACAGGTGAAGCCGACCCAGACGGGAGGTGACTGTATAGTCGTAAGTCCTGGCACAGGCCGTGTGATGTTCACTGTACTTTGAGAATTTTGGTACTTCCCATATTTACACAGCACTGATTATAATTACACTCTCACTTCCTACCGTAGGGAACCTTTAGACTGCACCTCTTATCATCCGTCGTGTTGCACTAGTTGTCGGGCAGCAGGAAGTTGAGGCAGGAGAAAGGCAGAGTGGAGAAGCAGTGTTGACTGTGACCTGCATGTCATCAAATAAAACTCGGCTCCTGTCGCCAGCGGCGCTGCCCAGCTCCTTCTTCAGCTGAGCAAGTTTCTGCAGGATCAGGTGGTGCTCGCGGCCTCTCAGCAGACCTCTGAAGTTCAGAACAGCAACCAGGTGTTTCTTGCTGCAGGTGGAGAAAAAGAAACAGAGATAGATCAGTGCTATCCTCATTCATCAGTGATCGGCATGTTTAATTCACCAGGAAAACATTTTCTGCAGGTTACTAGAGTCTCTGTCTGATCTTCAGGAAGTCACCATGAAAGAAGTCCTCATCTGAGAGAAGATTTTCTAAGAGAAACCACTCAGATCATGTTTCCTCCATCAGAGTCTCACTGAGAAACACTGAACAGTCTTCAACAGTGGAGAAGAAACAAAGTCTTCCCACCAGTTTCCTGCTCTGAAGGAAACATCTGAACTCTTCATCGTGGGCAGCGAGACCAAACTCTTTAGAAACACATTTCTCAAGTCAACAACTAAAGAAATGATCCCTGAAAGTATAGTCTTGGTTTGTTTGGGATGTTTCTCAGAGTCTTCAGTCTGGAGACGAGAACTTCAGTCATGGTGACCTCCTGGGGGTCAGAGTCACTCCTCCTACGATCACAGCATAATCACAGACAATAACACCTCATATGTTGTGTCTGTCTGTCTACTTTCTGTTTTAAGTCTGATCTTTATGGAACTTCAGGATATTTTCCATCATTGTCCATGAAAGGAAAAAGAGCGTAAGTTTTTTTGGACGTTATGAGACATCTGTTTGTGCACTTTTATAAAACTGAAACAAAAACCAAGTGGTGTATAAGTGTCTGTCTACACATGGTCAGTTGTATGACGCGGTCAGATCACAGGGTAGGAATGTGCATCAGGGAACATGAAAGCTGAAGTCTGTGAATTATGAACGTTTTCACAATATTTAAGATTTTTTAATCTCTTTCTACCTTTTACTGAAGGTAGCACTACTGCTGGCTTCAACACCTTCACTCCCACTACAGATCTGCTCACAGTAAGTCAACTGTAGGGGAGTGACTCTGACCCCCAGGAGGTCACCATGACTGAAGTTCTCGTCTCCAGACTGAAGACTCTGAGAAACCTCCCAAACAAACCAAGACTATACTTTCAGGGATCATTTCTTTAGTTGTTGACTTGAGAAATGTGTTTCTAAAGAGTTTGGTCTCGCTGCCCACGATGAAGAGTTCAGATGTTTCCTTCAGAGCAGGAAACTGGTGGGAAGACTTTGTTTCTTCTCCACTGTTGAAGACTGTTCAGTGTTTCTCAGTGAGACTCTGATGGAGGAAACATGATCTGAGTGGTTTCATCATCTTGTTTAAATGAGGAAAAATAAGAAATAACCAGTCTTCTGGCTGATTTAGAGACATCTCCACAGGCTGAAGGTGAGCAGAGCTGGAAGTGAACCTGTAGTCTCTTAACCTCACTGACTAATAAAATCATAAAGGTTGAAGTTTTACAACAGAATGAAGGAGCTGTGGATCAGTCACAGCGTGCAGATGTCCTCAGAGGAGATCAACATTAAGTGAAAAAACGTGTTGGTGTCTTCTCAGGTCCTGCACACCCACACAGGTGTTTACGATCACTGTGACTGATCAGACGTCTGCTCAGGACGAGATTTGATTCTTCAATTCACTAGAATACGTTCCAACAACAGCAGTGTTTTCTGCAGGTTACTGAGGCGTTTCATTCGTCACTGATCGTAGGAGGAGTGACTCTGAGGCTCAGGAGGTCACCATGACTGAAGTTCTCGTCTCCAGACTGAAGACTCTGAGAAACATCCCAAACAAACCAAGACTATACTTTCAGGGATCACTTCTTTAGTTGTTGACTTGAGAAATGTGTTTCTAAAGAGTTTGGTCTCGCTGCCCACGATGAAGAGTTCAGATGTTTCCTTCAGAGCAGGAAACTGGTGGGAAGACTTTGTTTCTTCTCCACTGTTGAAGACTGTTCAGTGTTTCTCAGTGAGATTCTGATGGAGGAAACATGATCTGAGTGGTGCTTGAGTTGTCCATGGAGTAAGGTTATTCTTAACATGAAGGTCAAGAAGCTTACTGGCTTCCTTTGACTGATTTTCAGTAGTTAAAGTTGATTTGAAGTCACTCAGTTCTTCAACATTAATACATTAGTTAGTCGGACGACGTCTGGCTTTTCATCTGCATCGTGACATTTCCTGTGACCTCGTCAGAAGTTTTGTGTTTGGACGACAGATTCTTTCCCACAAACGTCCACACGGTATGTTGTGTGTAAATACATAAAACATCCTTTCCTCTTCATTTTCATCTCATCAACAATTCCTCATTCTTCAGTTACAGTTCACTGTTTTGGTGCAGAATGGGGGATTTCCACAGCACTGACATCTAAACATGGGACGCTTTCACATTTACAAATGACCCTTTCTAATAATTAAAAATAGAGCTTCAAATCAGGATGTTGTTTAAGTGTCACCACTCTGGGCTTTTTTCTTCATGGTCAAGTGTGTTGACTTCGACTTGTCTTAACAAAACCACAGCTTTTCCTCACAGACATGTCGCAGCGCAGTGAAATGTAAAAAAATCCCCGCCCTGCAGCCGTATGACCTCGAGTGCCACGAGCTGCTGGCACGTTGACTGCTGAATCAAAACAAGCTCATGAGCCAGAAGAGCTCAGTGTTATTCTCATGCCCGCTTGGTCTCTCCCGAAGCTGATGAGCTGAGGGTGATCATGAATATATTTAAACTGCAGATAAAAACCTGTGGATCTTCATCCATCTCCATGATGACGCTGAACTGCTGCTCCTCCCAGCCATGACATCAACATTGACTCCCTTTCTGTTGCTCCCACCACAGTAATAAGAAACTTAGAGTCAAGACTGACGACCAGCTAACCTTCTCTGATCACATTGCTTCGGCTGACCGGTCATGCAGCTTCACACTTCACAACATCAGAGAAATCAGGCCTGAACTGACTCGACATGCTCCCAGGCTGTGGTCAGCCCCGTTTTAATAAAGTTAACAATGTTGAGGCAGGATTATTGTTGAAGCAGAAGAATGAAACTATCCGACGGAGTTACAGCTTCAGGCACAACATGTTAAATATTTCTCAGATGTGCTGACAGCAACAAAAATCATCAGAAATCCACCTGATCGTCAATCATTCACTCGTGACCTCCAGCTGCACGTCAAACGCCAATCGATCTGGCAGAAACTTTTTCTTGACTTGAGCGCCAGTGGAAAGATTGATGCACTTCTCTTGGATTTGTTGCTGCAGTGAATTCTGCTCCTGTCCAGGTTCAGTCATATAAACCGTTTGGACGGTGAGGCGCTCACCTGAAGTCGGGGTAATGCTCCACGATGGGCTGCAGATGGTTCTTGATGTCTGCCTTGTTCTTCTGTGTGATGATGTCACTCAGGTCGTCTCCCACGGGGTGAAGCCACTCGTGAGTCGACTTCTACGACAGGAGAGAAACAAAATATTATCCTGTGACCATGACTTTATTAAATTACCAAAACACGGTTTCTCAACAAATTGTGTAAGAGAGGCTGGAGGAGCAGAAACACTGGACAATCTCACTTCTTCTTCGCTCTCTTATGGGATATTATATATATATTTAGGAATAAATGTTCTATACGTCAGATTATGAATGATACAAGAACAAACCTGCAGTCTTTAAATAGAAATAAATAAAACTTCTGGCTCAGTCCGACAAAATGACCTTTAACTGTAACAAGTCAAGTCAAGTCACTGTATTTTATGAGCTTATCAAGTTAAAGAACGTTATTGTGTTATTGTATGTAACATTAAAGCATCCATTGAGCCTCTCAGGTTAATTTTATGATTGTTTTCCTCATTTGTCCGTATGAACCTGCAGGTCAAACGCAGAGCTGCTGTTTGTTGTTGTCGTTGGGGAAGTAAAGACTTTATTACCATGTCTTCAAACAGATCTCGGAGTTGCATCCACTGTTTGCGGATCTTTGCCGCTGCCGTCTCGTGTTTCCGGTTTTTGCACGAGTAGTTATTCTTCATCAGCTGGCCGACGTATTCCCTCACCACGTGGTAGTGCAGCCGGCTTGCAAGCTCCTGTTGCCGTGAAACACACACACACAAACACACACACATGGAGTGAGTGATGCTGCTGAATAACAGGATGGACGCAAGACGAAAAGAGGAAAAATTTGTGGTTGTGCCACATGATCAGTATCTAAGTTAACACTTCAACTTCCACCTATTCATTCCAGCATGCTGCTTTCTGCATTCGCTGCATCCGGCTGAAAACAATGGTGCCGTCGATGATTTACTGGAACGTTCAGTGAATCAGTGAAGGCACCTCCTGGCCTCCTAAATCTTAAAATACCTTTCAGCATTTGTCCTCATTAAACCAATTTAAGCCCTAAAATCACAACCCAAAGATGACTTCATTAAGGCGTCTGTCAACGTTCCCAGGGTTTGTGTGCGGGTCTAATCAGGATGGGACAAGTGCCAGTAATCCTTCAGTCCAAGTGCCGCCTGTAATGATTTAGGAGGTGGGTGTCTTTCCTGTAATTATGATGTGGCTGGTAAGGTCAACACAGTAACAGTGAAAGTACTGAAATGTGAAATTCCCACTGATGGCCTTTTTCCAGCCTCCTCACCTGGACGTGCGGAGGCCTCATCAGGGAGCAGTGCTCAGAAAGCAGCTCCGTCCGACTGTGAAGCCTCTGAAAGTCGTCGTCGTTGGTGAGCCACTTCCTCGTCATCATTCTCCGGAGATACGGCTGTAAAACATCAGCGAAAGCACTTAATATGTGACACTCTTACTGTTTTAGCCTGCATCGGTTTGAAAGTCATCGGTGCTTTTATGTGACTCTCATACGTGCAGCAGGATTAAATTAAAGGCAAATGGAGACGAATCCACGAATGCAATTAATCAAAGAAGTAAACAAATTGTTAGCCGACAGGAAAATATCACTCCACTCGCTAAATGAGTGGCGCTGATTGTTTTTTAGGCCGCTGACAGTAAATCTGGACCACTTGAGTTTGTCTGACTGCCGCTGCTCAGACTTACAGGTGGAAGTGGTCTAATGAAGTTTAAGGTCAGAGTGGATCAGTGGACATAAACAGAAACTGCTGCGCGCATCCTGTTTTCCTGGAAGTAGTCGGTGTCGGTTTTATCTAACCGCCGCAGTCTTTCTAGCCTGGGAACCAGACGGATCTGCGAACACGTGCTTCGTTCACAGATCAGCGATGCCAGGCGGTGCCAGCGGTCATTTCCATCACATGATGCTGTTTTTTTATTTGGACATCTCAGTGAGAAAACATCGCTCCACTTGTCTAACATCCTATATCGATGTTCAGGAATGGAGCGTCCTTATTTCAGTTTCTCTTTTAGAAACCACAAAAGAAAACGTCTCCCCTCTGAGTGAGGGAAGTGGAACTGAGTGTTCACATACAATAACCCCTTTCCATCCACCGCTGCTGTACCTTGACATCTTCCTTGAACTGGTCCTCCAGGTCCTGCAGGAGCCTCACAATCAGCCACTTCACCTCCTTCCTGAAGCCTTCCACCTCATGCGGACAGGAGTCCCGGTACCCCTCCATGTGCTCCCTGCAGGAGAAAACAACACTGACTGAAGCTTCAGTGTGACATCAGACTTCTGTACAGTATTTCAGGACAGACTCTGCTCTGGTGACTAAACTTTGAGCAGCTTTGCAGAGTGTGACTGTTCCCCAGCGGTGGAATGTAACAAAGTACTGTACTGTTTAATTCAACGGCAAACAATGCATCCATTCATCTTTCACACGTACGGTCAAATCAGAGTCACCAGTTGACTTGTTAAGGTCTGTGCACTGTGGGAGGTGAACATACAAACTCCACACAGAAAGAACCAGCCGTGGGTCAAACCTTGTGTCAGCTGTGTGGCCACAGTGCTGCACCTCCACAGTCAGGGCCTTGTTGCAGCAGCCCAGGGTTCAATCCTGACCTGTGACCTGTTGCTGCATGTCATCACCCCGAACTTCCTGCCATTCTTCTATCAGATAATGGTTTAAAAGTCCAGAAACAGTGAGTGCACCCTGCCTGCTTGAATCATCATGACCCCTCCGAGTTATCCTCCCTGACTGGGCTCGTCTGGGCTTGTATGTGGTTACAGGTTTTTCTGCTGAATTAATGAGATAATCATCACTGAAACTGAGCGAATACAGTCTCTGCTTGCAACATCGTACAATACCAGGCTGAAAACATGTTCATTCCTGCTGTGCAGACATTTTAACATTACGGAGGGTCAAATGTTCTGTAGCCTTGAGACAAAGGACAGCATATACACTAAAGTCATGAAGATTCATGAATATCTGTTTAAGAGGTCATTAGAATATCTCCTTTATAAACGGATGCTGAACAGACTGAGTGAGCTTTGAATGTCCAATGTGGCTATCATGTGACAGCTTCTTATTAACTTCTATATGTGTTCATATGCAGAAATTCTCGTGTTTCGAGTTGCTAATCAGTCTGCAGAGGAAGTCTTGGACAGGATATCTGAATATTCCCTCGCTACATGCAGACTGGAAAACTGGCTGCTGTCCCAGAGACTCAACAGTTATCAGACAGCAGCTGATGAGCTTCCAAGATTGGGACCTCAAGACTAAAGAGGAGTTTTCAGTCTTCAAGTTTCTTGAATCTAAGACCAATTTGTTCTCAGACTAACTCTGCTAAGGACTGATAACAAAGGATAACCCTCTTCCAACACAGCGATCGCTCAGGATGTCCCTGCCTCAAACTGTGCTCTTTATACATCATCATCATTTACATACTTGGTCTTTTCAGCTAAATATTCTTGTCTTGAATTAAATAAGGAACTGTGTTTCATGTCTTTGTAACACTGCTGAGGTGGTTCCAGCCTTTTCCGCTCTATTTGTTTCGTCTCTCTCTCACTGGACAGAACTGACGAGCTGTCACTAATTCAGCTGCGACCGGCTGCAGCCCCGATGACCCCGCTGAGGAAACATATTTCATATTTGCTCTCTTTCCTGCTTTCCCCTGCTGCACATTTCCCAGGATACACGCAGTTTTCTTTATTATTAGAGAGAGATGACGACCCAGATATCATGGCGACATATTGAGATTTGATTTTGTTGAGGTTGAATATTCCAGGCTAGATAACCTTAATGTTTAGGGTTGGTCTACTGTCTGAGGATTGATTTAATTAATGTTATTTCAATGTTGGTTCAATGATAAAACAGCGATTGAGTTTATGTCTGTCTTGATCTATTTTTTCAGCCATTCACGTGTTACAACATAATCCTGTTTGTCATGGGCGATCTGAGGAGCTTCAGTGTGTAACTGCAGTGAAGCACAGATCCGTCTGTGCAAACACGCCTTCTATGGATGTCCTCTGACGCTCCGCCACAAGCCACACATCTGCTTTTGTTGAGACAGGCAGAGGCAGCTGCAGTTTCATGTCAACGTTTTCTCTTCCACCTCCAACCCAGCAGCGCTTCTCCCTCACAGCCCCGATTCCCCGAAGTCACATGGGGCGGAGTGGCACTCTGCCTCTCTCTTAATGGCTGGCACGGTTACCCCTTTAAATGAATGACCTCATTTTTGTGTGGGTGTTCTTCTGTGCATGTTAAAGAAACAGTCTCCCTAAACGACGCCAAGCAAGCTCGAAGAATGCAGTCCTGTTGGGACGGGAGCTGGGAACCTCGAAGTAAAAGGCTCCAGTCAAACACGCCATGCAAGACTTTGTAAATGTTGCTGCATCCAGCTGAATCTGTGCACTTCCTGCATGGTTTAATGAAGAACTAACTCAGTAATTAAAGTTTCCCACCACAGAGAAGACGAGCTGCAGCTTAAAAAAGCTCTTTGTACAAGTCAAGCTTTTATTTTGAAGACAAAACTCCAAACCCGATGTTTCCTTTTATTTTGGTTGGGCTTTGCATGCACAGTGTTTTACTGGGTCTGGTAACTGTTCCAGGCTGGATTGACTCTGGTGACAGATTTATTTGTGGCAGCAGCTCGCTGGCTCTACCGCTCCTCACAGGCAGTTTCAGGAAGTCACGTGACTTACTGTAAAGCACCGAAGCTGTTGATATAGGTTATCTGATACTTCGTCCAATGGAAGTGTCCGCTGCAGTGACGCTTGAACTCCGCCTCGAATCTGCAGAGGGAAGAGGAAATGTCAGAGAGAGAGCGGTGGATTCAGTCTGTCAGAGGAGGGGATCCAAATTTCCCCCCTCGTAATGCGACTTCCTGTTTAAATTTCTATTTCACATTCACAAACATGCAGCAGAATCAGCTTCATCTTCATCACTTCCAGGGAATTTACAGAGAAGCTTCCAGGGCTGGATGAAAATAACAAGACCAGCTGACCAGGCCGGGCCTGGCCGGGTGGACACGCGGCCGTCTGAGGCCTTTTTCTCCGTGAATGTGGAACTGTATCCACAGCGAGGTTGCATGCTTCAGAAAACTTTATAAATCAGCCAAAGAAATATTCTGACATTACTCAACAGGAAAGTCAGTCAACCGTGCGGTTACTGCAGGGTGTGTTTGTTTTGCTTCATTTTTCCATGAGCGGTTCCCCCCACGCTCTTTAACTTCTGCACTGATAATAATATAATAATATATTTTGCTTTTATTGTTTTTTATATCGGCATTGTGTTCAATAATAGTTTACTTATTCTTGTGACCTCTGACCTCCACCACTAATAAAAACTGACTGCACATTGGACCTTTAAGCTCTGACCAATGTGCTGACTGAGGCTCGGTCCATTCGGACTGTAGCACAGAGGCTTCACTGCAGACTAAAGTGGCCAAACAACAAACCAGCGTCCCTGGAGCCACACCGCTAGCAAAGCTAAAAATAAAGTCAGAAATATGCAGCATTCAGATAAATGACTGTTTACATCTCTGAGGCCTGCGCTCAGTCACGAGATATTTTCTCAAGACTACACGAGAATTCATGTATTAAATTACATTTTGTCGTGAGGCTCTGAGGAAAAACTGAAAACTTATTTCAAAAAGGAAAAAAAAGGGAAAACACATTTTTGTCTGTTGTGACATAATTTGTGTGTTTCCATTATTTTCTGTGAGGGGAAGTGAAAGTTCCTCTAAAGATTTTAGTTTTGAAGGAATTTAAAGAAAAACGTTGAGTCTAACATTTAGTATTTGTACTCACACAGTATATTAATAAGTATTTGTACACAGTATACTCCTGAACTGAACCTTTTTCTGCTGGTTAAGGTTCTTTGGGGAGCTGAATGCCAACAAAAAAGTTCTTTAAGTAACAACTGCAGAACCTTTGAGGAACATTTTTATGTATTTTAAAAAAAACAAATTACTCGTTCTTCACTGGCTGTTTCTTTGGAAATCAAACAGGTAAAAGGTTCCTTGCAGAACCAAATAAGGTTCTCCTACAGTATGGCATCACCCTGAAGAGCCACTTTATGTTCTAACTCAAACCTTTATTTCAGAGTGTTTGAGTTACCGTACCTCTTGGGGAACTGTTTGAGTTCTTCGAGGCAGCAGGAGATCACTTTTTGCTCCAGCTGTGCATCAATTCGTCCGGTGTTTGAAGCGTTTGCTTTCACCTGCTGCAGAGAGAAAACACAGCGGCTCAGTCCGGAGCAGCAACATGAAGCTCTGCGCTGCCTCCATGTGGACAAATGACTGCACTGTACCAACGGCCATTTAAGTTCATCCTCCAGATCAGTGTTCTCCAACCCTGGTCCTCGGGGACACTGCATGTTTTAGACGTCTCCAACACACCTGATTCAGATGATCAGCTCGTTTTCGCTGACTGCTCGCGGCTGGATTTTAATGTGCCCTTCATTTCGAAAATAAAACATCTCATAAACTGTTTGATTGTGTAAAAGTGGCTGTAGTGTCATACCGTCCAGATGTCCATGTTGATCTGGGAGTTGAGGAAGCCCTCCTCCTCCTCTGGAACCTTACTCTCCTTCCAAATTTCCTCATTTTCAAGTTCAATGACTTTGTCCAGAGAAGATCTCATGTCCTCCTGCAGAAATGAACATAGAGTGAGGTGGAAGTTCACGCTGAAGAGGCATTAACATCATACAACCAGAGGCTGCTTAGGAATTTGAATTTAATGTGGGATGCTACAGGTAGCCAGAGGAGCTCGATGAGCAGCTGGGTAACACGTGACCTTTTGGGTTGACTGAACCCGAGGCGTGCAGCCGTGCACCGGGTCATCTGAAAGGGTTTCACTGTGCAGACCGGGAGGCCCGTCAGGAGCATGTTGGCACGACCAGGCGTAAGGGTAAACATTTTATTCCCAGCATGAAGCAGTAAAGGGTCTGTGTGACCTGCGAGCTCACCTTCACTTTGCAGCAGTACTTGTCTTTCAGCTGCTTCAGGAAGTCGTCCTCGAGCTGCAGATCCGTGCTCTCGTCCCTCATTTCCGGCCGCAGGGACAGACTTGCCATGATCTTCTCACTGTGGTGGTGAAACGTGATACATTTAACAACATTTTACAGTCCAGCAGTCTGCGAGCACGAAAGAATGCTGAAGACGTGTCGCTTCACGTCGAGGGAAATGAAGCCTGCACATCACAGACGGTCACAGATTTCACCAGAACTTTGTGATGCTGAGAGGAGATTTCTTTAAAATGTTTTGGTGAAATACTAAATAACTGCAGAGATGGAGTTCAGTCAGCTGCAGCGTGTGTGATACACGGTATAAAGAACTCTTTTTTAGGATCTGTGAGAAATGTGGACGCGACCTGATTTTAAATTTTCCATTTTGACCTCCAGAGAGCGCCTCGTTTTTTTTTTTTTTTTTTTTATCAGATCAGCTGTTTATTTTTGGTCTCTCAAATGTTGTTTTGAGCTCAGTTTTTCAGTTTGGTGTGGCCTGATTCAACCTCAGCCGTGCTGCCTCCTCCTCTCACGCTCACTCCGCTGCTGACGCGGTGTCAGGTACTTTTTAAACATCGCTGTCTGTGAACTGGTCTTAACTGGATTTGGGCAGTGGAGATGTGTCTTAAGACTTGTTCTGGGTTTTGTTTGACACCAAACATTGCTTCAGGGAGACGATCAGTCTGAGACGTGACCAAGATGTGACAGGTCTCAGACGTCAAATGGTTTGATAACTGCAAGTGAAGTGCCAGCTAAGGTGCGGGCGCTGTGCACTCAAATCTAGTTTTAAGCTTTGCTTTATTATTTTTGTTTATGATGCATATTCCTGGTACTGGTTCCAATGCATGTAGGGAATAGCATAAACTAGCATTTTAGCATTTGTTGGGGACTATTTCCAGCGGCGGATTAATCCACATTTGGTGCTCACATGAGTATTTGGGGCAGCAGGACGGTGTTTGTGGCACTGAGGTAAAATAAACTGTATTATGTGAGTCCTCATTCATATGCCTACGTTCACTGACCTCTTGTAGCCGTGGATGATCCAGTTCAGCAGAGTGTACAGATCTCTGACCTCCGTCACCTGCCGCTCCAGCTTCTTCAGGTGCTGCCCGACGACTCTGTGGTAACTCTTCACGTAGGTGCTGAAGACTTTAAAGCTCGGAGGGTACGACGACCGCAGCTCCTTCTTCACGTTCTCCAAGTCCTCCACGATGGCCTTACCCAGCAGGCCCAGGTGAACCGCCAACCAGGAGGCGTTCTGCTCCCTCGGCTCCAGGTGAACCTTCTCCACCTTCACCTGCACACCTTCGGCCACCGCCTCCCTCCAGACCTCCGTCCAGCTGCTCTGAAGTCCGCCGGGTTCCTCGGCTCTCCTCTCCTCCTCCTGGATAATACGGGCCACGTGAACCAGCAGCCCTTTGTTTCTGGAGGGAAGAGAGTTGGAGTCGCGCACGATGCTGCTGATTTTCTCCCTCAGGTTTCCGTAGAGGATGCTGAGGTCCTTCTCTTTCTTGGCGAGCTCCATGGGGGAGTCCTCGTTGCACTTTTCCCGCTCCTGGTTGAACTCCAGCCGCAGGGCGAGCAGGTTCAGGTGAGCCTCCTCCAGGGCCTCCATCTGTATCAGGTTGTTGATCTGCATCACTGGGTCAAGACAGAAATGTCTTCAGACTCTTTCAAACAGCACAGAGATGAAATGGTAGCACAGATTGACTCTGGATGAAAGTGTGTGAAGGGAAACTTGTGACTGAAGCGATGGCTTCCTTCAAGGCAGGACTGGCTGCCATGTCAGTGTCTGCAGACAAACTGAACCTCTGTGTGTTTCACAGGGAAGAAGATTCATATCTCTGCCTGCCTTTGTTGTCAAAACAGGCCGAGATAAAGACGAGAGCTGAACGTGTAGACACAGAGAGAGACTGTTTGGGAGCATAGCTCGCTGCTATAAATGTCTCTAAAACACAAAACAAGGAAGAAGGTCGGCAGCAAAACCAACAACGATGACGACTACTAATGCAAATACGAGCAAATGAAAATCAAATCATTCAGCCGGAGAGTCGAGGACGGTTCACGGGGACAAATGTGATCTGTAAACAGAGGATCAGTGATGATCATGTGACCTTCACCTAACTTCATCAACAGATAACATGGACTTAACATGCTAATGCTAACATGGCAGATATTATGAATGCAAACGCTACGTTTGTACATCTTCTGTAGTTTCACCTTGTTTTCCACTGTCTGTATCTATATCTATATCTTGGTCGGTGTCTGTATCTGTGTCTGTGTCTGTGTCTGTATCTGTGTCTGTGTCTGTGTCTGTGTCTGTCAGTAGTCGCTCAGTCTGTAGGAATTTGGCCAAAAAGTGTGGCCAGGCCAAGTCCAGCATGGACCAAAGTTTGGAGGCTGGACTGTGGACTGGTAGCTGGAGAGGTGCCAGTTCACCTCCTGGGCACCGCTGACTCCACCATGTCTCCACATTTGCATGTCTATGAGCCCTTTGTGTGTGTGTGTGTTAGTATTTCAGGTAACATGCATGTAAACATTTTAGTGAAAAACAGTTTTTCCTCAGTAAAGTTTCTCTTCTCATTCGTTGTCTCTGTCTGTGTGCTCTCTCTCTGCACAGCTGCACATCATCAACAATCCGCTCACCTGTCTGACATAAATCAGTCACACCTGTCCACACACACTCTGGACAAACTGTCCCGTCCTCACTGGGTCACAGTCGGTCAGTCGGCGTGCACTAAGTTCACGTTTGCAGTGAGTTAGACGAACCTGTCAGCCGGCCCTCGTGCCTGACATCCTCTTTGCCAAACCTCCACCCTGATTTCATCTTCCTCTTCCCAGCTAGCCACATCTCTCCGTGCCGGCATGAAAACAAAGATGATATCAAACGTGTTGCTGGTAGAGACGAGCCTACAGAATGGAGCCATCAGCTGAATCTGGCTCATTGTTTGGCTCTCGCTTGTTTTGGTTCGCTGTCACGCTAAAAGCCTGCTCAGCAGCCAGACACAGTTCGCAGCTAGTTGGTGATCATAGTGGAAAAACCGTCTTAACGTTCATCAGGTCGACACAAACGTGACAAATTCCCCAAATCAACTTAAAACTCTGTCCAGGTGCACTGCTTCCTGCCCTGATTGAACTGACTGAACCTGAAATCCTACCTGACAGAGGTGTGTGTGGTAATTCTGGCAGCGTGTACGCCTCCTCAACCTCCTCCCACACCACGTCCTCTTCCTCTTTTTCCTCCTCCTTCTCCGATACGCGTTCGGCGACGGGAATGAGCGACTCCTGTTTGTCATTTTTGTCCTTCTTCGCTCCGAATCTCAGGCTTCGACGGAGGTCTGCTCCTCTTTGCAAGAGGGTGGCGGTGATGTTGGGATCTGAGGAGTGGAGACGTTATGGCAGCAGATTAATGTCACAGTCTGGATCAAAACATCAGAGAGCAGTAAAACATGTCAGCTGAGCTTCAGTATTAGCAGCCAGGAATGATGGCCTTTTTAGACCTTCACCTTTCTGTGAAGGGACGTCGGCATCGTCTTCCTCTTTCTTCTGGAAAAAGCCCCTGATGTTCTTGAGAGGAGAGGTCGAGGGAGAGCCGGAGCTCAGACCTGACAGAGCGGCACAGAGAGGCGAACAGTGAACGCCTTGTTTCACAATCACATCTTCTCGTTTCCATGTCAGTAAGAAAAGAAGTCAGTCTGAGGCCTTGAATTTGATATGCTTCCATTTCTTAAAGTTCATATGTGTGTTTACACGGGAGCATGACTCAGCAGGATTTGTCCTTATATTGACCTACAACTAAACCAACTGAGGAATGCAAATATTAAGTCAGGCTGAAAACAGATCGGTTAGCTTGGCTCAGGTCCAGATTATAAGAGTGAACTCAGCAGCAGAGTTTGTCCTCACTTCTGCTGACAGAAAGAAAGATTTAAAAAAATCCAGAGGACTTCCTCCAAATGAAATGACCTCATGTGCACGACTCAACTGGACGACTGTAACCTCAATAAATGCTGCACGAATGCCCGAAACCTTCCAACTAGTTTTATCACTGCTTTTTTTTTTTTTGCTGTTTAAGACTCTTACAAGATCGTTTTTTACTGAAAGAAAAAATAAATTGAGTCGTGACTGACAGTCGTCCAGCCTAGATGATGAGCCTCTCTGCTTCGCTTCACTCCTGAACTCTTATAATGTGAACAGGTGAGTTGTATATAAATTCACCCTCAGTACAGTTGTCATGAACGGGGAAATTAGCTACAGAGACCAAAACTGTTTTTGTACCAGGCTGTAAACATGTTTATTTCTGCTGTCTAACATGGGGACTTATGGAGACTGACTCACTTCTGGAGCCAGCCTCAGGTGGACGTTAGAGGAACTGCAGTTTTTAGCACTCTGCAGTTTTTAGCCCTCTGCATTGATTACCAGAGGTCAGCGCCTGGTGGAAAAACAAGCGGCGGTGCTACCTCACAGGAAAAACCACATATTTACCGAGTGCAGGGATTTCCACACGTCACCACCTCATCGGGAAAATCCCCAATGAGGTGATTCCATATGACTCCTGTTTGCTTTCATTCTTGTCTCTCCAGCCTGAACACATGAAGCGAACGCTCCACAAGTCTTAAATATCAAACATCGATCATTTCGTTCACAGTTTGTTTTTACTTTAATGCTGTAAAATCTGCCTCTCTCTGCTCTACATTCACACCCTCTCTCATCGCTCACATCCCAACAAGTCCACATGTGTTGGGTGTTAGAGGGGGTTCTGGGAAAGAGGAGGCAGGTTGAAATAAAACAGGTCATGTCAGTTTTTTCTCCCTCCAGATAAGCCGGCACGGAGACATCTCGTCTTTCCTCCTCTGACCTTGAGAGGTCGTCCTACTGTACCTGCCTACAAATCCCATTTCCCAGCCTGACAGCCATGACGGTACTCACTGGGTGACGGAGGCGGCGGTGACCTCGAATCATCGCCGGGTGTGTTCTTTTTAGGCGTGACCTTTGACCCCTTCCCTCCGGGTGACAGCGGGCTCTTCTCCGCCGCTCGTCGGATGCTCCTTCTGAGCGTCTGAATCATGCCCAGCGTCTGCTTGGTCGGCGTCCTCCCGTTGCTCTTGAGGGACACGCTGTCCTCGCCTGAGTTTTCGGTCGGCTTGTCCGTCATCTCACCTCCACCTGCGAATCCACATCAAGTCCAAAAGGTTAAGCCAAGCAGCGAAGTGTGCAGTGTGTGAGACGCTGAAGTTAAGGCTTGTTCTGGTGAACGTGTTTACAGCCAGCAGAAAGAGGAGGGGCGCGCTTGTTTACTGATAACATCACAGCCTGCCGTGCAGCTTCTTTCAGCACACTGAAATAATATTATGAAAGATGTGGGAAAGTAAAAATGTTGCAGCATGACAGCCTGCGGGACTCATGGGTGAATTTCCAGCAGGAATGTCCCCGTCACTTCTACAGTTTAAGGTTAGTTTTCTGTCTTCAGCGTCCTCTGAGCTGATAAAAAACCCTTCAACACCCAGAGCTGCACAGAGCAGTGGTCAGACATATTTTGCCCTGGGCTTTGTCTCTCAGGATACAGACAGGTCTTCTGTTGTAAGCTGCTCCGTCTGCAGGGCCGGGCTGAAAGTCTATTCTGCTTCCTAAGTTATAAACTCGAGGCAGTGTGTTCTGTTGTCGAATGTGGAGCTGCGTTCACACACAGACGTGTTGAACTTTGCTGTCTGCTGTGGTGAAACATGAATATCACATTTAGTGTGTGCGTCCTGCAGATCATCGCAGAAGCTACTGCTCATTAATAATCATCCATCTTTTGTCAGAACTTATTCCAGTAACCACGAGTCAACAAACATTTCCCCAAAAATCTGAAATGTGGAAACATTTTAGGGATTTTTAAAATAAACTGTCACATTTGTCTGAACGTCTTGTAGATATTTGGTTTTGACTGTTGATCTCTGCAGTATTTGTATTTGTATTTCGGTCCTCGTGACATCTCGTAGATACATTTTGGTTTTATTTTCGAACCTGATTTCTTTGTTGAAGCTCGAGCTTCTGTTTGACAAGTTCAGTGAAAGTAAACAGGGTGAGTAAAAGAAGTGAAAGTGAAGCGGCAGCGCACCTTTACAGATCTTTACTTTCACTAACCTGCACCAGCTACACCTGTGGAGATGATTAGAAGTTTTTTACAGTTAAATATCAGTTAAATGAATTCAAATCAGTTGGATTCAACAGGAGGCGTGAATAATCGGACATCTTGCTTTTGGAGTCAGACTTCACGTCCAGCAGTTGAGTTTTTATCTTATCTCACCAGACGCCTACGTCCTGCACGAACTACTGTCTGAACTTCGTCTTCAGCTGCAGTGAACACACACACTCACTGTCCTGACTCTTCATCTGGCATGTACTCTTAATTAAGCCTCTTTATTTCAAACAAACTGAGTTGATTTTTTTTCATGGCTCAACAAAGATGCTTTCACTTTCGAGGAGTCGACGTCAAGACACAAAACTTACTGTGTCTCACGTATCATCATAGATTACATGAATCATGACAGGTTATTAAAGTAATGTATTTCTACAGTCATTCTCCAACACAACAGCAGTCTACATGCTGTAACATACACACTGTTACATTATTATAATAATAATAATACATTGGATTATATTATTATAACATTATATATGAAACATTTCAGCTGTGTGACGGTCTGAGCATTAATAAACTGCTGTGAACACACACACCGTCCTGTTAAAGACTGTGATTGAAACACACACACACACAGTTACAGAGAGAACAGGTGTCTCCTTACCTGCCGGAGCTCAGGTACGGAATGGTGCCAGCTCTCCTTCCGCTCTTATATCACCTCCGCTTTGCTTTCACTTTCTCCGGAGTACCTGACTTCAGGTGTGGATCTGAACTAAAAGGGAAACTGTCCCGTGAGCAGGTGAAAGAGGCTGAGAAGGAGAAACTCAGACGGTTTGTCTCGAAGCTCGTCCTGACCCGACAGAGAGCTCAGCTTCCTGCTGCCGTGATTAACTCACTCATGTCAATGATTACACAGACTGCGGGTCACAGCGTGAACTGTCCTCACACACACACACACACACACACACACACCTGGAATGTGGCGTTCAAGTATGTGACGGTGCTGCATTCAAGAGCCGCAAACTCCTGCTTCAAGGTCGTGAGCCCATAAATGAAGAGGTTGATTAATTCAGTGGTGGTGACAGCGGCTCAGGTTGTTTTCCCTCTTTGAGCTCTTGAATAATCTTTATTGTAACAGGTGTCATAAAACACGACAGGTCATGTCCCGTAAAACAAAATCATGTTTTTTCCTCTCAGGTCACATGATTACAAAGATTTCCACCATCTTACCCGTCATGTTTCCATCAGACCTGCAGACAAACCTGAAATGAGCCCTCAGGTGTTGATCATGCCTCCCTGTGTCAACGTTCAACATGACGTCAGGGGCTGTCCTGCCGTCTTCGTCCTCTGGAGGGTGATATGTGTCACACTTGTTCCTGGTGTCGGTCCTGGTGGAGGCTCTGTCTTCACCTTTTGCAGGAGATGGAAGTTAAATCAGGTTCAAGTGCGTAGACAGAAACACGGAGATTTATATTCAGCTGCTGGTTAAACCAGCTCAGACATCTGCTGCAGAGAGGAGATCATCATCGGACATTTCCGGTCCAGATGATGGCACCATGAATCTTTTGTGTGTGTGTGTGTGTGTGTGTGTGTGTGAGGGTTACAGATACATGGAAATGAAACTGTTACTGAGCTGCTATCTATAGAGTCAGCGACAGTTTAACAGGCTCATCGTGTTGTTGTTTCCATCCACCCATCACGCTTTTCTACTTCCTCTTCATGAGAACTGAAGGTGAAACTTTGACACTTGAACTGTTTATTTTATAATTTCCAAATTCATATTTAATGAGACATTTATTTACATCAAGTTTCTAATTTTTGATGTGATTTCTTCTAAAAGCTGCTGTAAATCCTCCCAGAGCTGAATCAGCATCATCTGAAAACAAAACAAACATTTTGTGACTCTGCATGTCATTTTTATAGAGAATGAATAATTTTGGTCCTAATACCGACCCCTGAGGTACCCCATCAGTGATATCTGGCCATGTCAAACTGTTTTCCAAGCTTCAACACAACCTCACTGACTCCATAACAATTAGTCTGATGTTTTCTGCTGGATATCACAGTTTCTTCTCTGTACTTTTCTTGTATGATCCGCTCCTTTAAAGTCGGACTGAAATTCTCTCAAGTGGTCGGCGTGTCTGTAACTCCGTAAAGTGTTAATGTCAGATCAGAGTGAGATCCATTACGTTTCCGTTAACTCCCTCCTTTTATTGCATTAATTTATATATATGTATACACACACTAATCCAAAGTGAGAGGCTTAATGAATGATTTTTGATGAAGCACTCAGCATGCAGTGTTCGTCTGTTAAGCAGTGCCGGCTGTAACTAACTAAGCGCTGCAGTCTGACAGGATGAGCTGAATTTCCCGTAAAGGGTGTGTCGACTCATTCAGGTGAGTTTCCGTTTGTTTCTGTGCTTCGCTCTTTGTTTCTGTTCACTCTTTTCTTTTCGATGACAGCACGGTGCGACGAGTTTTGCCAACAGCTGACAGAGATTTCCATCGTGCTGCTAAACTCAGCAGCAGCTCCGTCACACAATGGCTGCTTTTGAACACAGGCTTCAGATTAGTGCTGCATAAAAGGAAAGCTGTGGCGTGTGTGTGTGTGTGTGTGTGTGTGTGTCCAAGAGCTGAGACCATGCTGAATGTTCAATTACACTGCTATAAAAAGCTCATTGTCAGTCCGAGGAAATGTAATTGAGATGATCTGATAATGTTGCTGTGTTGTGTGAAGCAGATGATCGGCCTGTCATGTGACAGACGTCGCTCAGGTGTGAAGGTTTCCCTCGCCTCTGTCGCCAGGTGTTTGCTCCTGGTGGGACCTGTTCTGCTCTGTCATGCTGGTTTCTGACACGTGATGTGAATTACATGTTGTGTTTGGATCACGTTACGTCACAAAGGTTAGCTTACATGCAGTAAATCAGCTCTGGTTTGCTCCAGAGTCCCAGCACACACACAGAATCACCACCCACGTCGTACGTCGTGTCACCTTGTACCCACGGGCAGCCCTGGAGTAAAGAGACATCTTGATGCTGTTATTCCTCATTTAAATGCACCGACACCGCTGATACAGCTCAGCACTCCGCTGAAATAACACATAGTCATGTTATTTGGGCAAAATATTACACTCCCTGTGAGAAGATTACATATGGAAATTAGATGCATTCATGCCTGTCAGTCGTCCAGATTTCAGCTGACCCAGACAGCTCGGAGGTTTCTCTTCCTGTCAATCAAACAGCAGCAGCAGACAGGAAATCACCCGACAGTCTATTGTCATCTATTGTTGGCCGGAGCGCTCCAGCCTCATCTCCGCTTCACTGCAGATGGAGTTCTGCTTCATCCAGATACGGATGAACTCTGCTCTTCAGAGACAAACGAACCAGGATAATCAGCCGAACAAAGCCGCTCGCTGCCTGATGTGTCCGTCCTTTAAAATAACCCAGAAGACATTTTAACGTGTGTATTTTTGAAATGTCACCATCTTCCTCCGCGTCGTGCCTTAAGGACTGCAGTGAATCCGGTATCAGTGACACATTTTCACCTCAGCTTTTCTGGGTAACATGTGTTCATAGATTGCGTTTCTTTAAATTCAGAGTGTATATATTCTCTGGCTGTCTACCACCAGGGTTTATATTCTTCCTCTCAGAATGTTGTGACAGAAAATACCCCACCAACCTTCCCACCAACTTGCCCCAGGTGAATTTCTGTTGTGTTTCGAACTGTCAGTCTGTCTGTCAGAGTTCCTGCTGCAGAGCTTGTTTATTCTTTTATTATCCGGCCCAGTGACTGACTCCAGGTTGTTATGCAACTCAGTCATACATAACCAAAATGTGCTGCACGGTAAGGCGGTAATTTCTGTTCAAAATGAAGAAAACACAAACCCAACATGAAGCCCAGCTGACAGCGTGAATCATTTTGATGCTGCACTGATGTCACACTGTGTAACTTTGTTGCACTGGTGAGTAATGTGAGCTGGCTGTGTGTATTGTGCTGTTTTCCCCACTTATTTAACATTAACTAGTAAAAGGAGAACACCTTTAAGGATGAGGACAAACCAGTGTGTTCGGCAGGTAACTCTATCTCAGGTAACATCCCTAAACTCCGGTGAACTCCTCTCAGAGCTCTGCGGTTGTTTTGGTTCGTCCTTCATGCAGCGTCACTCGTTCATTGTCCGCTCATTGTTTCCAAAAATATACAAATTCTGATGGTAAATCTGCCTCCATGATCATCTAATCTGCATGTGTGTCACAGTTCAGCTCAGACTGGACAATTTTCATGTTTCATTTTTTATTTTAGTCATCACCACAGCTCTGTTTCCAAATCAGAATGTTAAATGTTGGAATTTATGACATTAAAAGTGTTTGTGACAAACAACAGAGCAGAATAACCATCCACGAACAAAGAGGAAGCAAAAGTCAACAGGCAGATGGCAGGAGAGTGTCAGCTACACGAGGAAAGACGAAGCTGCTCCGTGACTCATTTCTGTTTTGACTCTTCTCTGCTCGAGGGAGAGCGAAAAGCAGAAAACACACACAGGTGAGGTGAGTTTCCAAGCTCGTGCTGTCAGAGGTGGTTTTATGAAAATGGGTTGTGGGGAAAAGACACAAAAGATGACGACAGATACACCGAGAAAGAAAAGCTTCAGAGAGAGAGAGACTGACAAACAGATGAAAACAGTGAAGAGAGCAGGAGATATTGGATTTATAAAAACTGGGTTACAGAGAAAGAGCAAATAGAACATTCACACCTGAATCCTGATCCTGGACTACGCACTTTAAATATATTATAAACTGGACAAATGAAATCAGAAAATCACATTTAAGGATTTAGTTGTGTCAGTAAATGAAGATCAGATTAAAGGTCCAGTCAGGAGGTTTTATTGTGTCATTAACCCTCAGTGTTGATTAGTGAGTCAGTTTGTCCAGCAGATTTCAGTTTAATTAAGCTCCAGACGGAAAACAGATGGAAGTCTGCTGAGATGGATAATTGTTTGGACAGCACATATTCATTGAAAATGAATGGAAAAATACATAATGGATCAGTGTGGCTGCCCGGTTGGGTGAAGCCTGAAGTGAGAACAGAGAGAAGAAGGAGCGGAGGCTGCGAAGCCGAGCGCTCTGACACTGTCTGAACAACAGAAGAAGCAGAAAACCTCCTGAAACACTGAAGATCTGTGGAGGTTTGTCCTAAATGCTACAGGGACGGGAGATGATGGTCGTGTTAAAAACACCTCAGCTGAACAAACCCGCCGCTCGCTCACTGTCAGTGGGGATCGTCTCCGGCCCTCCTGGACCCTGGTGAGGATAAGCAGTGATGGATGGTCAGAGATGATCATCTGCAGCAGCAGCTGTGATAAATGTCATCACAGTCCAGGCAGGCGTCTGGAGTGCATGTCATTTATTGTCTCGTAACAACAGTTTGTAAAGATAAAAGATACATTTATACTGCACACCCCTCCGTCTATCTCCTGTCCGTGGATTTCCCCAGACTCTCCACGTCTGCCGTATCTTAAGTGATTTAGCACCATGAGTATTTCTGGGTTTTTTACTTGATCTGCCTCCGACCAGAAGGGAGTGACTCGACTCAGGATGTAGCCACGCTTTGATATCAGCCTGGGGAGGGTCAGAGGTCAACACGGTGTTCTTGCACGATCTCTCAAAAAAGATCTATTTGTTTTGTCTCTCTATCGATTTCATTATGACCTTTTGGCCTGATGGTGGTTGAGTAAAGGTAATGTGGTCAGCAGAACTCTCAGATCCATCTTCTGGGGATCACGAATGAACTAATTACAGATCAAAAATGAGAACCTGCTCGTGAAGTTAGCTCGATTAGCTCATTGACCTAAATTGAAGCTTTCGTGATCCAAAATGGAAACCAGTGGAAAAACCTAACCAAAGCTGTCATGCATGCATAAATTTTAAATAAAGAAGAAACTCAATCCAGACGGGAACCCGAGGACGGTTGGACCTGCGGGGAAACAAGACCTGGGTCCTGTTTCACGAGAGCCGCTTGCTTCGACACACATTACTATGGAGACGGCAAACACGCACTTTACATCTGCCACAAAAAATAATATAGGTTTCATGTCTGATGATTTTGACACATCCGGTACCTCGAGCTGAGTCCACTTGGATCTACCAGGGCGGTTTTATCACGCAGGTCAGAGACCTGTGCTGATACAACGGGATCCTGTTCAGCCCAGTTAGACTTCAGATAGTTCAGACCTGGAAACTTTCGGTTCCCGGTCGGATCTCGGATCTCTTTGGTCAGATCTGTTACTGGGAAGTCTGAGCACGCTCTTGGAGCCTATAGCTGCATGCGTGCACTGTATGTGGACTCATCAGACGTGTCAGATGAGCTCAGGTTCACAGACGGTGTTTGAGTTTCTGATGTTGATTTTCTTCTGAACTTTATTTGTCTTTTTTGTTTTCTGTTCCAGTGCAGTGCATATTTACAATAAAACAATAGTAACTTTCTTATTTTTACTGCACTCAGTGAATATGGAGTAAAAAGCACTTGTTCATCACTGCATTCAGTTTTTATTTACTTCCTCCACGGCGTCCAAACCGTTCTGCAGCTGGAGACGTGAAACTTTGATCAGTGTGAAGCAGAAAACACGTCTGCGAGGACAAACAGCTGCTGGTCTGCTCCTGTGCTGTCAAAAGAGCTTCACTGGAATGTGTTGAAGGCAAACCGCCCCCCCCACACACACACACACACACACAGAATAAATGAACCTAACGATGATGAACCTTTTTTCCTCTGTCATGTGTTGCTCCCATGTTGCAGCAGAAAGTCAAAGAAGATGAATTATGTAACACATTAGCGTGCTGTCAGTCGCGCATGTTTAATCGTGTCTGGTCTCTCAGAGGTAAAAAGTTCAGATAAACTGTTACCTGAAAGGACTTCTGCATGTTATGAAATACATGCACATGCATAAATATAAATGAGCAGGGCGGCTGTGGCTGCAGCTGACGCTGGGCGAGAGCCGAGGACACCCTGGACAAGTCACCCGTCCCTCACAGAGCTAAATTAGTAATTTGTACCCTCAAATTATCGGTCTGACATACACGACTTATTTTGAGTTAGTCCCACGCACACAGCCCTGCTGCCACTAAATGTGCTGCGCTTTCGAGAGTTTTCCATCCACTCCACTGCATTTACACTACATATCTCATTCACATGCAGACTTTAGGAAACCACCGATCATCTGATCAGTGGACCCGCTCCACCTCCTGAGCCACAGCCACCCCTCAAGCACCTGGCGGCGAATGCGGCCTGACGAGATCCCCCCAAAAAATGAACGTTTAGAAAAGCTAAATAACAAAAATATGAGCTGTTTTTAAATATTAACCTCCTCAACAGAATCCAGGCAACATGGGGACCACAGACAGGAAGTCAGAGAGAGTCCGTGCAGCACATTGTCGAGCCTCATCCTTTAAGTAATCCGTTATTTTAAATGACTGACATTCACATGTTACAGACTTAAAAAACAGACAATGTACTGTTAGTCTCAGTACAAAACATCGTCACAGGTAAGATCCAGAACATCTGACACCACATTCATGTGAAGTCTCACCTCAATTTGCACCGTCTATATGTCACAGCTGTGAAAATGAAAATCCAACTGTAACCTGGCCTCGCTCCCCTCTCTGATAGGTGAAATCAACAAGGGACTGTTCCACCTCTACCCACCTGCGAAATCTATTTCATGGCGTGTGATGACTGCATTCAGGCGCTCTGTCGAACAGAAATATACATCCTGTCCTATATGTTTCATTTATTGAGTCAAAGTGGCGTTTGACATCACGGGTCTGCTTTCAAAGACCTGCTCCTGTGTAGAGGTTGAACCGCCTCGCTGCTGCGTGGTGCAAACATCAAACACACGTTCAGTCTCAGATGTATTTTTATCCCCTCGGCCCCCCACCACACACACACACACACACACACACACACACACACTCCCCTTGTCTGCAGTGAATAGACCCTTTTAGAGGATTTTGTCTGACCACTTCCTTTATTCTCCCTGCTGAAGGCTAATTGAGGTTGTGCAAATTAACAGAGAGTGCTGTCAGACTGGAGGCTGGAGGAGTGTGTGTGTGTGTGTGTGTGTGTGTGTTGGGGGGGGGGGGTTGGATGGCGGTGAAAAATAAACGCTTCCTTCTCAGTGGCTCCCAAAATAACCTGCGCCCCCGTGGCTTGATCGCCCCACTCCTGAGACCGGGTATCCCAGCTGTGAGACGGGCTGTCAGAGCCGCTCTCACACACACACACACACACACACACACACACACACACTGTGGCTTATTTATCGCCTCCATTCTCGTCTTATTACATTTTTAACTTTGCTGTCTGATCGTGCTGCCTGTCCACACTAACGGCCAAATGTGCATCACACTGAACGTCGTCTCCTCTCTGCTGCAGGATTCGTCCCCATCTGGCCACACGAGCCTCAGTGAGGTTGGACATGATGTTGGGTGATACAGTCTGACTTACAGTCAGCGTGCAGTGAAAGAGCTGGATTTGTGAACATATTGATAATATATAATATTAATATTAATGACATCTCCAGCATTGATGTGTATCATCTGTTTTTATTTCTTATTTTACTGATTTATATTCATTTCAAGCTGAAAAACATTGTAATGGATTTCTTTTGCCCTTCTTCTTTGAACAGGTTGTAATGTAACTAAAAATGATCTTTTGCACGACTTTCTCAGTTTTCTAAAAATGGAAACGCGGCATGTTTGTGACATTTACGCTCACTTTGCCTTTCCTTTCCACTTTCCTTCAGTGTAAACAGTGTGTAACACGTCACGCTTACGCAGTCCGTCCTTTACACTGTCATTGGTTGAACCCTTCCATGACTTTCTTGGTGTCTTAAAAATGGAACACTTTGGGCCACGTTCAGCTCAGTTGATAGAATCACGCCTTATGCGTCTCTCTGCGGGGCCCAGGTTCGAATCCCGACCTGTATGGCCCTCTCCTGCATGTTATTCCCCGCCTCTCTCTCCTCACATTTCCTGTCGCTCTTCAGCTGTCTCTATCAATAAAGCAAAAAGGCCAAATAAATCAATAGACAGTAACAGGGAGCTGGTATAAGACTCATTCTTCAGATTTTTGGCATTTTCTCAAATTCACAGCTGGAGGAACATTAATTAACTGCTGCTATCGTGATCATTTCATTTCATAACGTGGAGGTGGGCCATTAATCGGACTCTGCTCCACAAACAGAAGATGCTCCTGCTTAATCTTGACGACAAATTCTTAGTTAAGTTAGTCATTAGCATGATGCCTCCCATGTAAACCGAGCAGGAGAGAACAGATAGATCATGTGTGACCTGTAATAATCCCCCGTGGCGTCCTACATTTCCTCTCTCGGTGGCGTCCATAAGCTGGCAGAGTCGACCAGGTGTGTTATCGAGCTCACAGCATCACCTGAAGCAGCTCGCGCAGCAGGTGGAGCATGACTTTCACCCTGCAGAGCGCCGGGCCAAGATATGAAAATAAAGAAGTATTGTTTCATCCGACTCTCATGTTTTAACTTCACGGGGAGATTTTTCCAAACATGTGACCTTTTTCTTTTTTCTTCTCTCGCTGCTTCTCTCAAATTCAATTACATCGACATACCTGGAAGCTGCCCAGTACAACTGCAGCCCCCCACTGCTGGCTTCACCGGCGACGTTTCTAGATTTAAGAGTTGTGCTCGAGGGCATCTCAACCTGAGCTAAAGGAGGTAAAAGCATTATTCTCTGTCTCAGGTTTCCCACATCTTCACCCACAATTCAGCCACTCTTTCTTTTTCGCCCGCGGTGGATTCTGCAGTCAGATTTCCCCCGTTTGAACTCGCGCTCTCTCTCATTTTGATTTTATTCAATATTTCAGGTCTTGTGCAGCTTAATTCATCCAAATATCTATGTCTGGTGCTGCTCCGCTCTCGCCAACCGCTCTGTCCTCTAACATCAAAGCCAGGTTTTAAAAATCAGTGCTCATAAATTCCACAAGGAGTGATTACATCAGATGCTGTGCAGCAGAAAATACACGTCAAGTCTTGTGCTTAACATGGATTTGACTCCAGTGTCGCACAGAAACAGAATCTCATCCAGACGTAGAAAATTGAGGTGATTCGAAGCCGTCATTTTCTGTCCAGTATTTCTTCTCTCTGCTGCAGAGGCAGTTTGTTATGACTGAACAAAGACGCTCTGAAGCTCTCTCGGGCCATCAACTGCTCATTTTGTATGCTACATGCAATCATGGTGCCATTTTGATCTCAACAGCAAGAGACAGGAGGAGTACGGTGAGTGTTTAAGAGACAGACAGACAGGTAGACAGACAGGTAGACAGACAGGTAGACAGACAGACAGACTGGTAGTTAGTTCAGGCCAAAATTCAGCCTGACACACTGAAAACCAGGCTGGCCGATAGAATTAAAAATAAATGTCTGTGGGCTTGAACAGTGTTTGCTGCACAGCATGAGTTTGTAATGATTGGCTTATTTATTTAGACTTTAAGGAAGTGCAGCGTACACTTGAAAGCCAGACTCGTGGACGTCTGCAGTTAAAGTGAGACTGGACGTATGTTTGATGTCTGCAGACGTTCAGCCTTTGAAAGAGGATCCGTGACGTAAAGCGCGTTCACTGAACACATTTAACTGCAGGAGGCTGTGAGGTGTGATGAAGTTTGACTGAAGTGATGAACTTTGGACATTTCAGTTAACGTGTATCAAAGCAGGGTCCTCATCGTGGGCATCTGTTGGCTCCTAAGCTGACACTGTCCCTGTTCTAAACTTTTCTTTAGATTGCTCTTTTGCAGTTTACGTCACAACGCTGACGCTCAAACTGTGTCGACTCCACAGAGCGCCTCATAACATGTAAATAACAGGTACTCGTGATGTACTCTGCGCTCCTGGCTACAGTTTGCTGTTCATGCTGTCAGAAGCAGATGAGGATGAAATATTGTCGAGACGTTCAAAAGGAGCAAAACATCATAATGTCAGCATCCGTGCTAAATGTCAGATTTTGTTGTCAGTCCTTTACAAATGAAGACAAACTGCTTCGTCTCTGTTCACCGTTCATACGAGAGCAAAAAAAAAAACAGGAAGGAAACAGTTTCCTCTGGAGAATACGAGATAAATGGTGAAGCACTTGAAGCAGCAGCTCACGCAGCTCGATCTTCAAACTCCCTCAGGAGCGCCCGTTTTCACTAACCCTCCTCTGGAAACATCAGGTCGCCTTGTTGCCATGTTGCTTTGGGAAGAGTTTCCTCCCCGAGTTGGGTTTTTCAAAGAGCACCTGAAGCATGACGTACTGTATGAAACGGGAAGACAGTCATTCAGATTCCTCATCAGTCTGAGGCTCATCAGACATAAGACGAGATAAGATGGACCCACTAGATTTTGCATATTGCCCAAATCGGTCCACAGAGCGCGCAGTCAACCTAAGAAATCTGTTCATCGGTTTCAGTTCTGCTTTCAGGCTCATCAACCCTCTCAAGCTGTTCAGGAAACTCCAGGACACAAACGTTAACACCTCACTGTGCCTCTGGATCCTGGACTTCTTGATGGATGGGTGCCAAGTTGTCAGATTCAGCAACATCACTTCTTCACACCCACTCACCACCAGCACGGGGCGTCACCAGGATGTGTTCTTCCTCGGCTGCTCCTCTCCATCTCACCAATGATCTCAGATCAACCTCAAACTCAGTGAGGACTCAGGGACTCTCAGTAACGCCACAGTCACAGGACTGAGACGCCTTCAGGCTGGAGGTCGAGGAGTCAATTAACTGGTGCAGGGAAACTGGTCCTGAATGGAAAAACGACTGAAATGTTCATCGACTTCAGAGCAGGACGATCGATGAAAACCCTTCAACCCAGCCAGTCAATTACAATAACCGACTCTTTGGCACACACATCAGCAATAACCTGAAATGGATCAATGCCAACAGTCAAATACAAAAACAGAGACTCTGTGATTTGAGTCGTCTCAGGAAGTAGACAAGGTCCATTTTTACGCAGCCATAATCCAAAGCATCCTGTTGGTATCGATTTCAGTCTCTATGGAAACACATCTGAGCTGCAGAATCCAAACTTTGACTCTACATACACAAACTGCATCATTTCAGCCGCAAGCAAGATCATGGAGCCGCTCAGCTCGTACAGCTGCGTACTGTATGTTTGCATCCATCCATGTTCAGGATCACAGGCAGGCTCAGGTCTATCCCAGCTAACATGAGAGGCAGGTTACACGCCGGACAAGTCGCCCGTTCGCCAGCCTAAACTTATCAGAGCTTATCTTGAACTTTTCCTGCTGCATGCTGACCCGAGGTAACGAGCTCAAAGAGCCTAAAATAGCCTCTACACATCACATCATATGTCACATGCAGTCACATAGCTGACACTTTCATCCAAAGGGAAACAGTGCGACGAGGACATGTTAGTGCAGCGATAACTCTGCTGTTAGTAACGTAAATTCATTGTTAGAAAAGGAATAAAACAACATCAGAGTTTCTTTTGAAGGAAAGACTGAGGCTGAGGTAACATCAGCCCTGCAGAGCGGCTGTGAGAGGCTGCAGATTAAAATGCTATGACTCTGGGAGCTGGATAGACTTTAAATAATGGATGTAGCATCATCAGCTCTGTGTCATGTGGATGAGCCAAAGATGAGTGAGGAGCGATAGTAGATAGATAGATAGATAGATAGATAGATAGATAGATAGATAGATAGATAGATAGATAGATAGATAGATAGATAGATAGATAGATGGATGGATGGTCCCACCCCTCTTTGGACCTGGTTTTAACTCAGACTAACCTGATGTGATCTTCAGTCCAAACGTCTTCAGAGATTCTCCGTCTGCAGGAGTTTGTTTTTTTTGTCTTTCTGCGACTCCCGAAAGAGAAAATGATAGCGTCTGCTCTTTGATTACACTCCTTTCCTTTTCTCCTCGTAGTTTGCTGTTTGGTGAAATTGCTCGGTGAGGTAGTGCTGCTTTATTAGACGTATGCAGCCGACACAGACAGAATAAAACATTTTAGAAAACGTGAGAGCAGACAACGTTTCGTGAGGTGAATTTTGACTTCTAATCACAGGCGTGTGCCAACATCATCCGGTGAGCCAGCAGGACAACATCCAAAGGCAGATTTGAATTTGAATTTATTTATTCACAGCTTGAGTATCAGGACACTGAATACAATTTTAAACCCACAACTTTCACACAGAGAGACGCGGTTCTTTCTCACCAGTTCTTCTTCAGTCTATAGTCAGTATATGAACGTGTTTACAGTCTGCAGAGGGCTCCATAGTGTCACACCACCCCCTCCTCCACACTGCTGGATGTGTAAATGGTGAAATGTGCTAATGTGATGTGTTGCTCCCAAAGCTCCACCGGCCTCAGCTTTAGGTTATCCTGCCTCGTACTATTGGTGGGTAAATCAGGGCATGTGCAGCCAATCACACGCAGACTATGCGGGGGTATAGAGCGGCTCAGGAGCTGCACGTCTGGACCTCTGGGGAATTTTCTGCAGGCTGTTCAGTGTTTCTCACCGAGACAAACTGTGTGGAACAAACAAAGGCTTCTTCTTCTTCCTCGTAAATAATTTCCAAATCAGATATTTATTGATATTTGGTACATTGAATTGATAATGGAAATGTTGATCTCACCGTCCCAAAACTGTTTTTTGTACCAGGCTTCAACATTTTAGCAGACATGGGGACCGACAGAGTGTGACCTCCTGTCTTTGTGTGAGGATCTGTGTAAAGGTGTGCAGCTCCAGCTGATTTCAGTCCAGCTGATGTGAGACCTATTTAAGATCCTGTTCCACCCAGAAAGTGCAGCTTTGTTCTCCTCCTGCTCTGCCAAACGTTTCTCTCTCTGTCGGTTTGTTTGTCTGCGATTGAGAATCAGTTTTCTGATTTAATATTTTGTGTCACCTTAGTTTCTCACCTTCTTTCACACTTGTAAATAGTCGTTTTTTGACTGAACTGCCTTTTTGTTTGACTCAGTTCTTCTGTTTTTGGTCAGCTTAGTACCACAGAAGCAACAAAATGCATGTGCTTTGTATTGTTAACAAGTGTGTATCCCTGCGCCAGGGACAGAGATGTAACATGGAGGTCAACGTGTCCTGTAGCCAGCCTCAAGTGGACGCTCAAGGAACTGCAGTTTTTCCACACTGGCTTCATTTAATAAAACACAATCCACAAATCACAGCCTGGTCCTATCCTGCCAGGAAGCTGTGGGGTCTTTTTAAAGTAAAATGGTGGTAAAACTCACTAATGGAGAGAGCGAAGAGGACGCTGACGTTAGGAAATCTGGGACTGACTTTTAGTGGTTGGTGAGAGCTTGGTGAAATAAAAGGCTGAAAGACAGACGCCGAGCTGGGCTGACTGCTGCTGGACTAGTCAGTGATATTAGCTGCTGCTGGGTCTGCTGCTGCTGACCTGGATGATGTTTGGCTGTAGTAATGTAATCAGAACAAATACTCGAATACAGCTGAACGTATTCACCACAGTGGGATTACAGCCAACAGAAAAATACTAAATCTTACATAATGTTGCTTTAAAGATGAGCTGTGACTGCAGCCCAGCACGGTGTGATGAACAAATGAACCTAATGTGAGCTGCAGCTTAACGTTATGATAAAAATCCCTTTGTGGTATTGATACATATATATTGATAAAACATACGTGCAGACCTGCTTCCTCCTCTCAGCTCTTCCCGTCTCACGACGCCTTTGGAAAACAGGAGGCGGAGGCACTCTCAGCTCACATCAGCCTCCTTTCCTCCTCCCAACCCGCTCCAGGCTCCACCTGCAGAGCCGCCCCATCTAAAATTGATTACGGTGACATTTACTATTCATAGAAAAGGTTACTAGAGTAACCCTGTGCCGCATGTTTGAGTGGAACATTATTCCCAAACAAATGAAGAGGCGCTCTTCACTGAACAACTGTGCACCAGAGCTGAATGACAAGCTGGTTGTGTAATTATGAATAATGTGCATATCTGCTGCGTGTTCGGCGGAGCTCATGGTTTCTGTTTCCTCACTTTGTTTATATTTGAAAAGGGAACGGAGACGCAGCGAGTGGGAGTTTCAATAATTACTGTCAGATCAATATTCAATTTGTAGAGCTATTTTTGCAGGAATCATGTTTACCTTCAGCGCATGATCCAAACTTTGTCTCACATTCTTGACCTTGCGGCTCTTAATCGGTACTAAAAGAGCTGATATTAACCTGAGGGTAACCATGGCAACGATACTTTGCATTTCATCCTACATTATATTAAATGAAGTCACAAACACGATGATGCACTCTGAGGTAATGACAGAAATGGACTCAACAGAATGAAATCACCTTCAGCAGGTGCATTTTTCTTTAATTGTTGAAAGGAAGTACAGAGGGTTGAATAAAAGATGCAGTTTCAAGTCTAACAAGGACACGAAGCACTGTGGGCAGAGCAGATTCATATTATTTAATGCTTAAATACAAAACACAAAAATCAAAAGCCAATAAAAAACAAGCTAAACCTTAAATATAAAAATATAAAATCAGGCAGATACTGAAAAGTGGAGTTGGAGAGTTTTACAGTTTCTCACCAGGATTTTTTGGGCGGTCCTAAAAGGGTGGCTCGATGACACGCTGAGGCCGCCCTGAGCGTAGCTCCGCCCCCCTAATGCTGTAATGGTATAAATGCCTTCAGAGCGTTAGCATCAGGTTAGCATCTGAAATCACACAATTACACAATTACAGCAGGATGAATGTTTACATCAGGTGTCTGCTAAACATCTCCGATCACAGCAGCGTGCTCAGCAGCCATGACGATGGTGATGGTGACGATGGTGATGGTGATGGTGATGGTGATGATGATGATGATGATGGTGATGTTGATGATGATGATGATGGTGATGATGATGGTGATGATGATGATGATGGTGATGATGATGATGATGGTGATGGTGATGATGGTGATGATGATGGTGATGATGATGATGATGGTGATGATGATGATGATGGTGATGGTGATGATGGTGATGATGATGATGATGGTGATGGTGATGATGGTGATGATGGTGATGGTGATGATGGTGATGATGATGATGATGGTGATGATGATGATGATGGTGATGATGATGATGGTGATGATGATGATGATGGTGATGATGATGATGATGGTGATGGTGATGATGGTGATGATGATGGTGATGATGATGATGATGGTGATGATGATGATGATGGTGATGATGATGATGATGGTGATGGTGATGGTGATGATGATGATGATGATGGTGATGATGATGATGATGGTGATGGTGATGATGGTGATGATGGTGATGATGATGGTGATGATGATGATGATGGAGGTGTTCTTACAGCACGTGGGCGTCCAGCTCGATGTCTGAGAGGTCTCGGAGGTGACGGAGCTCCTCGCTGGCTGCCGTCCATGTAAGTGCTCTTCATACAATCAAACACGCTGCATCTCACTGCTCTTTAATTTACTCGGCACACATTCCAGTGTTTCATCAGCTTCACGCTGCGTTTCATCAGCTCAGCCTTTCAAGAAATCTCCTTCCTGCTCGCGTTGTATGGCATTATTATTATTATTAGCATCAGTTCTATGAAATGAGAGCAAACCTTTGACCTGTTTTGAAACATTTAATTTGATTCAAGGAAACACAGCGTGAGTGTTTCGAGACTTTGAGATGAAGAAAGTTAGTATATAGTCAAATATTAACTACCTTCAACACAAGGTTGCCTGATTAAATGAAGAATCTGAATCTTCTGCACTTCTCTCTTGTTATGTCTCAGAGAAAATCTAGGAAAGCCTTTAATTGCAGCAGCATGTCGCCGTTTGCTCATTAGAACATGAAAAGTTCCTCATTTTAAAGAGAGCCTTTCCACAGCGTTATGACCTTCTCTCTTCATTAGCATGGACCAAATTATTCAGTTGTTTTCTCATAACTCATAACTTTATTTTGCTTTGACACAAAACTTTCTAGTTAGAGGAATAACTCTTGTTACAACAGATTTAAATCATTAATAATAATTACATATGTATTTGTCTGTTGTGGCTCTGTATTGTCTGTGATTCGTGTCACGGTCCAGCTGCAGTGGAAACAGTCGTCCAGAGGTGCTGAGCTCTGAGACGGTGCTGGGCTGCAGGCAGATGGGCGGGTGTGCGTTACCTCGGTCTATCACGGACACGTTTGAAAGACCCGTTTGAAGCCAGCAGGAGTGGGAGATGAAAGTCCTGGCACAGCACACTTTGACATCATCAAAACACAACTCCCTCACAACACTCAGTGGCTCTAATGGCTGTGTTAAAAGGTACTTTTAAATACACAGATTTACAAGTGGCTGCTGGCGTGGTCCGTACGCTCTTTGTTCCGAATTGAACATGAATGAATTCTCCATAATGAAACAGGAGAGCAGCCAGAGGAGATACAGCAGAGCGAAATAACGATTATTTACTGAGACGGAGCGAGTTCACGTCCAGGGAAAATGTTGGATCTGTTTTTCTGAGTTTCAAAGCTGTAAAACAAAATAAAGCCGCCTGAATTTAGAATTCTGTATCACTGCTTTTAGAGATGTTTAAATAAATGTGACCTGCTCCATCACTCTGAGTCACTTTGACCCAGAAACATATTTTCAGTTTTCTGCATGTCTGTGAAGAGGAAAGTGTCAATGGCGACACGATCATGATCAGAACATGTTTCTGGGTCAAAGTGACTCAAAATGTTGGAGCAGGTCACATATGAGGAAGGAACGATGGGCAGGAAGGAGGGACGGGGGAGGAAGGAAGGACGGGGGAAAGGAATTAAAGGACGAAGAAGGAACAGAAAAATGGAAGCGGAACTTGTGGAACTGGTGCAGTTTGGACCAAAGTGGTGAACTACGAGCAGATTTAATGTGTGAACTGAACAAATATCTGTTGGTATGTTGGAGCAACACGAGTGCTTCTGGTTGCACAAATGTGTGAGGATGTTTTACTGATTACATCCCTGCAGCAGCAAATGTTAAAAGCTTCCACCTTTCTGAGGATTACCTGTAAAATATGAGTGAAACAGTGTGTGTGCGTGTGTGTGTATGAGCTGTCCTTAAGAGGAGACATGAGTCTTCCTTCCTCTGAAAAACAGCTTGTGACATTTGAGAGATAATTGACACTTCGCCCCCCCCCATCCCTCGCAGCCTCGCTCCCCGCAGCTCTTCATTTTCCCAGGAGTGACCCCGCTTGCTCCGATGAAGTGCTCTTCACAAGGTTGTCATCTGAAAGGTCAGATCCACAGAGCGAGCGAGGCATGAAAGAAACAAGATGGAGATCCCGCCATCCATCTCGCTGTCTGGATCAAGACACCAATCTGACCTTTCACAGCGTATCAGCCTCAACAAGCTCATCAAAGTGTACGTGGGAGCGAGCGCGTGTCGCCTGCTCGTCTGAGTTTGTGTAGACAAGACAGAGAAACGGAGAGATCAACTACGAAGATTCATATTTGGATATTTGATATTTACATGCAGCTACTCTATTGTCAGTGGGTGAATTTAAAGTTAGTGCAGCTTTCATCATGTCCTGAACGTGCAGAGACTGATTCATGATTTAGTCTCTAAACTTTCAGAAAACTGAGGCTTCAAAATAAAAGCACTAATGGTGCTAATGTGGAAATCAATTTAACATTAAAGTATGTAAAGCAGTTATCACTGAGAGTTCTGCGTCCTTTGCTTGTAGCAGCTCTAACTGCTGAAGACATCGAGAGAAAATACATCAAGCTGCTGCTGCTGCATTCAAGTCACACTGCATTTTCTGTAAGTTTGACCTCCTGCATGTGAAACACCTTTTACATCAGCGATGAGAGCATCTGTTTTTTGTTTTTTTGTGTGTTCTGATGAAATAAACTGAAATGATCTGATGAAGAGGAAGCATCTGTTGCTTCAGCGTGTGTCCACGGTGGATGATTGTAAATAAAATGACTTTGACTTGAGGCCTACGAGAAAACGCCTCCCGGTTTTCGGCTGTGACGTGAGCAGTCAGTGCAGCAGATGTGGGCTTTACTTTCCTTGAATAACTATGAGGCAAGAAACATAAATCAGAGACTAAAATGAGAACAGAGTTTAGATTCAGGGTGCAGCCTGCAGCTCCGAGGAGAAGAGACACACCTGAACGCCCTTCACAGAAAAATGCTGCAGCAATCGCGCAGGACAGCTTTCTTTATATCGTTCACCTGATTACAAGCATGCAGTATTAATAATTTGATCTGAACTTACTGGACCTTTAAGGGCTCTAAAGATTATTAAATTATAATGCAGCATGGAGAAAACATCACCCTTCAGACAGAGACGAGGGGCTGAGATAAACGTTACAGACTCCGCTCTGTGGTGCAGCCAGGTCTGAGTTTGGTTTGCAAAGTCCAGCCAACAGGCGGGACATGAACGAACACAGGTAGCACGAGCTCGTGTAGTCTAACAATGATATTCACAAGTTATACAACCTTTTTTGTCATTAACCTCTTGTACACACGCTGCACCGGAGCGGCATTGTTCCTTCTCTCCTGTCTGTCATGATTTTACTGTGGAGTACCTCATCACACACAATGGAGAGCCCGCTGACTCAAAGTTCAACGAAGACAAACAAGGCAACTGGAAGGAAAAACCTCCTGATGGATGACTGATCATGAACAACAAGCTCGACCTGCTAGTTCAAAAGCCAGCTCAGCGATTTATCCGTTCATCTGTCTGAGTGTGAAAACACACACACAGCGGCTGCAGCTGGACGAGTTGGATGAAGAGTCCAAGTGTCGTGACAGACCCACGTCAGTTATTATTGCATGTTGATGGTTTGATGCTGCGTTCTTGCACAAAAGCAGAAATGTATCGAGTGAACTCCTGTCAGACACGTGAGGAGCTTTCTGTTTGGTAATCGACGATGCGTCACCGAAGTTTAAGTGTTGGACTTTGTGAAAATGTCAGAACAGTGAGTGAAAAATAATAATAATAAAAAAAGATTTTCATCCTCTGACTGAATTATGAAAGTTTAAATCAGCTTTTTGAAGTTAAAACATGTTTTCATGAAACATGTTATCCTGACTGATTATTCTGATCTGCGTCCTTCAAAACGTTCGTGTAAAGATCATTTTACCGCCTGAACAGATAAAATGTAACAGATTAAACACAAATCTAATGAAAATGACTTTCTTTTTATAAAAGTTCAGTAAAAAATGAAACTTTCCAGAAAAAACTCAGACGTTTGACTGAGAGTTGAGGATTGTTTTTCAAAGACTCTGACGAAATGATTTCTTCTTCAGCCGCCGACGTTTCAGCTTTCAGATCTCAGCTTCCGGTCAAACACAGACTGACATCGGAAGACTTTTTGTTCTCGTGCATCAAAAAGCAACGCGGCAAAGTAAAAAGCAGCACGAGAGTGTGAAGTCGAAGTTAAACGTTCGGTTTGTTCACCTGCAGAGTCGCTGGCAGCTCCTGCACACAGTCTCGGGTCTCTGTAGTGGGTCAGCCATGCTGATGATCAGCGATCAAACACTCACATCAATGGGAAGCCTTTAACCTCCACGTGTTACCCTGTGAACTGAATAATCAGTAACTAACACGGAGAGTCACACAGCAGTCTGTGAGCCTGAGGACTAAATTACAGCATCGACATTGTACGTTTGAACCAAACTAAGTGTTGCCAGTTAGAAAAAACTTAAAACTTCAAGTATATCAGGCACAATGAACACACAGTCTTCATGTACAGATTTTTAAATCTCTCTTTAACTTCTTCACCTGATCAGTCTCACTACTGCACAGTGCAGTACTGCAGTTTAGGTCCTTGTACTTCACTTCAGTGTTTATGCTACTTTACACTTCAGCTCAGCTACATTTCAAAGGTGCTTTTTACTCCACGTTATTTAACATACACTCAATCAAGGTGCAAACTGAAGATGCCACGTCATCTTTCAAGGAACCACTTACTAAGAGATTTATTGTGGAACCAAAAATGTTTTCTCTGCCGCAAATTGTTCTTTAAAGAACCTCGAAAGGAGAAAAAATATGTTTTTCTGGACTTAACCGGTTCATAGTTGGTTAAAATCTAAAATTATATTGAAAAATCAAAACATGCACAGAGTTGTTGTCCATTTATTGACGTTGTTCCCTTTTACTTCATGACAAACAAACAGTAAGAAGAAGCCGAGCTGTGGTCAAAGAAGACATGAATATTAATAAATTCATGCTCGATATTTGTTTGATCTGTGATTGTTTTTATTGATTTGTTTCCAGTCAGACTACAGAGAGGTGGTTTTAGACTTCACACAGAGCTGCCATGATTATTTGATTAGTTATTTTAAGAGGTCTTGATAATCAATGAAGTAAATATGAACCAAAACATCAAACGTAATAATTTGCTGCATCATAAAACATTTAATATTCTGGACTCAACATGTCTGCTTTGGATTTTACAGTTTTCTATTTTATATTCATCGAGTAAAAATAACCTGCAGACATAATGAAGATAATCATGAGATGCAGCCCTAATTTTAAAAACACGCTGGATTATTGCTACTTTGGATCTGAATGTGACCAAAACAAACCACAGGGACAATAAAATAAAGAACGTGTTAAGAATTTTGAAAAGTTTATTTCTTGTGCAATAATTTGGGCTTCCAGTATTTTAAAAAATATCATGTCTGTGACACACATCTAAAATATACTGGGTATTTTTTTACTTCTGTCGTCTGTAACAAAATGGACTGCCTTTAAATTCCCGTCAACATATTGCTCCAATATTTTATAAGTAAAACAGAACACAGATTACATTCCCTTTAACACCTACTGTATGAAGACAACGCTCACATATTATTATTATATATTAAAGAATGTGTCGTAGTAACATCGAATAAAGTGATGAAGGCTTCCTCGATCAAATACTGCTCTTTAAAACATCGTAGCTATTATTACAAAGTGAAGAGTGATCACCAAACTACAGCAGTCAGCACTACAGTGATGTAATTACATTACATCTAGAGTTAATGTAAAAACTGTGCACAAAATACAGTAGCTACCATTAGTAGTAGTAGTAGTAGTATGGCACACATGAGCTAAATACTTAAGACAGCATTTAGAAAACATCTGTCCAGATGTCAGATGTGATATTGTGGGAATCTGGACAGTGAGGGGCTTGGAGCCAGAGAGAGGAACTTAATTCATCAAATCAAAAATATATGTCTACACCAAATCACACACAGCTATATTAGATGTTTAAAACCTGAAGACTGACTAAAAACACGTCTGCTGCCAAATAAAGAATATTTTGTTCATTTCCAGGCGTCTCAAGTACAAGCTGACAAAAAATAAGATGTGAACTTGGTCCCTTCAATCATCTTCATTAGTTTACACGTGTCAGAGCGACCTTCATCAGCGTACGGAGATGAGCACACGAAAAGAAAAACGCCTTCTGTGAATTAATTAGGAAGGTGGCAGCAGGACTCTGGCTCCAAGCCTGCGAGCTGGGGTTTGGGAATCTGTTTTTCTACCCTTCTTCCTCCGTCTCAGAGATCTTTCTATCAATGCAATATGCTCTTTTATTCATTAATCCAAGTCTGGACACACTCACAGTAACAGTGGATTATTGCAGGAGGAGAGTTTGTTCAGTTGGAGTCCTGCATCTCTGCTGCTGAAGCCTCTTCATCCACGCCGACATTCGATTGTTCCTCATCTGGAAAAACATGCAGATTCACTGGATTACTCTCCAATCTTTCAGATTACTTTGATCTCCTGTGAATGTTTCACAAAAACGAGGGAGTGAAAGCGACATAAAGCTGAGTCTGAAACCTCTTCCGGATCTAAGAAGGATACTCAAAGACAAGACTCTACTCAACTACAGGCTGACGATACTTCCTAATGCACAGTGAAAATAAACTGATTTACAATAGAGTTAGTAAATGTTCAATAATGTTTCTTGGCTGTGCAGAGCCGGTGCTTCTTGATTTCTGACCTGCACGGGGCTGCTGCGACTTGTCGAAAGGTTGACGATGAAAAATCATCAGTTCAGTGAAACAATGGACAGACCGACTCTTAAACTTCGTGTTTTTACACCTGCTGCATGCAAAGCTGCTAATGTCAGGACTCAGAACAGATGATGACCTCTGTGACTGTGAAGTGAAGCCAGTGCAGAAGTGCCAAAAACTGCAGTTCCTCTAACGTCCACTTGAGGCTGGCTCCAGAAGTGAGTCAGTCTCCATAAGTCCCCATGTTAGACAGCAGAAATAAACATGTTTACAGCCTGGTACAAAAACAGTTTTGGTCTCTGTAGCTAATTTCCCCGTTCATGACAACTGTACTGAGGGTGAATTTATATACAACTCACCTGTTCACATTATATTAAGGCTTAAAGTTATTGCCGTTCATTTCTTAAACTCGCTCTGATGTTGGTTTCAGCTTGCAAACATGCTGACACGAATGTTTTTCAGCTTCATCACTCGTGTTTCTTTTTTTCCACTGAAACAATTTACAAGTTAAATGCAGAGTGCAAACAGTGACAACATGCAATGTCAGTGCAGTCTTAAAGGGCTCCTGCACGCTCACACATTTTGATTAGTTTAACATTATTGTTATATGTTGAAAATACGAGCTGCCAGCTGATTATTGGATTAACTAAAATAAATCTAGATAGAATGTCAACTTTTAGATAAAGTGCAAATGTCTGAACTCAATTGGACTAATCTTCTCTAAAAGCTTTATTGGCCACAAACCAGTTTTTATAGAAAAGACTGCTGCTCGGCTGCATTTCACAGCGTCGAGTGGTACACAGAGGCCACATGAATGCTAATAAAGTCAATGAAAAGAGCCGGCTGCAGACAGACAGGTGCAGATCTGCACTGGTTCAGGTGAAAAATGTTTTCCCTCTAATGATTCAGCCAAAGTGGAAAATTGGATTTATTCTAAGTCGTCTGACGCGAGCGGAGATCAGCCTGACTCAATGTTACATACCATCACATTTCTCTGCAAAACATCAGCCCACAGCACGTCTCCACACCATCAACCTGCTTTTGTTCAGTTCATCATCAGGTGGGGCTGACTGCAGGTTGCTCATTAGCATAAATAACTAACTACAGGAAGTAACCTTTTACACTAATCGTGTGATCAGATCAGACTTAAACTGGCTGAAGGAAGGACGCAGATCTGATTAAATCTAAATGAGCCAAAAGGAAACAGGCAGCAGTCGATCTGTGGCTTCAGACCAAAGAAAACACACTTTTGTCGTCCTCACCTGCGGTTTGTTTCTCTCTCTCGGTTTGGGCGTCCGGAGAGGTCGGCTCGTCTGGCGGCCAGCGGAGCTCGCCGCTCTCCACCTCGGCTCCATCCGTCGGCTCGACCACGATGGAGGGAAGCCTCTTGGACAACTTTGGATACCTTTCATGGGTATCCGGGAAGATCTGTTCGTGGCTTATGTAAGGTTGAACTGAAGGGTAATCACATTTGGCATGGTAAGAACATCATAACTCACAACATGTGAAGGAACAACAATGTGGTAAATCGGATTAGGAAACGTGTATGAGATGAAGGATTAGCAGCTGGACTTATGAAGATGACTTCCCTGATTTGTTACTTTGATCTCCAACTTCAAATGCATGTGATGCTATCGCCGCTCTTTTCTAATCAAATTGTATGTGAAACTCTCTTCAGACATCATCACTGCCCTGTGTGTAAAACTGGGACTATAAACTATGAAGGAGCTAAAAGCAACCGAGCAAAGCTAGGTTGGGGGCTGCAGTGACTCCTACATCTCCTTCAAAAGGAGTGACTCCACCTAAAATAAGGTCTGTAATTACCTTAAATGTCCTCTATCAAGCTCTGAATCAGCCAATGCGCAGGTGACATGTCACAGGTACTCTATTACAGTGCAGAGCATGCAAACCTTGTCATTGTCGTGATTGCTACCCGACTGTAAAATATCAGCGTGTGAGGGGTATTATACCTGAAAGTTTGAAGTGTAACACCACTGACAGTATATTATTACTGGACAGAGTGTTTTTCTAATGGACAGCAGGGGCAGCTCCAAACAGTCTGAATGAGCTGAGCTTCATGGAGAAATAAGGAGACTCCTCTGCTGCTTTGTTACAGTTTCCTCATGATTTTTTGGTCTCAGTCTCTGGCTTCACGTCTTCGTCCGCACAGCGTGATGTTCGTTTAGTAAATGAACGATAAAGTGGACGATAAAGCAGGAAATGATGTGATTGATTCTCAGTGAGGCCGTCCAGCTCGACACAGGGAGCTCCCAAAACTCAGATCAAACTGTCAAACTAGGCGGTGCTGATCAGATCTGGATCCAGATTCTGTTACTGCTCGAATGTTACTGCTCAGCTGTAATACAAAAAAGTCTGTGATCACACATGTCAGCATCTCGCAGTACGTCACACACCACCATAAAAACAAAGATGTGTGATGACCTGTGTGTGACGTCACAGATACACCGTGCAGTGTTTGCTGTCGATGCTTGTCAGTGTTTGTGAGTTTTGACTCACTTGTGGCCTCGTACACGTCGACTCAGGTTATTTTCAGGACAAAACTTAGTGGAAACCTTTTCAGCTGTCCAAGTTTCCTCTGACCCGTCCTGGTAATCTGACCCAAACCTCTAAAACTTTAAAACCTAAAGCCCAGTTTTAAACTAGACACCTTCTCGTCCTGACCTGCAAATCACTGAGTCAATGATTCCTGGAAATGCAGTTTGTGGTTTTTCCATTTCAGCAGAGAGAACGAGAGAGTTCCTTTCAGCTCAGAGACACTGCGGGAATCTCTCAAGCTAAACATTTAGCTGGGACTAGAATAAAGCAGGAAAGCGTTAAAGCATCTTTACACTTCATGTAATGATGATACATGATGTTTAGAAAATAAATTGCACAGTAGTAGACAATAACTCACTTGTCCTTTCAGCTCAGCTGGAGAAGACACGTAGCATTTACTCACAGCAGGGCCGAGTCCAGCTAACGATCTTGGTCGCATCAACCCACATTTTACTCTTGCTCATCACCCCTGTGACTCATGACTGTATGCTTTCTACTCCAATAAAACAGGTCTGGTTTAAAATAATCTAAACACACACATGCACACACACGTTCACACACACCTGGAAGGATACTGTGTCCTGCTCTGCTGCTGCTCCACCCCCACTGAAGTCCTCGGTACCTGGCTCCAGGGAGTTCATCACCTCAGTCATCCTGGAGGAAAACACATGCTAATGATCTGCTGAGGTTTTCTTGGGCTGATCTTAAACCATATTTAAGTACAGCCCGATTACTCAACTCGCTTTTGGTACATCAGCTTTGTTTTCCACTGTAACTAGTGCTCGGATAGTAACTCCTCAATGTAGGCCAAGCTGACGGTCAGAGCCAGGATCCAGGAAACCTACAACAGCTTTACGATTCTCAGGAAGCTGCAGCCTTCGCACATTCGATATTCTTTCTTTCTTTTGCTCACTCTGTTTGCACTTTGTTGTTTGACCCTGGCCTGGTTTTCCTGGCTGATGGTAGATTGATGCAGGTTTGTGCAGGAAGTCTCATGTTACACGACCATCAGCGGTGTGCAGTGTTTTCACATTGAGAATCAGCTCAGCTCGTTTGAACCTCAAATGAAGTGGTATGAAAAAAGTACCAACCACGGAAGGCCAAGAAGGACAGCGAGTAGCATCAAGTCGAGTCGTGCTATGTGGCTGTTTGACCCGACAATAATGGCCAAAGCTTCCAAACACACCTCAAAACGCAGACGGTGGCTCAACAGCAAACCAACATTTGGCTGTCAGCTTGATGTATCAATGCTGTCTGATACGTGAACACAACATCGACACCTTTTAATATGAGCTATGGACAAACGTTTTTAATCTGAAGTCATGTTTGTGTCACCTGATGTATCTAAGTGAACTTTTCACTGTCTTTGAGCTCTGTTTTTGGTCTCCACCACCTGCTGAGGAAAATATCTGACTCTTTAGCTGTGAAATGTTTCACTATGCTCACCAGCTAGTCTCTAACTTTGTCTGTCTGCTGTTTGTGGCTGAGCAGGTATTGTGCGGTGGCATTTATAGAGCTTTTATTCTGAGAGCAGCGGCCTGAAAAGCGGAATCAGAGTGAACGAACAGTAAAGTTCTAGGCCGGACAGATAAATGAGTTGCAACTCTCCGTAAGGAGCACCCACACTGTTTTTATAAAATATCGTCTAGAGCTGCTTTAACCAATGTTATGACCAGAGGATGAAACATCGTGGCATCCTTCACCTCCGTCTCACCCATAATTGTCTTAAATCACGACACCTGGTTGTGCATCATCTAAAATCAGCCTGAAAGCAGAATAATGTTTGACTTCTACGATCATTGTCTCTTTAAAATCCAGCCGAGAGCAGCAGTCTCCTGCTCCCGCAGTGAAAGGCAGTCTTTACATGTGACAAGTTATCAGAAACACCACTTTCCATACAATCACACCGGCAGTTGCTTGTTGCCATGGGGACGAGCGATTGAGATTGTATGCCTCTGATTGTCTGAATAGTGCACTTTGCTTTGAGCCGCACGAGGCCGGGAGCTGATTTGGGGGTATTCATGTGTGCCGTTACGCAGCAATTACCACCGTCAGGACGGGGCCGCGTTGTTGTCGTGAGACTTCTCTCTGTGAAACCTGGAATCGCTTCTGCCCTTCATCCTCACAGCGGCGAGACAATACAGCCTTTATTCCTCATCAGAGGCTCGTATTGTTCCTCTGGAGAGAATCTGTGCGGTCACTCCAGCCGGTCTCATGTCCGCTTTTTCTTTTTTGAAGGTAGCAGCTGAAGAGGCCTGTGGAGCCTCGCACATGACTCCAGTCTGATCTTGTTTCTGAGAAGTGCATTCATTCTGGCGTGATGTGAAGCGTAACAGACACAAGAATTTAAATGTTGATGCCAGGCGTGACGCTTCTGTCATGCTTTTCTTTTTTTCCCTTCCAGCTGAATAATAATTTCTTATTTGAGCCATTAGGCCTGAACAAGGTTACCCATGTGTTCATATCTGCATGTTTACCGTGCAGGAAGCTGCTTCACGTCTGCCTCAACAGAGAAATGAAGTGTTAAGAAAATTTACATTTGAGCTGCTAAAGGAGCGAGTGTTGCAGCTGGTGGCTCAAATGATGAAAACCGGAATTAAAATATGTCAAAGCTTTGAGTTGAATTCAGCAGAGGGAAAAATTATGCTGGAGCTTTATTTTGTTTTGGATTGTGAAGATTTCGTGGCTGTTGACTTCAAATATTTTGTTAATTAAGGCATTAAATCAGTGTGTTCAAGCTTGGATATGAAGCCAACGTGGAAGTGCTAAAAACTGTAAATCCTGGAATGTCCACTCGAGGCTGGCTCAACATTTTAACTTGTGTATTAATAACATCCATGACAGCTTCCTGTCTCTTCTTCTTCTTCATTGCATTTGTTGTTGTCACTGCAACAGTACGGGACCCACACGTGAAACGTGATGATTACACGCGGCCAACAGACCCTTCTTAATGTTACACACCGGACCTTTAAGCATCCGCTGGAGCCACAACTAACAACTGTTTTCATTACTGTTTAATGTGTTACTCAAAACTGATGGCAGATAGCAGCCACGAGTAATAAGAACCCAGAGCTGGAGAAAGTATTCCGATGTTTCACTGAAGTGACAGAAACATACTACTATGTAAAAATACAAATCAAGTACTGCATTTAAAATCAGACGGAACCACGTATTCCTAAAGTATCAAAAGTAAAAGCAGCAGAGTGACCATCAGAGTGTTATATTACTATGTATCTTCAGGATTATTATTACTGATACAATACTGTGTGATCTGAATTGTCACATTGTAGCTGTAAATATACTGTATTAAGTTATAAAAAGCATCATATTTAATAAACATATTGTCTGTTTTCATGTTAAATCTCAACGTGCAGAAGAAATAGCAACTGCAGCTGGGAGAGGTAGTAGTAGTACTTCAAGTACAGGACTAGAGTAACTATACTCCATCACAGCAAGAATCCAACACAATGTAGTAAAACTGCAATTTTTTTGTTATTAAAACTATCAACAGCTGATATAATAGAATATAATCTGCACATTTTACAAGATGCAGCCAGGAAATCTTTGAGTTATGCACTACTTCTATGTTGATTGACTAGTCAATATTTGAATAATGTCTGTTAATAAATCTTTTCAAAAACTTCAACAGCTCTTAAATCATTTAGTGATAAAATAACTCGAGCTGAGTTGATTAATATATTAGTCAAACGACAGAAAATGAGTTTTAATAGATGCAAAAACGCGTCCAGTTCTCAGCTGTGTGGATTTTTATTGTTTTATTGATAATGATCTGAATATTTTTTGGATTTTGACGTTTGTCGGATTAGCATTTGAGGACACCGTGTGCAGGAAACTTTAGCAGGCATTTTGCACTATTTCATCCATTAATGCAATAATGAAAAGAGTAACCGCACAAGCCAAAACTCACAGCAGCCGCATGATGCACTGCTGATGTTCAAGACAAATACTCGTGTTTTATTAAAAAATTTCCACTCGAAAAACTCGTAAATCTTCAGAAAATAATTATGCTTTCAGACACTGTCTCATCTTCCATCCTCACTGTTTGCTTTTCACGTGAAAGATGTGACCTCACGGATTAAAATTCCTCCTCTCTGCTGTCCATCACGAGCTTCTTCTTCACGGTGGACACTGTCCAGTTAAAGGAGAAGCGGACGTTCCCAAAAAATCTCGACTCCTCCAGGAATGTCAGTTTGATTCCACTATGTCATATCTTTTTTTTTTAGATATAGGATATTTATGGGATGTTTCTAGGATGACCGCTCTCCTCCCCCGTCATCTTATCGCACCAGCTGCAAACATTTTTCCCATTTTTTGTCACTAAATCACAGCCAGCAGCAACACCACCTACTCAAATGCAGCTTTCCATAGATAAATAAAGTTTTTTACAGCTCAAGGACGTGAAGAAAAAAATTCAACCGATGGCCAAATATAGAAATATTCCTCTAAAGCCTTCTGAAATATTCCCCTCCTCTGTGTTTGTTGCCCTAATTCACATTTCCTGTTCTATTTTTAAACTTAGTTTTGATATATTGGCATCATAATGTGTAATCAGCAGCTTTTTACCTGCCTGGCACACAACAGGTAGCTGCTTCTTTACTGCAGGTAACAGATACTAATAATAGATTTAAATACCGGTGTATAACACACAGCTTCTCCTACACCTACACTTCAACACGGGCTTGATTTGTGCCCACACATTGAGCACCACCAGAGCAGAAAAAAATCCACAAGGTGAAGCAGGTTTAAAAAAAAAAACCTCTAAGGTGCACTTTAAAAGATTAAACTCATCAGAGACTCAGGTACTTTTATAAAAATGAATAAAATCAGTAAGTTCGGAGTTTGAAATAAAATAAATATTTGTCTCATCTGTGTGCAGAGTGCTTCAAATAAAAGCTCCGTACCTGTCTGCGGGCTGATCCAGTGTCTCAGAGCAGGAAGGTCTCCGTCCTCCGCTGCTTCATCACACTGATGCTGTTGCTGCTGATGCTGCTGAGGATGATGATGGTGCTGATGATGAGGATGAGGATGATGATGATGATGGTGGTGGTGGTGATGATGATGATGTGGGCGACAGGCGGCGAGGCGCGCGAGGTTCCCAGTGAAGTTCGCCGCTCGCGTTAAAGTGTTCAGAGCCTGCGCAGTGGAGCGGGACCGGCGCTGCTTTCAAGGACAGTCGGAAAGACCAAAGGCCTCCTTAGATTAGTGTTTTAATGTCACAGTATTCAGTGATATTCTTTATAATAGTCCCCATGTTGATAAAATATAAAGTGATATGACATAAAACATAAAGATCAGTGTTGTAATACCCAGTTTTTAAAGACCTTGGTCTCATCTTTGAGGACTCTTCATTTAGTTAAACACCTGTCAAGATCACAACTGTGGTGAAAATCTTCTGGAATAAAATGTGTGTGTATGTATATATATTTATGGATAAACAAGAATAACATTTGTACACTAAATGAAGAACTGATGATAGTGTAACGGATGGTGAAATAAATGTGATCTGGTTGATTTCATTATCACCAAAGAGAATTACTGTGCTGTTGATTTTTTTGCTTCAAGTTAAGCTGAGTGAAACAAAAGTCATCGGAAAACTCGAAAACTCGATCGATTACTGTTGAGGTTGTAATTTCCGAGATGCACCTGAAAGCAGCATCAGCTCAGCGGAGCAGCCGTTGGTGATTTTAAATATGCTAATGTTGTTAGCACTTAGCTCCGCTCGACAGGTAACACATCACACGTGAAAAAGGTGAATTTACCTTTACCTGTACCTTTACGCACGAAGGTGTCGTCTCTTTTTAGAAGTTTATTTTGTGGTAAAACATTAAAGTAAAGTTATGGAGGGGGTCTGTGCTGTTAACTATCAAACATATAACACGGAATAAGCTAATATTTGACCCGTTTAACGCTCGCATAGAGGTTTCACCGAGTGTTATTCAGACATTTATCTTTATTTAACAGTTTATTTTAGACCGACAACACGGTGACAGTAAGCACAGGTATACTTATAAGCTGTGTCTCCCTCTAGCGCACAAATATACTCATGTTTCATGTCACCTGTGTGCTTCTGAAGACGCTGAATAATGTAATGTCATTTTTAGCTCTTTCCTGGTAAGACACAGTGATATTCACACTTTCAGCATATCTGACACAGAGCTTTGACCAAATGTGATGAAACTTAAAGTTTCAGTCAGTCACATAAAAAAAACACTCAAACAAACACACACACTCACAGGTGAACTCATAACTCACATCACCAGCTTCAGCCACAGGTTTGCTTGTAATAATATTTATTTAAGTATTTATTGTATATAACTTTGCAAACATGTAGAGTTATATTTCAAAGAGGAGCGGTAATCAAATAAAACTCCAGAGATCATTAAAAGCTATTTACACAGCCAGTTTTAATATTCCCACTTTGTACAGTGATATTGAAAGAGAACATACTGTTTTTTTAAATATATTTTTACTCTAGCAAATTAGGTTGTAAGCCAAAATATTAATAAAAAATATAGTTGCAGCAGTACACTTGCCGTGTTTGATTGTAAGCATGTCATGTCAGCTTTGCATTGCTCTTGTTTCTTTACATTTCAGCTACAGCGACAGCTATATATATATTTTAGTGATACACGTACATATACATTTTTCTGTCATATACTGCACTATCGTTTTGAAGGTGTTCTCTACTGTCGACAGTGAAATTATTGTAAACATATTTTGGAATGTCAGTAACATTGATCGATATTTGCAACAGTCTCGTTCAGATCAGCTGTTTGTTTTTTAAAAAAATCATATGCACTGGTGATTATCATTCGACAAATAAGAGCACAGGTAAGTTGGATCAGTGTTGTACATTAAAAACTATCAAACCACAAAGATATTATAAGTTTTGATAAGCAAAAGACATGGCTTACTTTCTGTACCATAATAAGCAAAGATACTTGGTGCAGCCCTATCACAATTTGCAGTAAGGGCACTCAGTTACACAGCCTATGAACAACTTACTGACATTGTCAATGTGAAATACATCAGTCCATTACTTTACAGGTCAGCAACATGCAACCAGAGATTGAAGCACCAGTTAACACCTCATCGCTGATAGAATCGTCCCTGTGATCGGTAAGTTAAGCTTCCTAATGATCTCTTCCAGTTGTCAACCTGTTTTCTATCTCATCCCTCTGTCACACGACAGTGAAATTCAGAACCAACCAGAGGCTAGGCAATGAGGGATTGTATCTTTAGAGATAGTTTAGATCAAGTTATTTCACTTCTCAGCTCCGTCAAAGAACCTCATTTTGTCCGAGTGCACAGAGTCCCTCAGTCGTTGAATGGATGAAGCTGTCTCACCTGAGATGGGCTCAGAAGAGTCAAACATACGTGTAATTTGTTTAGTTATAACAATTGTTTCTTTGCTTTCACTTATTTCACTTGATGTTTCCCTAACTGAATGCCTCTCAAAAATTGTTCTCTTGCCACTGTGTGACTCCTCAACAGTCCATGACGAAGCTTCGTTAGCCTCTGATTTTAGGAGGGGGCCTTCAGCTGATTGGACTTGGATAGCAGTTAGGTACTTGGCATGCTGTGCCTCTGGGGTTGCTTGTATATTTGATGTAATGACATGTATTTTTCCAGATTCCAGTCTGAGCGTGTCTTCAGATGAAGATGAAACTCCAGATGACAGAATGGTAATTTTCTCAGGTAAGTTGGGCTCGACTGAGATCAGCTCAGTCCTTGTAGTAGAAGTAATGATGTTACTGTGCATCTCTCCAATCCCTAAAGCAGTGTTAGGATCAGAATATTTGACAGTTACCTTGGTGGGAGAAGATAAGGACAGGCCAACATGCTCACTTGTCATTGCAGAGCTAATATCAGCAAAGGCGTCTGATGACTGGACAGAACAGGTGGGGCTTAGTTCCTCATCCACTGTTTCTCTTACTGGGCTCTTTTCGTCTTTGTGGTCATCTTTTTCAGAACTCTTGGCAGGTTCTGATGGGGAGGACAGTCCAAACTTTGGGAATTTAAACCAACCTGTCCTCTCAGGGCTTTTGGTCATATCTTGCTTGGTATTTGTTTCTTTTTCCTTCGGCTCTAACTGCTTTCCACTGGGTTCATCTGTCTCTTTACCTTCCTTTGAGGTTTCAAGGTTTTCGTCTGTTTTTGGAACATCAAATTCAACATCAATAGTCTTGAGGATCTCACCAAATGATGTCAGACTCGTTTTTTGTGATTTACTTTCTCCTTTCAACTCAGCTTCCATTTCCAACTCATCTTCTTTGCATTCAGTCTCAACAGGGACATATTCGCCTTCTGGTTTAGTTTTTGAGAAACTCAGCCTTGGCATTTTAAATGATGGTAGTTTGAATTTACTTGGAGAGCCAAGACCCTCAGTCTCAGTCTTTGGCATATCAGTGTCTGTTATTGCTGCTTTGGACACATCTGTTTTAATATCAACAATTGGACTTTTGATGTTGATGACATTAACATCCTCCTTAAGTTTAATTCCATCAGTTTCAACTAATTTGTCTGCATCAGGTGCCTCTACGGTGACATCATACGTAGCACCTCCAAATTTCGGCAGTTTCATTGTTGGCATTTTAAATTTTAATGGTGATCCTCCAACATCTTTTAACTTAGCTTCAGTCTCAGAAGTTTTAATTTCCACATCAGCTGAAGATTTTACTTCAATTTCAGGAAGTTTGACCTCTGCTTTAACTTCTGGCAGGGTTATGGCTAAATCTTTCTGTGATGGACTTAAATCGCCTTCAGCTCCTTTCACTTTTGGAAGTGTAATGCTGAACTTTGGCAATTTAAACTTGTTTTCTTGCCCATCATGTTCAGCTTCAAGCTTTGGAGTTTTACCTTCTATTTCAGGTTGTTTGACTATCACTTCTCCCTCTGGAAGAGAAGCGTCAACATGTGGAAGGTCAGCACTGACTTCAGGTTCTTTCATACTTGACTTTGAAAAAGAAAATCTGGGCAGTGAAAATTTAGCTTTTTTCAAGTTTGCATCAAGTTCTGCAGCAGGTGGCTCTTCCATTGAAATCGCCCCGGAGAGTCCTTGGACTTCAACATCTGGTAGACAGACTTCTGCTTTGACCTCTGGTGATGTGACATCAACTTTGGGTGTTTCAAGGTTTACATCAATGTCAGGGGCTTTACCACCTGTTTTTGAAAATGAAAATTTAGGGAATGTCCAGTTTGGTCGTTTCAGTTTGGCTTCAACCTCAACTGCTGGTGCATCTGGTACTGAAATGGTACCTTCAGGTTCTTTGACTTGAACATCTGGAAGTTGAACTTCAGCTTTGGCTTCTGGGAGTGTGACATCTACATCTTTCTTTGACAAGCTCAAATCAATTTCAGGTCCTTTAACTTTGGGCATTGAGATGGCCAAATTTGGCATTTTAAACTTGCTTCCTGATCCTTGAAGTTCACTTCCTTTAGCTTTCACATCTACAGATAGTCCTTCTGTGTCAACGCTGGGTGCTGTGATATCCACTTTAGCGCCATCAATATTAATGTCTTTGTCTACGTCAGGTACTTCACCACTGACTTTTGGAGTAGCAGCTCCAAATTTGGGTAATGTGAATGTTGGCATTTTAAGTTTTGATGGTGATCCTTCTAGAGTTCCTGCTTGAGCTTTAATTTCAGGACCTTTAATTTCCACTTTGGCAGATGATTTTAGTTTAACATCTGGAAGTTCAACTTCAGCTTTGGCTTCTGGAAGTGTGGAATCTACATCTTTCTTTGATAAACTCAAATCAATTTCAGGCCCTTTTACTTTTGGCATTGAGATGCCAAACTTTGGCATTTTAAACTTGCTTCCCTGCCCATCCAATTCGACATCAACTTCTGGTGACTTAAGTTCGACCTCTGGTTGTTTGACTTCCACTTTTCCTTCTGGAAGGGACACATCAACGTCTGGGAGGTTAACATCAACCCCAGGCTCTTTTGTACTTTGTTTTGAAAATGAAAATTTGGGTAATGAAAACCTTGGCTTTTTCAGCTTGGCATCACCCTCAGTCACTGGTGCTGGTTGTACTGAAATTTCTGCCACAGGCTCTTTGATTTCAACATCAGGAAGTTTGACTTCAGCTTTTGTTTTTGGCAATTCTAAATCAGCTCCATCCACTTTAATGTCCACATCAGGTGCTTCCACACTGACCTGTGGAGTAGCAGCGCCAAATTTGGGTAATTTGAATGTTGGCATTTTAAATTTTGATGGTGATCCTTCAATATTACTGGCCTGAATATCAATTCCTGGAGCTTTAATTTCTATTTTGGCAGAGGACTCTTTTAGTTCAGCATCAGAGAGTTGAACTTCAGCTCTGGCTTCTGGTAGTGTCACATCTACATCCTTCTTTGATAAGCTTAAGTCAATATCAGGCCCTTTGACTTGAGGCACAGAAAATCCAAGACTTGGCATTTTAAATTTGCTTCCTTTTCCTTCATATTCCGTTCCAGTAGTTTTGATATCTATTGATGGACCTTTAGTGTCAATGCTGGGTGCTGCAATCTCTACTGTGAGAACCTCTTCAGGTATTTTCATGTCAGCTCCATCGATTTTGACATTTTTGTCCGTATCAGGAACTTCTACAATGGCACTTGGAGAACCAATTCCAAATTTTGGTAATTTGAATGTCGGCATCTTGAATTTTGATGGTGATCCATCTTTATCCTTTGTCGCAACCTTGATATCAGGCGCATTGATTTCCACTTCAGCAGATGGTTCTTTCAGTTCAACATCAGGGAGTTTAACTTCAGCTTTGGCTTCTGGTAGTGTCACATCTACATCTTTCTTTGACAAACTTACATCGATATCAGGCCCTGTTATTTTTGGCATTGTGATTCCAAACTTTGGCATTTTAAATTTGCTTCCTGATCCTTGAAGTTCACTTCCTTTAGTTTTCACATCTACAGATAGTCCTTCTGTGTCAACGCTGGGTGCTGTGATATCCACTTTAGCTCCTTCTTTTGGTACTTCCACTTTTGCTCCATCAATGTTAATGTCCACATCAGGTACATCACCACTGACCTTTGGAGTAGTTGTTCCAAATTTGGGTAATGTGAATGTTGGCATTTTAAGTTTTGATGGCGATCCTTCAAGAGTTCCTGCTTGAGCTTTAATCTCAGGACCCTTAATTTCCACTTTTGTAGAAGGTTGTTTGATTTTAACATCTGGAAGTTGAACTTCAGCTTTGGCTTCTGGTAGTGTTACATCTACATCTTTCTTTGATAAACTCAAATCAATTTCAGGCCCTTTTATTTTTGGCATTGAGATGCCAAACTTTGGCATTTTAAACTTGCTTCCCTGTCCATCTAATTCGACATCAACTTCTGGTGACTTAAGTTCGACCTCTGGTTGTTTGACTTCCACTTTTCCTTCTGGAAGGGACACATCAACGTCTGGGAGGCTAACATCAACTCCAGGCTCTTTTGCACTTTGTTTTGAAAATGAAAATTTGGGTAATGAAAACCTTGGCTTTTTCAGCCTGGCATCACCCTCAGTCACTGGTGCTGGTTGTACTGAAATTTCTGCCACAGGCTCTTTGATTTCAACATCAGGAAGTTTGACCTCAGCTTTTGTTTTTGGCAATTCTAAATCAGCTCCATCCACTTTAATGTCCACATCAGGTGCTTCCACACTGACCTGTGGAGTAGCAGTGCCAAATTTGGGTAATTTGAATGTTGGCATTTTAAATTTTGATGGTGATCCTTCAAGAGTTCCTGTTTGAGTTTCTATCTCAGAAGCTTTAATTTCCACTTTGGCAGGTGATTGTTTTATTTTAACATCGGGAAGTTGAACTTCAGCTCTAGCTTCTGGTAGTGTCACATCTACATCCTTCTTTGATAAGCTTAAGTCAATATCAGGCCCTTTGACTTGAGGCACAGAAAATCCAAGACTTGGCATTTTGAATTTGCTTCCTTTCCCTTCATATTCCATTCCTGTAGTTTTGATATCTATTGATGGACCTTTAGTGTCAATGCTGGGTGCTGCAATCTCTACTGTGAGAACCTCTTCAGGTATTTTCATGTCAGCTCCATCGATTTTGACATTTTTGTCCATATCAGGCACTTCTACAATGGCACTTGGAGAACCAATTCCAAATTTTGGTAATTTGAATGTTGGCATCTTAAATTTTGATGGTGATCCATCTTTATCTTTCATCTCAACCTTGATGTCAGGAGATTTGATTTCCACTTCAGCAGATGGTTCTTTCAGTTCAACATCCGGAAGTTGAACTTCAGCTTTCGCTTCTGGGAGTTTAATATCTACATCTTTCTTTGATAAGGTCAAATCAATTTCAGGTCCTTTAACTTTGGGCATTGAGATGCCAAATTTTGGCATTTTAAACTTGCTTGCTGATCCTTGAAGTTCACTTCCTTTAGCTTTCACATCTATAGATATTCCTTCTGTGTCAACGCTGGGTGCTTTGATATCCACTTTAGCTCCTTCTTTTGGTACTTCCACTTTTGCTCCATCAATGTTAATGTCCACATCAGGTACATCACCACTGACCTTTGGAGTAGTTGTTCCAAATTTGGGTAATGTGAATGTTGGCATTTTAAGTTTTGATGGCGATCCTTCAAGAGTTCCTGCTTGAGCTTTAATCTCAGGACCCTTAATTTCCACTTTTGTAGAAGGTTGTTTGATTTTAACATCTGGAAGTTGAACTTCAGCTTTGGCTTCTGGTAGTGTTACATCTACATCTTTCTTTGATAAACTCAAATCAATTTCAGGCCCTTTTATTTTTGGCATTGAGATGCCAAACTTTGGCATTTTAAACTTGCTTCCCTGTCCATCTAATTCGACATCAACTTCTGGTGACTTAAGTTCGACCTCTGGTTGTTTGACTTCCACTTTTCCTTCTGGAAGGGACACATCAACGTCTGGGAGGTTAACATCAACTCCAGGCTCTTTTGCACTTTGTTTTGAAAATGAAAATTTGGGTAATGAAAATCTTGGCTTTTTCAGCCTGGCATCACCCTCAGTCACTGGTGCTGGTTGTACTGAAAATTCTGCCACAGGCTCTTTGATTTCAGCATCAGGAAGTTTGACCTCAGCTTTTGTTTTTGGCAATTCTAAATCAGCTCCATCCACTTTAATGTCCACATCAGGTCCTTCCACACTGACCTGTGGAGTAGCAGTGCCAAATTTGGGTAATTTGAATGTTGGCATTTTAAATTTTGATGGTGATCCTTCAAGAGTTCCTGTTTGAGTTTCTATCTCAGAAGCTTTAATTTCCACTTTGGCAGGTGATTGTTTTATTTTAACATCGGGAAGTTGAACTTCAGCTCTAGCTTCTGGTAGTGTCACATCTACATCCTTCTTTGATAAGCTTAAGTCAATGTCAGGCCCTTTGACTTGAGGCACAGAAAATCCAAGACTTGGCATTTTGAATTTGCTTCCTTTCCCTTCATATTCCATTCCAGTAGTTTTGATATCTATTGATGGACCTTTAGTGTCAATGCTGGGTGCTGCAATCTCTACTGTGAGAACCTCTTCAGGTATTTTCATGTCAGCTCCATCGATTTTAACATCTTTGTCTACATCTGGCACTTCCATGGTGGCACTTGGAGAACCAATTCCAAATTTTGGTAATTTGAATGTCGGCATCTTGAATTTTGATGGTGATCCATCTGTATCCTTTGTCACAACCTTGGTGTCAGGAGCTTTAATTTCCACTTCAGCAGATGGTTCTTTCAGTTCAACATCAGGGAGTTTAACTTCAGCTTTGACTTCTGGTAGTGTCACATCTACATCTTTCTTTGACAAACTTAAATCAATGTCAGGCCCTGTTATTTTTGGCATTGTGATTCCAAACTTTGGCATTTTAAACTTTCTTCCTTGCCCATCAATTTCTGCTTCACACTCTGGCAGTTTCACATCCACTTCCCCTCCTTTGACTTCTACCTTTCCCTCTGGAATTGCAGCATCCACATCTGGAAGACTGACATCAACCTCTGGGGACTTAATACTTGGTTTTGAAAATGAAAATCTTGGCAGTGAAAATTTTGGCTTTTTCAGTTTTGCATCAACCTCAACACCCGGCTGTAGGTCTATCACAGCCCCATCTGAAGGTTCTTTGATTTCCAACTCCGGCAGATGAACCTGTGCTTTAACTTCTGGTACATCAATATCTGTGTGTGGCATAGATATTTGCATGTCAGCTCCATCAATTTTGATTCCTCTGTCAACGTCAGATACTTCAACACTGACACTTTTGTCTACATCTGGCACTTCCATGGTGGCTGTTGGAGAACCAATTCCCAATTTTGGTAGTTTGAATGTTGGCATCTTGAATTTTGATGGTGATCCATCTGTATCCTTTGTCCGAATCTTGATATCAGGAGCTTTGATTTCCACTTCAGCAGATGGTTCTTTCAGTTCAGCATCAGGGAGTTTAACTTCAGCTTTGGCTTCTGGTAGTGTCACATCTACATCTTTCTTTGATAAACTTAAATCAATGTCAGGCCCTGTTATCTTTGGCATTGTGATTCCAAACTTTGGCATTTTAAACTTTCTTCCTTGCCCATCAATTTCTGCTTCACACTCTGGCAGGTTTACATCCACTTCCCCTCCTTTGACTTCTACCTTTCCCTCTGGAATTGCAGCATCCACATCTGGAAGACTGACATCAATTTCTGGGGACTTAATACTTGGTTTTGAAAATGAAAATCTTGGCAGTGAAAATTTTGGCTTTTTCACTTTTGTATCTACCTCAACATCTGGCTGTAGGTCTACCACAACACCACCTGAAGGTTCTTTGACTTCAAACTCCGGCAGATGAACCTGTGCTTTAACTTCTGGTACATCAATATCTGTGTGTGGCACAGATATCTGCATGTCAGCTCCATCAATTTTGATTTCTTTGTCTACATCAGGTACCTCAACACTGACATTTGGAGTTGCAACTCCAAATTTGGGAAATTTGAATGTTGGCATTTTAAATTTTGATGGTGATCCTTTCTGACCTAACTGAGCTTCCGTCTCAGGAGCGTTAATTTCCACTTTAACAGAAGGTCCCTTTGGTTCAACATCAGGGAGTTTCACCTCTGCTTTGGCTTCTGGAAGTGTCACATCCATATCTTTTTTTGAGAAGCTTAAATCAATTTCAGGCCCTTTTACTTTTGGCATTGACATTCCAAACTTTGGCATTTTAAACTTGCTTCCTTGGCCATCAATTTCTGTCTCACACACTGGTGGTTTTATATCCATAGCAATTTCAGGAGCATCTGGGATTTCAACTTCAGCTTTAGCCTCTGGGAGTGTCACTTCTACATCTTTCTTTGAGAAGCTTAAATCAATTTCGGGTCCTTTTACTTTTGGCATTGACATTCCAAACTTTGGCATTTTAAACTTCTTTCCTTGGCCATCAATTTCTGTGTCACACACTGGTGGTTTTATATCCATAGCAATTTTAGGAGCATCTGGGATTTCAACTTCAGCTTTAGCCTCTGGGAGTGTCACTTCTACATCTTTCTTTGAGAAGCTTAAATCAATTTCAGGTCCTTTTACTTTCGGCATTGACATTCCAAACTTTGGCATTTTAAACTTCTTTCCTTTGCCATCAATTTCTGTCTCACACGCTGGTGGTTTTATATCCATAGCAATTTCAGGAGCATCTGGGATTTCAACTTCAGCTTTAGCCTCTGGGAGTATCACTTCTACATCTTTCTTTGAGAAGCTTAAATCAATTTCGGGTCCTTTTACTTTTGGCATTGACATTCCAAACTGTGGCATTTTAAACTTCTTTCCTTGGCCATCAATTTCTGTGTCACACACTGGTGGTTTTATATCCATAGCAATTTTAGGAGCATCTGGGAGTTCAACCTCAGTTTTAGCCTCTGGGAGTGTCACATCAACATCTTTTTTTGAGAAGCTTAAATCAATTTCGGGTCCTTTTACTTTTGGCATTGTGATTCCAAACTGTGGCATTTTAAATTTGCTTCCTTGTCCATCAATTTCTGTCTCACACACTGGTGGTTTCATATCCATAGCAATTTTAGGAGCTTCTGGGAGTCCAACCTCAGCTTTAGCCTTTGGGAGTGTCACATCTACATCTTTTTTTGAGAAGCTCAAATCAATTTCAGGCCCTTTTACTTTTGGCATTGAGATCCCAAACTTTGGCATTTTAAATTTGCTTCCTTGTCCATCAGCTTCTGCCTCACACTCTGGTGGTGTCATATGCATGGACATTTTAGGAGCATCTGGGAGTGTCATCTCAGCTTTAGCTTCTGGTAGTGTCACATCTACATCTTTCTTTGAGAAACCTAAATTAATTTCAGGTCCTTTTGGCATTGTAATTCCAAACTTTGGCATTTTGAACTTGCCCTCATGTCCATCAAGTTCAGTGTCAGTCTGCAAAGGTTTGATTTGCAATTCAGGCTTTTTAATTTCTGCCTCTGGAATCAGAACTTCTGCTTTTCCAAGACTGACATCAATTTTAGGGGCATCTGGAAGATTGATATCAGCTTTTGTCTCTGGTAATTTTACATCTACATCCTTCTTTGATAAGCTTAAATCAAATTCCGGCCCTTTTACTTTTGGCATTTTGACTCCAAACTTTGGTAATTTAAACCTCCCACCATGACCATCCATTTCTGCTTCACCCTCTAGTGGTTTCATTTCAACAGCAATTTTAGGGGCCTCTGGAAGTTGGATTTCAGCTTTACTCTCTGGGACTTCAATCTTAGCATCTGGAATTGAAACATCTACTTTTCCAAGATCAACCTTTGGAAGACTGACATCAGCTTTAGCCTCTGGTAATGTGACATCTATGTCTTTCTTTGATAGGCTTACATCAATTTTAGGTCCTTTCACCTTTGGCATAGAGAAACCAAGATGTGGCATTTTAAACTTGCTTCCTTTTCCGTCCTGTTCAGTTCCTGTAGTTTTCATATCTATTGAAGGGCACTCAATGTCAATGTTGGGTCCTGCAGTGTTAAGTACACACTCCTCTTCAGGGATATTAATGTCAGCTGCACCAGTTTTAACTTCTTTGTCCATATCAGGTAGGTTTACAGAGATGTTTGGAGTACCAACACCAAATTTTGGTAGTTTGAATGTTGGCATCTTAAATTTTGCTGGTGATCCATCTGTACCCTTTGCCGCAACTTTTATTTCAGGTGCTTTAATCTCCACCTTAGCAGAGGGTTCTTTGAATTCAACTTCTGGGACTTTTGCTTCAGCTTTTGCATCTGGTAGTGTCACATCTCCGTCTTTCTTTGACATACCAAAGTGAATTTCAGGTCCTTTTACTTTTGGCATTGACACTCCAAACTTCGGCATTTTAAACTTTCCTCCTTGCCCATCAAGTTCAGCTTCAATTTGCAGAGGTTTAACTTCCAATTCTGGTTTTGTAACTTCTATTTTTTTCTCTGGAAGAGAAACATCTGCTTTTCCAATACTGACATCAACTTTAGGAGCTTCTGGAAGTTTGACCTCAGCACTGGCTTCTGGCAGTTTGACATCTACATCTTTCTTTGATAAACTTAAATTGATTTGAGGCCCTTTAAGTTTAGGCATAGTGAACCCAAGATGTGGCTTTTTAAATGTGGTTCCTTTTCCCTCATGTTCAGTTCCTATAGTTTTCATATCTATTGAGGGACCCTCAAAGTCAACGCTGGGTGCTTCAATGTGACATGCAGGCTCCCCTTCTGAAATATTAATATCTGCTCCATCAAACTTTACATCTTTGTCCACATCACGTACTTCTACTGGCATATTTGGTGCAGTAACTCCAAATTTTGGTAGTTTAAATGTTGGCATCTTAAATTTTGATGGGGATTCTTCAACATCCTGTTGGTGAATTGCAATCTCTGGAGCCTTGACCTCTACTTTAACACCAGGCTCTGTACCGTCAATATCAGGAAGTTTGACTTCTGCTTTAGCTTTAGGTAGTGTGACATCTACATCTTTCTTTGATAAGCTTAGATCAATTTCAGGTCCTTTTACTTTTGGTAATGATATTCCAAATTTGGGCATTTTGAACTTGCTTCCTTTTCCATCAAATTCAGCTGCTGTTGTTTTCACATCTACAGATGGACCCTCAATATCAACATTTGGTGCCCTAATGTCAACTTCTTCGACATCAGGGAGTTTGACTTCAGCTTTTGCTTCTGGTAGTGACATATCTACGTCTTTCTTAGATAAGCTGAAATCAATTTCTGGCCCTTTTACCTTTGGCATTGAGATTCCAAACTTTGGCATTCTGAACTTGCCTCCTTGTCCATCACGTTCACCTTCAATCATCAGAGGTTTGATTTCTACTTCAGGTTTTTCAACATGAAACCTTTGTTCTGGAATAGAAACATCTACATGTCCAATAGTGACATCAACCTCAGGAACTTCTTGGAGTTTGACCTCAGCTTTAGCTTGTGGTAGTGTGACATCTGCAATTTTAGGCCCTTTCACCCTTGGCATAGAGATGGCAAGATTTGGCATTTTAAACTTGCTACCCTTTCCCTCTCCTTCAAATGTTTTTATCTCTGCCCCATCAATGTTTATATCCTTCTCTACATCAGGCACATTGAAATTCATTTCTGCAGTAACTGCTCCAGATTTGGGCAGTTTGTTTGTTTCGTCCTCAGCTTCAACATATTTGATGTCTGAACCGCTTACTGAATCAATATATTCAATGCCATCAATTTCAGCAGTTTTGGCATCTTGAAGCAATATTGTCCTTTCTCCTTTTAAAGTATCATCTTTTTGCAGAGAGATATTTTGTTCTGGAAAGTCGATTCCAATGTCAGGAATCTTTATGTCTTGTTTGGAAATCCCAAAGCTAGGCATTGTTATCCTTGCCTTCTTTGTTTTCTTATCTGATTCTTTCGGACTGAGTGTAACTACAGAGTCATATTCAGATTTGATGGCTGCTGTGCCTTGTATTTTCACAGTGTCTTGTGCCTGATGAATGGCTCCTTCTTGTGCACTTTCTTTTCCAGGGATTATAATATCTTCTCTTTTGTAATCCTCAGTTTTAATGTCTTTGTCGCTTGGTTTTGCCTTACTCTTGTGTTTCTTTTCTGTTTTTTTTAAATCTACCTTGGTCTCAATTAAGAGTTCCTCCGAGGTTATATCAGCAGGTGTCATCTTCGGTAGTTTTACTGTAGTCTTGGAGATTTCTGGAGAGGCAGTTATGTCATATTTAGTGAAGTGTGCCTCATGTTTTGTTTTGGTATCTACAACCTTAGTAGGTGTTTTTACTGATATTCTTTGTGCATTTGCATCTATCACAATAATTTCCTCAGGTATAGGCACTCCTGATGTATCAACCTTTGGCAGCTTAAATCCAGGCAATTTTGAAACCGCCTCTTTCACACTGTCAACATCAATTGACATTGGTACAGTTTCAGCTTTAATTTCATCATAACGTCCAGTGAAACCAGTTTTAGGCTCTTTAATTCCTTTGGCTGTGATCCTCATAGACATGTCCTCCATACCTGGTATCTCAATTTCCTCGCGTTTGGGAAGTTGTGTTCTGGGTAGACTTCTTTTTGAGAGTCGCTCATAAGGATCTTCTTTCACTTCTGTACCTTTAGTTGGAAGCTGCTCAAATTTAGTTGTGGATTCTTCAGCCTTTACATTCACTTTTTGTACAGTTTCCTCAGTAGCAATGTCACCAAAGCCAATTTTAGGCAGTTTAAATGTTGCACTAATTGTTTCCTCTTTTTTTTTAATGTCCTTGCCTTTGGTCATTTTTTCCTCACCTTTCTGTGGAGATTTGCGAATTAATGCAACATCAGATATATCAAGTTCCACCTTTGGAACACTTATTTCCATCTGTGTTGTCACTGACTTGGCTGAGATTACTTTTGAACCCTCATCGCTGATTATTTGGGAATTGGCATCAAGCCTTAGTTGATCTCCTTGATGTTTGGTATGTGACTCTGAACTTGGGATGACATCTGATTTTTCATTGTCAGGTTGATCTGGTATTTCAATACTTGCTCCGAGAGTTTTGAGCCTTTTTGGAGATTTCGCCTTTGTATCTTTCTTGTGCTTATCCTTCCCCAAGATTTTCATTTTTAGTTCAGACCGTTCTTTCTTCTTTTTCTTGCCATCGGGCGACTTGATACCAGAGGAGCTTTCTTTATCTGCCAGAGCCACAGTTAGATCTTCTGTTTTCAAAGTGTTATCTATAGTAATGAGTTCCACCTTGTGTTGAACAGTTTGAGGTTCAGTCAATTTTTGATCACTTTGTTGAAGTCTTACGTCTTCTTCTACTTTCTGATCCTCCTTCACATAGACTTCAGGTGTTTCTCCTGAGGGGCTTTCAAGGAACTCAGGTGAAAGCATGTCTGAGGTGTCATGTGTCTGGAGAATTTTGCCACTGATCTGCCCAGTTGTTGGTGTGTCTGTGTCTTGGTCTTCAGATGAACTTATACGCCCTCTCTTTGTGAGAACAGAAAGCTTTAATTTATGCTTTTTCTTGTCTTTGACAGCATCCTGTGACTTTATTGGTGACTCTGTGTCACTTGTAGTGGGACTCAGCTCAAGTTTTCTCTGCTCATCTGCCTCTGAGGAACTGTGAGACCTTGTAAAGCGGGACTTCCGTCCTTTTCCAAAGGAGGGAAACTTAGGCCATGAAATGCGGGCATCACCACGCCTTTTGGTTTTTCCTTTCTCCCTCATTTCTGGGGCATAGAGGTCGTCCTCCTGTTGAGCAATGGAGACATGAAATGTTAGTTTTAGCCCCAAGACTACCTATCACAAATAATGTGAGCAGATAACTTTAAAATAGTTACAGGGATGACGTCAGATTCGATGGCTGGTTCAGTCTCTGTGATGTCTGGTTTGCGTTTCAAGCAGAGCTTCACTTTGTAAGCCTGAGCGTGTTCAAGAATCTGAATGGCATCTTCATATGACACATTGTCAAAATAGACTGTTGCACTCAGTATTTGATCACCTGTAGAAACAAAAGCAAAATATTACAGATGCACTTAGAGGAGAAGGCTTTCAGTTATGAAGTGGTAAAAATTATCCCGTAAAAATGAATTTAACAGATATTGTATGATGAGTCATTAGACTTTGCAACTTGCTCTAAAAGTTAACAACCTTTTCATAGGCAAAAGTGTTAGTACCTGTTCTATTTGTGGTTTGAAATAGGAGTTTTTCTGTGTGTGGACATGATGTTTATATTGGGATTTGAAATTTTAACAACCAAATACAAGTACTGTGTTATATTTTCCAATGGACCCAATTAGGAACTTCATTAATTGAACATTTCTAAAAGCAGACAGATTGGACTGTTTTCCTACCTTCTTTCAGTTTCAGACTTTTTGAAGCAGGTGACTCTGGTACCACTTCCTTAATGAAGATCCCATCCTTTCCCCCTCCACCATAAACAAGACCTTCTGCACATCCATCTTTGGCTGTTTTCACTATAACCCCAGACTCTGGGCTGTGGACTTCCTGTCAGCACATCAGAATAGAAAGGATAAAATCTTTTTACCTTTAGCTGTGAAATTCTCTGCTGTAGTACAGGCTGAAGTGATTCACATATACAATACAGAGAGGAGAAGGTGGGAATGTCTCACCTTCAGTTTGCTCATCTTTGGAGTTGAGCGCTTTTCAAACATGGACCCAAGCCCAGACTTTTTACTTTTCTTTCCACTCCCACTTTTATGGTGTGGGTCATGCTCCGCTTCACACTAAAAGAAAAGTCGAAAAAAATCTTTAAATTCTAACTCCACATAAAAGGTTATTGTTGTCGTCAGAGCTTCAGCCTTATTTAAACAGAAAAAGGGACAGAGATATTTAAACAACACTATTTGCACTGAGGGAAGGCTAAAACGCTATATACATTCATACATGGGAGTATCTGAGTTTGCAATATGCAACAGTAAACAAAAGAGTTCATCTTATACTGGACTCTGTTGACTGGACACAAATACAGAGCCTGACACTGTTTATATTACGGGTTAGGTGAAATATCTTTCCTTCAAACTACTAGAGCCAAGGTGAAGAGTGTTGAGATGAAAAGAAGCAACAGATAGATGCAGGGCACCAAATTATCACCATCCACCAGCCAAATGCTGCTGAACTACCCAAGGTGCTGCTACATTTCCTTCACTCATCAGCCAAAAAAATCTAGTGGTAATCTATTGAGTGTCTGGTCAAATTAGAACATTTACCATAGCAAGATGTTTTTGTATTCTGGATAGATCTTTTATTCCCTCTGCTTCTCTGTTACTACATGAGTGGTACTGTTTCTAATGGAGCATGAAGTACAGCACTGTTCAGTGTCAACATTTACACATTGTGATTACAACTTCACAGTAAGTGTGATTTAATTGTGCACAGTGGGTGAGGCCTATAAGAGAGTAATAATAGAACATCTAACTCAACACAGCTCTGTATTCAAAAGTACAGTGCGAGTTTGAAATGTGACTTTTATATAATTCCAATGAATTCTACAAATTTGTAACATCTGAGTAGAATTTGTGTAGGAGAACTTCATGTGGATTTTCGGCCATGCACAGCTCTGTGTGTGAATTCTTGGTCACAAGCTTATTTTTCTAACTTCATTTTGTCTACAGGCCTGTTGAATCACAAATAGACTGCTGAATGCGGCAGTGTGTTTACAAGTAACCAGGTTAATCTGCTCTCTGTAATCACCTGATTTCTAAAGTGTCTTGTTAAAATGAAACCCAGTTTTCCGCACTTGAGGTGAGAGATTAAGGAAACTGATTTCTCTGTCGCGTTTATATTTTAACTGCATGTAGGTTCAGAAAAGTGAATGTAAATCAGTTCTCTGATTTATTGTCTTGTTATGTCTGTAACATTTTGTGTTGTGCTCTGTACCTCTTTGTCACTGTCAGTGTATTTCTCAGTTTCAGGAAACTCGTCGACTGGGGACGATCCTTGAGGGCGTGGTCTCTCTCCCTCTGTGAACTGCGATGGCTCATCACATATCTGCGTAGACATGAGGTCAGTCAGCACATAAAACAGTCACGTGATCTATTCCCAGAACAGTTGTTAAGCTTTCAAAGAGATAGCATGTCATTTGAGCCACTTGCAGTCAGACATTCGTATCTTCTCCTCTTACAGCCACCTGAAAATCAGTTTTAATGTGGAGACTCGTGCACCTGCAGCATGCAACAAAAAGTGTGGAGAAAACTGGATCACATATAGTGTGATAACACTTTGCTGCGCCAAAGGCAGCACTGACTGGGTGTTTGGTTGTTTGGCATTTAATAATTGTCACATTAGTATTGTGATTCCAGAGATGGTACTGTTGGCCAGTCTGTGAATCCAACAGTTTGGTCCAGAGTGAAATATCTCAACAAGAATTTGATTTATTCCCATTAAATTTGGAGGATTATTCCTAATGGCTCATCAACTTAATTATTTTAAAGGGGTCTTCAAATACAGTAGCTCTATAAAAGTAAGATACAGTTGTTATTTTAATGAGTTCAACTCATATTTAATCAACATTTAGGAAAATGCTATCAGACACAGCAAAACTAAAGGACTTATGTATAACTGAATATTTTAACATGCCGACTCAGCAGAGAGACATAAATGAAACATAAATTTGACTTTCAGTCACGTGATGGTACTCACTGAATCGTCCTCTGTATTGGGCTCTGGAGCTCTGAGCCTTCGACCAGCACCTGTGCACACACACACACACACACACACACACAGAAAATAGACAAACATATATACCAAATTAACATCTGATCTGCTTACTGTAATATTATTTTGTAAATAGTGCTTCAACAGGCTCCACAAGCACAAGTGAATAACTTCATCTCAGATATGTTGCGTGGTTAGTTAAGTTAATTTTAGCAGCACCGGTCACAGAGCAGCCGAGCCACTGCACACACACTGTACAAATAAATAATGTGAAGTGTAATTTCTATGTAATTATGCAAAGCACAAGGAGAAAGCACAAGTGTTTATCTGCATTTCTATTTCTTCTAACAGTAAACTGAGACTTCCACCTAGTCTGGCTCCTGCTAGTTGTTTTGAGGCTCACAGAGACACTGGAGCCGGTGATGAGACTATTTAGAGTTCTTCCTGGCAAAAATTCCCCCAGGGGCCCGCTGCCTCCTTCGTCTGCTAAGTGATCCACTGCATTGATCCACAGATTAAACTCTGCAGCCTCTCAGCTCAGCCCCTCAAGGCTGCCAAAAAGGGAAAGTCTGACTCCAACAGATATGGTCAGTCAGATTAATATTATTATTACCCGCTCTGATACCTAACCTCAATTTGATTAGATTCAATCTTAAATTACTTTTAATATGAAGTTTATTGTATCAGGATTCCTACTCAGGGATGTAATTCTTGTTGTGCAAAAGTTTTGGATAGAAAAATACCAAATAATGTTGCTCTGTCCTTCACAATGTCTGTGGTTTAGATCCTCATCGGCCGATAAATTCAAAGCGGTTTCATTTTACACGAGAATCAAATAAATAAAATGTTTTTAGTCTTTGAGCAGCTGGTTAATGTTTTTCTGTTCCTGGGTAAGATGATCATCATCTTTGTAGGACTTATTAAAGTACTCAATTCATGCATCATCATATCTGCTCCCATCACCTGCCAGTGAAGTTCAACTCTTTAACACTATCAGAGCTCTTAAAAACATTTACAAAAGAGGAACGTTGACCAGTTTAAGAAAAACGATACATTAAATAAAAATGCATGTCCACGTTTGGAGTGAAAAAACCGAGTGAGTGTTATAAGATTAACAACGTGCTCTGGATGTAATTAGAGGTTTTTATTCTTCTGCTGTTAAACTGCGCTGTATCAAAATAGCCACAGTAGGAGAGGCGAAGCTTCTGTGAATTATTATATATTATATATATATATATATATATATATATATATATATATTATTGAAAAAAACTGTGATTTTAAGGTTCAATATTCATTTAAAATGTCCAGTTTTAAAATATAATAATCCTGCAGTATGCACAGTATTGAACATAGTGTAAAGTGCAGCTTCATAGTTTAACTGACCACATTGACACCCCACCCACTGCCTTAACGTCAGTCATGTGAAGAGCGTTGGCCGTCTATGCATTAGACTGATGTATAAAATCCTCCGACTGTATCAGGGTGTGTTTCCTCAGTGTTTATAATTCAAGAGAGATCAGGAAGATATCAGATGACATTATTTTATTCCTGAATATCTGAAACACAGCCGGCACATCATCACAGACAGGAGCAGAAATAACCTCAGAGAACTTTTATCTGACACAAAAGAAGATTCACACGGTGAACTCTAAACACGCCACTGTCTAGACATGTTGTGAAATATAATAATCAACAGTCTCTACAGCTGCCTACACCATTAACCTAAGTGCTGTATGAGTCCTTGTCACACAGTCATTACCATCCGTCTCTTTCAGACCAGGTATGACTAACAAAAACCTCTCAGGATGTTAAATTCTCTCAGTGCAGTCAAACCGCTCACCTACCTGCTGCTGCTGTTTGTTTAACTCCTGGAAATAAACCAAAGTGTTAATAACACGTTGTCCAAACTGCTCTTAAACATTCCTAGTGTGAGTGTGACTGCTAGAGAACAAATGTGATTTGTTCAGTCTCAGATGGACAGAGGAGGCGGGACACTTTTAGTTAGACTGTTTTCATAGTCTTACCTTGGGTGTTACTCCCAAACTGAATTAAGCGGTTTTTAAAGGTCCTCTCGCTGACTCTGGTTCAGAGACTTAACTCTTTGCACCACATCTGCCTTCAACTAACCAGACATTTACGTTCTCTACCTCTCATTCTTAAATACCATAACTCAATAATGTGTTTCATTTATGAAGGGGAGAACACCTTAAACAAAGTATTGACAGTTTACTTTCTCGTATAGTTTACGTTTATATCACAAGGCTTCAGTCAATGCATCACAAAAGTACCAAGAGTACCTGTAATTTACTGTAACTGTCTTAATTAAGTAGAATCAATGAGTAAAAGAACATTTATTAAAATCTGGTGAAATGACCCAGCAGCAAACCCTGAAACAACTTCCTGAGATTTCCATAAACCAATAAATTAATTATTAATAAGTCCCATAAAAAAAAGAATCAGTGATACTGATACAGTTTATTTTAAGGTGACACAGCTGAGCTGAAAGATCAAATTATCGTATGTTTGGTTCATCTGCCACAGAAAATATCTCTTCAACCTTCTGTTGGACAGATTGCTAAGTTTCATAGAGACGTTCATGGTCTCCTTGATTTGAACTCTAGCGCCACCACGAGGTTCACTTTATGTGATTTTGAGTAAAATGTTGCGTCACCTATTGAATGATATTCTGTGAAATTTAATTTACTGCCGTCGTCAGTTCAAAAGTTCACCAACGACATTCCCCTCAGCTTCAACCCTACTGTGTTAATGAGTCAATGTAACCCGCTGACAGAGGCTAAACTGAGCTGATGAACAGGAGAGACGTCGTCACGTTGAAATCAGCTCATTACCTCAGAGCATCACTGCGTCTAACAGAGTGGAGCTGTTAACGTGGCTGTAGCCTGTTAGCTTGTTAACAGTGTCATCTTCACATCTGGACATACATACAGCTTACAAACATGTTAAATGTGCCGGCCTGTGCAGAAAGAGAAGGATGTGTAGCGTATGGTTCAGTCATAAACGGATTAGGTGGAGGAGATACGCCTTGAAACAGCAACTTCAGAGTGTGGAGGTCTTGCAGATATTCAAGCGTGACAGCTGTGCTTCATCTCATCCTGACAGCTGCACCTCTTATTTAATAGTAAATTTCAGGGCTGAAACATCATTTTAAAATGATTATTCTAATTATCAGTAAATGTATCTCAGGTTTGAGACATTCAGTACTCTGAGCCGTGAAGCGGAGCTTCTGACGGTCCAGGAAGTCAAACTGAGCAGAATCAGATAGATTCATTAAATTAACTTGATAAATGAGTCGTCATGTGCCGTGTCTTAAGCACACAGCTGCTGTAGTAGTAACTGTGTGTAGTGAGCTTCATGGAGGATTCAGGCCTGCTTGGCATGACTCGAAGAATGTATTTATTCTACTTCATCCAGGCCGGATGTCCAGCGCTCCTGCCCCAACGACTGGTACCAAACACGGAGAAACTCCTTTCTCAAATATTTGCCATGTGGGTGCCACAGAGGGCCTGATAACGCCTCTCACTGCTGACTAAAATCATCAAAATAAAATCACATAGTGGGCCTATTTGACTTATCAAAGATTAGATATTGTAAATATTCATATAGGCGCTGCTGGGTAATTTTCTGATTTGATTTTGATGGCAATACTCTGCAGATAAAAGCACCAGCGGTCGATGCTGAAGTCTTTGTGGTGCAGATCCTGCATGATTCATTTTTGGGTGCAACTGCAGCTCAGGTTTTTGGGTGTGGCTCATCCCTCGGTGCTTGTGCTGATGTGATGAGGAATGAGGCTCATAAACCACCGTGACGGTCTGCTTTCAAACAATGCTGCTGGACACTGATACTCATCTGTCCTGACACAAATGCTGTGTCAGTGAACCTCTCATACTCGCTCGTGCTCGCTCAGATCAAAAACTGCAGTCTTAGAAATATTAATCAATTTGTGGGTTTATTCTGGACTGAGATACCTCGCTGTATTGTGTGCCTGTCCTCAGCTCCTCTCTTACGTAACCACCTTCTGCTCCACTTCGTGCTTCCTGTTGAAAAGCACCTGGAAGGCTCCCTGAAGCTCCCCTCTTCACTAAACTAATATAAAGTCATACAGCTCATTATTTGTGCTCTCAGATTTGGATTCTGCTCATTTTTTTGTGGAACAGATAAACACAAGCTCCTTTCACTGAGAGGCAGTTTGTTTGGATCCAAATTATAATAAGATTTGAGTGAAGGGGGGAAAAAAACAATTAGATTTTCTGCATGGATTACTTGAACATGAGACGGTGAGGGCGCATGCTTTCAATCTACTAATCTGCCTCAAACTTACGCAGAGTTTCATCACGGCTCTGGAATTTGTATCTAAATCTGCCCCGCTTTCCCACGACATGCAATTACACCAAAAAACGCAGAGCCAGAATATTATTTCAGGTCAGCAACCGACACCTGGGTTAAACTGTGTTTGCAAACACTCCTGTGTCCTGTGTTTGGTTAGCCTCGCATGCCCGGAGCGCCACGTGACCGGACTCAGATTGATTTAGTTATTTCTAAACGATCGTCTGGATGAGTTACTCGACATGTTTCACACGTGTTTCCTCCCTGACAAGAATGGAAAGCTAGATAAACACAAAATATGAGGAGCATGAGTTGAAATTGTCTCCAGTCCACCAAACCTTTGTTAAAACTATAAATCTTTCACCTTACTGACAGTAAACTAAAGACTGATGCTCAGATTGGCTCCTCTCAGTTGCTACACTTCTAAACTATTCAAGGTGAAATATTGATTTAAGAGCAGGATTCGTCTGACTGAGGCTGATGGTTCGTAATGGATCAGGATCGTCTGCTTTAGGCTCCACCGCTGAGCACATCAGCCACCCCGTCTGGCTCGCTTCCTAGCATTATGCTAAGCTCTCTCTCTCTCTCTGTCTTTCTCTCTGACCTTGAGCTTCCCCTGAAGCCTCTCAGAGCAACACAAATCTCTCCACAGCTCAGATTTAATTAAAAGTAGCAGCAGCAGTAAATGAGGATAATTGTAGGAAATGGAAAGTGGCAACATAAAAAAACAGGCAGTATTATTTAGAAATTAATCATTTAGCAGCAAACCTCAACCTGAGCCTCCAGCAACACAATATACAACATTAATATGCCTTTGATATTATATATAATCCTCTGATGCCAAACAAACACAATACAACTTTTCCTTTAAAGAATCTGGTAAGAATATGTGAACTATATATCATGTTCATCTACACGTCATGTTGGTGATGCAGCGATTTCTTTGGATGATTTTACTTATTTATCCCTGGTAAGAAACACAGACCCTGCAGAAATATATGAGGTAAATTTCCATGAAATCGTTGCTTATGTACCAGAAAATATCAGCAGAATAAATCACTCAACAGATGTGAAAATCACAAACTACAGGAACTCTTTCCAGCAGCATTTTCAAACCAGCGTTATGTGCAAAACAAACATGCGTCATAAACTCATAACTTTGTACAGATTTGCAGCGTTCGATAATAAAGCATCTGTATTTTCAGCATAATTTCAAGATTAGCGAATAATTTCTGTCATAGTATGAAATAAAAACCATTTCAGACAAACGACGTAGCAAAGATTTTAGATCACATTTATGATCCTGAGATATGAAGAAAAGGACAGTGAGCAGTGTAACCAGCGAGATATACTTTCCACTTTCAGAAGTTTGAATGTTTTCTATGTTACTACAAGCTTACAGGTGCTGTCTTCACATGGAAGCTGCAGCTGTAGAGCTCTGCCACTGAAGGATTTGCTAATTTTGGGAAATAATTTCAGTAGCTGTTTCCATCTTTTCCCTCAGGAACTCATCGTCTACACTATTTTTGTTTTAGCGAACTGCCTCAGTGACAGAGACTGTTTCCCTTTCAGCCTCTGCTTCAAACACACAGCAGGAAGGAAACAGGAGAAGAGCAGAGCCGCCGCGATGATGACATCTTCAAACACTCCCCTGCACTCTGCAGACACACCCAGCGCTCACTGCAGGCAGGTCAGCAACACAACTCAGCATCAGCACCAGCCACCTTACACTCACTCGCTGTCTCTCTCCATCACAAACACACGCACCAACATAATCTCTCCCACTGCACTACTGAACCCTGCTGCTGAATCAGTGAATTGCTCAAATCGACACAGGCAAAGTCACAGAGAGAGAGAGAGAGTGGTAAAGAGAACAGAGCGATGCCCACCCGTCCCTGACGAGGCGGCGTGCCAGTTGGGGAAGGCCAGGTGGAAACAGTCGCACATGATGGCAGCGGCAGTGGAGGCAGTGGCAGCAGAAACAAGGTCCTGGGTCGGGCAGGAAGGGAGGGTGGTGGTGGTGGTGGTGGAGGAGGGCTAGGCAGGCAGGTGCTGCTGCTGCTGCTGCTGTCGCTGCTTCCCCCCCCCAGACGCGTCCTGAATCAGCCTGTGTGTGCAGGTCGGCAGTCGCAGCACAGCGAGGGATGAGTTGCAGAAATAACCAGAGAGAGAATAGACTGAGAGAGCTCGCTGCTGCCTTCTCCGCGCTCAGAGCTGTCCACCGAGTGAAGGAAACTCCCTCGCCTGCCCCGTAAACATGGACCTCCAGTGCAGCACGCTAACTTAATTATGGGAGGAGCTGCCCCCCCCCCAACACACAGACACATCCCTCAGTTCTCCTTCTACTCCTCCTCCTCCTCTTCTTCCTCTCTCCTCTGTTCAGTCTCATTGATCGGCCTAATCGGACAAGGACAATCACGATGTCAGCTTCTGGCTCCAGCGCCGACGGGAGGGGGGGTGAAACAGTTTATTGACATGGAGCCATAACTCAATTTGACGCTGTGTACACTTAGTTTAAAGCCCCTCATTGTGGACAGAGAGGCAAGATGATGAAGATTGTATCTGGGAAAAGCGTGAGAGGAAACGGAGGGCAAACAAACAAACGGCAGGTTTCAGCGCTCATGAGGGCCTGCGAGGCTGCAGGCTGAGGAAGTTTGAAACTGAAGTCGGGACAAGAAACGAGCAGTTTCAGTACTGAGATGCAGCGACATGTCAAAGAAGGCACAAGTTTGATCCTGGTTACACTCGATCCAGAGTCATAAAGATAAACATGTAAAGTGTGAAATATCAGAACATCTTCAAACAGACGAGTCAATTAAAATGTTAACGCACAGAAAGAAGTTATCTCATGATTAAATATTATTTAATGTTGCAGTTAGACTTCAGTTCATTTAATGCTGAAATTATGAACTGATTAATGAATCAGTCGATCCACAGAAAATATATAAATAATCTTTATCAACGTTTAATCATTTTAAGACCTTACATTTAATTCAATACAGTTAAATTGTCACATATAATCGTACAGGTAGGATATAAGTTAAACGCCACAATAATAATAAATGTTCATCTTTATCCACAGTTATAACGAATATTAAACAAACAACATGAAGTGAGTCACCAGCATTAGTTTCTTTTAAGGTGGACTGTTCCTTTAACAACATTAGCAGCACCTGTTCTTTCCCTGAAACTCACTGAACGTGTGACCTTAAGTGAAAGCCGGGCTCCTTCAGTGATTCACTCATCACATCAGTAATGTCACGAAGGCCAGATGAACGTGAAAAGAAGACGCAGGCTGAGAGCTTTTTAAAATGCAATTAAGACATGGCAGCTGACCAAAGAGGAGCCGTACCTCCCCCAGGAGGAGGTTACTAATGTTGGCCGTATATTTACCCGGGTGGTGGTCCGCAGGATGACATCCCTCACATTTCTGCACACATCCTCTCTGTCAGCATCAGATTTTATTAGAAAATCTATCAGGATGTTTCACCTGCCAGCTGGCCGATAGCCCACAAATCTGAACAAATAATCGCCGCACTCATCCTGTTGGTTTGTTTGATCGTCAGTACTAAGTGATGCTGGGACCTGAGAGTGAAGCTAGCAGTGCATTAGCCAGGTTGGGACGAGCTCTCAGATCAATACTGCAGAAATGAAAGGCAGCATTACGGTGACAGGCAGCGCAGGTATCAGGTAGCTTGCCTTCTTCCTCGATAATGTTTTTACATTTGTGTGCTACACAGGAACAACAGAGGAAGTCTGAAAACACGAGCGCAGCAATATTTCTAAATCATACTTCCAGTAGTGCTCCTGATGGGTGTGTCTGCCCAGCAGGACAAAAGTGATATTATCAGGTGTCAGGGCAGATATTTTCAGTCACATTCTCAATCTGTGCCTAATGAAGAGTGCAGTTACTCTCCAGTGAGGCAGCAATTCAGTCTGATGAAACAAAATTAGCTATTATTCAGATGTGAGGAATAATTACAGTTATTTTATCCCATTGTACTTCAGTTAAACTAATTTAATGAAGGTTTTTGTTCCCGCTGCCTTTTTTAAGTTACTCTACTTTTTTCATTGTGAATCTGAATCTGTATTCAAGTCAGAGCAAATCCAGACAAATGAGATAATCTCTTTACATCTTTTCTTTTTTTCTTCTTCTTGGCTACGAGCAGAGCGAATGACACAGCATTTAGTTTTGGCACGAGTTCAAAAAACATTTCTAAAACCTTTAAATCAATTTCTGGCTTCAGAGAAAAGGGAAGAACAACAGCTGCTTCACACGTAGACAATGAGCCACCACATGCAGGATGTCTCTTCATCTTCTCATCATATTATTTGGAATTTTTGAAGCATTTATAGAAAAAAACACGTTACATGAGAAGGTTAGCGGGCAAAAAGACATGAGTCAGAGCAATGTGGACATCAGTAGCACTCAGAAAAAGGTCAGTTGTGCTTTTCTGTGGTTTGTTGTTGATGCTTCTCAGGTGACAAAAATTCATGATCATATACTGCACCATTAAGTATATGGCAGAAGAGTAATATGTAACATAAAACAATGTGCATATTAGCACGATAGCAAGCCGGACTTCTTGGAATATCTGTCCAGACACTGACCAATGCTGTTTCTTCTTCTTAAGGACACACCTCTAACAGCGATGGTCAAACCTCCTCACATTAAAGTTACAGACGGTCACACTGTCTCACTTTTTAAAGGCCCGATGAGATCTGTGTCCTCACGTAAAACTGTTTCAGCAGCTGCTTAAAGTTGGAGCCACTTTTAATTCACAGTGTGTCCATTCATGATCACATCTTTACTGTCACATAACGGTGAATGTGGAATCTATATAAGACAACAGCAGTACACCTACATGAAAATGACAGCTGCCCCTTGTATCTGTAGATATCTGGGAACTTCTTGTCTGTGCTGTGTTGGTGTGACATTCAGTTTAGGCACGTTGATCAGTTGCATCCTGTTTGCACACGTAAAACACGTAACGAGGTGTAGATGTGGACGTAAACACTGACTGGCAGTGTTCATCCAATGAACTGTAAAGAGGCTGTAGTAACATGGTACAGTTCCCACGCTGCTCCCAGTATGGACGGGTCAGAACTTCATTTAAAATCCGCTGTTCCGTCTTACAGAAACAAGCAGCTAAGCTGAGGAACTGATCGGGTGCTTCCTCCTGCAATTTCAAATCATCAGAACTTTATTTAAAATATCAAAATATTCTGCAGTTGGTTATTTGTAGCCTCAAATTTATTAAAAAGATTTGGACGGTTGTGATGAGAGCAGTCAGCATGTCTTTCCATGGTGTTTAAAATGAATAAATAATAAACCTCCACCTCAGAACTACAGGCAGAGATGGAGCTACGACGCACACACTGACATACGATCATCTTTAAAACTGATATGGGAACTTGTTAGCAAACAAACACAAGTTGCTTATTTGCACATCGAGCAGACGCTGAGCAGCAGAGTCGACACATTATCTCTGTATGAAGGTGAAATGTTGGAAAACTGCTGAAAGCTGATGAAACACTGCAGAGCTGAGGGGAAGTGTACACTCAGGCGAGGATTCACTGTGTCCGTCACTCCTCTCACACATCGACATAAAAACTATTGATCACAGCTGCTTTAAAGTCTGATGTTAAAGTCCTGCACAGTGCTGCACCTACATCAGGCTGACTTCAGCATCATAAACAGGAACACAGTATCAGCTTTTCCTATTTTGGTCCCAACAGTTTGAAACACAGCCGCGTTCTCTGCCTGTTTTGAAGCGGTGCTGATGAATTTGTTGCAGTTAACTCGCTGTCATGTCGGGGAAAGGTGTGCGACCTTGTGAGAAGTGAGAGCGCGCTTCACTTTCCCAGAGAAATGCGACCGCTCGGTTCCACACAACACGCTGTGAAAAGCAGACCTGATGGAGATGAGCCAGCATCACATGGCGCACACATGTACACATGAGGACGGACACAACATGCATGCATACCACAGGCTTCATACTGTTCTGCTGGAATGTGCACGGATGACTTGAAGTGATCCATATGCTCTGCTGGAGTCACGCAGATTTAAAATCGGAATCTGAGACTTTCATGTTCATTAGCAGAGAGACAGATGTACAGGCTCACCTTGGCTGACTTGAGGGCAGTCTGCATACTTCAGCTGAACATGTTAAAGGCCAGCAGCCTCGTAACTATTTATCATCATTTATCGACTGTTATACTTTGACAGTCCTCTGATCTCTCTAGTCATTCAGCCATTGGGTCCAGGCTGTTTTGTATTGGTAACCATGAAAGAACTCTGCTTTACCAGCAGGCCAGAGTTTCATTCACTGAGTGAAACATCTACAAGATGGATTGGCACTAAGTTTTGGCACTCATGGTTCCCCAACAATCCTCGCTGACTCCGATTTTGTTTCTAGCACCACCATGAGGACAACATTTGTGGTTTTGATTGGTGGTTTCAGACATTAAGACATTCAGAAATATGACAGGAAGTGAAAGAGGGGTGATGACATGTGCCAGACGTTCTCAGCTGGACTTTAACCGAGGACTCCAAGGCTACTGTGGCACCTGATGGTCAGCATGTTAAACCCCAAAGCCACCCAGGACACCACATGAAACATCACTGTCACCCTGATCTGCCGTGTTTTCTCGCTGCTTCCTCTGAGCACTTGTTTGACTGTAGGAAACTCAAAAACAAGAATGTTAAAGTGTAATTTCTCCACTGTGAGCACATAATCAGGATACTTTAGTCGTAGCAGTGTGAAATCATCGTCTATGATGCACCAGGTAATAATTAATCTGACACACGTTGACTGTGGTGGTGTTGTATTCTCAGGTGTGTTGAGGTGTTCTGTGTGACTCAGCTGTGTTGAAACAAGCAGCGGTCGTGTTGTGTAAGAAGGACATCTCAGCTGGGGATCTTGATCTTCATCATGCTTTCCTCTCAGCGGTGTTGGAAATGAATTATGTCTTCATGCACACAGCGTGATGTAATTCTCCACGCACATGAAAACTCAGCGAAGATGGACAGAAGAGGCATGTTGAAGACGTCGCAGTGAGATGCTTTGACTTTACATCATTTGAAATGCATTTATTTATGGACGGGATGTGATCTTAGCGGTTAGCACTGTCACCTCACAGCAGGAAGGTTCCTGGTTTGAACCTCGGCCTTTCATGTTTCATGTCCGGCTTCCTCCCACAGTCCAAAGACACGAACAGCTTAATTGGTGACTCTAAATTGTCTGTAGGCGTGAATGTGAGTGTGAATGGTTGTTTGTCTCTATGTGCTGTGAGCTGGGATAGGCTCCATGATGATGAGTGACTATAGATAATGGATGGATGGATGGACGGATGATCTTTTGTCTGTTTACATTTGTTGTAGTTGAATCAGACTTCATTCTGCATTGTTTATATTTCATAATAAAATATGTACTGGTCTTTTTTCAGCTCATTCTTCGTGTTAAAGAGTTGGACTTGAGGCTGGAAGGTTGCCGGTTCGAATCCCCGCATAGACAGGTAAGGAAAAAGTTATTCATCAGTTTGTCTTCTCGTTCAGCAGTCTCACTTGTTGGACGGGCGTGATTGTGAAACTGGATGAAACTGGAAGGGTTTCCCCATAGAAATGTTAACGTAGTTGAGCTTCGTGCACCGCCTTCGTTATTTTCTACCGTGTAAGTCATGTGTTTATTACCTCGGTGTGTTTGGCGGTCAGAGGATAAGAGTCTGTGTTTGTGTTGCATCAGACATGTACAGGCGTGAATCTGTTTCAAAACCTAACGAGTGATGAGTGGAATATTTAACCGTGTCTAAACACATTATATGACAGACAGAATGATTTGTTGAACATCCGGTGACTATGAGCGACCATTTATCTCTACATGACACAAGAGCTGTCTAGAAATGTGAAAACAATGCTTTCCTCACAGAGCAGTTGATTTAGGGGGAGGTGACAGCCCACGTCATCTCCTCTGCTGGAATACAAACAAGTGACCCGACAGACAATGAGACGTGTTGTACTTTAATTTCACTTCAGTTGTGACTGAAAGACAAATTTTCTTCTTTCTCCAAGAAACTTCAGACAGATCTGATTTATCCTCTCTGATTCTCTCTGATAGGCAGTGCAGTGCAAGGGCTGCATGTGCAAATTAAGTTTGAGGTTTTAATGTTAAGAAAGTGAATAGCTGAAGATCTGCAAAGGCGCAGATCATCAGTGGACCTGAGGCGGCTGAATGACGCCTAAAACAAACCGCCTGTGACGACACCCCCCGCAGTTGTCATGAGTTAGTTAGTTAGACGTCTAGTATAGATTACAGGAACAAAACTAATGATTAAAACAAACATCAAATGAATTGAATCCAAACATTACATACGAGATCCATGAAGTGATTAAGATAATATAACATCCTCATGTCTGACTGAAAGCTGTAACTAATATCTGTAATCAGTGCAGTTACAGCATACAGCTCAAAAATCTGCTCCCCTCTCATGTGACGACCATATGATGGAGCTCCATGTATGTGCCGATGTGACTAATAGCTTCGACTGTGCCTTTAATTACCCACATTCATAATTCATTTGGAGCAAATTAGATTGAACCGTGCACACAGCGCGGACAGAGTATCACTCTTGTTCAAGGACTTGGGTTGGTTTCCGTCCAAGACTCATCATCATCACCATCATCATCAGCATCATCATCATCATCAGCATCATCAGCATCATCATCATCATCATCATCATCATCATCGTCATCGTCAACCCACCAGCAGCAACCCCACCAGCTGTCAGTTCACCTTCCAGTTTTTCGAGAGCTGGTTCGAACTGCCAACCTTCAGGTTATTGGATGACCCACTCTTTATGCACATGACACGCTACCTGCATGACTGTGACGTGATTATGGAGCAGGATGATACTGAAACAGAATATTAGATTTTCATTTAAGTCATTGTAGTATTGTTGGTATTCAGTGTTTCTGATTTATTTCATTAAAATCATATTTCAGAAATTTCTCCACATACCGTTCAAAGGAGCTCACGTAGCTTCGGTGGTACCATAGTTTGAGAACCCAGGCTAGATGGGCTATGTAGTCCCTCCAGCAGGTTCTAGGTCTGCCCCGGGGTCTCCTCCCAGTTGAATGTGTGGTTCCTTTTTAACAGGAAGGAGCAGCATCGTATAATTTCCTCGTAAAATCTTTCTCTGCAAAGTCACCAATAATTATAGCTGCCAAATAAATCTAATGAAGTAAGAACAATATTTCACTCTGTGGGATGAAGTAGTACAAAATACAGACAATCAAGTAAAGTGCTTGAAGGTTAGGTACTTGGATGAATGTACTTTCCACCACTGGTTCTAATACATTTAGTCCAAAACAGATCAGGCAATAAAAAACTCATTTTTATTGGAATTTTAAAGGTAGTATTGAAAATACAGTTCTCATGCCGTATTTTTCAGCATCATGTTGCCAAAATACATATTTTCAAATCTCATTCGCTTCCACAGACTCTGTTCCACGTTTTTACTAATGCACCAAGTCAGATCCAGTGAGATCGTTTTGGCAGCAGTGTTTTGGCTGTGGTCGCTAAGTTTCCCTTATTTCCCCTTTGAGTTAGCGAGTCCACGTGGTCGGGGGGTCACAACCTTTCCAAGAACCTCTTGATACAAATCAGCAGTGCCTGTGACCCGTCTCTGTCTTACTGTTATTCAGTGGGTCCGCTCAAGAAAAACAACATACCAGCAGCTAATTTGTTTCCCCATGAAAAATGAATGGGAGCCTATTAGTCAGAGGATGCCGGTTCAAATCCATTCCTACGTGAACGCTGGTGTTCAGGTCGTTCATCTTCGTCCTGTGCTTGAATCTCCACGGTGTCTGGAGGAGCTTGTAAATCACTTACAGATAATCAGACAAACAGGAATTTATTCCTCAGGGTCATGCAGCTTGTCAGATACATTCCCATGTCTGGCTTCATCAGGAAGTCAAAGTTGAGACTTGAGTTACTCAAAGAGTCACAAGACAGGGACACGCTTCATTTTGAGACTGATTCTCTGATTAGATTTCACATTTTCATATTTTCATAGCTAATAATATCCTGTTATCAATATAATAAACTATTTCTGCATGTATTGGGTTCAGTAAAACAAACTCTGGTTCCAGCTTCTTAATTTGAGGACTTATTTTTGTCTGTTCATTAGAAAAAAAATAGTTTATTGGACATATTTTATTAGACAATGAAACGAGAATAATCAGCAGATTAAGTCATCAGATTTCATCAGCCTGTTCTGGTTCAGGTTCCATATAAGATGAATTAAATGCTGGTAGTGATATTTTTGTGCTGTTATTTATAAAAACACAGAAATTCTAAGTATGCGTCTTTCAGTTGAGGTCAGGAGACATGTTGTAACATTTTCATACCAGCGTGGGGCGCCGAAACTCTTCACTTAAACCAGACCAATGAAATTCTTTTAGTTAGCAGCACTTGAAGGCACCACACGTCTCATCAGAAGGAGAGGGCGTCATTCTGTAAAATATTTAATTATGCAAAGACACAGACAGACAATTAATATCAGTAAAACTGGACAAAATATTAAAAACCTCAGACTACTTCAGATGGCAGTGATGGGTACAGTCACTGTGAAATGATTACTTCTTTGTTTACAACATAACTAATATATAACACTCCTATATTATACAGATCCACATTGAGCTTTCTGTGGACAGAGCTGAAGCACCGTCTGTCTCAGTCAAATCAAGTTGGTGTTTTCCAAAGTTTCAGTCTCTTTTTGTTGCTATTCTTCAACCACAGCTCAGCACAGAGACACAAAGTGGGAATTTTGAACTAAAGATAATAAACTTTGGAAATATTCACATGTTAACTATGAGCAGGAGGAAACACTGTGTCCGTGTCCATATGTTCCTCTGATTCTTGTTTGAAGACATTCAGAGCGTGTTTGTTTGAACAGCTCGATCCGCGCATCCATCAGGTCCATCCCTTTGTTTTTTGCAGCAGCAGAGGTTGTTTGTTCTGAGAGTGTGTGCTGAGTCAGCCTGGTAGACTGAGCCAAAGCCCGGCTTAACTCCGCCGCAGTAGACTGATGACTGCCTGCAGAGAAACATTAAACCCGGACTGACACACCGCAGCAGTCTGCTGGGCCACAGGCCGACATTCAGATATTTATACAACTGTACCACACCAATATGCAGTGTCATCACCACTGACAGATAGATAGGTAGATAGATAGATAGATAGATAGATAGATAGATAGATAGATAGATAGATAGATAGATAGATAGATAGACATGTTGATCATGTGTTGGGTGGCAGTTGTAGCAGTGGCTGTGTGTGTGCAGTAGCACACGTGTTGCTCCTCCTCATGTGTGACCACTCCCTGAATTCCAGCCTTTAACAAAAACAACGTCTACTGTAACTCTGCCTCTGTGCGGCTCTCTGGAGACTCGGTGATGTGCTGAAAGATGGAAGAAGAAGTGCAGTCGAATGTGATGCTGCAGTGAGAAAGCAAAGCAAAAGAGAGAAGAGACATTTAATGTCCCAGACCGTGAAGAGGAGACGCCACATTTAAGTTCAAATTCCCTCCCCAACTTTCACAAGTCATGAACTTAATCTGAGTTTGAGGACTTTTATTTTTGTTTTACTTCGCTGAACGTATCTCTCAGAGAGTTTTTGAAATGAGTGTGTAGGATATAGTGGCATTTCGTGGTGTAGTTACTGAGTGCATACGTCTCCTATCAGCTTCTCCTGAGTGTGAAAGCCACACCAGAACTACTGCAGAAGTGCCAAAACTGCAGTTCCTCAAACGTCCACTTGAGGCTGGCTCCAGAAGTGAGTCAGTCTCCATAAGTCCCCATGTTCACAGCAGAAATAAACATGTTTACAGCCTGGTACAACATGTTGGCACTCGGATAAATTAGATTTATAGTGCCGTCTTCTCTGTCAGTGTTTTCCACTGTGGTGTTGCTTCTTCTCCGTAAAGTGTTTGAGCAGGACTTGGTATTGACCTGCAGTGCTGCAGATGTGACTCTGAAGCAGAGGGTGAAACATGATCGGGCTCCTCACTCAATGCTTTTTCCATAACTGGAAAGTGACATTCCTCCGAGCCCCGTTAGCCACACTAAGAGCTGAACTTCTGGTGTTGATTCACTCGGGAGCTCCGGGCCGGTTCTGAGCGCGGATCGGGTTCACGATGAAGCTGCAAAAAAAACAAACAACCCACCACAGCATCGACCAACACTGAAAAATACTCTGTGAATATGCACCATCATGCTTTTACTAAACATCAGCACTCTGCATTTCAGGCAGGTGGTCAGCAGGGGGCAGTCTCTGCTTCAGTTTGACTCCTCAGGCCTGCGTGGAAAAACACCATCAGGGAGATTTTGCCCTGATCTCGGACTTCCAGGCTGATTGCTGCACATAACAAGCTTTACCATGCAAGTGCTGTAGGTTAGTTTACAGCGCGGGTTAACCAGTCACAGTAAAGGAGGCAGGGGGTGGTCTGAGTGAAAGGGCTCCCTGGCAGGCTGAACTCAGGGTAAAACAAGCCCAGTAGGTGCAGAAAAACATGCATATATCGACCAGTACCTCATTGTGTATGCATGGCTGGTGTGCAGCACGATGTTGGTTGGAGAGGCTGGGAGTAATTATTAGTTTCAGGATCAGTTTTTTATGATCACAAACAGGTCTGTGGTGTTACACAACGAGGACAATAAAGACACACGCTGCAGCTGAGGGTATTTTAGTGTATTATTGAATAAAATCTATAAAATATTCCACAAAAAATACAATACATTATTAATTACCATCTTATTACTTTTATCAAACCCATCCTTCAGTTACATTTACATCATAATCAGCATCAACAACATACAGCTTGTGCTTTACAGACCCGGCTGACACTCTCTGACTTTCATACAAATATAAATAACACTGCAGATTTCTGCTTCTGTTTTTCAGTTCTGTCAGTGACAGATTATGTAAATGAGAAGTGGATTTATTTATTTCACAGGCTGAAGTCCGACAGATTCACACTGCCTCTCTGTGCAGAGCCACCACGAGCAAAAACAAGTTGTTGTTGGAGCAGCCGTGTGCTCCTCTCTCCTCGTACATCAATCTTGCTCCTCGTACACCTCGTGTGATTGGTCGGTGGTCTGAGTCTGGGCAAAACAAGCTCTAAACTCCTCCTACCGAACACGTGACACGAGCTGCTTCCTCCCACCCCTCCTCCTCCACCTCCTCCTCCTCCTCTTATTTTTCCCTCCCAGCCCTCTCTGCCACCTCCTCCCTCAGCTAGTTCACTGGCGGCCTGTCAGGATACATTAAGCTCATATGCCAGTGGTGTTCACTGAGCACAGAAAAAGACCAAGAAGAAGGGAGGAACGATGGCGGCTCTGGCTCTCGGTGCTTTTATATAACACCTCGCCACAGTTTTTATCAATGAGGCTCGAGTTTAGACGACCACAAAACCTCAACACCAATAAAACTCAAGTTCAGTAGTAAGGCACGTTGTCGACACGAGACGAGAGACAGAGATGAGGACGGATTACTTTGGTCTGACAGAAAAGCGTTGAATTCGATTGGATTGGATTTTTCAGCCGAGTAGAAACGATGAAATAAATCAGTCCATGGCTCACGGTGTAGAAACAGGAGTGTCCAGGTAAACCAACAACAGACAGACATCAGGAGGTAGAACAGGAGTAAACCGCAGACAGTGAAGGTCGAACATCTGCTTCATCGCAGTCCTTCATTCACTGCATCTCTTCTGCAGGACAGGTGATTGTTGCAGGTAGAAACACGTAAAAAAACGGCTTAAAAAACTCCCAACGTTACAATAAAAATTCATACATCATGGCCATAAAAATACACACAGGCTTCTGTTGTCGTTTACAATTCTGACACATGGCAAAGTTGTCCTGACTGTAGACGAGGCGATCGGCTCCTCAGTCAGAACCAGACTGGGATTACATTAGTTAAAAAATACACGTTTTATGCTGCGTCGCATTTACCGTAAATACAAGCTGCCGAGAAAGATAAACTGCTCACATGGTGAAAGGATGAGAACATTTCTTCTACAGGCTCTGAGAGTTTGTCCCGTTTGAGAGTGTCAGCAAAAGCAGAAGACATGGCAGCCGATACACTGACAGTCCAAGGTCATAAAGAATCTGAATTATAAGTTACACTCACACCCAAACAATAGACTCTACATATAAAGAACAAATAATATCTGCTGCAGTTTGTGGTTGATTTTCATTCATAAATAAGAATAATATTAGATAAAGGCGATCCAACGAGTTCTATCAGATGTCATCCTTTTTTAAAACTTCTTTGGCTGTTTCAGCGGCCGCCTTCTCCTTTTTACAGTCCGCTGTCTGACTGCTACACGCAACAGCCACAAGACTAATTTAAAGCTCTCATGTGGAGCAATAATTCAGATTGTACACTGAAAGGAATCCCAGGCCTTTGCCCTCCCGGCTCGCTGAAGCACACCCTCTTAAGTAATTGAAGAGATTTCAATTAATAATCAACCCGGGTCTGATCTAACAGCCCGAGTGACGCACACACCACGGCAGCTCAGGTTTCTTCTTCCTGAGCGGTGGATTCACTCAGAGAGGCGCTGCTGCAGCTTTCACTCAGACTCAGTAAAACAGGGAGGGAAAAGTGGCACGAACACGGCAAGGTTGGAAAGTTAAGGCTCCATCTGCGTTTACAGTTTTACAAAATTCAGGAAAATCCACCTTGACGCTCTTAGACTGCCACACGGCATCGGTTTGTCTGGCCACGTCGGTTACAACACTTCCTTTACAAGTGTTGCACTTTTGGTGTTACACCTAGACAAACATCGACCAAATTATTCACCCACTTCCCAAAACACGACCTGTGCTGTCTGTGCGTCTGTCTTCTGTCTGTGCGTCAGAAAAACAGTATCAAAGCGTCGAGTGGATGTTCCCTTCCTTTTCTAATCTCATGAGACATTTTAAACTGGAGTCTTAATCCACCATAATCAATATTTCATGTCTAATTTGAGGCACACACTTGTGTGTGTAACTCGAGATGCTGCCTTTACATACAACCGAATTATTCTTTAATTCTACCTTCAACTATCTGAACCAGATGGAGCCTTAAAGATCCACGTCAGAGTCCATCAACCCTCAGATTAGTCCTTGTTCCCCTTCTCCACTTTCCAAGATGAACCGAGTGCAGTAAATGTTCAGGAGTTTGTGTTGCTGATCAGGACTTTACCAGAATCTCCATGATGTGGTCCAGCTCATTCAGGTCCATCAGACAAGACTGGAGACTCCCAGCTGAGGCGTGGCTGGAAGGGCGCATTTTAACGTCCTCATCCGCCCAAAGCGACACGCTGACGGGCCACAGGGAGCCCGCCGCCCAGGCAGAGGGCAGATCTGAAGTCTCGTACATGGACGTGTCAATGTCCTCAAAGATGTCGTCCAGGGCGAGGTCGCTGAGGTAGCCCATGGCGTTTACTGCATCACTAAAAGAGTTGATCGTCGCAGGTGGAAGTGATCTTTGCTGGTCGGGCGAGCTGTCTGCCTCCTGAGAGGGGAACTCTGGGGACAGCGGCGGAGACAGAGGCAGGTTGTCCCCATCACCCTCTGAACAGCCGGGGCACGTAACCGGCATGTCCTCCCTGACGTCGTCCCTGAGAAGGCAGGAGTCAGCGTGGACGTTGTTGAGGAGTGCCTCCGGCGTGCAGGTTTCCACGCCGTCGCTCTGCATGTCCTCCTGGATCTGCCTGAGCGTGTTGATGAGCAGCACAGAGCGACGCAGGCTGAGCTCCACCCCGGCCTGGTAGTGCTGGAGCTTCTCCAAGCAGAGGCCGAGCACCAGCTGACGCTGCTGCAGGTGGCTCATGTCGGATTTGGAGGGACCCACGTGGAAGCCGCCCTCATCCCCGGGACCTTCCTCCCCATTCTTCTCCTTTTCTGCAGGGAGGGCCTCGGCCTCCAGGTCCGCCAAGCAGCTCCACTTTCGCTTCACACCGCGGCCCAACATCGACCTACATTAACAGACAGATACACGTTAGAGTCGATGCATTTTAAAGACATGTTGTTGTGAATTTTTGCGATGTGCACCGATATGACGAACACTGAAAGTTTGTTTCTGACATATAGAGTCTTTCTAGTCTTTTAAATCTCATGCACTGGTGGCATCGGTTGCCATGCAAGGTGCCAACTGCTCCAGCTTAAGAAGCTAAACATCCACACATGGTGCAGAGGTTCAGGAGGTTCCTCCAGTGTGCAGCTATGACAGTACTAACACTAAATTCATCACTAAAAGCAGGTGAATGCTGAATACTGCTGTGCACACGCAGAAACTTCGACAGTCGCTGAGATTATTTTTGGGAACACTGAGTGACACATTCAGGATCACATCAGGCTGCGTTGCCATGCCATAAACCTCATATCCAGTTTATGTAACAGCTCCAACCTGGCAGGAAACAAATAAAACCACGCTGACTTTCTTCTCTCATTCACTTTTGAATTGATCGGCTCCAGAATAGACTCCCGCTCAGACAAATGCAGCTCGCATTGAACAAGTTTGGGTGGATGTTTGAGTCTTTGTAGACATCTCGAGTGAACCGTATGAGTCACGATGAGACACCTCTGCAGACTGAGAGACTTTACTCATCCACACAGAGACGGGTTGGTTCACCAACAGTTTCTCATCTGTTCTCACCAATAAGCTCCATTTGATGAGAGTTTGACCCCGTTTAAAGGGTTTAAAGGGGATTTTTAGAATTTAACCGGCAGGAAAACAACCTGACAAATTAAAATCGGTCATTAAATCACTTCTTCCTGAAGTATCCTCTCTTTCTGGTGCTATAATAAATGAATTATTTCCCTCCATCCTACTTATCTTGGACCCCTGATGAAACCCTCTCCCTCCCCGGTGCCCTCGCTCCACAGAGGGGACACCAGCTCCGCTTAACCCGAGTTAAAGGCAGAAACTTGGAGACGTTTGAAGTGAGTAAGAAAACAGGTGTAAGTCCAACCTTACGTGTCCGTCCACAGTGTCATGAGCCGGGTCGGTCCGTCGTGTCTTCGGCCCCTTTTCGTTCCGTCGCCGCGTTCCTGTGCTGTCGAGCTCCGGGAATAAGAGGAATGCTCGCTCCGGTCCGTCCGCGGCGGCGGCGGGGGGAGGAGGCGGATCCGCGGCCGACACTCGGAGCACTCCTGGGCGGGCGCTGATTGGTCGGCTGAGCCGCTGATCAAGCCTCCGCCTCCGCCACTCACGGGGCAGCGAATGTGCGGCCGCCGCCGCGTTCAGGGCCGCCTCGGAAAAATCAGCAGCGACCACGGAGCACACGTGAGCGGCAAAAGCCAGGCAGGATTATCGGGGAGGTTTGGATCTATTAAACCCCAACAAGAGATCACATATCATTATGGATCCAGAACAGGCGCTAAAATAACTGGTGTAGTTACAGATACAGAGAAGTATTCAGATACTTAACATTACAGTGTTAAGCTACTACTATTGAATGTAATATGGATATCTGTGTTTTCATTGGTGTAAAATAATTATTATGTTTTTAGAACCTTGGAATGAGACTTTTACATCTTCAAACACTGCTGGTCCTCTTTCACAGAGTCCACCATGTTTCTACGGTAGCCCAGAATGGACAAACCAAACACTGTATGCGCCGTGACCCCCAGAAGTAATCGTGGTCGTTTCAGGCAGTGTTTCAAACCTGACCGGCCCGCCGTGGTCCGATTCAGAAGGTGGCTGTTCTATTTTTGACAGACTACACGAGCAGCCCCGTGTCAATCTGCACAGAGCAGCTCGAGCTGACAGGAAGTCAGACACAGGCACAGCATAGAGAACCTGGTTGATTTTCAAAATAAGACACCCCTGTGCGTGTCAGTGTATTTTGTGTTTGAAGGATAGAAAATTCAGAGACGTCTACAAACATCTCCAGTTACTCAAACCACAGGCCTTCCTCACAGTTGATGTCTAAACCTGTTTTTAGATGCTAAAAAAAACGTAATGACACGTCAGTTTGAATGTAACAGAGGCCCAGAGTTAAACATATAGAAATAAAAACGTGTGTGTGTTAAAATATTATCAAATGTATCAGTTAGAAATGTCTGGAATGCTGGGAGAGCTGCAGTGAGCGCCTGAACGCAGCATTTTAAAGGGACAGATGACGCAGGAGGGAAGAAGGAAGAACGTGACAGGAAGCCGGGGCAGGCAACACCAAATAAGGAAACTCTTCATTCACGTTTTTCAGCCTCTTCCTCCTGAAGCTGTCACAGCCACACTCCTACTTCTTCTTTCCCCGCGTCGTCGTCAAACACCAAATACATTTTAAAATGACTGCTGGTGTGACTGTGAACACTACATTTAATCAAAATACAGAAAAAAAACACAAGATGTAGTGAGTGAATCGTGGGAGTTCTTTGGTTTATTTAAACTAGTTAATCTTCAAACACCGCCAACCAAAAAACAAATGGCTACCTTCACAACAGAAGTTTATGAGAGGCACCTGAAGGCAGCATGAGACTTCGGCAAAGACTGCAGTTCCTCAAACGTCCACCTGAGGCTGGCTCCAGAAGTGAGTCAGTCTCCATAAGTCCCCATGTTAGACAGCAGAAATAAACATGTTTACAGCCTGGTACAAAAACAGTTTTGGTCTCTGTAGCTAATTTCCCCGTTCATGACAACTGTACTGAGGGTGAATTTATATACAACTCACCTGTTCACATTATATTAAGGATTAAAGTTATGCAGGATTAAGAGTGTGGACGCTTTGATTGACAGGTGGGTGTCGTCACAGATGATCCCCATAGAAGCAGGACTACCAACATGGCGCCACACTGAGCTTCAGAGCGGCGCTTCATGAACCTGTGGGTGACGTCACAGATACACCGTCCATTCTTTGTACTGTCAGCGGTAAGCACGCGTTAACCACGCACACCTGTAAAGGTGGTGCAGTCAACACGTGTATTATCAGGTCATATGTGGAGCTGAATGTCAGGTTATGATTGCAGACATGTCAGAGGTGAAGAAACATGTTACCTGTGAACATGACACAGTGTTAACGGAGTTCTGATGCATCTCGTCTGCTGTTTTTCACTGTTTCCCTGTTGGAGCTTTTTAAGACACAATAGTCTCTTTCTCTGATGACTCGGTTTTTCCTCAGGCTGCGTTTTTGCTGAGTCACCGAGAAGCCATTAATCTTTAACTAAAGGCAAACCAAGACTAGGCAGGCCGACGTGCAGAGTGAGCCAGAGTTTTACGAACAAATACCTTCTGACAGCTTCAGACAAGACTTTGGGATTTTTTATTGGAGTGCTGCGTGTCTCAGAACACGAGAGGCGTCTCTGCAGTAGCAAAAGCTGAATTCATTATTAATAGAAAATCCCTAATTCCACAGTGAATAGGTTAGCTGTACGCTCTGCCCTGACCTGCAACTGCAAACACACAATAGTCCTGTTCTGCTGAGTCCATTGTGAGTCTCTCTGCATATCTAACGCACCTCACGGTCCGACATCATCATATGAGAACACGTGAGGACAAAGGTCCCCCTGCAGCTGAGCCGCGTCGAAGTCACTCCACATTTATTACAAATGAAAACGGAGACAACGCCGTCAGGATTGACCTGATCGAGGCAGCTCTGATTACTTATTTTAACAGATAAGTTCTGATCTGATGTGGATTAATAACTGACACAAGTATCGAGAGGTTCTGACTCCATTCACTAAAAACCACATTAAAGATTGACTGGTGATATTCTATACTTTTCTTTATGTCAATAAATCCCACGAAAAGACCAAACCCGACAATGACTCGATCCTGCGTAAAGTATTGTGTATCCGAAGCCTGAGATATCTTATTCCTCTGTGCCGTACAGCTCTATTGTTTGTCCAAACATTATAAAAAAAGGCCAACAATGAGACGCGTTATTTCTATACGATAAACATCCGCACTTTTCCTGGAAATATGAGCGTCCCTGACAAATGATGGATTTAAAACTGTTGATCTCCCAGCTCAACTCTGAAGGTTCAGATCTAAATGAATACAGGTCAGTGAAGTGTAGAAGGAAACAGATCAACACACAGTCAATAGTTGCACCTTTTATTATAAAAAATATTTACAAAGATGCTACAATGTTTTTTCCTTAATATAAAAAAATGCATACATTTTACAACGGTAATTAGTCTTTGAAGTTCTAGCTCCCATTCAGACCAGAAGTGACATCCTTCAGGAGTGTTGTGGTAAGGTATTAAGCGTGTCGTAATACTGTATTTTTGTCAATACATTTTGTTTGCCTGAGTTTAAAATCTCTTCATCGTGATGATAAGGAACAATTTTGAAAAAAATGCGTTTGATTTTCCACATCTTTAGGAGAAAAGGCAACTGTTTGCATAAAAGGAATTAAAGGACATTTGAGTCGTATACAATCATTTTGAAACGCGTATGACAGAGCTGCATAGTGATTTGAATAGTAACCCGGTTATTATTATTACTACTAATAATAATAAAAAAGGTGAGGAATAAATAGGTACTGCATTCAAAACGGAGGGAGAAATTTGGATAAATATAATTTCATCGGGCCTCGTGGTTGATTTGAAGTCAATGTGGCATGTCTGTACCTAGATATAATAAATACAATAAATAAAACAACAATAAATTAGATTGGGTTAACACACAGAATTCTTCATTTGCAGTACTAACAAATGAGAGAAAGAAATATGGCTTCTTGATGCAGTTATCACCCCGTGGTTTCTCCAAATGCTTCAGGAAAAAAGCTGTTATTATTATTGTTATTAGATTTGTATGTAAAGCAGGACGGGAACCTGTTAACTTACCAGTAACAGTCAAATCTTAACCAGCGCCGCCGCCACTGCCGCCGCCGCACAGGCCGGGCGGGCGGCGGTCATTTCCACGTCCTGCGTAAAGCTTTGAGAAAATGAAAGAACAGCGCCTAGAAAGTGTGACGGTGCCAGACGGACACCGGTTACAGTCCACTCATTATACCAAACCATGGGAAGACTGGCTACATTAAAATCTTAAAAACCGCTTGGGAGGGAAAAATAATAATAATATCAAATGATACTTGCAAAATCCCCCAGCTGTATAATGCAAAAAATATATTTCTATATACACATACGTACATATACATATATTCCATTCATAATTGCTCAAATCTTTAGGAAAATATGCATTGATTCATAGATTTGGATTTACAATTTGTTCTGGTTTTCTGATGCATGTAGTGTGATGAATTGTTCCTCAGTCCATGTAACAATAAATAGAAATGGACAAAATGGCAGAGTACGACCGGAAGGAGCTAGTATGACAGAATGTATGACAGACGTAAACATGGAAAGTACGTAAATAAGAATGCATCATGGTATAGGTAATTATCTTTGCCCTCTCGCAGATGTTACAGTTTTGGATTTCATCGACAAAGTAGGAAACTAACTGCGTCCTCCGCGTGAGCGCGGGAAGGCGGTGAATCCCAAAATTCATTAATTTGATACCCTTTGCTTCGTGTTGCCAATTACATGTTTTTGAATAAAAGATGAAGGTCCCAACAGCAGCTGCCGACGTGCCTAAGTGGCCGTTAGAGCAGACTAACTACGCCTCTAACAGCCCATCCCAAAAATCTGCCCGGCTCGCTGTTAATTTCCCACCTTGTCCCAAAACCTCCCAACAATCTCTGCGTGTAACAATACCACATACAGAACATGCACATGTGTACTGTGCATAGTCTGGAAAGAGTCTGAGGGATCAGTACAGGCCAAAGGAATGTTCTGAGTTTCAGGATCCCACTATGATCTCCATGATGTGGTCCAGTTCGTTCAGGTCTGACCTGCAGCTCGAACTGGAGCTCAGGGTGGTCGGCCCGTGAGAGGAAAGGCTCTCCAGCAGATCGTACGGCCCCATCTTCGGGGCGCTCTGCATGCCTGTCAGCACCGTATCGAGGTCATAGTAGGACGGGTCCACATCTGAAAACAGTTCCTCGAGCGCAGGGTCAGGGGGCGGCGCCGGGTGCTTGATCTCAAAAGTCCCAAAAACCTGCTCCCCTGTCCTGGAGTCTGCGCTCAGGTGGTCCCGATCTGCCTCCTCTCCCTCCGACACACACTCCTCGCTGTCCTCCTCTTCGTCCTCCTCGCACTCGCCGTCCTCCTCTTCCTCCTCCCAGCAGGGTCCCATGCCAAAGGGGCCTGCCAGGTAGGAAGCAGAGGACAGCTGGGGGGAGACGGGCGACAAAGTGGACATGGTGACCTCCGTCTCCACGTCTCCCTCCATCACCACCTCCTCTGCGTGGTAGCCTTCCTCCAGACCTACCACCGAGAAGGGCTTCGGGCTCTGCCCGGCCTGAGCTGCCGCGTCCGTCTGCCGGCACAGCACCTCGGTGGCCACCAGGCGGTCGGCGGGACACTGAGCGGCCGCCAGGGCCTGGGTCATTATCTGCCAGGTGCCGTCCTGGGTCATCTCCTCCTGGATTTGCCGCACCGTGTTAGCGATGAGCACCGAGCGGCACAGGTTCGGCTCCACCAGCATGTGGCAGAGCTGCAGCTTGATCAGCGACATGTCAAGCAGCGACTGCCGCTGCAGGCTGTAAGAGGACGTCAGCGTCCGAGCCGCCACAGATGGAGCTGCCGGCGGGACCTGGTCGCCAGCGGAGACCGGCTCCTCCCCGGAGTCTGAGAACTTGCGCTTGGTGCCCTTCGGGAACATGTTGTCTCTCTGTGTGACGGCGAGGAGACAGAAAACACAGTGAGACATCAAACGGCGACATTTAATCTGAGCATCAACCAATTAATCACTCTGACAAACACACAAAATGCCTACTGTTCTGAATCTCACTAGCTAAGATCATAGTGAAAAGAATAAGTGACATGTAATTAATTATGTGAGTGTGTGATGTAATGAGGCTATGTGGTGGAGCATTGCGTGTGGACATGAGGGAGCTAGAGCTACAATCTGCTCAACAGCAGCTGTGACTTTATCAATAAACTCTACAGGTTGAATGAACTACAGTAAACAGTAAATTGTTTGTTGTAGTTTTGGTTCTTAAAGTTTGCTATACCTTTCCTGTTGAGAGGCACAGGCAATAGCAATGCAGCTTGGTCCCGGCTGCAACGCTTCAAGTACTTTTGTACGAGCGACAAGCAGCTTTTGTTCAGCACCATTTCTGCCCATTTTAGGCCAGTCTGAGGCAAGACTCCTGCTGGGCGGAACAACCACACTTTTAACAGACCACTGAGCCACCGAAAATAGCATGGTTACCAACTAAATGCCGACGCTGCATCAAAGTAAGCACAGACTAGAGAGACCATTGTCAAAAAACAAAAAACAGCACTCAAGTTACATGATCAGGGCACTCATACTCTTTCCCCACTGCCACCTGTGATCAAGAGAATATCCTAATCAACATGAAAAGGTGCTTTTAAGGGGTAAAGGTGATAAGATGTGGAAAATTAACAGCATTTACAATATTCACAATACAATGTACCACCATGACCCACTAATATTTACAAGGGATATCAGGTTTCCAGTTCTACACACGACACGCTTCAAAAACTAGTAGAACAAGATTTTCACTTTCTCTTCACTGAGGGAGGGGAAGAAAAGTAGAGTCAACTTCCTTATTGCACACCGTTTGGAGCACACAGATGTCTTACAGGAACAAAACAACACTCGTGCCAACATTAAAGGCCCTGCGACTCCCCGAATATAAACGGGATGCAAGTAAACAGGAGACTGCACTCTGAACAGCAGCGCTGTGGCATTTCATTTTCCATCAGACAGAAAAAAAACGTGTGCAGTGTCCAGCTGTGTCTCCTCTGTGTAAAAAAAAAAAAAAAACACAACCTGTGGGCAGGGCACATGAGTGAATGAGTCCACTTGCTCCAAACGTCTACATTTGTTTGTACAAAATAATCACAAAACCAGGTACAATGGGGAAAGTATTGGTACATGTTGGACTGTAAAAGCATAAAATTAGAGTTTACAGAAGAGACATCAACAAACAACAGAGAGTTGTTAACAATTGTACAGAAGCTGCCCACTTTGCTGCTTAATTTATCTCCACACCCACAAAGAGGAAGGTTTGTCTCCTTCACCTTAAAATGCCGGTCAAACTAAAGCCCTATAATCTGTGGAGAATACATACCATCTTCAGATTAACACATTGTAGCACTCAGGGGGTGTTACGCAAGATTTTACAGCCAACGGAAAAAAAAAACACCACATAATTGAACATTTTCAACATATGATCAAACATGTAATGAAAAATATTGTGATTTCTAACCCTTCCACAGAGGCGCTGTGCTTCTTTACACACACATGACATCAAACGAGAAAAAATAAGATTAACAGCTACCGTCTTCGCCTGACAGATCAGATGAATCATCTGGAATCAGCACCATGTTTCAGAAAAAGTTTAGCACAAGTGGGTCTAACGTACACACAGGAGGTGTCTGTCTGAGTCCTCGCTCGCATACACAGTAACATTTCCTGACAGTGGACAGAACAGGAAAAAAACAAAACAAAAAGTCACTTCTGAAGGAACCCGGAGATCTAAAATACAAAGGGAGGGTGAGAAAACAAATTATGGACATGAGTTGTCTTCTTGTGTGGTGCGTTTGTGCTGGCCCCTGTTAAACAAGAGACACTACAGATCACTATCTCCCTAAAGGAAGAACAACAACAACGTGTAGAAAGATTCAGATAGAAAATGTAATGTGAGCAGGAAGACCTACAACCTGAGAGAAAGCACACTGCACAGACAATTAACAAACACATGACAGTTGGATTTTACAGAGAAATCTGCTTTTTGAACACCGTGTAGTTTCAGCATTTTGGGGTTAAATCTCACAGATAAATCTACAGAATAAACATGACGAATTATGATTATTTAAACATTTCCTTTATTGGTCTGATCCTGCACCTGTAGCAGACAAACTTTTATTAATATATATTAATCACCACAGAGACTGCAGTGCTACTGTTATTTCCTTAATCAAATAAATTATCGATTATATTTATTGATAAATTCACAGCAAACCAAAACCCTCATTTATTTAATGATTACACATGAATATGCATGTATTCTGTCTGCTACAGACGCTTTAATTGGAGCCACAAACATCCCTCACGTTCAGTTTTTAGGAGATTTAACAGGAAAAGGCTGCTGACACTGTGATGTTCAAAGACAGACAGTGGTGTGCTGTGTGACACGTGTATCACCTGCATGTATCGGGCTCGGTGTTGTCTCATGCTAGGAGCCCGAAGCCAAACAAAATGCAGCCCCGCTTTACGTCAATGGCTCCTAGCATGGCCCATCCCCCACCGCACGGAGAAGCAGCACTTTCACAGCCCGCCGTGCTAAATGAACAAATAACCTCCCGGACCGGCGGCACTCATTTTAAACGTTTCTCCATCAAAAACCGAACCGAACCGCCATGAGCCGCCCGGTGAGAGGCGCTGCGGCCGCCGCGGAGAGCAGGTCGGAGCCGCTTGGCCGTGACTGCCGCATGCTTTGTCTCTACCGAGCGACAATGAGGCCATTTTGCGCTAGTAGCGCTAACAGCTAGCCGGCTACGAGCTAACGCTACGGATCCGAGTCTACGCTTATGAGCCGCCTGCTAGCTGAAGCTAACCGGGCTAAAGATGTTCAGTGAGACGGAATAAACGATGCCTCCTCCGCGGAGGGACAAACCGCCTGACGAGGCTTCGCCTCCCTTTTCTGTTTTTTTGACTCACACAAATAAAATGAAAGCTAGCCATTATTAGCGTGAAGCTAATTAGCCCCAAAAAGCGCCCACCCACACATCCTCCGCGGTCCTTCCTCCTCTCGGAGCCAAAAACAAGAGTTTTCACCGCGGCGGGGCTCGTTAACTTCCCAAAAACAACAAACGCTCACCCGGGTTAAAAAAGCCGACTATCGACGGGTGGTTTGGGGTAACCGTACTCACCTCGTGTTCGTGTTATTTTATTCCCGTCTCGGTCATAGGATCGACGGCAGGGAAAGCGGAGATCAGGTTCAGATGAGATCATTCATGCCACGGCTTCAAAAACTGAACTACCTCTGTCCTCCTGCTGCTGCTGCGGAGCGGACGGCAGGAGGGAAGGAAGGGAGGGGGAGGGGAGCCGACAAAAGCCAGCCATATGCCTGGGATTCCTCTCTAATGATCGCTCCTCTCTGCTCCTCTCTGCTCCTCTCCAACGTTTAAATCAACAAACAGCAGCAGAATTCAAGAAGTTATGCAGTCTGCCCTCAATCAGAGAAAAACTAATCAGTAATACAATAAAATAATCATTCACACTGACATGATGTTGATTTAATTATAGTTTAATTAAAATCTTATCCTACTTTACACTTTTAAAGATGCAGCGTGTAAGGTTTGGAGGGCAAACATGGAATATAATATTCATAACTATGTTTTCACGCATGTATAATCTCCTTTAAAACAAGAACCTTTTTGTTTTTGTTATTAAGAAAATTCTCTTTTTATATCTACAGTGGGAGCGGGTCCTCTTTCATAGAGGTCGCCATGTTGAAACACTGTTTTTCTACGGTAGCCCAGAGCAGACAAACTAAATACTGACTCTAAACAGGGTCCTTAAAGTGTTCGTTTGTCCTTTATACTGGGAAGGTGAGGCTGATGTAAGGAGACTGCAATGCAGCGATCAGTCTACACACTGGGCCTAATGTACCCACATACTGTACTTTCTACTCCACAGTCACACACTGTATTTATTCAGATTAAGATAATTAATTTAAAAAACATACAACATATAAACTATGCAATGCAGTGCATGTTTCAGAGAGGGCTTGTCATGTGTCAGATGTTCACAGGTTCCCTGTCCTGTGTTATACCACTGTTACATTGTTATATAACTTATACTATTGTTGCTGGTGCATTTTTATTTCCAGATTCAGTATAGACAAACTGAAAACAGCTTTCTAAGATAAGAGAAGACAGACTGTGACGATCCTACAGCCACAAGGTGGATCAGAAATGACTCATAAATCTATAGAAAAAGTCATGAGGTCATGCTGGTGGGAATGAAGGAGCTGTGGTAGATCTCCTTCTTACATGGTGGAAACAGCAGTCTGTTGCTGAAGGAGCCGTTTAAGGCCTCCACAGTCTCTCCCTCACTTCTTCTGTGGAGTTCAGGACAGAGCTGGACCTCTTGAGTCCTCCACACTCCAAAGGAGACTCAGTCTGCTTAGTAAGTGGAGACGACTTTGACGCTTCTTGTTCAGGAACTCTGTGTTGTCTGACCAGTTTATTGCTGAGGTGAACACTCAGGTATTTGTATTCTGGTCTGAGGCGTCAGTGAGAATGTTTGTGTTCATGTCATACAGTCATAATAATACAGATTTTAAACAGTATACAAACAAACCAAACTTACGTCACTTCAAAGTTGCAGCAGTCGACACTTTAAATGACAATGAGACGACTTTTTTCTTGAACGGTGTAATTTACTCGATGCTGGTGCTCTGAACTGTCCCGCTGTCCTTCTGAGAAAACATCTTGAAACAATGGAGGCTGAATGATCTAACTCTGCTGGCAGCTTTGTTTTTGTCATCTCACATAAAGTACAGTGTGTCATGAAAAGACAGATTTTATTGCAGTGAAACATTTTCCATCTCTCTGGATGGAGCGTTCACTCACTGCTGCTCAGGACACATTTTGGACTTCTCTTTAGTTTTAGCTCAAGGCTTCTTGTGAATGGAGGTTTGTGCAACAGATTGTGAAACAAAGGAGCTCAGTTAGTTGAGATGCACTGGCAGTCTATGACAATGATGGTACAGTTGGACATTATTGGATTAGATCAATAGTAAAATCATTAGAAGTGTCTCCATTTCTGAAAACATAGTTTGAACTTGTAGCTTTAGAGAGTTTCATGCTTGAATCACTTTGCATTTCTCTCGACGTCCTCCACAGATATTTACCTCGTATCTTACACTCTGCCTCTTCGTGGTTGGTTCAGGCATCATTAACGCAGCATATTCATATTAATAACAACCCTCTGTCTCCTGAACACTCTCTCATCTTCATGAGCTCCCCATCTAACAAGTCATTTTGTTTTGTTTGTTACTGAGTCAAGCTGTTCTCAGTGTACAGTAAAACAAACATCCATCCATCATCTGTACCCACTTATCTTGATGTGCTGCAGGGGGCTGGAGCGTATCTCAGCTGGCCTTATTCTGCATGCTTTCAGTCTGACAGAGAAAACTGGAGACACGAGGAGATCATGCAAACTCCATGTTTCTCCTTGTGAGTTTGTTACTGATTTGGAGTTCTGGCAGGTTCCAATCCAGAAGCTGCATCACAGTGTCTCCATGAAGCATCCAGTCCCAATAAATTTCATTTCAGAGATTTAAAACCTTCTCAGTCATCCTGATTTTCCACATTGTAATATTACTACTTGGTATATTCTGTACACACGCTGTGTACTGCATGTTTGTCCGTCTTGGACCGTCCCTCCTTCGACTCTAAGTCAGTGTTTCTCAAACTTTTTGCACCGTGTACCACCTCAGAAAATATTCGACTCTCACCGACAGTCATTAAAATCCAGCAGCTAGTACAGTGACAGTGTATAAAGGTATCACTGGAACGTTACTTAAAAGTTTTTCTTTCAATATCAGCCTGATACGTCGTCAAGTTCATTCACAGAGTGAAATATGATGAAGAGAAGTGGATCAGGAGTAACAGGAGTAACAGTACTTTACACTTTTGTGTAGTTTGAGAACCAGTGCTCTCAGGACAAACACATCTCTGACATTAATCAGACATCGTCCGTCGTGTTTTTATTCTCTCTCTGATGCAAAGACTACCACATATAACACCCTTTGAGCCTGACTGGTGTAATTAACAGTAATTATCATTGCTGGTGATGCTTATTACATCGGCCATTTTTGTTTTGGCTCTTGGCAATTAGTTTATTAGTGTTAATTAGTGTATTTCAGAAGCCTAACGATGGATTTAAAATGTTCTGAGAGGTTTGGGTTGGAGATGCCTTCACTGATCTGGGATCAGGTATAGTCATTGTTTTTTACACTAAATAATTCATCGATGCCCGAATGACTCCTGGTTGCTCAAACAAGTCACCTGTGACCACGCCCACCTGTCAATCAAAGCGTCCACGCTCTTAATCCTGCATAACTTTAAGCCTTAATATAATGTGAACAGGTGAGTTGTATATAAATTCACCCTCAGTACAGTTGTCATGAACGGGGAAATTAGCTACAGAGACCAAAACTGTTTTTGTACCAGGCTGTAAACATGTTTATTTCTGCTGTCTAACATGGGGACTTATGGAGACTGACTCACTTCTGGAGCCAGCCTCAGGTGGACCCACAGAACCCACCGGCTCTGCTGCGGTCTGCTTCAGGAGCGTCCCAGAATCGGGCCTCCGCTCAGCTCCTGTTCTATATTTGACGGACTAAACACGCCCACAGACGTCTCATTTTATTGGACAAAAGAAAGAAAACATTAGATAAACATACATGAATATAAAATGTGTTATATAATAATACCCCAGTCACAGACAGAGTACTTTTACTTCCCCTTCAGTACTCAGACTGTGTGTTGTCCTTTACATTATACTGTGAGGGGATGAACTCACACACTGGACCTTTAAATTATCTTTGAGCACGTTTTACTGATAAATCACCAAACGGTGCTCCTGTCTTTATTTCTCCGGGAGGAACAGGCGGAACCAATCTTCACAACACCACTTCCGGTTACACGGACGTCTTTTTTCACCTCGTTCCACAAAGTTCCGCTTCCAGCACTTTCTGCAGCACGGCGGTTAAAAACGGGAGCACCGCTAGAGAGGCAGCTAGAGGCTTCTAGAAACAACGTGCACCGGACAGTCACCGGCAAACCAGCCACACACACGGACACACACACACCGGCACACCGGCTCATCGTCCCGCTGCTCCGATGGCGAAGTGGGGAGAAGGAGACCCGCGCTGGATCGTGGAGGAGAGAGCCGACGCGACGAACGTCAACAACTGGCACTGGTGAGCTAAAGGACGGACACTGACTGCTAACCAGCCCGCTGATGCTAACACACACTCCGCTCACCTCCGTGTGAAGCCACGGCTCTCTGTCCGGGCCCGCTCGTGTCCGTGTCCGTGTTTACACACGGCTCCGAGTGCTAGTTACTCTGTATTAGTACAGTAATAGATTACATTTGAGGATTTGAGCTGAGCTCGTGAGCGTTTTCAAGTTAGCTTGTAGCTAGCTGCTGTAGCTTCAAATGCGTGCATTCAGACCGTTAGCCCACAGTGTGTGTGTGTGTGTGTGTGTGTGTGTTATAACACACGTGTTTCGGTGTATTAGCGTGCCGCACAGGTGCTTCGTGTTATTCCACCTGTGACTGGCTGTTATAAATCAGTTTGTAGCTGTTTAATACTTTCTGCACCAACTGGTGTAATCTGATTACTTCCAGGCAGCTGATCCTCAGGAAGCTTTAAGATTTTTACACAGTGAAGATGAACAGCCTGAACGTCAGCTGTGTGATTAAATCACATTTATTCCTGACACTGATGTTCAAAAACAATAGAAACAGATTGAAGTTCAGATTTTTGAAGTCTCTCAGCAGCTCGATTCAGAATCAGCGTGTGAAGGTTGACTTCACTTCGAATGAGAGGCCTGACTTTTGTTTTTATGAATCCTTAAACTCTGAATCCATCCTGGAGATAAATGAGTCAGTGTATCGGTATCTGCTGACAGCTGCTCAGTGTAACTCTGTAAATATTAAAGCAGATGCAGAGTTTGTGTTTTCTTGTTTGGTTCTGCTCTCATCGCCGTCTCCTCTGCTGGACTTCTCAGGACCGAACGAGACGCAACAAACTGGTCGTCGGACAAATTAAAATCGCTGATCCTCGGGCTGAGCGTGGAGAGCGACGAGGGGAGCTGCGAGGTGACGGAAGTCAGCAAGTTGGAAGGAGAGGCCTCGATTAACAACCGCAAAGGGAAACTTATTTTCTTTTACGAATGGAACCTGAAAGCTACGTGGACCGGTACGTGAGGCCGCCTGCCGGTTTGTTCTGGGGGGGTTTGGTTAAACTGGTCGTGTGGTGGTGACTGTCTGTGCTGCCGTCACTGCTGAATGAAAACAGAGGAAACAAGCAGGAAACTAACTTAATCACCCCACAGTGCAGAGCTTGTTTCCTGAATAGTCACGACCACGTCATCGCTCTGACAGTCAGTCTTCAAGGACAGTTAGATGTTTGATTATTTATATTATAGAAAAGAAATCTTTGATTCTCTCCTGACACGCTGATGTATCGTCTTCATCTCACCAGGAAAGTCGAAATCAGGAATCAAGTATAAAGGAACGATCGAGGTTCCAAACCTGTCTGATGAGAACGACATGGAGGACCTCGATGTAAGTTTCGTGACCGAGAAATCTGATTGGTCAACTGTAGACACCTGACTCATCACTTAAATGTTACTCCACCATCTTCACATTGTCACATCCTGAAATATAAAACATGTAGATGAATATGAGTAATACATCTGAATGTAATGAATATTTATGTGTTTCATGTAGCTGTTAGACGGGCTCGTTAACTCAGGTGTGAACCTCGTTAGTTCGGTGAGCTCAGAGAAAATGTTTTAACGTTTTATTCTCTGTGTCCAGATTTCCGTGTCGTTGAATAAAGACGAACCTGAAACGCCGCTGACCAGCCTGATGAAGACAAAAGGAGCTGAGAAAATCCGTGAAGCTCTGGGAAGCTACGTCGGGTTCTTAAAAACAGGTGAGAGAAGCGAAGGTGCAGAATCACCTCCATAACTCGAAACACTGCATCAGTTCTCAGTCTCTCATTCGAGTTGGTTTTAAGCAGACTGACTGTGTGATTGCAGAGTTCACACAGGGAATGATCCTGCCGACAGCCAACGGTATGGCCAAGATTCAGTCCACATCGCAGTCCAAAGCCAAGCTGGATAAAACTCAGGTTGGTGACACACGCTGCATCATCAGCTTCATTGTCAGACATAGCTCTCGTGCTTGCACGTCTTTCCTCACCTCACTTCTTGGTGCTTGGGGCAGATTTCGTCCTCGAGCAGCACGTCTGCTCCGGTCAACACCGGCGTCAAGATCCCCACCTGTAAATTCAGCATGAGAGAAAAGTTCCTCACCTCGCCGGCCGACCTGTACAGGGTGTTCCTCAACCAGGAGGTGAGCTCCAGCAAACTTTATTCTCATAGATGATCCAGCTGAACCAATGCACTGAACAAAGTGTCTGTGTCCGTGTGCAGATGGTCCAGGCGTTCACGCATGCTCCGGCCACAGTGGACGGTGAGAAGGGCGGAAAGTTTCGCCTGCTAGATGGAAACGTTTTCGGTGAATTCACAGAGCTGGTGAGACGAACGTTCAACTCTTCATACTCTGAATTAATGTGGAATATATTCATGTGTATATCGGCAGTCAAAGATCCGAACATGATTTTGATGAGCTCTGTAATGTCACATTATCTTCATATGAACTCTCTTAACGAGGAATTCTCTTTCCTTCAGGTACCCGATGAGAAAATAGTTATGAAGTGGAGGTATAACAACTGGCCCTGTGGTATGTTCATTCATGGATACTCAGCAAAAATGTCAAACACTGTCACATCTCAGTGTGTTTCATTGCCTTCTGGACAAAAAACAATTGAAGCAATCGTCTTTAATTTATACAACACACAGCAGCAGCTAACATGAGCTAACAGCAGCTAACAGACTGAGCTAACATGAGCTAACAGCAGCTAACAGACTGAGCTAACATGAGCTAACAGCAGCTCCAGCTGTCAGCAGTTTACTTCACTGTCCATCATAAACTCTGTAAATCACAGAGAGTTGAGGCGGAGCAGCCGGAGGACATCAGAGGGAAAACCAGGAAACATTTTCTCCATAAAATATGATCCAGTTTCACCAGAATCAGTGAAATAGTTGGTGGTGTGTGACAAAGTAACTGACGGTAACGCGTGATCGTCTCTCCCTGCTCCACAGAGCATTACGCAACAATCACGATGACTTTCTTGGACCGGAGCAGCGAGACAGAGCTGAAGGTGGAGTGTCGAGGCGTCCCGGACAACGACGAGGAGCGGACGAAAGAGGGCTGGAAGAAATACTACTTCGAAGCTATTAAACAGACTTTTGGCTACGGAGCGCGACTCTTCTGAAGATGACGACGACGCTGTACTGTTTTTCATTTTCTGTTCTCAATTTTTAAAACTTGTCCTTCCAGATCTGTCTGGCACAAGACGTCCCATTGTAAACTCATAGCACGAGTTAACAAGAGAGACAAAGTAGGTGAAGGCCGATCTGTCGCCTGTCTGTGTACGTGTAAATGTTTTAATTTTTTCAACATATTTAAATCTGGATTTTCTCCCGTCAGTATTTGGGTCAGTTCAGAGGAGAGTGGATGGACTGTGCCTTTGGGACTGTGGATGGAAAATGGATTGAATAAAGCAAAGAAGAATTTACTGAACCACTAATGCAAATTGGCCTCCACTTCTATAAATATGTAATTACTATGAGTTCAAATAAATGTTTGGTTTCTTTTTTTTTTTACTCTTCAGGTGTAACTGTAGTAATGATGCTTTCAGCCGAGATGCATGTTTCATTTTAAAGAGCAGGAGGGACGAATGACTACTGGATCTGAGCTTCACTCACCAAGTCTGTTACTTCTAGCTGAGCAGTACTGTAGTTTCACTTGTTACGTTGAGACCTGATTTCATGCACATCACGAGTCCGGCGTCCGTCCGTCCGTCTGTGTGTGTGTGATCAGATCAGATCAGCTCGGACCTCCGGGAACGTTCAAGTAAACGCTGGACCGTGAAAATGTTTCAAGTTCTAATGCAGATAGCTAGCGTAGCAACTTAAGAGAGACGTTTTGCTATATTTGGCTTCAAAATGTAAATTTCCGGTAAAGTTTTCAGAACAAAAAAATGCATCTATTTATTCATGATTTCATCCCTCCATCATGTAAAGAGACTGAAGCGTTGGTTGGAATAAACCAATCCCTGTATGCTCTTGATTTGTTTTTATTTATGTGAGCACAGCTTTGAACTTCTTCACATTAAATCTGTCAAACACGACGACTGAAATGAACTGATTTATTTTACAGTTTGACATTTCATATGCAAAGGTTTGCTGTCTTTAAAACGTTCATTTACAAGTGCTTTAAAAAATGAGATGCTCAAAGAGCAGATGCCACTATCAAGCAAAACAAGCACTTTGTCTGGTTTTAAAGGTGCACGCCGTCTAAAATGGTGCGAAACGCTCCGGACCGTACAGATCGGACCTTTTAAATTTAAAGTTTAAAGCAAACTGAACAACAAAAAGTCGACTTTCACTGCAGCGTTTAAGTCTTTATGTTTCCTTTGTGTGTAAATCTACACAGACAATTCAACAACAAACAAAAAAGGGCTTCACAAAATGCCATGTCTTCTTTTTAAACCAAAAAATAAATCACAAAGAAATACCTAAAATATGTAACTTAAATAACTTCTTCCCATAAAGACAGTGACTGGAACCTGTAAACTTGAAACAAAGGCAGACGATGAGTTGGCAGCTCTCGGCTCGTTCCTCTGGTCGGACGTTGCCGGTCAGAAGCAGATGTAGAGCTCCGACTCCTGAAACAAACAGAAGGAGTGAGTCACCTCAGCTCAGCGTGGTTAATAAACCCAGAATTACCGTGGCCGCCTGTGATGAATGTTTCTTTTTGCATCTTGTCGTCTCCACATTCCTCAGCTTAGACAAACTACGGCTCTTCACACTCACACGGCTTCCTCTGATGCAGCAGGACAAACTTTAACATTTTAGAGCTGAGGTCAGAATCTATAAATACTAAAGTTGTCTCATGTCCTCGGCCCTCCTTTTGTTTTCTGGCGTGTAATGAACATTACAGCCTCACGGGGCCGCTGTTGTCACAGCCTGTTTGTGACATAACAACATGTAACGTTATATAACCTGCCCTGACGCTGTAACACTGAGGCAGGAGTGACAGGAGACCTTTGGATGTGTGTTCTTGCTGTAGACCTGGGGGTGTGATTCAGGGTGGATGGTTCTGTGTTTCTCGATAGCAGCTGGTGCTGATCCGAATACGTACACTGGAGCTGGAGTTGTCCAGCGAGTCGAGGCTCGATCGCGGCGCCGTTTCTACGACTTCAGGTGGTTTTTTAACAGAATTTTCATGTCGCCTGGTTCTGGGAACAAGATGTGAAGCAAAGGTTAGAGGTGAAAAGAACAATCGACAGAAAGTGAATCCGATATTTTAATGACTAAAAACTCGATAAAGTTCAGAGTTTGGGTCTTGGACTGTCGATCAAGCAAAACAAGTCATTTAAAGACGTCGTTATGGGCTTTTATTTTGTAGATTTTGTAACACAGAGGTGTTTAACCTGAAGTTTTCTGTTACTTTGTTACTTTTACTAGATTTAAATGAAGTGTTGTGATTCTTTCGTTATTAACAAAATCTGAAAAGACAAAAACTGAGATGTCAGTGTTGCCTCGATGCAGCAGCACAGGCTAACCAGTGTGTGATGTTTTTATTAGTGACTGATCAGAACTCTTTCAGTCTCTACCTGTACAGCGGCCACATGCTCATGCCTCTGTTGTCCTTCTGGCTTGCCATAGACGTGGCTCGCTCCGCCAGGTCTTTGAGGAAGTCGAACAGCTTCTCTGACTCTATGCACTGCTTCCTACAACGTAACATAGCCAGTCAACTGCTTCATATATTATATAACATGACATGACTTCACGTGTGAACGCTCACTGCGCTGAATAAAACTGTTTCTTCCTTTGTTCAGTGGAGTGACCCGTCGACCCACCTGTGTGAAGGTGGAGCAGCAGGTTTACTCACATGTGGGCGACGGATACGACGGTGCTCAGCTTCGACTGAGTTATCAGACAGGTTTTGGTCAGCAGACACTTCAGGAACATTTCCAGCGCCCGAGCTGATCGCTGGAGTTCAGGACTTCAACACACACACACACACACACACACACACACCTCTATGCAGTCAGCTCTAAACACTGACCTTTAATGACAACACAGCCACTGTTAGAACAGACTGTATCACCAGCAGGGATGTGTTGTGGTACATTTTATTTAATTATTTATTGTTGCAGCACATTTTTGTTCATTAATGAGGCGAGCAGTGACGGCTGAGCTGCCTCTGAGAGCTGTGAATGTTAGAAGAAGTCTGTTTGAGAGTTTGTGTCTCATTAATGCAGGTACACAAGCTCTCCCAGCCTGATAATGACATGTTGGAATTATAAGAAAAATTATGTATAATTGGAGTTTTTGGAAGGAATAAAAATGATTCAATGTAGAGCCAGATAATAACACGTGAGTTTAAGTACCGACATCAGCATTCTGTACAAATAAATAATTAAACTGAATTTGTAGAATATTTAAACATAGAACATCGTCACAAAACCTGTAACCATCATTAGAGACTCGTCGTGCATCAGTGCCATGACAGTAACCATACTGTAAGGACTACAACTCCCAGCATGTCCAGAAGCTTTAAAGAGAAGCTGGATGTGCAGGGCTGCTATAAGAACAGATGCCTGAGCTGCTCTCAGCAGCGTTCACACCTGCACGATAACATACATACAAACACCTGCAGGCGTGGAAGGATACAGATGATCACAGGAACCGCCATCGCAATCCTCCCCACCTCTGCATCCTTCTGCATGATCTTCTTGATGCGACTCTGACACAAAAAACACAAAAAACAACAACTGAACAAAAATGTCAATACTTTCAGACACTGCTGCGTTCAGGTGCTCCTCGTAAACTACTGCATCCTACATCTGAGCTCCTGAAAGCAGCATGTAAATCATCCACACCTAGACACTGGTTTATATCTCTGCTGGTTCACTCCTCCTGACACTCATATAGTAACGTGTGTGTGTGTTTACATGATGATGTGTGCATCAAAGATGATGATGGCTTTGCAGAAATATAATAAAAAAAACACTGGAGCACCAGACTCGAATTATTCTCATCTGCTGAGAACTTGAATCACCTGAATGTTGTCACTCATCCGTAAATGTGATAATTCACCAGGTTATCTTAGACAAACACTTCACAGGGGTAGGGTTCGGGGATAACTCAGTTTTCCGGCAGTCCATGAAAGCAGCAGCACCATGTTACCTGAGCTCAGCAGGTAGCCGTTAGCTCGTTTTTATCCGCCCTTTTAACGGACTTACCGGAGCCGAACGAGGTTGATACTCACGGGGGGGAAGCGTACGTTATATCTCCTCTTCTGTCCGGGCATTTTACTCGCTTTAATCCGCGCGGCTCGATCACATTTTTCATGTTTTTACCACCGCAAACCGCCGAGGAGTCCATTTGTTTACCTCCAGCAGAAACCACACACACACACACACACCTGAGGTCAACCCCGCGTGACCCCAATAATGACGTCACGAGCCCAGGTAAAAGTAATACATCTTTTAAAAAGACAAAACTTTAAAGAAATTCATCAAATGAAACTTTAAATTTAGTATTTTACATTTTCTATCTTCATCTTTAATTTAAAGGTCAGTGTGTAAGATTTGGTGCCGTCTGGATCCCCCTCGCCTCACTCTCCCCGGCCCTGTGTGAACCACAGTGGTCTGTGAAGTGAAGCCACAAACTGCAGTTCCTCTAACGTCCACCTGAGGCTGGCTGCAGAAGTGAGTCAGTCTCCATAAGTCCCCATGTTAGACAGCAGAAATAAACATGTTTACAGCCTGGTACAAAAACAGTTTTGGTCTCTGTAGCTAATTTCCCCGTTCATGACAACTGTACTGAGGGTGAATTTATATACAACTCACCTGTTCACATTATATTAAGGCTTAAAGTTATGCAGGATTAAGAGCGTGGACGCTTTGATTGACAGGTGGGTGCCCTTACAGGTGGAGGACTACAAACATGGCGTCCGCCACACTGAGCTGCACGACAGCTCTTCATCACACACGGCGTCCATTCTTTATACTGTCAGGGAGCTGCACTAATGACTACAAAGGTCAGAGATAAGGTTAATAATTAAACATCATAGGGTATATATAACACTAATCAAGCTTCAAAGCAGTTTTTAATTCTCTCGTTGCTTTTGGACTGACAGCATGTTGCCCCGTGTGCTGCTTGCTGTCTGTTTATTTACCACGTGTCACACAGACAGTAAGTGTCAGCGTGTAACCGTGGAGGATGAGACGCGGTTATTCGTATTTTCATTATCTGTCTGCAGCAAATGGAACAGAATTTATTTGATTTATTATGTTTCTTCTCTCTCGCAGGCCACATATTAATAGAAGAAGGAGAATATTTCAACCAGGTATGGTCTCCGGCTAAAATATTATAACCTGCATGATGTTACAGAACAAAACCAGCTGCTTCTTTCTGCTCTTCATTCTTAGCACCAATATCCTGCATCACTGCCAGCCGGTCTAAATATAGTTTCATGATGCAAAATGTGACTCTGTGTGAATGTTTAGATTTTTATTAAATAGCTTGTTTTTTGACTTCAGGCACAGAAATAAGTCAGAAGTCAGCATGTAGCAGCTGTGAGAACTCCTTTCAGCAGCTGTTTCTCCATAAAACATTTGAAAACATTTTCCCACGAGCACCTGAACCTATAAATCGTCCTGCAACATTTTTATGTTGCGTTTGATTTTCCGTGAAGACTTCCTGATATTTATCACACTTACAAACAGCTTTATTTCTTCCTGCATGGCTTAGTGGGAACATTCTCAGATAAAGGACCAAATTAGCAAAGTTTTTGGGCTCAGAGTTTGCAGCACTTGTTGGTCCCTTTTTGCTGGATGGAGGCTGCAGCCTTGGATGCAGGGCGACCTCATGAGCAGGTATTATGCATCTAGCATTTCCTTTCCTGCACAGAATGGTCGTATGTTATGGGAAAAGACTTGACATGGACCTTTAATATCTGTGTGAGTAACAACAAACAGTCTATATTTATAACTGGACCCTGAAAATTGAGTTCATTTAACCTGGAAAGCCGCGAGATGAAGAGAGTTAGAGGCACGAGAGCGATAAGACACAGACCAGACAGAATAAATCAAAATTTCACTGACATTTAATCGAATTTAAACATGTAGCCGGTGTCAAACATGCTCCGAGCAGCTCGCTCACACTGAGACGTGTCTGCTTGTTCCTCCTGCAGGATGGATCAGAGTTTCTGCAGCGTCGTCTCCATCCTCCATTCAGCTGCCCGGACATGAGTCCATCTCCAACCGTCCCCACCTCAGGTGAGCAACACGTGAACCAGCACACGGTGGAGAAAGTACTTCACAGAAGTACAGTTTTAAAATATCATTCACTGCTTTACACTGCACTTTTCTTATCTTAATGGAGGTTATTGAGTCACAGACTCGGAGCTTCATGTGTTTTTCCTTGTTTGTCTTCTGTTGCAGTTGAATGTGTCAGAGCTGCAGACGTCAAAGTCATCGCTGCACTGGGAGACTCTTTAACTGTGAGTGCTGACGCGCTGCACGTTGGTTCATCTCTAAGAGTCCAGTATGTCAAAACAGCAAGAAGTGTTACGTTTGTGTCACCTTAGAATGAGACTTTGATTGAGCAATAAACACTGATGGGACTGTAACTATAAACTTTAATGGAGAGATGACTGTAATAATAATGAGGACCACAACAGCAGGTTCGACCAACAGTTAGTAACCTGTAACAGTAACATTGAGAGAAGAGCTTTTTTAGTGGCAGTGATGAAAACGCCGCAGCCTTTCTCTTCATGAAGAACATTCCTGTGTGTTTTTCCACAGACAGCCATCGGTGCCAACGGCTCCACGATTTTATCGATACCGTTTGAATTTCGTCAGGTGTCTTGGAGGTGAATCCGTCCAATCTGAGCTCGTCTTTTTATTTTTAGACCTTCAAAACAAACCAGGAGATGATGTTTAAGTCTGCAGTTATAAACACATTATTGTCTCTGTCTTCTTCTGCGTGCAGCATCGGAGGATATGGAACTTATCAGGACGTCATAACACTGGCAAGTGAGTCAGCTTGTAGTTTACAGTGAGCAGACTGTGGAGCCTCCTCAGGCTGGACTCTCTTTTCACCTTCAGCATCTTGGTTTTTTCTTGTCCAGATATTTTGAAGCTCTTCAATCCCAAACTGCTCGGCCCAGCGCCCAAGATGACGTTCCACAACAGCCCATTGACTGTGAACGAGACCGGCTTCAACTTCGCCATCACCGGCCACAACACGCTGTGAGACTCTTTGACTTAGACCATGCAGCTGTAAGAAGCTGCAGACGATGAGTTCAAAGAGCGATGTAATTACAGCTGCCAATAATCGAATAATCATAATGCAGCAGATGATAATGTTTTATTGATGTGAGTGCTGAGTCACTGCTGGTCTGTCCGTCCACAGAAACATCTCAGATCAGATAAGAACCATGATAAACACGTTCAGGTCGTATCCGGTGAGTCTCAGCGCTCGTGATTTTCTTCTTCACGTGATGTTTCTGCACCAAACTGAGCTTCTTTTTTTTCAGGGTCTGAACTTCGAGGAGGACTGGAAGGTCGTGACGATCCTGATCGGCATGAACGACATCTGCGATTACTGCAAAGATCCTGTGAGCCACTTTAAACTTCGAGTTTCACACAAACATGAATTTTAATTTAGTCCATCCAGTGTCAGTCGGTTCACTCAGGTTCATTCGTATAAGAATCCTGAACTGGATCCAGAACCGGAGCTACCGGATCTCCTTTTCCATACATTTCCTGTTTGTCATGAAATAGTAAACACAGATCAATTATGCTAATTAAGGCTCCGTTCCATTCAGGTCAAACAGAGTCAGGGTGCTGCTGTGCATGTTGGTGCATGTTGCTGAGCTAAATGGAACTCAGCCTTAGTTAGTATCTTTGGAGACACGGTGTTTACTATTTCATGGCTGCGTTTCAGAGGTTTCATGTTTCACTGCATAGCTCGCGTACCACCTGTGGTCCTCATACCACAGTTTGAGCAACAGTGGTTTAATAATTTAAAACATTTCATCATCCCAGCTGCATAAATCTGAAGATTTGCTCATATTTGTGTTTTTTTAATAATACAAATATAACTCAATAACAAATACATCTTTAAGTGTTTGCAGAACTTTTACAAATCAATCAATCAATAAAGAAAATCAGCAGATAAATCATCAATGAAAATAATTCTTAGCTGAAGTCAAATAGCTCCAACTACAACACTAAAATCCTGATTTTACACAAGTCAAATAATCTAAGATATGATGTGTAACAGGTATAGTATGTTTATGCTATTATGCTTTAACTTATAACAGAGTATTTTAGTACTAGTAACAGAGTAGTATTAGTACGTTTACTGAAGTAAAAGATCTGATTGAAACACTTGTTAATCTTGTTTTTTGGCTTTTCACCTCATTCCTGTGATGTTTGATGTGTGTGTGTGTGTTCTTTTACATTACTGTTGGGTGTGGTTACAGGTGTAGCAAAGCACATTTCTGTTTCGCTCCCAACCACACCCAGCGCTGATGTGAGGTGTGGTCAGAGATGAAACGCAGCTTTCCAGCTCAGTTAAAGGTCCAGCGTGTAGAATGTGTAATTTATAATAATTTATATTGAGAGAAATATGTATGATTAAAACTTCATTCATGTTTAACCACCTGAAAATAAGAAGTCATAGAACGAGACGCTCTGCAGACTGTAGACTCTCCTTCATGCTAGAAGGCAGACGGTGAGGTGAGGGGTTGCAAAAACGCTACACTCTAACCCCTCCAAGCTACTCTTTAAACTTGAGTGAAGTATTCAGAGTTTCCTCTCACAGTTTCATCTTTGTCTTGACTACCAGAGGAGACAAACAGGATTTTCTTTTCTAACCACAAATGTTTAAATCTGCTCGTCTCGAACTCTCCACAGACGCTGTTCTCCCCCGACAACTTCATCCACCACATGACAGAAGCTCTCGACTTGATGATGAGCGAGGTGAGCTCGACGTTACAGACCTGACACCTTTATCAGCCGTACTTTATCACCTGTACCTGCACACAGTCAGCCTCACTTGTACTTTGGCTTTGCTCTGAGCTAACGTTAGCGTACTATATAATATATAATATGCTTCTCAGAGCTAACCTAGCATGTTAGGGTGCATTAGAGGTCAGTGTTTCCTGTAATCTTCTTGATCTGTCTAATAAAGGCATAAAATGTGGAGTCATCTCTTCAGGCCTGACGCTATCGTGGCTAAAAATAGTTGTGAAAAGTGAGAATCTATTCCTGCAGCCAGTTTTATTGATAAAAACACGTAAAGTTCTTAATACTGGCTGTGAACTGTGTTGCCTAAGGTGTGAGTGTATTGTACTGTGTGTTTGTATCTGTGCAGCCGCTGAATGAATGTTTGTTCTCCCCTCCACTATCATAAATGAAACTATGCAGTATGACGGACACGCAGACATTTAAAGTTCAGCTCGATGAACGTCGTCGCCTTCTGGTTTCAGATCCCCAGGACGATCGTGAACGTGGTGCAGATTCTTCCCATGAAGCCTCTCAGAGAAGTTCAGCGCCCGACTCTCGGCTGCCAGCTTCAAAAGTTACCTGAGCATTTCCTTCTTTTGCTTTCACCTGTTCTGAATTTAAATCTGACGAACTGTTACCACCAAACGATAATTAGCCTCATGTCAGATAACGGATCTGATAATCTGTTAATTCAATAACCTGATAATTCAGCCATGTGATAATCTGATAATCTGCTCACAGGACTTTCTGCTCCTGCCTCACTCAACCTGAAGAAAACTCCCCCGAACTGACGGAGCTGGTTGAGATTAACTATGAATTCCAGGTGAGTTTTCACAGCCAACATCTGGTACAGAAAATAAAAGATACACACACACAGCCACGCTGAGGTGTGTGTGAAGGAAGAGTGTGTAACGCTGTGAAACCATCAGGAAATAACTTTTTATTTCTCTGATTAACCGACTTTATCAAGGCCGGTGCTCGCTTGCTCTCATTCACTGTCTTTGTCACTCAACCACTGCTCGCTCTCAAATCAAATTAAACTTCTTCGTGTTTCTATTTTGCAGCGTAAATTTCAGTCAGACTCAGATTTAGAAGCTGCTTCATGAAACAAACAAAGCCAGAACACAACAGGTCGCGTATCAGAGTCCAGATTCAGGCGTTCATTGCGTTTTTTAAAAAGTTAGATCCGTTCGACTTCTCCGCCGCAGGTCGTTGGTTTTCGGCACCGCTGCAGCAAAACCAGACGACCCCACTTAGATGAATGGATCCTGTCTGAATAACGACTTCATATATATCAAATACATAATGCTGCTGTAATGCTGTCTGGCCTTGACTTGTTCACTTTTTAATCGTTCACAGAGGAGATTAAAGAAACTCCTGCTCAGCGATCGTTTCTTCAAAAAGGATTTTGCGGTTGTTCTGCAGCCGTATTTAGAGAACGCAGCACCACCGAGACTTCCTGTAAGACTCACACAATTTAACATTTATTGATTAGTCTCCTTCTGTGAGTCATTTCCTCTCACTTTGCGACACAAATGTTCTCTCTCCTGCTGTAACTTCAGAACGGGACGCTGGACACGAGCTTCTTCACAGCAGACTGTTTCCACTTCACTGTTAAAGGACACGAGGAGCTGGCAAAGGGCCTGTGGAACAACATGGTGAAGTTTGATGTTTTTAAAGTGCAATGAGAAGATTTTAGTTATCTGAAGGTTTGGTTTAGATCACTTAACTGAGTTTGAAATTTTCAAAAATTCACACATCTAACTAAAAAACATGAAAGTTTTGTTGTGACCTTCGAATGTTTCCTCAGTTCCAGCCTGAAGGAGAGAAAGAGATGATAAAGACATTTTCAGAGCCAGTAAAACTCATCTGCCCATCAAAGGTACGACGTGGCCGACACACGGACAGACTTCTATCTTTGTGTGTGTAGATAATAAAGTGATTTTTGTCACGTTTCTCCAGGAGCATCCGTACATCTACACCAAACCCCGGGTCAAATCGTCTGCAGCGGCGCTGAAGCAGTTCCCCGTGAACACGCTGATGCTCGCGGCTCTGTTCTCTGTGTTTAGTTATTTGTAGATTAACAGGCGGAGCAAGACAGCAAGGTTTAATATGCAAATGTGTGAAAGACTTCCATCATACAGAGACTGACTGATCAATGGATGATCAGAGTGATCAATTGACAGACTGTCTGTTGACTCTTGTTATTTAAAACTCTCTCCTCAGGCTAAAGATGACCTCCATGACTTTATGATCATAAATATAAATCAACCATTAATCAAGACTCAAAACAGATTCACAGTAACTGTAACTTTCTTACTTATTATTATACTTATTTTATTTCAGTGGCTCTAACTGTCTTTTAAACCCCTCTGTATGGAGCAAGAATTAGGTTTAAGAAATATATGAATCAAATAAATTCTTTGTTTTGGCTGATGCACCTGGTTTATTCTGAGTATTCATGAGGAGCAGACGTTCCCTGGTTACGTCACGTTTGTATACGATCACAACACTCAGACTCTCACACCTAAATGTCAGCATGTTCAGACAGATGAACGTAATTAAGTACATTTACTCTGGTACTGTACTTGTACTGTGAGTGTCCCCATTTGATGATTACATTACAGAGTAACATGGTACTTTTGTACTCATACTACTGTACATCAATACTGATGCTGTAATAACAGTAATACACTGACAGGTGTCACTCTGCATGATGATTCATTCATTCATGATTTTTACTTTTGATACTTTGAGTCGTAGTTTTGTTGCTTAAATTCGTCGTGTCTCAGAACAAAATGATTTCTTTACATCAGGTGAGACTCCATCAGAAGGTCAAACCTTCACATTTATCAACATCTGTATTAGATTTGGAGTCAAAAAGAAACTGAAAGTTCGCCTTTGATATTTGAACTGAAGTCAAATTTGAATGCTTCTTCCTGTAAGAATGGTTTCTATATTTATAATCCCGGTGGTGAAATGTGAAAGCACATTTCCAAGTAATGTTATACTTTACTGTACTTAGTATTTCTATTTATAGAAATCAACTGATTCCATTATACGGTGTATTATTATGGGTCAAGGTACTGTGTCAAATAGCTGCAACATTAGTGACGCCTCCACATTAATGCATCACTAATTATAATCCAGACACATTACAGACTGTATACAGATAAACAAATAGCTGTGTTTGTGCAGTAACATCTGGACTGGTTCATTCTGCAGTGAGTATGTTTATATATATATATATATATATATATATATATATATATATATATATATATATATTTGTTTATACTTTCTTAGTATTATTCTTGGTGTTTTATAGTAAAAATACTTCTCCCCTCTCTCTCCGTGTACAGTGTGTACAGTGTGTGTGTTGCAGTACCCCTCCGTGTACAGTGTGTGTGTTGCAGTACCCCTCCGTGTACAGTGTGTGCTGCAGTACCTCTCCGTGTACAGTGTGTGTGTTGCAGTACCCCTCCGTGTACAGTGTGTACAGTGTGTGCTGCAGTACCTCTCCGTGTACAGTGTGTGCTGCAGTACCTCTCCGTGTACAGTGTGTGTGCTGCAGTACCCCTCCGTGTACAGTGTGTGCTGCAGTACCGCACCCTGGCCGCTGGGGGCAGCACCGTCACTGTTTACAGGCCACCCAGCAGCTGGCTGCACGAGCTCCTCTGTGGTAGCGTGGAGCTGAGCTCGAGACACACCGAGAGCAGGTCGCCGCGGCAGATCTTTGAAAAAAGTTACAGAAAGTCGAGTTGAGCGCGTGTCGTTCGCATGGTGACCGTCCACGCGCCCGCAGGTAACTCCGTGTCGGTGTGAGAGAGTCGCTCAGGGCGGGAAACGGCAACATTTGTGAGCTCGCGACTCGCTGACTTCTGCATGGTCGCTAGCTAGCTAACTGTTAGCCTGCAGAAGCTACTTGGCTAGCTGGCTAGCGGAGGTCCAGCCCAAAAGTTGTTTACCTCGAGTTGTGGATGTGGTCACCCCCCGAGCTTTCCACGACTTTTCTCTGGGATAAGAGAGCAAGGACCAAAGAATCACACTGGATTTAACAGCGTGCGCTGTTAGGAAACTAGCAGGATGTCCGCAGAGGTTGAGAGCAGTCAGGTTGACTCGGGTTTGACAGCGGCCAGCTCCAGCGGAGCTCCGGAGGAGAAGCAGAAGAGCCAGGACAGGACGGCAGACCTGCGGGAAGAGCACGAAGACCGCGGGCAGAGAGCCCCGGGGGACGGCGGCCACGGCTCCGAGGCAGCCAGGAGCCCCACGGACACGCACAAAAAGTGCAAAGAAAACGACAAAGAGAACGACCAAAGCAGCGGCGCGGACCCGGCTGTCGAGGCGGTGAAGAGGAAAGTTGTCGAGGCTCCTCCGCCGAAAGTGAACCCGTGGACTAAGAGGACCACGGGCAGGGTGCCGAGCAACAACATCAACTCCAGCAACTCCAGCTCGCAGGAGAAAGGTGAGCTGCCTTCATGATCTGCTCTCTCATAAAGTCACAGTAAAGTTGCAGCAGCTGAGCACGTTGCTGCAACATTTTGACAGCTTCAACCTGCAGGGAATCCGCTTTAATGTCCCCTCACGGCCTGTCAGGACTGATTTGGGCTTTTTTACAGTTGAATGAGGTGCGTGAAGTTGAATGTCAGCGCAGTCAGGAGGTGTTGATGGTGGCATATTTGCCCCATCCCCCTCTGTGCTCGGATTGCTCCGGAGCACCACGTGTTGATTGCTGACAACTGCTACTTCTTTTGCCCTGTAACTCGGCTACTACAGCCCACCTCTGTCACTTCACTCTATGGCTGGGTGTCACTGGTAATGTTGGTTCATTACAGCACGGCGGGGCCGCAGTCTGAGGCTGAATCGGCCTCCTGTTGTCTCTGGATTCAGAGAAAAGCTAAGACAGCCAGGCTAACTGCTGCTGCCGTAAAGACACGTTTTGCATGTCCAATGGCCGGGCTGCCTGCAGTTCCTCCCACCAGCCTGCTCCGACTGTCAGTGAGAGCACTGTGTGGACAAGGTGGCCTGACAGGTGTGGGGGTAGTTAAAGTAGCTGTTTGTTGTGGATTAATTATATTCACTTACATCTAATTTATGTTTTTGTCTAAGAAAAGTGAAAAAAAAATCTAATTTCTTTGTCTGAGCTCGAGCTGTCGGATTATTCTAAGAGTCCAGATGTCATCGTGATGTCTACACGACAGAAAAATAACTTAATGTGAAAATGAAGCCAACGCAGGAAGTGCCACAAACTGCAGTTCCTCTAACGTCCACTTGAGGCTGGCTGCAGAAGTGAGTCAGTCTCCATAAGTCCCCATGTTAGACAGCAGAAATAAACATGTTTACAGCCTGGTACAAAAACAGTTTTGGTCTCTGTAGCTAATTTCCCCGTTCATGACAACTGTACTGAGGGTGAATTTATATACAACTCACCTGTTCACATTATATTAAGGCTTAAAGTTATGCAGGATTAACTTTGATTGACAGGTTGTCAGCTCACCTCAGGTCTTCACTTTATCACAGTACGCCTGACGTCTCCCACGGGTCTCTGAAGCTCAGTGTGGAGCTTGTCATGTTTTAACATGGGGACTTATGGAGACTGAGTCACTTCTGGAGCCAGCCTCAGGTGGACACTGAACTACAGTTTTTGCTCTCCGTGTTTGGCACTTATTAAAAAATAATAATAACTTTTTGGATTTTTAATTCGAGGAGGGTTTGTATTTTTATGACCCGGCTGTTTTCTTGTCTTTCATTGGACGATCCTGGTGATGTCACAGTGAAAACTTGAATTACAGACTCTGCATGTGTGAGTTTGAAAGGTGGGCAGGGCTTATTGGAAGGCACTGTTGCATTATGGGAAATGTAGGAAAGAGTGTTTTGTTTGTCCTGAAGAGTGTAAGTCAGAATGTTTCAGCTCCTGCTGCTTCAGTTTGAACTCTTCTTTCTAAAATCACTTCCTCACAAGCGCCTTTAACTTTATGGACGTTTATTACTAAATTAGCGGAGTGCCCCTTTATTAACTGCTCAGATATCAGAGTTGCATTGATTAACTTTGTGTCTGTCTGATCAGATAGTTAATTAATCAGCTGATCACTTCAGAGGCAGTTTCAGCTTTGTTAAATTCAGACAGTGGACTGAATTCGAGTTGTGAATGTGTGTCAGAGGCAGAGCGACCGGGGGGAGCTATATTTGAAGCGTTCGACTCTGACGAGAGCACAGGCATCATTTTACAGTGTTACTGTACAACCAGCTCTGCTGGGTGGACGTCGGCAGGGTCGCTCAGGCATACACCCATTCATGTGGAAGCCTCGGCCCAGCAGCGTCTCTTATCAATCTGACCATCCTCTCCCGAGCGATAGGGACTGACAGGCTGCAGCGGGCCACTCCCAGCCTGCAGCTGCCTGCAGAGACACATACTGCCGCCGCCTGCACACAAAACACCCTTGAACAGTTCAGTCTGCCCTGACGTTCTGTCACTGCTAAAGCCACACAGCACAGCATGCAACAGTAGATGACTCAGGAGCTTCACTCCAGCATTGAGCAACCTTCCAGAGCAACCTGCTCGCTGCTTTTTAAACTGTGGCTGTAAAAAGAAAAAGGATAAAACTGTTTGAAGATCCGGGCCTGTCCTGTCCAAATGTGATGATGTCACTCACAATTATTGATTCTGTATCTGCAGATCAACAAAACGCTCTGAAAGTGGTCCGTGCCAGCAAGCCCAGAGCGAGGAAATCCAGCAAGGTAACTTTTACTTTTATTTTTTGTGTTTCATGTTTGTTACAGCTAAACTCCACTGGGCACGGCTTCATGGCGCCGTGGCAGCTCATCGCCGCCGTCCTAGACAATGTTTGTGAAGCGCTGAGGCGTGTTTAAGAAGCTGTCCACTCTGCAGCTGCTCCTAATGAAGCTGTCCAGAAGTCGGACACACAGAATCCAGCCAATTTTCAAAATAAAACACCCTGAACAGGCAAACAATTTAACTGTGTATCCGCGAAAACGCTCCTGATGGGATATGAAGTGGCATCAACGGACCAAAACGGCGCCACGGCTGTGACCTCACAGAGCCGTGCCCGGTGGGATTTAGTGTTTAGACCTTAACGAAGTGACACAAACATCGGCTGTCCAAACTCTGCAGACGACAGACTCATGTCGACACTTTAATGTCTCAGCTGATGAATAAATCGATGTTTTATTTGAGCTTGTAGTCGAGATGAGTCATAAGTGTCTCACCTGTCAATAACCCGACGTGTTTGAGTGTCTGACCGACCTCTGCTAGCTGCTCACATGCAGGATGGGAAACTCGCATCTGCCACTAACCGAGCGGCGGCTGGTTCAAGCTGCAGTTCGGTCGCTTTGTTTGCTTTTTCCAACCAGTTTTTCCACTGAGCGTGTTTAAGATCAATGGTCGGAAAAGAAACCAAATAGTAGAAAGATGTCCATGAACACGTCTTATTATCTTTAATAGTTAATGAACATTTACAAACAGGAAGTGTCGACATCTCTAACTGACCAAAAAAGGAACCAGATTGATCAGTCGGTGCTCGGAGGATGTGTAATTACTGATGTAACGTTTTCTTGAGTATTTTAATGTTTCGTAAAGATGAAAAAAGCGGCACACGTCCAGTTCAGGATGAACTTCAGCGTTCATCCGCCTCCTCTCTCTGACGTCGATCAGTGAAAGTCATTTTCTGTTAAAGGTCGGTGGTTGGAGAGTTTCAGAGTTTCACTGTTCTCAGATAGTGATGTCTTTATTATCGGCATGACATTTATATTTATCACAATGTGTCAAATGTTTGCAGCTGGAACCAAATTCTTCTACTTTTTACGTTCGTTCAATCGTTTGTTCTGATGACAGAAACTTTAATTAAAGATTCACCAGGTTCATTTAGTTCAACAAATATAAACGTGTCCTCAGCAGCTTTATTTTTGTACTAGAGTCAAAATATTGAGTTTCATTTTCTAAATTATGGAAGTAAAAAGTTTTTGGGCGTCTGATATTTAATTCTGTTTCATAGTGAAATGTAAATCATGTAAAAGGATATACATACAAAGTAATACATGGAAGTAATGCGAGTAAGTAAGACACAATCATAATGGAAGTTAATAATAATAGTCATAGTAAGGGAAGTGTTGGCAGTTTGATTTACAGGTAGTGAAAATAATAAAAATTTGCAGCGGAGGCCGCGAAGAAGACGCCGTTAAACGCTGTTCAGACTTTGTAAATGTTTAATGAGGAAGAAATGCATTCAGCGTATTTGTTGGAGCTGGAGGATGGACACACATCGTGTTTGGTGAGTAACGCTGAGTGTAAACACAAAGGTTAGTTTGTTTACAAGAAAAACTCCACAGGGCACCTTCAGTTATCAGGCAGAGTACACACACACACACACACACACACCTCCAATTTAAAGCTTTAAGCCTGCTGTTACTGTCAGATCAACAGGTCTTTAACTCACACACACAAAATGACACGAGTCTGCTTCAGCTCAAAGTTTAATGGTCAGATTGGACGTTCAGCTGCTCTCTAACGTCGTTCACTAATATGAGGTGGAAAAATCTGAATTTTGGGTGAACTGACCCTTTAAACGCATCGATGACACCTTTCAGTGACGCTTGTTTAAATGCTGTGATACGCTGGAGGGTGGGACAGGAGCACCGTGCGGACACATGCAGTACAACCGAGCCGGTCCGAGTGTAACTGTGACCCTCGTCTGTGTAACCTTGATCTCATATCAGGCTGTCCAAATGTGCAACATTCGCAGTGGCAGTCGTCGTTGTTTGCAGTTTCCCCACAGACCGAGCACTGACCTCCTTTTCCTCCCCGAGCTGGTTTCCACCAGACGCTCGCTCGGGCTCCACCTGATCCACACGCCGAGTTAAAACACTGGAAACGAGTCCAGGTGGCCGAGATCGACTCGTCAGTGTTGAATCGATGATTTAATATTGTTTTTTTTTCTGTTTTTACAGTCAAGTGACTTCAGTGATATCACAAACTGGCCCACACCCGGTGAACTGGCCAAAGAGGTACGGCGAGTGTGTGTGGTGTTAGTTAAACACACTAACAGTGGAGGAAGTACAAGTACAGATAACACACTGTCAGAACATTCAGTTACTAGTACTACCTGCATTGTAGAGTAAAGGTAGAAAGTTCCATGAGATAAAAAAATGTTAAGTACTTTAAATTTGTACCAGACAGGATGCAGCTGATATTGATGAAGGCTCTTTGGGTGGAGGCTGCTACATCGAGTCACGTCATGAAGTGTCGCCTGGCGTTTTTTTACAAACCGCTGTGTGTTCGTACAAAACTCTTTGTGATGCAGGAAATTTTAGTCCAGAAGATTTGGCTGATGTAACAAAGATATCAGACAATGCAGTAATGTCTGAAGTTTTGGTCCTGAACTAAAATCCTCTTTGTCTGAGGCCTTTTAAAAAGTCTTGAGACCGGTCTCGAGGACTACAACACTGATTCATACTTCAGGATAGTTCTTAACACATCGAGCAAAGACTTGAACTGTCTTTTCTCTCTCGTCTCTCCCAGCAACAACAAAATGTCCTCAACAACAACGGGAAGAAGCCTTCATCCTCGCGCAGAGAGAAGGACAAGAGGAGGGAGCGACCGGACAGAAAATCAGAGAGCAGCCTTGACGGCGGGGAGAGCAAAGAGAACCAGGAGGCTCAGCTGGACCCGCTCGGAGATCTGCCCAAAGACGGAGAGTCGAAGGCGGGACAGGACGCCAAGAGCGCCGCTCTGAACAAGCGAGGAGGTGAGGGTGAGGAGTTTTTCTGACTCGGTGAAGCATGTCGAACAGCATCCTTTAAAATCGGGAAACGTGGAATGATTCATCTCCAGAATGTTTTTAACAAAGCAAACATTTAAGTTTTCTGACAGTTTTCATGTAATTTAATGTTTTTTTTAAATGAAACCAAATCTGGAGATGAACGTTCTCACTGGTCAGCGATGATCTGCTGCGTACGGGGAGCATGTTTAACTGTGTTGATGATTCCTGCATGTTCTGCTCTGATCATACGTGTCGCACTCCCTCGATTCACTCACACCTTATTGAAGAAATGTCACGTCTGTATCTTTATGGAGGACGCACAACTTCATCAGCTGCCGAGGGTCTAAAACCAGAGCTGACGTGAAGAGCTTTGTTCCAAAATAAGATCAAATCATCCACGATAGAAACACTTTGTTTCACATCACATGATGAGAAATGAATAATGTGACACACGTTTCATATTAGTACATTAGTGAAGTGGCACCAGATTATTTTTATTTCCTACTAAAGGGTTTTCGTCTTGGCCGTCTCTGACTGTTCAGGCCGTGAACTAAAAGCCTCTTGAATGTGTGTTTCCCTCCGAATGAGCCGAGTTTAATCCTCATTTCCAAAAACAAAATGTTTTGAGTGAAGTTCAAGCAGTGAAAATTTATTCCAGAAACAAACATTGAAGTTCAGCTGATGGTTTCATTTGTTCCAAGTTTTTTGGAACAAAACTCTTCAAAGCTCTGTTTTCGGTGTGCAATCATCGCCAGGTAACAAACGTAAGTGGGTTTCTCTGCCGCTGGAGGAAGCGTCCCGAGATGACGGCGGCGGCGGCGACAAGATGCCCGGCGGGGGCGCGGACACAGAGCCAACCAGCGACTCGCCTGACCCCACGTCGCCCAATCACACACTCCATAATAACAGGGCGCATGATAGCGGCAGGAGTAAGTGGCCAGCAGCTCGCTGTTTTCTGTTCACGCCTCTGTTTTGCTTCTTTAGCCGCCGCTGTTTGCCCTCCACGCCATGTTTGCACTTTCCTGCTACCATCTGTCTGTCAGTCTGTTTTTTTCATACTAATACAAAGCATGGCATAAATATCAAGCTGCGTTTGGATTTACTGATAATGTTTTTAACCAGATTAAAATCTATGAGTGAGTTTGTGCTGAATTTCTGCATCAGGCAGGTGATCCAGGTGTCTGACCTCAGAGTGCAAAGTGTTTTTAAAATATATATTTATATATTTTTTTCAGACCTCAGCTGCCTTGAAAATATCGATTTTAAAAAAATAACAAAAGTAAAACACGACGTCCTGAGGAAAACCTGAATTGCAACTTAACTGTCTTAAAACATGCAGTTGAGATCCAGTCAATGTTTCAAACCCCGTCAGAAGCACGTGCAAATTCCTGATCATTAAAAACAGCCAAAAGAGAAACAAATGAACTGCTGTCCATTTCAGCAGAACTTCAACCAATCAGCAGTCAGCGTAGACAAACCGTCACCGTCAGGAGAAGAGCTGGAAATCCTTTCCATCCAGCTGGTAACTGATGCTAGCAGCATCTACTCACACACATACTTGGTGTTAAACGTCACTGCCAGTAGTTTGTTTGGACACCTGAGGTCCTGTAAGATGGACTCTCGTGTGATTTCTATGATCTAACGTGTCCTCCAGCCTCAGACGTTTAGTCTGACAGCTTCTTCACACCCTGTGTGATCCGACAGATCAGGTTTCTCATGGATTTTTATCTTTATTCTGCTTGATGTTGACAGATAAACCCGATTCTGATGGTTCCTCTTTGGACCGGGTTTTCTGAGCCTCTTTAGGACCTCCAGGTTGGGAAACCACACCGTGAAGTGTGTGTAGGACTGGACGTGAAGCTTCTGTGTTTTCTTGCCGACAGGTTGGAGAAGAGAACAGCGGGACTTTGGAGACGACACCGGCAGCGTTAGAAGCGACGGCGGGAGCATTCGTGGAGGAATACGAGGCCGAGGGAAAGGTCGCGGGCGCGGGAGAGGTCGTGGGCGAGGTGCGTTTTTTAGTTTCGGGAGGTTAACGCCCATATTTTACAGTCATGTTGAAAGTGTTGCTGCGTGTCGTTCACCGTCTTTGACCTCCAGTTTGTGTAATCTGTCTTGTGTTTTTCTGCTCTCTCTTTCAGGCCGTTACGAATACTCTCAGAGCTTCCGGGACTCTCAGTCGTCTGACGGTTCTGTTCAGGTTCCCTCAGAGTTTGGCACCAACATGGTTTACTACTACGATGACGGCAGCAAGGTCCAGATGTACACTGTGGATGAAAAGCTCCTTAAAGAGTACATCAAGCGACAAATGTGAGCGTCTGATAACTTTCATTTCTCATTGAAATACAACCTTTTATTTCCTTCCGTTCTAGTTGTGGTTGGTTTGGGCCTAATGATAAAGATAATAAGAGACATTTGCATTAATTGCAGCCACTAAAAGGTGCGTTAGCTTGGGTTTTGCATGTAGGGTGGGGTTTGCATACTTCTTGATGTCATGGCTGCCACTAATACGTTTCGTATTAAGTAGATTAATCTTCTGATGATTAGCTGGTGAAGATCCACCTCACGAACTGTAGGAATATTTTTATTAAAACATATTTAACTGCACCAGACGCATTCACATCCTCACTCATTATCAGTATGATCGTTAAAGTTGTGTTTTAACCACCAGCTAATGCAGAGTGGCATGTGAGGTGTGTGTGAGGTGTGTGTGTGAGGCGTGTGTGAGGCGTGTCACTGAAGCACTGATAAGCAGTAAACAGTGACTGTGTCGTAAAGCTCCTCCAGGTCCGGCGTGTCCTGCAGGGGGCAGCGTGCACTCTGTGTCTGACTGACAGCTTTGGCCTCATTGCAGCAGCAGCACACTCAGAATAGTGGAGGGTGAGGTGGACTCCTAAATATAGCCTGCCTGCCTCAGAGGGGGGACAGGGGATGGATTATATGCAGGCCTGAGCGAGGAAGCGTAAAAAAAGAGAGGGAGTGTTTCGGGGAGGAAGAGAGCGGCGGGGGGTCGTTCTTGTCTTCTCCTCTCTCGTCTCCTTCAGCGTTATTCAGGCTGCTCACTCAGCCGACGTTACTCCACATGAAACAACGAGTAGCCTGCAGGCTGAGCTCGCCGTGATGAGACGGAGAGCTTTTCCAACCACAGATCAGATCTGAGGACGTTTCTCTCTCTTCTTATCAAGATTTTAATATTTTAATTCAGCACCTAAACAAAATGTGTCAAACACTGAACGCTGGCATTAAGGAGATCTTCTTCTTTTTGTAGAAACATGTTTATATTACTCATATTACTGTGGACACATTCAGGAAATCTGAGCAAGTTAACGGTCTGACGTTCTGACCAGAACCTTTTTGTGGCCGTAACGTAACAGTGACGTGCAGCATCTGTTTGATCTGCCTCCAGCTTGTCTAGTCTTTCTCTTAAAAAGGTCTCAAACCTCAGTAACCATGACAACTAAAAACACTTTGTGCATTGATCAATCATCGCTGCATTCGTGCTCTTTGCTCGCCGTCTGTTGATTACTGTTTTGAATTGATTGGTCGATTGTTTTTTGGTGTCCTCCTGCAGCGAGTACTATTTCAGCCTCCACAACCTGGAGCGAGACTTCTTCCTGAGGAGGAAGATGGACGCGCAGGGCTTCCTCCCCATCTCCCTCATCGCCAGCTTCCACAGAGTGCAGGCCCTCACCATGGACATCAACCTCATCATGGAGGTAATATCACATCATCGACGAGCTCGGCTCTGTTTGTCTCCAGCTTACACAAACATCATCAAACATCTGTGTATCCATCCAGGCTCTGAAGAGCAGCAAAGAGGTGGAGCTGGTGGACGACAAGGTTCGCTGTAAAGTCGACCCGGAGCGCTGGCCCATCCCCGCCCCGACCATCGTGGGCTCCCCTCGGACCGACTTCTCCCAGCTCATCAACTGTCCCGAGTTTGTTCCTCGACAGACGCTCAACTCCGGTTAGTATTCAGCTCAGTCCGCTGCTTCTCTTTGCAGACTGCTGGCCCAGATATTCACTGGAGCACCAAATCTGGTCTCCTGTGCTGGACACAGTCCCAAACAAATATAGTCTTTGAGTAACAGAACACTCCGGTGAACTCGTCGTCATCTAATCATATTTATTGTTGACCACAAAGACACAGAATCTCGTGCTGTGTTGAGATTTCAGCCTCGGAGCCTAAATGTGAGCTGACAGAGTGAAGTGTGATTTTTAAAACCGTGCTGAAGGTTGAGTGTGATGTGTCGGGCCTTTCAGCTTCATCGCCTGTGAAGACGACTCCTCCTGAGTCCGCTGAGCCTCAGGAGGACTCTGCTGAGCCGAGCTCCTCCAGCCAGGAGTCGCTCCCGGCCACAGACGCCCCCGCCCCTCAGCCTGACCCCGACGCCTGGATCCAGGTGGAGAAACGCCACCGACAGCCCCCTGGAAAGGCAAAGGTAGAGAACGAGAGGCGGGGAGAATTCAGCTAACCAGCTTCGAAGCATCACATTTTCATTTTCATCCTTTTTTCTGTTCCTCATCACATTCTTCATCTTTTCATGTTCTCCATCCTCTGTCCTTTCCTCCTGTTCGTCTCCTTGTTTGTGTCCTACACCTTTTCCGGCCGGCAGCATGTCAGTGATGATGTGTGTGTTGTCGGCTCTTCTCCTCCCTCAGCGCTCCAACCCGACCGCCTCCCCTCTGCAGTTGAGTACTTCCTTGCTCTCGCTCACTCACCAGCTCTGGTTCTTCTCAGCGCTTCTCGTTCATTTTATTTCTCTTATTCACACCTTCAAACTTTTCTCATCTAACATCGTGTTTACTTTATCTTACCTCATCTAAGATCCCCAGACGACAACATTTATTCAGATTAACCATTATTAATTCATCATCGCTGTCATCTATCTTTCATTTAGCTTCATTGAACAGGGACATCGTCCCTTGTAGACCATAACCAGACTTGAATGAATGAATTTCTTCATTTCTTCAAGGACATTAAACACCAGCATCAGAGTTTGTCATTTCAGAGTTTGGATAAGTTACCATGTGTCATGTTGAACAGCTAATCGATTAATTGCCTGATCGTTGCAGCTCTGCTCTGTCATTTAAAGCTTCTTCCTTCCTTTGTTCATTGTGTTTCTGTGTCGTCCAGGAGCGCAGCGAGGCGCCTCCACGCAGCCACCAGGCTCCTCCGCAGAGCGAGCCCGACCAGGAGGAGCTGGACTTCATGTTCGATGAAGAGATGGAGCAGATGGCTCCGAGGAAGAACAAGTTCACCGACTGGTCAGACGAGGACGACTCGGACTACGAGCTAGACGACCAAGACGTCAACAAGATCCTCATCGTCACGCAGACGCCTCCCTACATGCGCAAGCATCCCGGTGGTGACCGGACGGGAAACCACGAGTCCCGAGCCAAGATCACCACGGACCTGGCCAAAGCCATCAACGACGGGCTGTACTACTACGAACAGGACCTGTGGAAGGGAGAGGAGCAGGTCGAGTGCAGCAAGGTAAGAAAAACAGTTCAGTGTTTTACAGACTGATGTTACAGTAGACAGCGTCCACCTGTAGATATTGGGGATCCAGACGTGTTTGAGCAGGTCTGTCACAGACTAACAGGCGGTCCTGAAACTGAGACGCAACACGTACATCATGTATGAACATGCAGGTCTGTACAGAGAGAGCAGAAACTCGTTCACACGGACCTGCTTCCACTTTAATATTTCTGATATTTAATGACACGTTCTGAACAAAAATAAACAAATTACTTCAAGTTCAAGTTAAACTTTATTCCCAGAAAGAAAATTCATCGTCCATCCAGGAGACTGAAACAAAACACAATGAAGTGATGAATGATCGGGTCCAGCAGTCAGTAAACTCCGTTCTGGTTGTTTGGCCTTGTTTGGCAAAATGTGACTCATTTCCTGTTATTGACTTAGCTGTGTTTTTTAGTTGTGCCAGTGGGTCAAAGAGGGAAGTCCGTCAACAATTTAAGACAGAAAACGCAGCCCGATACAAACAATAAGTCACAGTGTAAACTGCCTTTTACAGAACGATGCAAGAATTAGAAAGATCATTTAAAAAAACAAAAACTACAGCGAGCAAAATGATTCTGTTTATGTCTGACAACCAGTTTGTATCAGAAAGCCACATGAAGCTGTTTATTCACAGAGGAAAGGAGAGGACAGAGCTTTGTATTTTAAAATCTGTCGTCTGTCATTCAGCTGAAAATCACGATTACGTCGTCTTATGTAAGTCTCAGACTGTCCTGGACCACGGCCAGACATCTGATCTGGTCTCGAGCTGAAAAATAGGTCAGACAGTTTGACTGTTGTCTTTTTAACACGGTCAGTAAAAAACATGAAACTCATTTTTCATGAAGACAAACACACGTGCAGAGTGGAGACGATGTGTTTCAGGCTGAAGGCTCGACACTGTGACAGAGTCTTTGTGACAGAGCTGTTAAATCTCACGCTGTGAACGGAGACAAAAATAAACTACTATTTATCGCCACTATACGAGCCTGCAGACGACATGCGTGTCCTGCAGCTGCTGCCAAAGCTGAGTGACCCGCTTTCAGGAAAGTTGCCTCGTCTGCAGGAACACTGTGTGTAGAAAGACTTCTCTGTAGGTTACACAGGAGTGTCAGTCTAATTTTACAGCAGTATCATGTAATGTTGTTTTGTCATTATTTGTGATCAAAGTGTGGCTGAAACAGATTTCATGAATTGTTTTTGGCCTTGTTGTTTTCATTGATTCAATAAGAAGTTTTGAGATTCAGATGAAAACCTCCAGCCGTGTTTCCATGTGTGTGTGTTCGAGGAATAATCCAAAACATTTTGTGTGAAAGCAGAGCTGGAAAATACAGATTTTCTGTTTGTAGTAATGAATGATCTGTTAGTCCTGAGCTGCTCAAACAAACCGACCTGTCAGTCAGTCTGAAGATCTAAATGTCGTCACATAAGACAATAAACTGTAAGTCTTTGTAATTATTTGGCATGTTTAATGATAAATGACTTAGTTGTCCATCGTGACGTCGCCGTCACTCATAAAATCTTTGACGGACCGGTTATGGAGGAAATCTGCAGCACCTCACAACGAGAATCTGTCACGTTGCCACTCGGAGCGTGACGAGGTGTTTGTAGAGGTCAGAGGTCGGCAGGAAAGAAGCAGCCGAGTGTTAACGGCGTTTGATAGACGACGGTTACATCAGGATGAAGCTCACACACGTCCTGAAGTGCATCAGTGGATCAGTCACATGTGGTAATCAGCAGAGGTTTGATCCAGAATCCCAATTACACAATTATGCAAGAATAGAAATTAAAGTTCTTTTAATGTTTTATTTTGCGCGACGTCGGTGAATGGCGACGTCGTGCTAACTCTCATGTCTCCATTATCGAAAAGTAAATATTCATATTTTTTCCTTTGCTGACGCTGAGTTTTAAGCGTGTGTGCGGCTCCTTCTCAGTTCAGAGGTTGACTATAACATGACCACATGTGGGAAATGACACGCCTGAACACACACACACACACACACCAAGGTCACCTGGATTTACTTCTGCTGACGTGTTAAAGTTCAAAGTACGCTTCACATCTGCTGTGTGTCACACAGGCCTCCATGGCGGCGGCCGCTGGCACAGCGAGTGTTTTTACCACCATGTCGACTGTTATCAGGTTAAACAGCCTGTGAGAGGTCGAGCATAAACTAAAGTCACGTCTGATGATCGATGATTTTACCATTAGTCACTGAGATTATGCAATAAAATGAAGTTTCTGTTTATCAGCAGTGACACTTCTTTTATCTGTTAGTTTAAAATGCAGAACTCTTGTCCTGCTGCCTGGTTCTGACTGGTTCTGACGGTCCACCTGTTCTTTGTGTTCCTCAGCAGGAAGTGGAGAACTTCAAGAAGCTGAACGTCATCAGTCAGGATGAGTTTGACACTCTCACCCCTAAAGTGGCTGTTGACCCACACCAGGAAGTCCCGCCTCCTCCCATGCCAGGTGAGTTTTCCAGAGAAGCTGAGCAGCATCCTGTCGATGCGTTCAGCAGTTTAACCACACCTCTGTGATGTTTCTGAAACATCGTGTCACTTTGATTCAAAGACTCATTTCTTTGTGTTTCCTCAGTGGACAGCGGAGCAGAATTGGCCCGCTCTCTGCCTACAACGGTCCCAGAGTCGCCCCGCGCTCACCAACCCCGAACCCCCAAAACGCCTCGCACGCCCGGGCGCCAGGACCCCAACAAGACGCCACGCTTCTACCCCGTCATGAAGGAGAGCGGCACCATCGACGGACAGGTGAGTAAAGGGTGTGGAGGCTTGTTGTTGTGATGATGGCGTCTAATTTGAATCTGACGGTTATTCAGACAGTCGGTGGCATCAGAGTCTCTCTTTGCATTTTATTCTCCAGGTGATGTCACCTGATTTGTTTCTGTGTGCTCAGACGCCTCGTGTCTGTTACCTGTTTTGCATGTGTTTACATGTTTACATAGTCAAACAGGATTCGCGAGTCCGTCCTCGCAAACCGCTCGGTGTAACGTTTATGAATCTGTTCTGCCGTTTCCAGACGCCGAGGAAGAAGAAAACCAGCCACAGTTCCAACCCTCCTCAGGAAGCGCACATCGGCTGGGTGATGGACTCCCGTGAACATCGGCCACGCTCTGCATCCATCAGGTCCGACCGCTCGTAGAGGCTCAGTCCTTCAGGGCTGTGACCAGGCCGCCTTGTTTCAGTTATAAAGCAGAAGAAGAACACAAAGCGGTCACTTCCTGCTTTCACTCCGTCCCTCATCTCTCTGTTGCGATCGCTCTGCTCACATTTTTTGACCTTTATTCACTTCTCTCCATCAATACACACTTTTGCCAGTTGACTAATTCCTGAATAATTTCATCAGCCTGCAGCTTCAGATGATCCAGACTAAATGTAAACTTCAAATGAAGTATTAGATCTAGCTTAATGGGCGCGGTCACGGTTGTGTTTAGTTTCCTTCCTCACGACTCAAACGTCTTCTCACCTCCTTCTCCGTCCTCCTACAGCAGCTCTAATGCGTCTCCATCAGAAGGAGCCCCGCTGTCAGGAAGTTACGGCTGCACCCCGCAGTCTCTGCCCAAGTTCTGGCATCCATCCCACGAGCTGCTGAGGGACAACGGCTTCACTCAGCAGGGATACCACAAGTACCGCCGACGGTGCCTTAACGGTACGGAGACGAAAATGTCTGCAAGAAATGTCTGTCTGAAATATTTTTATGCTCTCTGGTGACCGAGTCGGTGTGTTTCAGAGAGGAAACGGTTGGGGATCGGCCAGTCTCAGGAGATGAACACTCTGTTCAGGTTCTGGTCCTTCTTCCTGAGGGACAACTTCAACAGGAAGATGTACGAGGAGTTTAAACAGTGCGCGCTGGAAGATGCTAAAGAAAACAACAGGTGAGCCGCACATTTAAATACGAAGCTCCATGTGAATATATGTCTGGGCCAAATATTGACTGAGACATACACAAACCAAGTTATTGTTGAAATGAAACCTGAAGACAAGCAAACAGAAAACTCGACTGGCTGAGGCGTTTTCGGTGTCGATCAGGAGACGTCCATCTGCTGCAGGTTGTTGTGGACGGTTACAAACGTGAAGCGAGCTGCTGATCTTCCTTCATCCTGCACACAACAACGCTTTTAGCTTTAAGTGATCTCAGAACGCCGTTACACGCCTCATTTGATTGTATCGCTATGACAACAGCTTGGCTTACAGTCTACCTGCGGCCAGCAAACACGTGCGTCTGATGCAGTGAAGCGTCTGCAGCAGACGTGCTGTGTTCGTGCCCAGCAGTCCGACTGAGCTTCATCGTTAAAGAAAATTATAAATGTTATAAATCGGCGTCTTCACAGCATCAAGCAGGAAATGAAATTGGTGTCTTCCATCTTCTTTAGTGTCAGTAATTATGACGTTCTGACATCCAGATGTTGTAATTATGACAGACTGCGTTATGATCATGATAAAATGTCTGCTTTGCTTCTTTGGTGAGTGCAGCGCGCCGCTGTACGACAAAATGACGTCTTGTAATTGTTTAAAATCCAAAGAAATCAACAAATCCTGACGACAAATGACTGAGAGACACAAAGTGAAGCTGCTGCTGCATCATTTTATGTTGGTGAGCTTTGAGTTAAAGTTGTGTGAAGTAACTTAACCTCCACCGTTAATTTACTGTGGAAGAAAGCAGCAAGGAGGAGCCAGCTGGACTTTGTGATCCAGTTTCATGTTTTACCTGCAGAAAGGCTTCTCCTCTGGTCGGTGGGTTTCTGATTCCTCAGCGTTTTTATTTGACGACAGAGAGTTAACCCAGTGGAGCCTGCCTTCCTGTAACATTGTTGTGCGTTTGCCAGAAGCGCCTTCAGACACCTGCCAAACCCACATTCTTGTCTAAATAGCAGGAGCCTCGGGCCTGCGTGCTGAAGTGGGAGTGAATCGTAGGTTCAGGGTGTGTGCCGATGATGCAAACGCCCATTGGCTTATTATGCGGCAGCGGACTTCGCTTGACAGACGAGCGGCAGACTCGCTCGTCTGGTTTCTCTGTCAGCCTCGTCATTAATTACCTGAGACAAAGTTTTATTGTTGTGATCGTTGTGGGAAAATAGTTGGTACACTGAAGATGAGCTTACATACATACAACATCCAGCCCGTGTCACTGTGCCTGTCTGGGAGCCAGATTTAATGCACTGTCATTTGTTTACTTGGTGTTGTGGTCAGAGTGCGGGTAAATATTTGCTCTCCCCTGCAGGTATGGACTGGAGTGTCTCTTCAGATACTACAGCTACGGTTTGGAGAAGAGATTCAGATTAGATCTGTTCAAGGACTTTCAAGAAGAGACCCTCAGGGACTTTGAGAAAGGTAATTAACATTAGAAAAAGATTCCTCACCTTCTACTTTCACCCAGACTTTCAGAGTAAAATCACAAACTTCACTTCCTGTCCTAAACCACGACACGGCATGAAACCAGAAAACTTTCCTGTGACAGTCACATGGATGATTTTTTTCATAAAGATCTCCGGAGGAAGTCGCATCATTTAATCTGTGAGTCACTAAAACATCTGTCCAGTCTTTCACATCTGGAAGAGCTCGGCCACGTTCGCGCTCGCCTCTCCGCGCTCGCTGATGGTTCCACGTCAGACGCGTCAGCGTCAGCGTGACGTCGCCGGTGAAGCACAGAAGCATCTTTGTTAAATGTTTCATAACCGGTTAAAAACTTCTTATAGTACGATTGATTTACAGTGTAAAGCTGCGCTAATCCAAATAATCCAGAGTGTGTAAGCCCATTTAACCCGGATATGACCCTTTACTATATGCAGCTATTTCATAACCGTTTATCCAGTCAGACCTTAAAGAAAATAAATAATATTGAGCTGTGGTGTGGCTTGTTTCAGAGCTTCTAAACCTTTGATAACATACATTCATAGACAGCTTGCTAATAATTCTTTATAAGTGATTTAAAGTTTTAAAAGTTGTGTTCAAAAACACCTTCTTAGAACTTTCTACGTTTACAGCAACGCATTCTGAACTTTTACTGGTCGTATGAATGATAACGGTGTTTGTCCTGTAAACGTGTTTGACTTAAATGTTGATTTAAAAGTTCACGTCGGCTTTAAAGGCGAGCTCAGACCTCTGAACCCGTTTCAACACCGAGAGTGACCTGCTGGAGCAGAACGGAAGATTGCCAGCGACGGCTTCAGCCACTTATTTCCAGCTGAGTTATTTTTGTGTTCGGTTAAACGTTTCCCAGTCAGACTCCACCCATCCATCCACCCACCACCACCACCTCCCCTGCAGACCGGAGGCTGCTCCATCAGAGCGCTGCGACACTGAAGACTAAACAAAATGAAACGGCAAATGTCCGACCACAGCCTGAATACTGTACCTCTGAGTCACGGCCGGCTGTGATAATGAATGTAATTAAGATGGGCCGTGTTATCATGTGGCTGTCACGAGTTTCTGTCTTATCTCTGCTGGCATTTTTCTGGGCGTCAAACAAACATGATGTGACGTGAAAACTGAGCAGGGGTGGGAAAAAATGATTTAGCTCGATGCTAACACACAATGGGCATTACTATTAATGCGCTAAAGGGAACTAGCATCGCAGTTTTCTGAGCGTCAGTATTTAATGGTTAAACTGGGCGAAACATTCAAGCCTGTGGGCTAACTTTACTAAAGTTAACGAACATGCAGCTACGTGCAGCTGATAATCAAACCTATTAACAATCCCACTGAGAGAGCCGAGCCGTGATCAACACGTCAGAAATGTAAATAATTCTCATGTCAACCTTGAAGCACTCGAATGAACCGTGTGTCGTGTTGTTTCCCGTCGTCCAGGTCAGCTGTACGGACTGGAGAAGTTCTGGGCCTTCCTGAAATACTCTAAGATCAAGAACCAGCCCATCGACCCAAAGCTGCAGGAACACCTCTCCCAGTTCAAGAACCTGGAGGACTTCAGGGTGGTGGTGAGTGTCCATGCAAAGCAGCTTTGTTTTTGCCTGTTTGGCCTTCGTTCATGTTACGACTCTGACCTCTGTGTCCTCAGCCCCCGATGGGAGAGGAGGGAGGCAGGAGGAGACGTCACTCATCCTCGGCCGGGGATGAAGGGAGGCGTCGGCGACATCCTTCCAACTCTACCTCAAAGCCTTCACAGGCCTCCAAATCCTCCAACGCCGCTTCCACCACCGCTGCACAGAGCACTGCCAAAGACAAAGCCCAGAAAACAACAACAGCCGCCGCCGCCTCCACCACCGCCGCCACCGCCACCCAGGGCAAGAAGACCGAGCCCGAAGCCCGGAAGAAGGAAAGCGCCACACCAAATAAATGAAGCCCCTGCAGCAGGTGCAGGGTTTGGTTAGGAGAGATGTAGAGCGAGGCGACAGCGGCTCTGAGCTCGGCGTTCGTTCTCTTCAGCTGCAAACTGTTTGGGTATTAAGAGCGACAGAGCGTGGTTGACTTAATTAGATCGTTTTTTATCTGTGCATTTCATTTTAAAGCAAGCAAAGCGTAGGCAGTGAGCTTGAATCTGTGCGCCTGACCGCTCCTCACGTTTACAAAACACAAAAAACTACAAAAAAATGCATTCCTGCATTTTGCCTTTTTATTCTCTCAGATGCCAAAAAAGTCTTCAGCACGTTTGTTGTTGATCTCCACAATCTGTAAAGAGCTCTGCTCTGTGAAGAGCTCTCAGCCTGTTGAACTGTGATTCTAGTTTGCCAAGATAACAGATACTGCAGATAGTCTGTGTGCCTTAATCTGATTCAGCAGGAAGACGGGAGGCCCGACCCGACCTAATAATCCAAATTGTGTCTTCCCGGATGATTGTTTGGGGGCTTCTTTAAAACTGACAACACCTGCAGGTTTTCTTTACTTAAACATCTTCCGTTATATATATATATTTTTTTTATCGTGACAATCAAGTTTGACAGCTGCGGTCATAAATTTTGAAGGACAGACTCGCCCCCCGCCCGAGGCTGCCACTCCGTAACAGATGTGCCCTGATGTTTTTAAAGTCTGACTAACAGGCGTCACAGCTAAACCGTCGTGTCGGCGTTTTTAATTAAAACCTGCAGAAATTATGAAAAATTCATCTGGGAAGCTTTAAAGTCCCGTTTTACACCCAGAGGTAGTATAATTTATTGTTTTATTTTTGTTTTTATTTTTCCATGTACTTGATTTGACGACATAGTCTTAGGTAATCATTGCAGTTTTTAATGGCTTTTGCTATCAAATATGATAATAAAGCAAATGTTTCTGCTGGAATTCTGGGTGTGAGCTAGCGTCATTAAAAAAACTACAGTATATTTTAGCTTGAAGTTCATATTATGTTTGAGGCTTGGTGCTTTAGAGCACTTAATTCGTTAACTTTCCTTTTACTTTATCAGTGGACTTAAAAAAAAAAAGGTTTTAGAGTTGAATTTAAAAAAAAATGTAAATACTATAAAAAATCATTTGCTATTCAATTATTCTTTTGATTTTAAGAAGTGATTTGTTTTATGGTAGCGTGGTTTTGAGTGTGTTTTAGGTTAAAGCGATGATGCATGTCAATGCCTTGAGTCTTGAATTGTAAAATGCAAAAAAATATAAAATAATTGATTGTATGAAGTCGTGTTTGTGTGATCTGTCAGCACATTTCTCTCTCTCCACCTTTTTCTGAGGGCGAGACGCAGAGCCCGGCCCGATCAGCAGGTTTTTTTTGTCAACACTTGAGGGTGAAATTCATCAACTGTCAAAAACCTGAAGTGCTTTTTATCTGTAACGCAGAAAACAAGCACGGAAAAGTGTTTACATGGAGTGAAATGTGCAAAGTGACAAACATTAAGACACGTGACCATAAAGATTAAAAATATATTTATTGCATCAGCTGAGCTCATTCTGCTCACATGACCTCACGGTTATGAAACCGGAAGAGGGGACACACTGAACATCTGTGAAGTTTGTACAAGTGACTGTGCTTTAAACTACGGGTCCCCGCAGAGGGACAAAAACCTTCAACAGTCCAGACTCGACTTTACAACGGTGGTGGGCGGGTGTTTTGATGCGTTCACGTGTCCCTCGTAAAGCTCACTTTCTTAAAGAGACTGTGAAACGCGTTTTAAAGGCCATTAACTTGACGCACGCTGTCAAGTTAATGTCTCTTTATGTGGATCTGAATCTGTTTTATTGACTGAGATTTTAGTTATTTCTTGTCACGTTCGAAGGAGGGTAATCTTTGTTTATAACAAAACAATCAAAACTTTTATCTAATACATTCAACTAAAGTAAAAATAACTATTTAATTAATGTTATTACTTCTGAATCAGAAGCAAATGTACTGGTGAAAGTTTGGAAAAACAAGTGAAAATATAAACAATATAAATATATATACAGTAGCTTCTACAACATAAGTTTTAAAGGCTTCAGTCAACTGATTAATACGGAGCAGCCACACATTCTTACGTGCTATTTTCTCTTTATAACGAGTTGATTTATTTTATTTTCTTGATATCTTGATTTATTTATGTTGGTTTTGTTGTTGCGGTCAAACATTCATAAATTTTATTCCCTTTGTTTATCCGAGACAACATAAATAGCACAAGATAAATAAATGAAAGTATTTGATAGTCTAATAGACTTTCCATGCTTACTCGGGGCTTCCGTAGATTTTGATAATTAAGTAGTTGTAAATGAAAAATAGGTTCCGTCTCATTCCAGCTTATTTCTGCTCGTCTTATATAAGAGTTAAAGTCTGGTCTGTGAGTATCTTGGTGGATTTTGGACTTTGTTGATGTAAAATGTGACTTAATTGATTAATTAATCATTCGAATCAAGCGTTAGAATAATCAATAGTGAAAACCTGTCTTCATGACACATATAAGGTACGATCCGTTGGTTGCAGCCTTATGTGTGTCATGAAGACAGGTTGATTTATTTCTTCGCACCGAGGAACACAATGTGACACACACACACACTCACACACACACACACAGACAGCTCGCTCAACTAGTGGTTGGCTATTCCCGACAGGACGTGAACGCAGCATCTGTCCAGGGGCGGGTAGGCGCTAACCGTGCAGTATGGCGGACGATGGAGACAGTTCGAGCGGACCAGTTGACACAAGCGGCGGGCAGGGGGCAGCGGAAGAGTCGGACGGGCTCGGCCTCGGCGCGATGTTGCTGAATATCACCATTTTGGTCGCGGTGGTGGCGGTGTTCGTGGCGGTGTACCGGCGGTGGGGCAGGCGGCTCGTCTCCGACGCGGCCCAGGGCGACGAGGCCTCGGCGCTTCCCAAGATGAGGAGACGGGACTTCACTCTGGAGCAGCTGCGGGAGTACGACGGGCTCCAGAACCCGCGCATCCTGATGGCCGTCAACATGAAAGTTTTCGACGTGACGAGCGGGAAAAAGTTCTACGGGAAAGGTGAGATGGCGGTGGGTGTGTGGCGAACTTGGCCAGCCGGGGTGAGTTGGCTGACACGTCCGCTCTTGTGGTGAGTTGTCCCGTACAAAAATTTGGGCGCAAACCGCTGGTGGTTAGCCTAGCCTAGCCTAGCCTAGCTTAGCTTAGCTCCCAGGCTTTGTCTGTGTGTTTGAATGGGGATGCTAACTGTTAGCTCCGCTCCTGCTTGTTTGAGCCCCGCTGAACTTTAAACGCTCGCAGGCTGAAGCTGTGAAACTTTCCCACCCTGAGCTCCCCAGCCGAGACCTTGAATGGACGGAACCGAGCTAGCCCGCTAACGTTAGCCCGTTAGCTTGTTGACGTGCACACTGTCTGCTGTCTGGGCTGCAGCCCGCCGCTTGTTTACAGTGATGGGACTGTGCGTGCATGAATATCAGGAGCTTTGCACCAGGCTGGGCGCCTCACGGCGAGCCCGAGGCCGGCTGGTGCAGAGAGGTGTGTGTGCAGGGCTGTGAAGTGAAGTGTAGCTCCCAGGTAAGAGAATAACAAACACAGAGAGCAAACATCGCATGTCTCCACTGTCACCTGGCAGGTTTCAGTCCTTGAAGGCTGAGCCTGCTGCCCAGCCTGCAGTGTGACCTGGTTGACTCCTCCGTTAACTCTGTAATAAACTATAATTATTCAAACACATTCCCAGCAGGCTCACATGTCACGTCTGCTATTCCACACCGACAGGCCCGAGCCAAGTTCCTGATTCAGTGCAGCTCACCCAACTCATAACACACACACACACACACACACACACACACACACACGTACGCTGTGAGAGTTTGTCTTATCCTTAAAATGATCCATGTCAGACGGTAATTGATTAAGATGGGAAATGTATCAGGTTTTCCAGCGTGTGCACGGTCGCCGTGCTGCCTCTGTGTCTCAGCAGCTGGAGCTCAGCAGTGTTTGTGTTCTGCTTCTTTTTTGGGACATAAAGACGCAGAAAAAGTGAAAATGTGCTGCCGCTCGGAGAAGAGTCCAGCTGGAGCTGTTACCTACAGCTGACACTCACGTTTTTCCGAGCAGAACACGGCTCAGTAATTTCTCCTTTTTGTTTCGAGTCACGATTCCTGACATTAAAAACAATCCGACTAATAATAGACGGTGAAGTAAAGGCATCAGCGCGTCGCTGTGCTGTTACGCGGGCCGGCTGCGGATTCAGTGGTTTATCGTAGTTATGAAACGTTGAAGCACATCTAATCTTTGAGGTGATAAGACGTCTCGGCTTCATGGTCGGCAGTTTTTTTTCTTGCTGTTGCACAATTAAAGGCAGAAAAGCTGCAGAGCGCCTGCAGAGCGTTCACATGCAGGTCAGATGATGATCTGAGGAAAAAGTTCAGGAGAGGCCCGAGGAGATGCTGAAGAGTTCCTGTGATCGCACACGGCTGCTTCAACTTTAATGTCTGAAGCAAACATTTAAAAAGAAATCTGATAATCAGCTTTATCTCCCTCTGATACATTAACACTGCTCAGCGTTATCTCTGTACTTCAGTCCACGCTACATAAACGCAGCCAGCAGGGAAACTGTTTGCACACGATCCGTCAGTCACTTTGTTACTTCTGTCTTTTAATACTTTATTTCTCTAAACTGATATTTTACTTATTCTGGCCTGTATATTTTATATTTGTATTTTTGGCATCGTCCAGCCTGTGTTCAGACTCAGTCAGTAGTAATGTGGCTCTTTTTATGTAATGAAGCGGAGCTGAAAGAGTCTTTGGGTTGTGGACTGAACGAAACGTTTCAGGGCGTCACCTTTTCACTGTTTCCTGAACGGAACGACTGATTGATTAATGAAGAAACTGATCGACAGATCATCGACGATCTAACTGCTGTTTTATTATTGATCAGTTACAATTCTTCCCTCGATGAATTCGTTATTTTAAAGTGAAAAGAAACGACAGAGAAAAACAACCAAGAGTCGACTTGGAACAGAGGGACTCGCTCATCAGCTGAGCGTGATCAGATTCATCTACAGGTTCTAATTAGAACATTTGAAGACACTGTGGAGATCCCCGGAGACAGACGGCACGTCTTCCACATTAACGCAGCCTCCAGCTCTAATGACAGTTTCTGCTTAGTCACTCTCAGCAGTTTAACAGAAAAATGGATGTTTGATGTTTTTCTGGAGCCGCCGTCCTTCTGTGAACTCACCGTATCCGCGCTGCATTCGAGTGCTTCACTTAGTGGCAGTCGTGGGAGGCTTCTAATGTGGAGCAGAGGTCACATGACGTCGGCGCTGAGGGTTAACTTGTTGTTTTGGTGGGAACTGTTTTTTACGACCACGTTCGCGCTCGTTAAATCAGGTTTTGAAGAACGTATGAGGAACAGCCGGTCAGACTGTTCACTGGCTGCTGACCAAAAGAAGTAACTGTAGCACGCCTGGATTACCTCACACAGAAGTCCATTTTTAAAACAGTGAAGTCAGAGCGATTGTGTGTGTGTGTGTGTGTGCTGTGTTTTAACTCTCGTTCGTTTCCTTCAGACGGTCCTTACGGCATTTTCGCGGGTCGGGATGCTTCGAGAGGCCTGGCCACCTTCTGCCTGGAGAAAGACGCCCTGAGGGACGAGTACGACGACTTGTCGGACCTCAACGCTGTACAGATGGAGAGCGTGAGGGAGTGGGAGATGCAGTTCATGGGTAAGTTTGATCCTGATGCTTCCAGCAGAGAAAATCGCTCCTGAATTATCGATTCGGCTCAGATTTCACAGACACATCACATCACGGCCGCGTTGATCGCCTGTCCCACGGTGTCAGGTCAAACTGAAGAACCCAAACACAAGAACAGTCGTCATCGCTGCTTTTATATATTATTATATATTATCAGCCACACAAACCTGCAGGAACTAGACTTACTGTCGAGAACATAGATGCACGATTGTGCATGAAACAGCAGATTCACTGTTCGGCCGACAAAAAGAACGAGCTTGTGCCGTAATGCAAAGGTTCACATGAAGGTAAGAACACAGCACACTGTTCCAGCTCTGCACTGACGTCCTCGTCACACCGACTGTTTCTGTAATTTGCTTTGGATATGAGCGTCAGCTACACGACTTCATGTTTGCACACAACAGAAAGAAGCAGCGTGAGGAGTCTGAGCAGCAGACAGGTAGAGCCAGAACAACAAGACGAGAAAATGTCCCCGCAGCAAAATAATGAGACAATAAATGGCCTGTTTGAACTCAGCTGTACGCTGAAAGAACAATACGACGCTGCTGCACAGAGGCAGAAACCTGAACACGAGGCAGCGTGGATGAAAATCCAGAATCTGTGGAAGAAAGTTTTTAACAATATATTTCAAAGATTTAAAGGTTTTTGCAAACGGCCTCTTTCATATTTTGATGACATCACCAAGGACAGAGATTAACTGATGATTGATTGAGAAAATAAATGGTAGATTAGACTTTGTTTATTTTATTGTAAAACTTTATTTTACAGCCGAACGATCAATCAGAGATTCCCTGGACAGAAACCTGATCCAGTTTTCCTGAAAACATAAATCAGTCAAACTGAAGTTTGCATTCATCAAACTGAATCATCATTTCACTAAACAGAAGTTATTTCTTGGCAGATGTGCAGTAAACTAAAAATATCCACTTCCACCACATCTGTTGGAAACCGTTAAAACCGGAAGCTCTGAAACTGGAAGGAAGCTCGGCCTCCCTCAGATGTTTGACGTGTCAGTGGAAATGTTTCACGTGGTGTGTCGTCTGAAAGCTGCTGTTTGATTTGAAGTTGAATCCTGCGTGTCTAATTTTGGACTGTCAGGCCTCTGCTTACTTAAATATCACTCGCTCTGCTCCATGCAAAACACATTTCACTGGCCCGAGCCGGCAGCTTCGGGTGATGGCGGCCCCAAACGGTGACTGATCATCCACGACGTCGCAGCTGAAACAAGAAGTCAGTGATTCATGTCAATACACGGAGAGTCCGGCTTGATGTCACGTGGCCTGTAAAGGATTAAATCATAACCTATAAATAATGACATCTCCTCCATCAGCACCATAAATGTAAAAAAATGACTCAGCTTTGTGCTCAGTCGGGCTCCAGCACGTTCGAAACGCCTGCCGCCTGTCCCGGCCCATGTCACCTTCAGCACACACACACACACACACACACACACACACACACAGCGGTGATGCTGATGCTGTTCTGATGTTTCAAACCTGCCAACAGTTCATTCAGCTCCTCTGTTCTAACCCCTGCGATGTGATGCACTGGGCTGGGTTTGGATTCATTTCACATGATTAATTGTTTTCTCTCACTGAACACGGATTGTTTCTTTGTCTTTGTTCCAGAAAAATATGATTACGTTGGGAGGTTGCTGAAGCCCGGGGACGAGCCGTCAGAGTACACAGACGAGGAGGACATCAAGGACCACCTGAAACACGACTGAGCGGTTCCATCACACCGACCAAAGCCAGGAGTCCCAAACAGCTGCGACAGACCGCCCCCAGCCCCCTAGACCTCCTCCTCCTGCCCCATCGATCTACCTGCCACTCCTTCCTCCTGCCCCACACTCCCCCAAGCTCTTCACCTCCTGATCTGTCCGGTGCCGTGGCTGTTCTGGAGGGGCAGGACTCAAGTCTCAACGCCCAGACCTCCCTCCCTCTTCATCCTGCGAGAGATTACCACCGAGAGAAAGCGGTTTGAAAAGCTTCGCCGAGGGCTTTTTAAAGACACGTCGGGGGGAGAGGGGCTGTACCATTAGGTGTATTTGAAACAAAACCACAAAAATCTATTAGTCATTTCTCCAGAGGGGGGAACAGCGTGGTCAACGTGGTCGCTCTGAGCGCTGGGTGGAAGTCGGTCAGAGGTAGTCAGAGAAACACATTGGTCAAAGATGATCAGTGGATCAGGATGGGGAAACAGATCTCTCTCTTTATCTTTGGTTCCGTCACATTGCAACTGAAACTGCTTCAGCTTCAGACAGCTCATCAATCAATCAATTCAGTTTTTTCAAATCATTTCCCCCCTCGTTCAGAGGGCAGCGCTGTGGCATGAGCAGCGCTGTGGAAATTGGCGGCGCGTCGCATTTTCCTGTTGTGTTTGTAGTGTATGCACTACTAGTTCTCTTTGTTTGTCACCATGTGATTGTATTTGTTGAGTAGCATAGCAGGCGGGCGGGCCGGCGGGTTTCTTCTGTTTGTTTGTTTCTGTTTCTTTTTTTTTTTTTTGATGGGTTTGGGGGGTTAAAGGTCCTTGCCATATGAATCTTGTGAATCACATCATACGGACTGAATCACTGAATCGGGAATACAAAGGGAAGGTGATCAGGCAGTCCTAATCAATCGACTCAATTGTTTACATGCCTCACAAGCCAGCTGCAAGTCTGTAGATTCCCCTGAAAATGGTCCAAGTATTAATTGTGCCTTATTTCGTTTGTTGTGTCAGTCCTGACCGTTCCAACAGAGGAGGCCAGCGGAGGGATGGAGGTGTCGGTCCCCAGACTTTAAAGAAGGCATACGTTCTGTCAGTCGTCCATGCACAGACTGTAATATCTCCCCACTTCACAAACTCTGTAAATAGACCGTACGAATTACTCAGTGTTACTGCCATATTTATGTAGTTGATGAACTCCATATATGTATACTGCTATGTCGTATTGGCCAAACCCCCATCGTTTGTTTCTTTGTTTCTCTCAGTTCTGAACTTCTTTTTAAACGTGGGTGAATTTCCAAAAAGAAAAAAAAGAAGAGTTGCAAAGTGCTGCAGGGCGGGACCGGGAGCTGTTCTTGCGATTTTTTTTTCCGGAGACGTTGCTTATCCTGTAAATATATCTATCATTTTATTAAAGCATGTGCAACAACAAAGTGAGCTATGCCGAATTCCCACCACGTCATGTATTTAAATGTTGGGTGTGTGTGTGTGCGTGTCTGCGTGACAGAGGCAGGAAGGGATTTGTTCATGCATAATAAATCGATTTGGTTAATAATTGAAGACGTCTGGAGTTTATTTGCCTGTTTTTATAGTTCATTCAAATGTTTGAGTGTCTCTGATTCAGGAAAGTTTCATATCTGAGGAGATGAAAACATAAAACTCACCGACTGATTATCATCGTAACACATCAGTCCTCTGCTCCTCTGACTGTGTTTGGGTCGTGATTTAACGGTAAAGAACAAAATGTTTCAGCGAGCTCTGAGCGCTGATTCACTCCAGATGTTCAGAAACTCAAAGCTGATCACGAGAAGAGAGGAAAGACTTCGAGATGAACGGCTGAAACTTCAAGAGTTCTGATTTATTATTATTTATTAAGTAAAAAAATCTGTGAATTAAAATCCTCCTTTCTCAAAGAGGAGCGTCAGTAACTCCAGGAGACGCTTCAATGTCAAGACAGCGTCTCAAAGAACAGACTGAAAATAACGTGACGTTATTTATATCATCGTCATCATTTCAAGTTTTGGTGCTATGTAACTTATGTACATGTACTCAAGTACTGTACTTATGATATTTACTTGGAGTGTTTTCACAGTATGGTAATGGATTACTTTTACACTCATGAATACTTCTTCAGCCTCTGGTGTTGTATAGTTAGTACTGCGTATTTTATTTATTATTATTAATATTATTGTTCTAATTTTAGAACTCCATAGTCTATATGAGAAGGTGTGTGGAACATCAAATAATAGTTTTAATAACCATTTTAATCATCTAATAATTTATTTATTTATTGAAGTAAAACTGCTGCTTTATTTATTTATATTAATATAATAATAATAAAGACTGCATGACTTTAACTACAGTAAAGAGTAAAAGTCAGTATTTACCTCAGAAACACTGAAGTGGCTTCCACTTCCACTTGAATACAGGACTAGAGTACTTGAGTAAAAGTACTTAGTTACTTTCACAGATCAGCTGTTTGAAGTTTTTAAGCCGCCTGAGATCAACAGCAGCTCAACAGCGCCCCGCTGCTGCTGCGGATGATCCCGGAACTGCATGTACATGCTGAGATGAGTGTGTGTGTGTGTGCGGGTGTGTGTGTGTGTGTGTGTGTGTGTCGTTAAGTCAGTGGTCCCGCTGCCTCTGAACGACCCTCACAGCCACAGATCACTGTGAACCCTGCAGAAGATGTGTGTGTTCTCCTGACGACCATTTCACACACCGAGTTCATCCGGACACACACACACACACACACACACACACCTCCGACATCTTGGCTGTTTTTGGACACAAAAACAACAAAGATCTTCTTTTCCGCGCGGATCGGGTCGTCAGCAGACACCGGGTGAGTGGCCGTTTGTTTGTCCGCGCTGAGGCGTGACCGCTCGGTGAAGTTGGTGAATTGCTCCGGTTGTTACCGGAGGGTTTGATCCGTGTCTCCTCAGGAGAGCAGCCATGGCAGAACATCTCTCCCAGAGCGAGCTGGACTACCCATTCAAACTTCTGGAGTATTTCAACGGGTACAGGATCTCCAAGGTAACGTGGATTATAATCAGTGTGTGCAGTCTGCAGCGTGTGTTACTAATGTTGATTATTGATGATTAATCTGCTGCACACACTCATCACTTCATCAGTTTGTGGTTTGGTCCTTTTGTCCAACAAACCAGAAGTTAGTGATGCTCAGTGTAATGCACAGTTAAAGTTTGAGTATGATCCGTCCCTGCAGGTGATATTTTCAGCCTGTGAGCTGGGAGTGTTCGACCTCCTGCTGAAGTCTCAGGAGCCCCTGAGTGCCCAGCGTGTAGCCCAGGAGCTGGGCACCAGCGTGGACGGGATGGAGAGGCTGCTGGACGCGCTGGTGGGGATCGAGATCCTGGAGGTGGAGACCACAAATGGGACAGGTGAGAGGAAGGAGGCGGTGATGATGATGATGATGATGATGACACCTTCAACTGTTTCTATTCAGCTGCTCAGAGCGACTTACAAGATTAAATTAATATCAGACGGACAGAATATTCAAACTGCAGCTAGTGAAGCTTCTTTACCAGCAACAGGGCAGAGCGTCAAACCTGGGAACAAGAAATTAAGAATATTAACATTTATGTAACTGTGTCCATGACCAACGTGTACCAGCAGAGTCATGAGAACAGTCAGACTCAGAGTCTGCTGTGATACATGGAAGCAGTAAATCTTCAGATTTCAGCAGTTTTAGCTGGAACTTCTTTCACATTAAGCCTGAGAGAAATGACAGACAGCATTAACTGATTATCCACGTCCGACTCTGACCGATGCTTCAGCTCCAGTGAAGTGACACTGAGACTCTCAGAGCGCCTGCATGCATGACTCTTGATCTGATCTGATGACGCACCGATTTAAAGTGCTGATTTCTACATCGTCAGCTTTCTACAGCAGCACTGATGTGGCCAATCTGTACCTGGCCAAAGGCAGCGGCAAGTCCCTCCACGACATGATCATCTACCAATCCCAGACCATCTACCCACTGTGGAACACCTTGGCAGACGCTGTCAGGTTAGTTAGTTAGCAGGAAACTCCTCATAAAAAGACAGATTACACCCAAGTGTCCGGGTTCATTCTGCTCATAACACCACAGTTAAGAAAAATGGGTGATGGGTACCCACAAGTCTTTGCAGATGCAGACCCTTCATGCTACATGATACAGTGTAATTATTTTGGTCGAGCGTATTGGCTGAGAACGTTTGTGCCTGACGGTGTTTGAAGGCTTAAAGAAGCAGAGTAGAAAGTCCAGTCTAAACATCCAGAGTCATCCAGGGCAGCTAATCGCCTGCAGAGCTTCTGTTGCTCTGAGAAATGTTTGGACAGTTAAACAAACTCCACAGAAGGAGACCAAGGACAACCTTTCCTGTTTCCTCCATGCAGGGAGGGGAAGAATCAGAATGAGAAGACATCTGGCGTTCCACCAGAGGATATTTTCCAAGCTATCTACAGGTTGGTGTAGATTGTTGCTTCAGATGAAACTTCATCACTCTGTGTCGCTCTGTTGTGTTGAAATCTGCGTTCTGTGATTCTGATCATAAATGGTTCAGTTCTGAGGAGGAGATGCTGAAGTTCTTGGGTCTGATGAACTCCTCGTGGGTCCTCGACGGACATGACATCGTGACAGCGTTCGACCTCTCCGGCTTTCAGAGTATAGTCGATGTTGGAGGTAAGAAGTCCCTCATTGGTATGCATGCATGGTCTGTAGATGAGCAGGTGAAGGAACGTCAAATGTTCCATTGTTGACATGAATTTTGAGTCCCTGTGTTATTTCACTTGAAACCAGTGGAACTGTCACATAATGACATCTGAATAACTCCCAGGTTGCACCGGGGCTCTGGCCCGTGAGATGGTGAAGGTGTATCCGTCCTCCTCCGTCACCGTGTTCGACCTCCCTCAGGTCGTAGAAACAGTTCAGAAACATTTCTCTCAGGAGAACGACGCTGTCGAGTTTCAAACAGGTGAGACTCAGTCAGCTTCGTTCACCACGGCACCAGAAAAAAAAAAAATCACCTTTCAGCGTCACAAACTGCAGCCCTGTTATCACACACTTTCTCCCGTATCTGCAGGAGACTTCTTCCGTGATGAACTCCCTCCCGCTGACCTGTACGTTCTGGCCCGAATCATTCATGACTGGCCTGATGAAAAGTGCCTGATGCTGCTGAAGAAGATCTATGACCTCTGCAAACCAGGTGGGCTTCATGTGCTGCTGGGTATTTTCTTAAAACGAGTGACATTCGTTATCTTGTCAAGTCAAATCAGAGAAAGAGAGTCAGCCAAAACACAGTCTGCCTCTAAAACAGACACACGGGCAGATGAACAGATGAACGTTTGAATATTTCTGCATGCACGGGTACGTAAGAACTGACCGAGGAGCTGAGACTCTGCTGGATTTGATGAGTCCAGTTGTATTCATGTCCCCATGGAAGCCATTTTAATTACAGTGAGAGCATTTTTGAAACTTGACCTCGCTGTATAAAATGTCCTGTTGTGACCTCGAGGATAATCACAGCTTCATGAAACTGTACAACCACAAACTAGAGACTGAGCGCGTTCAGAGGACGGATGGCTTTCCTATGTTAATGAGCAATACGAGGATTTCTGAGCAGCTTACAGAAGAGTCTGCGGTCTGCCTCGAGTCGTAACGCAGCATTTTGACTTTTATTGATCATTTTTAGCATTTTCAAGTGGTTGGAAACATGAATGTGAATAATGCTGTGTTCACTGCAGCCGATGAAACCTTAATACTCTTAGAAGAAGTCTAAACACACAGTCATGCAGAAGCCTTCAGAGCTGCTCTGAGAAATGTTTGCAGAAGTTAAACAAACTCCACAGACGGAAACTAAGAACAAACACAAAGATGCATTTCTTTTTCTTTTCCCACCGCGCAGAGAGGAGAATCACAGTAAACCGAGTTAGTCTGACAAACTGGATTATCTGGGTTAGATTAATATAAACCACCTTCCTCTGTGGGTCATTTTTGATAAATGCTGAAACACGTCATGGGTTTCTGCTCACACGTTCACAGCCTCTGTGTCTTTGTTCGTGTTTGTCCTCCTGCCAGGCGGCGGCGTCCTGCTGGTGGAGGCCCTGCTGTTTGAGAACCGACGAGGGCCCGTCATGGCTCAGATGTTCTCCCTCAACATGTTGGTGCAAACGCAGGGCCGGGAGCGCGCGCCCTCTCAGTACACCCACATACTCAACAAATCCGGCTTCTGCAATGTTCAGGTGTGCCGGACCGGCAAGTCCTATGACGCCATCCTGGCCATCAAATAAGCCCAGACTGACCCAGACGGACAGGAGAGGCACCTCTGTGTGGGAAAGTGAAGAAAGTTGAACTTGAACTTCTCCTTGAAGGGCGGTGGACATAAATATATAAGCTCTGAAACACTAAGCCAGTGTCATCACACATGGATCCCAGTTTATGTTGTGGTAAACACAGTAATTAATGTTTGTCGTTAGTACTAATACATTCTCAATGAGGTTGCTGCTGGATAATATTTTAATACTTGCCTCTCTGAGTAACATTGTAAACACATTTCTGCGTCTCTTAGTTCTGGAAAATAAGACTTCTTGTTGAGAGTTTATAGCATAGCTTAGCATAAAGACTAAGCTGAGGGGAAAGTTAGCCTGGCTCTGACCAAAGGTAGCAAAACACATAAGACAGAGACACAGAAAGCTCATTAATTAATATTCTATATCATAAACAAACAGTCACTTTACATTCAATGCACAGACATGAGCGCGGGCTAAATGTAACATAGTGACTGTTTCCCTAGAATAATCAGGATAACCTGTAAATCATTTTACAAAACATTTTTAAAAGAATTTCTTCATCTTACTTTCATTTTTTATTTCAAATAAATACTTACAATTTTTACAGATTGTTTTTTAGAGACGTACAAACAAACAAAAAGAGAGAGAGAGAGAGAGAGAGAGAGAGAGAGAGAGAGCGAGCACATAAATCCATAATTAAATGACAACATCCAGATATTTTTGCTTTCTTTCCTCATTTTACAAACCAGGACAGAAAAAACAGAAATAAACATGATGCTGAGCTGTAAAGACAGGTGTGTGTTGTGCTAGGTGTGTGTTGTGGTAGGTGTGTGTCTGTGTGTGTGTGTCTCCTTCACACTGTGGTGAGTTCAGGTTCCCCCAGACTGCATGTACATCAGACTCTGCATCATTCCTCTGCTGGTATTGAAGCTCTCATTGTCTGACTGTGAATCTGTCACATATTAAACATATATACTGGATCAGTGTAAGAAGAGCAGGAGCATATTATTTGCATGTGTTTCATAGACTAGGACTCATAAAAACATGTTCTGTGATCATTCCACATGTTGGCTGCAGATTTCCTTCACATGAACTCAGACGTGTGTCATCTCTCTTACTTCTTATTAAAGCCGTGTGTGTGTGTACGCAACATCTGCTGGTGGATTTTCACAATGAAGACGTAAACGTACTCATGCCACCCGTTCTCTGTACCTGCTTATCTTATCAGGGTCACGGCGGGCTGGAGTCTGTCCCAGCTGGCTCTGGGGGAGAGGTGGGGTACGCCCCGGACGAGCTGCCTCTTTATCACAGGGCTGACATTTAAACACAAACACACACACTTACAGGCACCAATTAACCTGTTAACTGCATGTCATTACACACACTCACACACTCCACACAGGCAGGAACCTTCTCCTGCAGTGTGTCCTCAGCAAAATGTTCTTAAAGTATCAGACGTAAAAGTATTCATCGTGAAACGTTTAATGACTGAAAACAAAAGATTAAAAAATGAAATGATTCTGTCCCATAAAAGTCAGTATAAACTGTTTATTCTCACTCTTTAAAATGTAAACTTCATCACTCATACACACTGTAACATCCTGTCATGACATAACACAGCCAGCTGTGCAGACACATTCATTCATCATTCATAGATTCACTTTATTGATCACGGGAGAAATTCAAGCTTCCAGTAGCAGCATGAAGATTAACCTATAGTACAATAAACAGACATTAAAATGAAACCAGTGAGAGTTTAAATTAAACCTGTGCTAAAGTTAAATGTGTGCAGAGCAGTTTGACAGAAGAAGTGAAATATGTAAGAGCTTTACAAATAGAAAACTTAAAATAGAATAACATTTATATATATATATATGTATAAAGTTAGCCAACTGAGTCTGTAGACTGTGAATGTGTGTGTAAGTGTTTATTATTTTATTATTATCTGTACACACAGTGAGGGCACGGTGTGTGTGTTAATACACATGAATATAAAGAGTGTGTCGGCCATGCTCGCCTGTGTCTGTGTCTTTAACACATAAACATGTTTACTTGCCAGAAAAGGAGTGTGTGTCTGCGTCATGCACACACACAGTTACACTCACGGTGTGTGTGTGTTGTTGACGGTTAAACGGGAGCCGGGCAACGTGAGGTTTGTACGGAAACATCGGGAACATGACGGGGTTCCTCCTCCGGTAGTTCTCCGGTTGGTCGGATTTTTTTAAACCGGGCTCGGATCAGCTCGGGCGGGGTTTCTGGCGCCCTCCAGCGGCCTCGGGGAGCAGCTGCAGCCCGGGCAGGGTAACCTCCTCCCCGCCGCCGCTCTGTGTTTGTGTATGTGGAATGCGGGTCAAGCGGAACTCACGGCTCAAACTGCGCCTCACATCAAACTCAAACACCGGCTTGCATCGGCCCGGCGTGCTCTGTATGTACCGTCCAATTTATTCTCAAACGACTACTCATGTGCAGACGTGCCAGAATGTTCTTGACGGGCTATTTGAAGGAGTTTGTGTGCGTGTAGTGCGGTCCGCTAGAGGAAAAACAGCGACATCGTCATTTAAAATGGCGCCAAAGATTAACCTCAGCCAGTGGAGCGCTGGCGAAGCTGCCACTCCGTGCCCCGCTGGCGCTGCTAGCCGCGCGGATAGCACAACAACAACACTGCCGCGTTAGTTAGCGGGCCTCTCCGCGCGGTGTGTTCGAGTCCAGGTAGTTTTGTTTGAATCGATATTGACCCCTAACCTTTGACAGAGAGCTGGCTGCGGGGCAGGCTGCGGAGTTTAAACACGGGGGGCACCAGCGGCGGTACGTTAGCATCGGCGGCTACATGCTAAATGCTAAATGTGGGTTTTACATAGGTGTTAGCCTCGAGCTAACTAGCCGATGTTGCTAACCGCCACAAACGTCAGCTCGGTTTGTAACGTGCGGGCTGACGTTACAAAAACACGCATATGTTGCGTGAACCCGCCGGATGTGAACCGCTTTCTGGTTGGCCAGATTTGTAAATAAACGACTTGTTTTAAGCAGCATTAAAATAATAAAAACACTCTTATCATAAACAATATTTCCACTTGAACCGCCGCCGGGCGTGTGTGTGTGGGTGGGCCCGCATGTTGCATAACGGTGGTAGCTACCAGGCTAACACCACCCTGATTAAAAATGCAAACGCGCCTCTGAGGTGAAGTGAGGCTGCATCACTTGTGTTAGCATGCGTTAGCAGTCAGCTGTTAGCGCAGCTAGTTAAAGTTAGCAGCTAGTCGGTTAGCCGAAGGGGCGTCACAGTGGTTAGCCTAGCCTGCTAAGTTTGGGCTAGCGCCTCTCCCCCTCTGTCCTGTGCAGATCTGCAGCTGTCTGCGCGTTTATGAGCTCAGCGCTGTTTGCATTGTATGTGGTTACCTGTACAGGGACTGGTGTGTGTGTGTGTGTGTGTGTGTGTACACACACATCTCTGCGGGGATGGTGTGCTGTCAGAAGGAAATACTCTGCCCCGTTTGTTTTGGTCTGATATCTGCTTTATTCCAGCAGAGGAGATAAATATTTAAATTCAATCAGCAGCTGTTTTAGCAGCATGCACACACTCATTGGAATGAACCTGTAACACAGTACACACACACACTGAGGTAGACCTGAATCTAAATATGCACCGAGAGATCAAACATTTGCATAGATGCTAAATATAAAACAGTGTTAAGAAGTTAACCCGTGCATCAGTGCAAACATCTAAAGCTGTCGTATATGTCAGGCGTTAATTAGACTGAGCTGCAGTGTCATGTCTGCCGTCTTCCTGTGCTCCCAGATGTTGACAGTTCTTTAATCACAGCTGTATCTCTCGTCTCCCTCTGCCCGGTGAAGTGTCATTACACCTGAGCGCCGCAGACAGACGACAGCGATGAAGAGAAACAGGCACCCCAGCAGCAGCGACGACTCCGACGATGGAAGTAAGCAAACTTTTGTCTCTCCCGACTCTTTCATGCCAGCTCCAAATATAGACGCGAATGAGGTCAGCGTGACGCTTCCTCTGCCACCTTCCTTCAGTTCACAAGTGAAAGTGCTGAGCCATGAGGTCAGGAAACCAGAGGAAGTGCCAACTTTGACGCTTCAGTACCACAAAATCCAATTTTACATGAAGATAACGAGTCAGTTTCTTTAAAAGTTGAGCTGTTCTTGTCAGTTAAACGTTTACTTGATGCACAGGAAGGAAACCCAAAGAAAGAGAAAGAAAGAAGGGCAGCAGACGGACAGAGGTTAAGGAGAAGGAAAGGGAAGCCTGTGGTTTAAGGAGCAGGAGGCAGAGTAGGGACAGGAGGAGGCGAGCATGGACCTTTAAAGACGTCCTGGCAGGTCAGGCAGACAGACTCAAGACTGACTTCAGTCAACAACTTTAGAAAGTTTGCTTCATCCTCCACCAAAACCTCAGCCGGGGTGAGTTACACGCCTCCCTGCGACTGTTTGGATGAACGCCTGTCTGATGTATGTGCTGTTAAAACGAGCGCGAGCTCCCCGAGCTGAGGTCTGATTCAGACTGAAAAAATGGATAACTGCTGCTGCTGTGAGTCTTCTGACGAGCTCAAAGTTAAATTAGTGCACAGAAAGAAGTGAAATTGAAAACAGAAAATGTCAGTTGCTCCATTTTGACTATTCAAATGAGCCGCACATGTCTTTCTCTGTGGGGGAAATCCATTCGCCTTCAGATGATGTGAAGATGTTCAGCAGAGCAGCAGAAGAAATGCCGACATGTTTGACACTCTGTGGTGTTTCTCCTTCAGGTAACTCCACCTGCTGGTCCCAGCACTCATCACAGCACAGGAGGGGGACGGGGCAGAAACCCTCGGAGGTACGTCATAATTCAGAGTTTGAAAGCTCTTCCTCCGTTTGTGAGTTCATTATTTTTTTATTTGTTCCCTTCGTCAGTTTAATCTTCCTCAGTGTGCAGTCAGTGGCCCGCGGGGATGGAAACACACCAGCTGTTATCTAATGCACAGCGTGGACTTGGTCCCTGCAGGCCACTGTACACGCCCTCTGCCCTGACAGCCAATCAAATCAAAGCAAAACAGTGACTAAGCAGGATCCTGATTGGCTGGTTCCTGTTTGCCTGTGTGTGCACATCGTGGTCGTTTTTTTAAAAGCTGAACAAACACTGATATACTCTGTGCTATCTCCATGGAAACAAGTATTTTTAGAAGTACAGTAGTACTATTATATATATCATATATACACATATGTATATACATGATTCTCCTGATCTCCTGTCAAACATCATGTTACATTTCTTCATGTTTTCATGCGCTGCAGGTTTTCAGGACGGACCTGATCACTGCCATGAAAGTGCACGACTCGTACCAGCTGAACCCCGAGGACTACTACGTCCTCGCCGACCCGTGGAGGCAGGAGTGGGAGAAGGGAGTCCAGGTCCCCGTCAGCCCCCAGTCCATCCCTCAGCCTGTCGCCAGGTAAAGAAAGTCAGACAGACGCGTTGGAAAGAAATACATGCACACACCAATCATTCATGACTTGAGCAGCTCTGTGAGGACGATGCACAGACTTTATCCAAAAAGCAGTCTGTCACACTGAAATGTGTCGTGCAGGGAGCTGGCGGAAAAAGGAAAGGAGGTCATGTTCGTCAGGCCAAAGAAGCTGATCCGGACGTCGGGCACCGAGGCGCTGGGCTACGTGGACATCCGGACGCTGGCGGAGGGGATGTGCCGCTACGACCTGAACGAGGAGGACGTGGCCTGGCTGCAGATCGCCAACGAGGAGTTTGCAGAGATGGGTGAGTCGCGAAGTCACGGAGTAACTGAGTGTCTCTGTAATCTGATTTATCCGCGTGTCAAAGTTCAGCTTCACAGTCAGGAAATGTTTTTCTGTCCGAGTGGAGACTTTTTTCCTCCTGACTTGTTTCAGGCAGCTCGAGTTGCTTCGACGTCTTTGAGTTTTTTTCCGTGCTGTATTTTTGGTCGGATGACTCACAGAGTAAACTTCATAGTCAAACATGTAATTAAAGCACGTCGTCACTGAGGCGGAGAGAAATGAACATTTAGATCATGATGAGTTTGATTCACACACTGAAATGTGAAAATTACGAAGTGGACTTTAATTCATAGAAACTATATGAACATGAACTCCTCCGTTTTCCAGCCATGCCGCCGCTGGACGAGATCACCATGGAGCGGGTGATGGAGGAGTTTGAGCACTGCTGCTACGAGAACATGACGCACGCCATGGAGACGGAGGAGGGGCTCGGCATCGAGTATGACGAGGACGTCGTGTGCGACGTCTGCCAGTCGCCCGACGGGGAGGACAACAACGAGATGGTGTTCTGCGACAAGTGCAACATCTGCGTTCACCAGGTCAGACGCGCTCCTCCACCATGACTCAGCACTTACAGACTTAACTTGTCCTGTCACGGCAAAATGAAAAGGACGCTTCTTATATTTCAGATCTCACACACACACACACACACACACATACTTCATTTGTTGCTGCTGTATTGATTTCTGCTTGCTGCCTGGAAGCTGAGCCGCCCTGTGTTTGCGTCTCTCTCACCAGGCGTGCTACGGCATCCAGAAAGTCCCAAAGGGCAGCTGGCTGTGCCGGATCTGCGCCCTCGGCATCCTGCCAAAGTGCCAGTTGTGTCCCAAGAAGGGCGGCGCCATGAAGCCGACACGAAGTGGAACCAAGTGGGTCCACGTCAGCTGTGCCTTGTGGATTCCAGAGGTGAAGATGAAATCTCTACAGTCTTTTATGCTGAATTATTTATTTTTAATGTAATTACCTCAAAACACATAATTTAATAATCAAAACACATGATGAGAAATATCAGGAGCCTGAATGAATCAGTCTGTAAGTTTGTGCACAGACGAGTTTTATTCCTGCTCAGTCGCTGAACAACACGTGACCGGTTTAAATGTGAAATTTGCCGTGCAGGTGAGCATCGGGAATCCGGAGAAGATGGAGCCGATCACCAACGTGTCCCAAATCCCCAGCAACAGATGGGCTCTGATCTGCTGCATGTGCAAAGAGAAGACCGGAGCGTGCATACAGGTAGAGTCAGCGCTCACGCTTCACTCACGTCAGCTCAGCTGACGATCGACGCTGAACACGGGAAGTCGACTCGTCGTGTTCAGTTTAACTTGGAGCTGACACACAGCGGCAGACAGTTACTAACTCGCTTCTAAATCTAAAGATCACGATGAGTTTCTGTTTTGGTGAAAAGTAAACAACACTCCCAGCTAGTCCAGACCTGACGTCGTCATGGCGACTGGTTCCCAATCTGCAGGTCCCGACCTCACTAATGGTCTCCAAGACAGACACAGTCGGCCTGTAGCTCAACGTTTGATTCATTTATCTAAAAATATGAGAATGAAATTGTTATTTTAAAGTTTTTATTCATTTTCACAAGAAATATTCGTGTCTAAGTCTGATCAGTATCAAACATAAACGTAAAACATTTCACAGATTCACCATGTACACGTGTTGACTGATGTTCATGATGAGTCACGTGACTCTGAGTTTAACGGCGTTCTCTGTCTTTGCAGTGCTCAGCAAAAAACTGCCGGACTGCCTTCCACGTGACGTGCGGCCTCCACGCCAGCCTTGAAATGAACACCATCCTCACCGAGGACGACGAGGTCAAGTTCAAGTCCTACTGCCCCAAACACTCCGGGCTCGAGGGCGCCGAGTCCAGGGACCGAGACTCAGGAGGCGAGGAGGAGAAGGAGAGCGCCAGAGACAAGAAGGGGAAGAGGAGAGGCCGGGTGAGACTGGAGGAGGACGCCGCCTCCTCCTCCTCCTCGTCCTACGTGGCTCCTCAGCTCATCAACAGAGCGCCGGGCGACTTGGAGGGGCTCAGCAGCCGCCAGCAGGAGAAGAGAGTCAACCTCCGCAAGCTGAAGCTGGAGGCGATGGAGGAAGACTTCTACCAGTTTGTGGAGGTGGAGGAGGTGGCCAGTCACCTGAAGCTGCCGCCGGAGGTGGTGGACTTCCTCTACCAGTACTGGAAGCTAAAACGCAAAGCCAACTTCAACCAGCCGCTCCTCACGCCCAAGAAGGACGAGGAGGAGAGCCTGGCACGCCGCGAGCAGGAGGTGCTGCTGCGACGCCTGCAGCTCTTCACGCACCTCCGGCAGGACCTGGAGAGGGTAGGTCTCCGCTGCAGCAGGAGCACCGGGAGGAGCAGAGGCAGGCAGGGAAAGATGTCGAGGAGGAGCTGATGGAAGAAAGTTTAAATAAAAGTTCAAGTCAGAGAGCGCAAACGTTTGTTTGTAGATAAGAAATTCAAAGTTAGAAGTGTTTAAAAAGTTTTGTTCTCAGCTTCATCTCAGTATTTGAGTCAGTTATTTCAAAATAAGAGAGAAAGGAAGGGGAGCCAGATAAATTCTAAATGTTCTTTTGACCTCACAGGCATAAAGCTGTAAATATAATGAGGTCGGTAGATGGTGAGTCTAGATTTGCACATTTGGTTCAGCAGCACTTCAAAATATTCTCGTCTCATTTAAATGTCATACGAGGCAGTGCTGTGACAAAGTGTCAGAGTCTGTCGGGCGTTTCTACGTCAGCTGTGGTGGATGAGTCAGATGCAGGACTTCGACCCCGGAGAGCGGAGTTCATGAAGTCAGCCAGCCGCTCAGAGGTTTGAGGTTCAGAAGATGACAAAGTTACTGTTAAAGAATCGTAGTGAGCGCTTCAGAGTCGTGCTGCAGTAAAGCTGTGTGTGTGTGTGTGTGTGTCTAAAGAAGCTGCTGTCGCTCCTCAGGTTCGTAACCTCACCTACATGGTGACCCGGAGGGAGAAGATGAAGCGCTCGCTGTGGAGAGTCCAGGAGCAGATCTTCCAGCACCAGGTCCGACTGATCGACCACGAGCTGCTCACAGGTGAGTCGAGGAGAAGCACAGCGATGTTAACGAGACGATTCCAGTCAGAACTTTTTACAAAGACGTGGTACTCACCTTCACTTGTCTGCTGCAGGCGAGCCCTCAACAAAAGACTTGGAGAAGCTCTTCTCTCTGGGCTGGTTATCCTCTCAGGACTCCCAGTCTCGCTCCTCCTGGAGCCACTCTGGACTGAAAACCAAACGAGGCTCTTTAAAGCAGGAAAAGAGGAAAAGCGGAGACAGGAAAGGCCTCTCCGACTCCCTGCACTCTCACAGGAAGGACAATCCAAGCAGACCACTGGAGACAAAAGACAGTAAAGGCTCCCGAACGAGAGAGTCGGCTCCTGCCGAGGCCGCGAGCGACGCCAAGCTCCAAACCTCGGAGCTCAGCCAGGAGAAGCTTCAGAGGCCAGGAGTTGTTCAGGAAACGAACGCCATCAAGCTGCACAAACCTGAGAGCAAGAAAGGCTCGAGGAGGGAGGAGCACGAGGCGCTGCTCAGGCGGAAACGAGACAGCGACCACGAGCAAGAGGAGAGGAGGAGGAAGAGGAGGAGCGACGTGATGGAAAGCTTCCCCAGCCAGGTGAAGAACAGGTACGGGTCAAAACATCTGGAGAAGACGGTCTCCATCAGGCTGGTCGACATCAGGAACTCCGACACCGACGACTACTTCACAGACGAAGGGATGACCAGAAGAAGCCCCATCTCTCTGGACGTGACCACCAACGCTAAACTGAACAGAGCCGCCGCCGTCGTCTCGGCCGCCGCCAAACCCAACGGCTGGCTGAGGAGAGCCCACGCCAACGGCTCACACACCCCCAGCAGACCTGTGCCCGGACACCTGAAAGGCTGGGGGAGGTTCAGGATCCCCAAGAAGAGCGAGAGGCCTCTTACAGCGACGATGAAGGAGGAGGAGGAAGAGGAGGAGGTGGAGCATCGCAAACCGCTGCTGAGGCCGCTGACCAACACGCCCGAGCCGTCGTACCCGAGGACCAGACACCGCACGGGGACGGAGAACGACGGCTACGCCTCCGACTCCAAACCGGGCGACGGCGAGGTGGAGCCCTGCTTGAAACGATGCCACTCCCACCAGCTGAGGGGCGACTCGTCTCTCGGGCGGCGCTACGGGTCTGACATCATCCGCCGAGGCGTGCTGGCGTCCTGATGGTGGAGGAACACTTGTTGAAAATAAGCTGCACTGTGTTAGTCGGAGAAGAACGACGGTCGCTCTTTGTACCTTTATTTTTCTGGATGAATCGTAAAATGCCTAGATTAAAGAACAGAGCTGATATTTATTTTTTATTTGTAAAATATGTAAATCTGGTAAATATTTTACTTTGTACTTTATTTTGAGCTAGTTTTTATTTTTCTTTAAGAGTAGAAAGATGTCAAGTTGCCACTTAAACGCTCGCTCAGATATTTACAAGCATCAACTAGAGAGACGTGATCGTTGCTTGGGACCATAAAGCTTGCAATGTAATTATTTTTGACATAGTATTAAACTCTGTTGCACTTAGTCGAGAACGCTGACAGATAATCTTCATCCTGTCGGCGACGTAGTTTTTTTTTCCCCCTTTTGAATCAAGCTTCATCCGACGTTTAACGGCTACAAACAGGAAACAAACTGCCCTTTTATCGCTTCTTTAAACTCCAGCTGAGAATCCACAGGCGGGAACGAGACGCTCTGGGCGTCGTCAGGACTTAAAGTGTAAGTGAACTGCGATCGTATCGTATCCATCATGTGCCTAACTTTGATTTGAAGCGTTTGCACTACAAGAGGACGGCACAGGTGTTGAGGTATGAGTAGAGTTATTTTTACACTGAAATATTAAAAAAAGCGTTTTGTACCCTCGGCCGCTGCTGCTGTACTACTGTTATGCAAAATGAAATTGTTCTTTTGTCTTTGTCTCAAAGAGGAATAAAAAACTCTGCAGGACTGAAGTCTGACGTCTGTGTGTGACTCACAAAACATTTTTAAATCAGCTTCAAACTGAAATTTGTAGATCAACAGTAAATAAATCAGAAGTTACATTTCAAGAAAAAAAAATGTTCCAGATTCTTTTGATTCACCGCCCGTCCTAAATAAAAAGTCACTGCCAGATAATCACTGGGATCACTTCTCATTTCTTAAACTGTGTCTGGACGTAACGCGTGCTGGTGGACAGGATGTTCATCAGGGTCAAATTACTGACCTGCATCAACAAAGAGCAACTAAGGAGACTGCCTCTGTCAGACGTGTTATTTAAACCTGGAAAGTCTTTGGGCCGAGCTGTAGAAGACTCAGCACTTTAATGCAGCTCTGGACGGAAATAAAACGCTGTAGTCAAATCTGAAGGCTGTCCGATGAAATATTAGAACGTACGACTTGTTTTGGGCGGTTTATCAGAGAAAAGCAGAAAAAAGGAAAACGGTCGAGTGTAAAAGGTTTGAAGCACAAAATAAACTTCACTTACCTCGACGACTCGGAGAGAAATGTCAGCTGGACGTCTCCTTTAAAGTGGCTCCATCCGCTCAGACGTCTGTCAGTGATTTAAAGATTTGAACAAACAGAAGTTTGTTTCAGAGACAGATGATCTACAACAAACTTTAAACTCAGGTTTAAGACAAACAATAATATTCAGAACTGTTCTCACGCAGGTAAAATCACCTGAAAATATTTTTGTTACTTTAAATTCTCCTTTTACGTCTACAGCGGGAGCGGACCTCTTATGGAGGCCGCCATGTTGAAACACCGTGTTTCTACGGTAGCCCAGAGCAGACAAACTGAACACTGTCCGTTAAATGGGGAAGGTGAGGGTGACGTGAGGAGGCTGCACTGCAGCGATCAGCCCTTTAAAAGGTGAAGGTGAACAGACAGTGACCCCACCGAGTGCTGAAAAAAGGGAAGCTCACCTCCGTTGGTGGACATCAGGTGTCTGAACGTTGGTCTGGGTCTGCGTGGGCTCTCCAGGTTCAGGTGTTTGGACTGGGAGGAACCCGAACAGGTGACTCTGAATTACTCACGAAGGGCTGTCTGTCTGCTGCCTCACCCGATCTCACCCCAGTGTGTGGGACAGAAATCAACGTGAAAACACTCACAACGACGCAAAGATTCATTTTCTGTCTCGTCGTTTCAGCTCGAGTCGGTCGGTCAGCAGAAGTTTCATCTTCAGACTCGCCGACCTCAGAGCTGAACCGAGCTGCGTTCAGGACGAGTTCGTTGAAGTTGAAATGTAAAAATGTGCGAGCGGACGGCAGATTCACGTTTGGTCACTTTTTATTGCACGATTCAACAGACGTGAGATCCTGCACAAAAAGTGTTTGAGCACTGCATCAAGAAAAAAACCCAAAAAACAAAAACATACAATGTCAGAGGGATTGTATGATATTTACAATAGATGCATCACTATTACCACTTATACATTATGTACATATTAGTCTCTGGTTTACTATGACAGTAGTTACAGAATGAAACCCTTACGCACACGTTACACTTCAGCTCTACAGGGAATTACAGTGCTTACAAAAATAACTGGCTGGACTACATTCACTCAACACGTTAGGATACAAAGTCGAAAATACTCGTACGAGACCTGCTGCACCTCCGGACATGTCGCATTCACACGCCCTGGGAAAAATGGAAACACTTAAAAACATAAAAAAGGTGCAGTTATAAAAAATAAAACAAAAAACCTGTTGTGTCTGTACAACTCTGAGCTGGTTCTGTTAGTCTGAGATCCAGAGGAAGAACGACAAAGCACGGGTAGTGGCTTCAAGGAACAAGTTCAAGGATTAAACAACTCGATTATGAAGTTTAAGATAAAAAAGAGGCACAGCACGCGTCTGCAGCCTCAGGAACAGGAACTCAACATTTACGGACTGAAAACTTTGAACGTTTAGCGCAGTCGAACAAACGAGTCGCAGAGTACGGTGGCCACTGTAGGACACTTCAGGCTCGGCGCTTTAAAGACTCAAAGATTTTTGAAGAACGTTTCTCTGCAAGAAGTCTGTCACATGATCAGACGTCTGCTTCGATCAGTCAAACGAGGTGAAGAACCCAATAAACATTGACCACGATCGCACCGCGGCCAACGCTGACGACTTTTCTATCAATCGACGACATGATGAGTCGACTAATCGTTTACACTCGGATGACTTCGATCATCCAGATCGGTCATAATTCAGCGTCGCGCTGCAGGTACAGCTGAGGCTCGAGAAGTCCTAAAGCGGCCGCAGTCCGTCCTCTACAGTTTTTGTGTTCTGCTTCATGTCAAGTACAAACGTGGAAAACTGTCCAAAGCTGCAGATACGCAGCGTTAGCCGGCGCGCTGTCGGCGAGTGTTCGGACGCAGTTTGAGACTAAAAACCTCCTGAGGATTAAAAAACAAAAATCAAGTCGAGGTCTTCATCGTCGGCCAGTGACGCTGAAAGAGTCGGCACGATGACATTTATACAGAAAACCTCGTGTGGAAGAAAAACAGCACCTTAAAAAAAAAATCCCTCGCACGGATCCTTCATTTATCTGGTTCAACGTAAAGCAGCGAGCGTCGAGACCTCGAAAACTTCCCAGTAGTGTTTGTTTTTGCGTCAGACGGCAGTTTTTAAGAGCGCGCTCGCTGTAATACTTTCTGGAGTCACATGATCTCTGGACAGGCAGGTAGGTAAACGGTTTGTGGCGCCGTCGTTCAGCATGCTGATACAAAAAAACTAAAATCAAACGTCGACAGTAAAACTAGAACAAACGACAGGCTGTAAAATAGCAAACGTCTACAGTTATGTAACCTATGGCTACAAAGAGAAGTAAAGAGGTCATCTGAGGCCTATCCATAGTGTCTTGGTGTTCCATATTACATCTGGCATATATACACTATATATAAAAATAAAAACAATCCATTTGGCAACCTGTTTGACGTCTTAACTATTCCAGTAATCATAGTTTTGGTCTTTGATATACACATATATAGATATAGCTATAAAACTCTGCTGTTCAAGATCTTCCGTGTTGAAGGCGGCGACAGATTCAAGTTAGCAGACGTGACGCTCGTGTTTTACTTCAGACGGGGTCAGTTTCTCTGCAGGAAACAAAAAAATCGAATAAAACAAAGACAGTGAATTTTTTTGTTTGGTTGGTGGAAGTGAGAATCCACTCGCTCCGCTGCGTTGTGCTTTACCACAGATGGTTCATGCCTCAGTGCAGACGAGTGAAGACGAACCTGAAAATGTTCAAAACTAAAAATAAAATAAAAACGACAGTTCAGCTGGCGAGCATGTGAGATCAGCGGCTTTCCCTGATGACGAAGATGTACAGTGCCTTGGTTCTTGTGATCTTGGTGTTGCGTGGGGGTTGTGTTTGTTCTTGAACGTGGAAGCGGCTGTCAGAGTCTAGTTTGGCGTTGTGGCTCTCTGAGAGGGGTCAAAGGTCACATCAGGCCTCTGCTGCCTTCCTCTTGGAGCCCTTGGTTTTGGCCTCGGCTCCCTCCGCCTTCCTGGAGCCTTTGGGAGGACGGCTGGCGACGGCGGCAGTAGTGGCGGTTGTCGTCACGTTGGTCTCCGAGTCGACGTCCTGATCCTGGCTGTCCGGTCCTTCCAGCTCATCGTGCTCCAAACAGCACAGCTGTCCCGTGGCGGGCCAGGGACGCAGCGCCCCCTCCTGGTGAACCTTGCAGAAGGAGTTGGGGCAGAGCTGGCAGAAGGCCTCTGAGTTTTTCCCGCAGACGTCACAATGATGCCAGGGGCAGTCCCAGCGACCTGCAGGGAGGACGAGACCAGACAGAGTGACGAGGACGAAATGAGCAGACTGCACAGATGTGACTCAGCCGGATCAGGTCGATCCGTTCAGTTCTACCAAAGTCGGAAACAGAAACGCTGAGATCTGAAGCAGGAAGGTGTTTGCAACAAATCATCTCAAATAATCACATGAACTTAAAATGATTCCAAACATCAAGTCGGTGTTTGCACGTGTTGATCTGGTGAGCAGGTCAGCTGCAGCGACGTGTGCGTCTATGATTCTGCAGCGTGCTCATAGAAACGGTCAGCGCGGTTCCTCCCGTGTTTCTTACCAAACGGCCTCTTGGTGAGGTTCAGGCAGGACAGGTGGTAAGCTTTGGTGCAGGTCTTCTTGTCGCACAGCACCAGCTGTCCTCCGTCCCCGCAGCGGAAACACTCGTCCTCAGACTTCTTCTTCCCCTCCGCTTTCCTCTTCTTATACTTTCTCTTCACCTTCTTCCCTTTTGGCTCGGCTGCTTGGCCGTTTGAGTTCTGCGGAGGATGAATTTGATTAACGCCGGGCAACAATAACTCACCCAAACATTTAATCTGGATCCACTTACTCTGCATCTGTATCACTAGCTGTGTAATATCTAATGTCGGCTAATCTGATGAAGTGGGACTGAACACTTTCAGTGCACCATCTCTGTCTGAACGTGCAGGACCAGGACAGGACCAGAACACGTCAACATCTTTGTATTAAGGACCCAAAAACAGTCCAAACATTCTGACGCATGTTTTAACAGCAGCTCAGGTAAATCCGTCAGGTGTGCGACTCACCTTAGGTCGATCACCAAGAAACCCGCTGCAGTTTGGAGCGCCGCAGCGACAGACCGTCTTCTCATTCCCGAGACAGTCCAGGTTGTAGTTGAAGGTCAGCTCGGTCCCTGAACATAAAAACATTTATGAAAAATCATCTCGAGCAGCAGACGGGACGGTTTTCACGCTAGATGAAACTCAGACGAAGACGCTCCGCTCGCTCTTTGTGACTCGTCTCACCTAGTGGGATGTCACAGACGGCGAACAGGCCGACCCGTGTGTCGCCGTTCACCGTCCACTTCTGCGTCTCACAGTTGGGCTGACAGCTGTGATTCATGAAGCGAGAGTAGTTTCCTTTCGGACCGGCGTCAATGATCCGGTCCTTCAGGGGGGAGATCACAGTTAGCGATTCGTACATTCACAGTTTCTTGAACCAACATTGTAAACCAGCTCTGAGGTCGTGTCTGTGGTATTGACTCTGTAATGTCACACTTGCCTCATAATGCAACATTCCCAATGTAATACCAGACTGTTCATCTTGCTCCCAGTGGAAACAGTGCTGCTGCCGAGAACGCAGCACCCCGACACACTGCGGAGCAAAAAGTCCCTCCACGGGCGACGTGTGGCACTGACCTTGTCGATGGTGAGCATGTAGAAGTCGGTGATGTTGTTTTCCTGAGCGAACTTGATCCTCGCCCTGCACTCCTCCTCGTCGATCAGCTCTCCGATGTACTCGTTCACGAACTCGCCCTGTTTGAGAAACGTCACGTCAGAACAGAAACCAGCGCCGTGCCCTGATTCAAATCAGCAGTCCACTCGTCTCCTCACCTTCTTGATGTCCCGCAGAGACACCAGGCCCCAGCCTTTGCCGGGCGTCTTGATGATCTTGGTCTCCGGGTAGAGACGCTTGGTGAAGTCCTGGTTGCAGCAGCGCTCGCCGCTGGGACACACCTGAGGGTGACACTCGTACTGCAGCATGCGGTTCAGACACTCGGACTCGAAGCCGCACGGCCTCTCGTCTGTCGGCTTGCAGTTACACTTGGGGATCTCGGAGATGTCCGCGGTGTAGACCTGAACCTTCCCAAAGGGTTTGTTGACCTGAAGGAAGGAATGGATAAAAACTCATAAGGATGCCCAGGCCTTTTCAAGGCATTTCCAGGTCAAATACCCTCAAATTCACAGACACAACATGGCATAGAGTGTTTAATAACATTAATTAAAAACCAAATATTGAACAACTTCTGTTTCTATTCTTGCACAAAAATATTTATATTCAAGCACCTTCAATAACCCATCTAAACTTTCAAAGCTTTCACTTTTAAGGATTTCAAGGACCTGTATGAATCTATTCTTGGAGGGATTAAAGTGATGTTATCTGAAATTCATCAGATTTTTGAAAACTGGGTCAGTTTTCTGACAGAAAATAAAAGAGATCCAGACCTTGATAAATTTATACGGTGGTGGTTTTCGGCTGTTCTCTTGAGCTTCCTTGGCCTCTCGTTTCATTTTTATCTCCTTGAATCGAACTTCAGCCTCCAACAGCGCTGCGGAGAGAAAACCAAAGCAAAAGGCTCATTATGTTTCATCTTTATATTGCTGATGATGCTTCAAAATAAATCCCACAGTGGTTAGAATAACGTAACAAGTGGGTTTAATACAGCTGTGTTCTTCACTCCGTTCATGATTAAAGTGTCTATTTCCAGGTAGATGTTCACCGTTCTTGAAGACTTTGCCGATGCCGGTCCTCTGGTGCTTGCTGCCTCGGTCACCCTCCATGTACGGAAACACTCGGCCCTGGTGAGTCCAGAAGTAGTCCTTGGAGCCGAAGAAGAAGACTGGGAACTCTCCGATCTCGTGTCGAAGGTGCTGGATGTTGGTGGGGATGCTTCTGGGGTGGTGGATCTCTGCAGGCCACCATCTGAGGAGAGAGAGAGGGCAGCAGGAGGAGGTTAGTGAGTCAACAGAACAACAGAAACACCAACGTGTGACAGACTGTCGGCGATCAGGTTCTCTCACCTGTAGGTTCCCAGTTTGACCCAGATGATGTCCCTGTATTTGGGTTTCTTCCCGGCCCGGCAGTCGTTGCAGAACCAGCTCCCATCAGGCATCGCGATGTTCAGGCAGTCGGGGTGGAAAGCTGCTGGACAGGATTCACAGCACAGCAGCTGCCCTCCTGCAACATTAACACTTTCAATTAAACCCGAAATGCATCTCGGAGCAGTGTGGAACAATTTACACTAATTACAGCTGAGTCATCTGTTCAGGGGCGATAAACGAGCAGACTGACGCGCAGCGCAAAGCACTGCCACGTAGTCGCTCGTTAATCGCCCACACACACACACAGCTGTGGTTTCTGGGTAGATAAAGAGCCGGTGCAGACGCTCTGAAGCATTTCCACTAGAGTTTAATACAAAACAAACTATCAATCACAAACTTGATTCTTCTACACACCTTGCAGCCGTCTCTGTAAACTGGCTGCGATTCTCATGTTAGTTCAGCTTCTCTGATTTTCAGCAGCAGCTCGTGTGATTAACAGTTTCAGACCGGCCTCACTACAGCTCCAGCTGCCAAAACAATGTCTTTATTACCCTTCATAGAGATTAAGGAGATATGAATCACTATCAGACGACTACTCTGCGGCTCTACAAGAACATCTGGAAAAACTACAACCTTTTAAACGTCATAATTCTCTGTGTGGAGCTGCTACAGCACATTAAAGCCAGAGCTCCTGCGGCGTCTGACAGCAGAGGTGGGCGACTGCCTGAAATAAAGACCCGCTTATAGAATAAAAGATGACTACACTGTAAAAAATGTGTAATGTAACACAGCACGCCGTCATCATTTCTATGAGTGCAGCTATTGTTTCATCCACAGACTCGACCGATCACAAGCCAACATGCAAACTGGAGTTAAATAGCAGTTAAAAGACAACAAATGATCGATGTGTGGATGCCAGGGAGACGAGCAAACCTTTGGAGCAGACGAAGCACCAGCTGACGTTGACGTGACTGTGGTGGCTGTAGCCCTTCTTGGCGTTGAAGTGGTTTGTGCAGATGATGGCAGTGTTGGTGATCATCTCACTGCCCGCAGCCACGCACAGGTCACCGACGTGGTACGCCACAGGACAGCGCAGGCAGCGCATCAAACGACCTGGAGCACACGGAGCGAGAGACGCCACGTCAGAGTAAGACTGCAGAGCGAGGCTCATTCTGACGTTAAATCTCATTAAAGGAGAATTTATTTTTCAATTCATGCGTTTTCATTCATTAGCTCTAAATTTGACGGAACCTCAACAACTACAATAAAAGTGTGTGTGTGTGTGTGTGTGTGTGTGTGCCACGCTGCAGAGCCTCACCTTTGGTGGCCTTGTGCTTGGTGCGGCAGCCGTAGTGGCAGCCCAGGCAGGTGTGGAGCGGGCAGCGGAAGCCCTTGTTGTCGAACACGGTGAGCGGGTTGAGGCGGATGCACGCCTCGTGGTAAAATTTGCCGCAGTGCGGGACGTGGCAGCGTCGCACCGCGCCGTCCGACTGCTTACAGTTGAAACACGAGTGGATTCCTGAGAGGAGAGACGGGCATCGATTACAAACATGCGGCTAATGTTACCCGTTATCACAAAAACTCTCACTGTCAGTAAGTAATTATGTACTCCATACAAACATGGCATGAACTTTTAACATGACGCTGTTGTGTTACCTTTTCTACAGTAACAGAAAATATATGAATCTGTTCTCTAAGATGTCACTTGTTAGAACATTAAGAGTCTCACCTGTGCTGCACTCCTGACACAGCAGCTTCTCGTCGGGTTTGAATGACTGACCCAGACAGTGGAGGTGAAACATGCCACAACACTGACCTTCACAGGGCACCAAGTCCTCGCCGGCCTGTTCACACGTCTGTATGGAACAGAGACACAGCAGAGCTCAGAGACGGCTGCGGGCGATTCAGCGTATTCACCGGGATAGATAAACATCCAAGGCATCTTCCAAAGTCGAATTAAAAGGTGAACGTTACCTGACAGACAAACTCCTTCTTCCGTTCGCCTTTCTTTGTCCCATCTAAGCTGTCACTTGGAGAATCAGGACGTCCTTCACTCCCCGAGCCCTGCAGCAAAAAAAAATAAAAAAAAATAAATAAATAAAAAAACGTGATTAATATGTGATAAATAAACTAGAATTTATTTACAAGCTTGAGTAAACCTCAGACTGAAGCGAGTTTTTTCCCCGCTCACCTCGGGATCAGGACACGGCGAGGACCGCCTCTTCTTTGCCTTGGAGGGCGTGGCCTGGTTCTCTCCGTCCTGTTTCCTTTTCCTCCGACGTTTTGGTTTCTCTGCATCCTGATCATCTGTGAGAAGAAACAAGGACGATGACAACCTGAGTGCTGCAGAGCCTCAACAAACCAGCAAAACGACAGAGGTGGAAACCTTCAGAACAGACGAACACGACGGTTTACCAGTGAGGAGAGCTGTTGACTTTTTCCGTCGCTGCTTGGTTTCTTTCAGGTCTTTGTCCGCCTTCTTCCTCCTCCTCTGCTTTTTCTCTGTTCCCTCTGAAGTCAAGGCCTGACAAAGTTTGATGCCATGATAAGTATTTGCTCAGCCGATATCGTTTCAGTTGTCCTCGCGGTGCAGTTTTTGGGAACACTCACCTGTTTTTCAGCATCTTTGCTTGTTTTACGCCTCCTCTTCGGCTGTTGATCCTTGTCTGCTGCAGCGTCTGCTAGCGGCCTTTTAGAAGTCTTCTTCCGCTCCCGCTTCACTGGAAACAAAAGAAAAACTGTTAAACAGTCTAATTTGAATCTGACAGATTTTTATCTGCTGTTAAAAGGTTAGAACAGGAAATGCTGAAAATGTTTTCAGGCAGTTTTTAAGATTAGGCTGATGAATCATTCAAAGCTTCCTTCACTGACAAGAAGAAAGAAAATATCAGCTCAAATAAAATGGTCAATGGCCATTAAATTTAAGTTTTCTGTTGCTTTTTAAAGAACCTAGCATGTGTACAATCAACTATCACAATTGTGTATAAATGCTCTGCGTTTCTAAGCTTCAGTTCATCGAGGTTAAACAGCCGACTTAGTTTAAACAGTCTAACTATAACACACCCTCTCTACGATCAGGAGGGGAAACCACAAATTCACTGTTTTACTGGCCACTAGGGCTGGGAGATGGTTACATCTCCTTTATTCAAAGCCTGTGTGTCTGTGCTTGGTGAAACAAGTCTGTTATGTTCTGTTAACGTTAAGATCACAATCCATGTCATCCATAATGTTAACTACTCTGATGGAGCACAGAGCGGGCAGACATGCTGCTCCTCCACAAACCTAAAATGTACAATAACACTCACAGATTTTTGAAGATTCTGAAGTTAAAGTCAGTTAATTTCACCAACCATCCCTTCAGTCATCAATATATTCTCCGATTAGCACAAGCCCACTGGACACACATGCTAATTTAAAGCATGAAATTAACGAACCATTAACTGGTGGCCACCGCTGAACTGCTGCCTGCGTTTCAACTTTCAACCAACCTGGAACTGAAACTGGAAGTGAGATCGGTTCTGAAACGTCTTCAGTCGAAGAAACGAGCTTTGATTTCCTTTTGCTGGCGGGGTCAGAGGTGTTGGCTGCTGCAGGTTTTTTCCTCCTCCTCACCGTCTTCGTGGGAGACTGATCCTGTTTGGGTCTCCTCCTTTTCTTCTGAGGTATGACTGATTCAGCTTGAATATCTGGTGCAGAAGTGGTGGCATCCTGCAAAAAACACAAACAAATGTATCGAATGACACGAGTAAAGGCTGCCAAACTATGAATAAAGTAAGTGTAACCACTTTACATTTAGTCTGATCTGACCAGGTAAGTCTGACTGTGGTGAGTTTTCCTCACCTGTGAGGCTGACTGTGGATGAAGAACTGCTTTGGAAGAAACTGCGGTGTTCAATTTATTTTTCGACAGGAAATCATTGAGGTGGCCTTTGCCAATTTTCTGCCATCCTCCCAGTTTGAGTTTCGTTCTGGGCACTTGCGTCTTTTTCCCTGATGAAGTGCTGTCTTGGGACTGAGGGGCGGCGGCGGGATGATCGGCGGGGTCGGCCAGCAGCGAGGGGAGATCTGGGCTTAGTCTAGACTCCGTCTCCTGCTCCACCACGTTGCTCTTTTCTGGCTTCAACTTCTCCATGATGTGGGGGTTCAGGTGAGGCCCGTCGTCATCGTACAGAAATGCGAAGTTCGCCATGCGCTCGTCTAGCGACATGCTGAGGGCCTCCTTGGCCTGAATGACGCCCATGTTCCACTGAGCCTGGAGTTTATGGGGCACGGAAGCAGCCGTCTGCATGACACAGGGAGCAAACAGCAAGGTTACACGACACAGAAGTGATGTTTAATCACTGACTTAAACACGAGGAACACGAGAAGACGACATTACATGAACAAATTCATACATGTCACAGCAGGAGACTCGCTAACAAACAGCAAAAAAACTACCTGCACAAATATTCTTCTTTTCTTGCTTGCTGGTGTTGAAAAATGGTCTAAAATGATATTTTCTAGATTGTAATACAACAAACTTTTTAAGTTCCAAAGTGTAAAATCTGGTATTACCCATTTACGTACTTTTTTATGTTTGCCAGATTTCTCATTTGGACAGCACTTCTTCTTTTGTATAAAACATTTTAAGGGAAGTGCAATATCTTAAATGTTGCAAGATTTCCGAGTCAAGTCTTTCCAAACAACAGCACGCCACATCCTCTACAATACAGACGATACAACACGGGGCGTCACACAGGGGCGAGGAAACTGATTAACCTTTTTGTGGACGGCGCGGGACGCCGGCTGTTTGTTGCCCTGGCTGAGTTTGTGGTATTGATCTTCTCCGGTAAAGGACACCATGTTCTTCTCAAAGATGTAGCCTCTCTCCGGGGCGTCTCCAAAATACTGCACATGGTAAAGGAGGCCTGACCTGCTGTTGGCTGCTGAAATAAATCAGAACATTAGAATAAATAAAGAAAACGATAATTTAAAAATGAATAAGCCTCATGCCTCAAGTATTTCAGCCTTTCACATCACCTGAAGCAAAGTTAACCTGACGCAGGTGTTAGTGCCGCTCACCTTTCTGTTTCTGTTTGAAGTGACTGTTGGATTCTGGGTCTGTGGTCACCATGCAAGGCCACCAGGGGTACCCTGACACTTTGGTCCAAACCAGCTCACCAACAGAGAAGCAGGTCAGCAGAGGAGGCACCTGAGGAGACTGCTGAGGGGACTCCTGAGGAGCCTCCTCTGTGGACTCCTCTGTAGCCTCCTCCGTTAACTCTGGGACGAGATCAGGCTGGAGAAGAGAAACAAGAATCAGTTAATCAAGAAATAAAAATAGAAACCGATGAAGATCCTGACACCTTCTGTATTAAAAATCAATAACTTTCCTCACACACACCATGTCAGACACATCCATCACTACCAGGAAATCTATTGTATTTTTAAGACTGCGTAGAAATAATATTTACTTATATTTAACATGAATTTGTCCAACAGTGAAAATATCTGAATGTCAACAGATGGAACGGGAGGCCTGGTGTATCTGTGTCTTTTTGTCTTAATGCCATCTGTCAGCATAACTGCAGTACAGTGTGACAGACGTATTGCAGTATATACATTTGACAAACAGAAGTTTTATCTTTAAAAGACATTCATCCATTTTTTAGGAATAAAAGTAAAACCTCCTCAGCTGCTTCAGTCTCATCCACGGTGTCTGTGTGGTCGAGTGGCTCCACAGGGACGGGAGAGGAGCTGAGGTTTGGTTGAGGTTTTGGTTTGTAAGGCCGCCCCCTCCTCTTCTTCGCATCCTGTCTCTTCTCCGATCCAGATATAGCATCTTCGGTGGTCGCGGACAAGCTGGTGCCGTTGGCACAGAAGGGCTCGAACAGCGGCTGCTTGACCACCTGGGGTATCGTCACCTTCAGTTCGGGTTCAGGGTGAGGAGTGCAGTTGTGCTGATGAGTGCCGTTCGTAGCGGGGACCTCGGCGCCCTTCAGCATGGGTGGCTCCGGAGCACAAAGCTTAGGCAGCGCGTCTTGGTCCCCGTTCAGCACACGAGAGGTCAGGTCTTTGAGTCTTTCGTGGCTGTGGTTGTTATGATTGTAGCCAGCCACCTTCTGAAGGACGCCGTCTTGTAGTGTGGCGGCCAGCTGGGCAGCAGCTTTATCAATTAACAGAGCTGGGTCACTGCTCATGTCCCCCCCACCTTTCCGTACGCTGAGGGATTCTGGCGGCTGCTTCATGCTGATCGGGTTGGCTGGTTCAGGCATCGAAGGCAGGGAACTACCTTTGCTGTCCATCCCATCTAACCCCCACCAGGCTCGATGAGCTGCAGGACAGAGAACACACACAAACTTCTTACTCCACAGGTTCCTCCAGAAAACACGAACATCATCACAGATGCTGAATTTTCTCGATGCTCTTCATCCTGGACATTTGTAACATGGCACTCTGGGATATGAATCCTATGAGTTACACATTTTACAAAATGGCACTCACTTGCTCCAGCGGAGCAGAGAGCTCGGAGGCGACACGGAAAACTGCACCTGTCACGGTAGTTTTGCCGCGTAGTTCGGATGTTTTCATGTCGATAACCGGAGAGGCTGAAGCAACAATACCGCTGTGTACCAAATGAATACTAATGCCTCAATGAATAGCAGACCTGTGCGTTAATCACAGCTAATGTGAACGAGGTCAAACCACATTCTCGAATTACAACCATGCACACGAACAAAAAAACACAGACGCTGGGCGGGCGGAAAAGCTCTTACCGCGACAATTTTAAGTTGTCTTTCTCCCGGTGAGGGAAGCGAGCTAGCGGCTAGCTGCAGTCTGTGGCACGGAGGTATGGAGGAGGCAGGAGGAGGCAGGCTGCACCGCATGCAACGAATGCCCAATGAGTGGGTGGCTTGGCTGTGCCGCGTAACCACCGCATCACCGGCGAGAAAAGCCGCGGAAATGGAAGCAGCTGACAAGACTCGGACTAAATGCTAATGAATAGCTGGAGGACTTAAACGGTCCCACCTCGGCTGGACGCCAACACGTTACATCGTGGTTTAAGTTACTGGGTGACTTTAGTTAGCTCGGTTGTAACGAAACGGCGAGACAACGTTAACGCGAGCGTTTTACGGTGACTCCAAAGTTGCCCGTGTTCTCCTGACCAACGTAAAATGCGTAAAGGTTAAGTTGCACTCTCATGGGCGCCGACTACAACCTGAAGCGGAAGCCACGATGTGGGAATCTCATGGATCCCGGGCACGGACAGGCGGACGAGCATTCCCCCCCATACCGTCCAACTGCATCTCTGTCACTGCTACAGTCAGCCATTACGCCGCATTCCAGCAAATAGACAAAGCCGCCACCCCCAAAACGCTAAACGCAGTTAACGTTCACGCTAACCTGCCCCATTAAAGCCCGGTAGGTGGGTAAATAACCGGGTGCATGACCGGACGACTGCCGCGGTTTGTTTTAACTGTTTTGCAGTTGTTTCGGTGATATACTCATTTTGTGTAGGCGCCATGACAGCTCGAAGCTAGCTGTGCTAGCTGACGCTAACCAGCGTCCCATTGAATCCGAGTCAAACGTTAGCACCGTTAGCTAGCCTACAAGCTAAGCAGGTCCTCCCTTGATAAAATGGATGGTCGGCCCCGAACAAGTGTTCTCGTTAAAAACCGACGCCGGTTAAAATCCTCCGGGTTGACAATAACATGAAAGAGCGTTTCTCCGTAGTTACCTGTTGGGTCTCCTCTCGGCGGTTAAAGGGGGATAAAGGCCGTATTCATCCTGTTAAAGCGGAGGATTTCATTCAAGTCGAGTCAAAAGCTTGCGGGAAACTCAAACTCTCCGGCCGACCAGCGCGAAAAATACTCACTTCCGATTGGTCGGGAGATGAGAGAGGCTCCAACCGGTCCTTTCAAAAACCCAACCGTAGGAAGTGGCTGACCCCGGCGTGTCCCGGCTGTTTTCACGCCGTTTCACCGCTTCTCTGCACGCTGATTCCAACGTTAGAGCCGAAGGACGGACACTCTTTACATATGTGTGTGTGTATATATTATATATTATTCACACACACATATTTATACATAAGTCAAGTCAACTGTACAGGACACACAAACTGAAACAGCGTTTCCCTCATTTCCCTGCTGCAAACAGCAACATACATGAATACAAATATAAATATATACACGTTAAAAGACAAAATCTAAAATATATAAACAGTATAAGTATCAAATATCAAAAATAAAGGATGTATACAGTGTAAACTGTTTTTGAATGGTGTACAGCAATTGACTGTACATAGTGCCACTGGGTTTTATATATATTTATATACATATATGTAGGTGTGTGTATGTTTGCTTCTTACAATAATGTACAGTACATTCATACATATTTTTCATATTCGATATTTTATATTATTCCTTTTTACCTAAAGTTTTTAATTGGTTTAATGTGTTTTACTTTTTAGTGTTTTTTACAGAAACCATATTTATTCCACCAGGTGCACCATTGCAAAGTGAACTGGAGTCCTCACACCTGGCCAATAAAGAGATTCTGATTCTTTGTTTATCCTTCATATGTAATGCTGTTACACAATTAGTGCTTAATGCTGAGCTGATTGGTCAGCTGCCTGCTCGTGGTGATATAATTGTACTGTCTTACTTAGAGATGCCTTGAAAAAGAATATGGTGGCCATAGACACTGACCCTAACTAACCAGCGACCTAATATTAATATTAAATTAGATCAAAGCCGATAACTGCGTGTTAATCTAAATATGAGTTTAAGCTGTGACCCACATTAAGTACATACATGTATACATTATAGCCCCCCGGAGGATGGATGGAGGACAGGCCCGGATGGCTCCTCTCTCCACATGGATACTGTAAACTCAGTTATAAACCTACAGTACCAACAATGGACGCTAAGGGGCGTCAAACTTACTCATATACATAACTAACTTCCGGCAAAGGTTTGCCTTTCACAATAAAGGTCATGACCTTTGATGGAATATAATGGGCGATTAACGTATTTTAAATGTATCTTGCTTATATGTGAATCTTATATATGCGAATAATTAAACAGTAAATTACAGACAGTTATAATAATTATTATTATTATGTTTATGCATTGGTTTGTGTTTGGTTCACTTGTCATGGTGCTGTCCTCCTCAATAAATCCATTGCAGAGATAACATTTGAGTTTAGGGTTAAGGCGACAAAGCTGCTATCTATCTATCTATCTATCTATCTATCTATCTATCTATCTATCTATCTATCATAATGTATGTGACCTACTTTGAAAGTAACATCTGCATTTGGTCTCAATACAAATCTCTCTTTGACAATAAGCGGTTTTTTAATATTTTAATATACATTTTGGAGGACATGTTGTCAAAACAAACACCTACCTCTTGAACGCAATCGGAAACACATGCTTTTATTTTATAAACACACCGGAAGTTCCCCCACAGACGCCGAGCTGCTTAACAAACGCCAGCGGCAGACTGACGTCACTCCGGAGCCGGGCCCGGCTAGCTGTCATCAGGGTAGAAAGGAAGGGCATGACACGGGGCTCACGTTTCCTACCTACAGTTATACATGCGTCGTAGCTTAGTTAAAAACACACAGGTCCCGCTGTGTTTCTGTCTACCGAGATAACTAACGTCTTTTTTTCCGTTTCGACGCCGACAAACAGCTAAGCTAACCGGCTAGCTGTACAGTTACCTGTTATAAAGCTAGCGAGTTCAGACAGACTCCGCATGGCGTTAATCCTGTTTACGAGGTCCAGGGCACCTCTGATGAAAACGTCCAGGTCGCTGAAGAACGAATTCAGGAAAGGTAAGCTCTCTGTGTCACTGTTTAACTCACATATGTGTGTGTGTGTGTGTGTGTGTGTGTGTGTTTATTAAGTGTGTCACGTTAGCATCTAGAGGAGGAGGGGGGAGGAGGAGGAGGGGGGCTCTGGGTTGACCCTGTTTGTGTTGTCAGGAAGATGGTGGATGACTCAAGGTGACAGGTGACTAAGCATCACACTTGAAGCCGTCATTCATTATTTTTAATGTCAGTTATAACGTCGCATCGAGCCCGTGTTACATGTGAAGGGTGAGTGAGACTGCGCCGCACCTCTTCAGGAATCAGGTTATCCGAGGACAGCCCGGTGTCTGCTCAGGCTGCCTCTCCTTCCCTCTCCCTCCCTGCAAGCTGAGAGGATGCTCGGTGTAACGGCAGACAGGCTCCCTTCTGTTTATTCAGCACCCAGGAGATCTCCTCATTTATTATGAGGAAGGGGAGGTCATAGTTTGGAATCTGTGCTGTGCTCATCATGTCTTGTTGTGGTTTGTTGTTGAAGTTTAGACAAGGTGGAGAACTGTTCGACCATGGGAGCGATGGCTGATGATGCAAATGTGAAAACACTGTGGGGATTTTGTGCTTTTCCAAACTTGGACTGCTACAACAAGATTTGACTTTCACTTTTAGTTATTATTATACACTGCACGTCTCACATTTTGAATTATCCAAGGTCAGTTTTTAGTTTCATTATCATGTACATGTTGCACAATAAACATTCATCTCACACCAGATGTGGCTGTCACTTTCACGCTTACAGTCCCTGAGGAGGTAGATTCTAGATTCACAGACATTTGGTGTTACAACAATGAATCCTTCAATATTGGTCAACACGATATTTGTCACATTGTGTATGCCATCACAGCTGGCCTGTAGATAAATACAGATGTTCATGTTGGTTATTTTGTTATTATTTATGAGCTGAAATGTAAACAGACCTTTCTGTGTGGATTCTGCACTAATATGACCACGTAAATACACAGGTCAGACACAAATGTTGCCTTTTAACAGTCTCCTAATTATTCAGTGTTAAAATATAACATTACATATGTTGTTATCAAGCACTAATGTGCATATATATCTTCACGTCCCTGTCTTTTTAGTTTTATGAAACTTATCTCTCCGCTGACTTGAACTGGACATCAGTCAAACTGTGGCTCAGTGTTCCTGATAAGGATTGCATGTTAGCCGCTTTATTACAGGCATACATATCAATTGAAGTAATTACTCCTTGCACCTTGTTACATAGAGTATTATACTTGTATCACAGCCGTGTTTGAGCAGCACTAAAGACATTAGACTTCAGTGCCGCTCACACACAGCTCCCCTTCAGACTACAGAAAACAATATTAATGTCCATGTATTAGTAAAGCCGTGCTTATAAATAGATGCGGCTCATAAAGGGAGTTTGTCTGTCTGCGGTGGATGAACTGACTTTTGGCGTCAGGCCCAGATTATCAGACAAATTGCAGCGCTTCACAAGGGAAGGTCAATGCTGCTTATAACCCCACCTGAGACTGGCTGAGCATCATTTTGTTTTCACGTCTGTCTCACACGAGTGGTGTAACACGCCGTTAGTATGGCGGGCTTGTTAGTGAATATACCACACATGAAGGAAACGTGATCAGGATGAAACCAGGACATTTTCCTGAGTTACTGATAATTCATACTAAACGTGGTGTCAGCTGATGTCAAGATATTCCAGAGCTTATGTTCCATAGTAATGCTGACCAGGAGCTGCCCAGCAGCCTTTAGGTCCTGCTGGACATTGACCTGCTGTCAAACTGCTAAAACAGGCTGTAAGGTCAGAAGTAGTAAAGACTCGTGTTATCTAACGCAGCGTCAATAAACTACAGGAGAAACAAAGGTCCAGTTGTGATAAGCTGATAGTAGGCATGTGCTGGTGTAAGTGCACTATTAGCAGTTTGTGAGGTGGCTTCAGCAACAGCATGTGGATCTGTTTATTTTATGTCTGAAACTGTCCTTCAAACACAGTTCACACACGTTTCACTGTGACTAAGCTGATGTGTGGTTCCTGGGGGAAGTGACCCAGAAGCGTCATATTTTATAGATTCTGTGAAGAGAGATGCCTGACATTTGAGAGCCACTAAAAAGCACATGCTCTGAAATCCAGGTCGAACTGCAGTCTGGACATAAGCTTACCAACGTGCTGTCCAATAAACACGTCCAGGTCACTTCTGTTTTCAAGGTTTGGAGCCAAACAAATGAACAAAGTTTAGAGCACAGGCTCGTACTGCCTGGTGCATCTAATGCAAAGACACATCCGCAATGGGAGTGGTCCAGTTGATAAAGTGATTGTGTCGCCCTACCAACCGTCCTGAGTTACACATGTGAGCTCTCACTGGTGAAAAAACAACAGATAGTTCCCATCAGGTCCGATGCATCCTTCGATGTTCAGAGTCATTATGGTTATGATTATTGAGTGTCTTCATTCATCGTCATTACTGAAACAGTTCAGAGAAGCAGCTCCAGGCCTGTTGGGCGTTGTGTCAGTCACACACTGAATGAGGAAGTGTTATTAGACCTCCGCTTTAACAGTCAGACAGCTGCAGGCTGTGGGTTGCACACACGAGTTAGCTGTTAACAGGGCAGGACGTGACCTCGTCATGACCTTTCAAGCACACACCTAATTTATTTTAAGTCAAGACCGGCTCTAAAGGAGGATCAAGACCTAATGAAGGCCGTAACCAGGGCAAACAAAGCACTGCCCAACGCTAAAATGAGAAACTGATACGATAGACTACTTCACAAATGTTCAAGAAGTCAACAGAGATTCTGTATTGTAGTTTGATTCCTTGTTTTAACTATCGCTAATTATTAACTCCACAGTTACAGTAATATTCTAACTGTATCTCCTCTGTATTCTGCAGTTGCACATTAAGCAATGGCCTCACTGCCACAGCAGCAAATGAACATTTAACTGTAGAAAAATGAACCTTTTAAAACATCTCAATTGTTTTTGTCTTCTCGAGGAAAATATATCTACAGAAAGAGGATGTCATATGCTGATACAAGCCCTCAGGTGTAAATTTGTGATTTTGGGCTGTATAAATAAAATCGACCTGAATAACTAAACTTGAGTGAAGCTTACCTGTGTAGTTTTTATACATACGATTAAGAGAAAACTGATTTTTGTGTGTTATTTGAAGACAAACCAAAAATCCTCTAAATATCTTATCAGTGTGGCGTCGTGTGTAAAATAAGGTACAAACTCCCCCGGGGAATGAAACCACAGGAAGCTGCAGCAGAGCGTAGCTGCTCGTACAGATCAGGTGAAAGCTGCAGGTTTAGATAATCTACTGTACTTCCAGGGTTTTCTTTCTGTGCTGCAGGACGGCCACAAAGGTGACACTGTTCCAGTAAACTCTGTGTGTCATGTTCAACCAGGCCTTGCTGGATTCACTTCAGCCGGCCATGTGAGAGTCAGCGGAAGGGCGTGCTTCAGCGCCGTGCTCTGATATGATTGGCTGGAAGTATCTCACCACTCCACCCTCTCTTTGCATGTACGTCACACTGATCGGGGCCTCTGGGCTTTGGGAGCCCCTCTGTGGGCCTCACCAAGGGTGTGAATATCCTGGCCTCCAAGACAGACACAGAAGAATGATGCACTTCATCAGTATGGCAGAGACCTGTACACAAAATAAACATCACAACATATTACATAGCTAAGAGAAGGTTATAGACAAATCAGATGTAGCCACAGGAGAATATAATATATAAAGATCTGTCTTTAAAGTGTCCTCAGAGATCTTTAGGCTGTTTTCACTGTGTGGTAAAAATGTAGCACCAGCACAAGGTCACCACAGTCTTTTGTTGTATATTCCTGACTCGTCATGTTTTGTCATGTTACTGCAAAACCAGTTACTTTGTGTTTTTACCGGTGTCATGGTTGGCTAATCAGAAATAATGTTTCAGACTAGTCGGAGCCAGCAGAGAGCTGCAGACTGTGTGTGTGTGTGTGTTTGTGTCCCGCTCGGTCTCATGATTTATTATCTGAACACAGCTGCTCACGTCTTTTCTTTTTTTTCTTTCGTCTTTTCAGGGAAACTACAAGATGGTGCCTGTTTCAACTGCACGGCGCTCCGACTCTCCAGTCAAATGTAAGCAGGCCAAATGTGCTGGACTCAGTGTCTGCACTTCCTCAGAGAACAATATGAAAACTGAAGTTCTACCACGCAGTATTAAATCAGACTTTAGATTCAGAGATCACATCTTGGCATAAGTGTAACCTCTGGCTAAGTTTCTAAAGTGTTGGTCTTGGTCTTTTGCCAGGCTTGTTTGTACCCACTGATGCATGCTAACCCAACACCTGGCACACCTTTACTTATCCGAGCACTAACATCAGTTCAAAAGCTTACGTCTACTCATTCCAGTAAAAGTCTTTTGTTTTCTGAAGCTCTCAATCCTGTTGTCTCCTCAGACTTGACGGGATCCGACTTAGTGCTTTACCCCGGTCCTCTTCATCCAGCCCTTCCCTCCCCTTGTCAGACGGCTACGTGGGCCCCAGCCAGAGCGCCGACTCACAGCGGCTGTACTGCGCTTTTGTCTTGGGGGCCTCCCCTTCACCGTACCCAGCAATCGCAACGGGGCCACAGTGGACGATAGCGCGACTGCAGGACATCCCTGGTGTTAGGTGGATACACACTTCGAGGAGGAGATGGGACGACTCCAAGGTGGAGAAGTCGCTGCGTGTGTTAAAGGACAAGAAGAAGCTGGAGGAAGGAGGGCCGGTGTACAGCCCCACGCTGGACGCAGTGCCTGTGAAAAGGACGCTCCGACAGCGGGTTATAGATGAGATCAAGCACTACTACCACGGCTTCAGGCTGCTGTGGATTGATACCACCATTGCTGGACGCATGCTGTGGAGGGTGCTGAACGGACACCCCCTGTCCCGCCGTGAGAGGAGACAGGTCAGTTCTGCAGCAGCAGTTTGGATGCTTCATTTGAAATCCATAACCAGTGTTCTATGACAGAAAACATTTGGACTTGTCAAAGCAGGAAAAGCACCGGTGCAAATAATACCATTTATTTTGGCTGCATTCCATTTATATGAGTCAGCTGCAGGCTCCCTCACTGACATGGCTTACTGGGACACTTAATGGAATAGAGGCATGGCTAATATTACGTGAAGCCTGTGCCTGTCCTGCTTTGACAAGTCAAAATGTCTGCTGGCTTGTGAGCACTTCAGAGTGTCTTCAGAAAAGAAGTAAACTGGTAAGCTGGTGTATAAATGTCTTTATTTTCCCTTCACGCTAACAGTGATGATGCAGAGACCCGCACAACGACTGTGTGACGCTAGCTTAGAAACCTTAACTAGACACGGCAGGTCTGTCGAGCTCTGCTGTGCATGGATGCTGACTTTTCACGTGGGACATCACATCAGTCAGAAGAATGAGCCAGCTTTTATTTCCTGTCTGAAATCGAAGCTGCGCTTTGTTTGAGAATGTTATGGACTAAATTTGTCATGTTTGGCCTTGTAAACGGCATTAAAGCTCAGGAGTGTTAACGGTAACTGAGGCGGTCAGCGCTGAGCCAACTCGAACTACTGGTCAGTTTAGATTCCATTCAAATGTCGGCGTCAGTGTTTGCAGTCAAAGACAGCTCAGAGTTTACAGCACAGATAACCAGCATGAGTCCAGGGCTCAGAGATGACTGAGCGCGCTGTAAGTCCGACAGCACAGACATCTTGTCCTATAATGTTTAATCCACCGCTTCTCAAACCTAATGGGGATCAATTACAGAAATTGGCTGCACGCTGAATGTTTACTCGCTGGGCGCTCAGCAGATTGTGCTGCTTGATTAAAGCTCTTTAGGAAGAAGCTTGCCTTTGTGTTGCCTCTGTCCTTCACCCACTGTATGAAGTGGGTTGTCAGTAGAACATGCAGAACAATCAGAACTTTGATTTTTCTGAAAGGTTTTGCAGCGACTGATGACGACATAACTCCTAATTGTTTTGGATTAAATGTTTTTTGTGTTAAAAGGGCTAAAAGCTGGGTGTACTCACATCACTGCTACATGAATTAATAACATTATTTACTGTGGAATCAGAATTTAAAATTCTTTATTTGACCTCTTTGCAATCATGAAGTCCAAAGAAAGGTTTAAAGTTCAGATTCATGTCATGTTCTTTGACATGATCTGCCCCCTTGTTCTCAATCTCATGCCTGGATCAAGGCCCGGTGCCGGCTGCACTCATCGGATGCAGGTTAGCGTGTTCTCAGTAGCACAGGATGGTACAGACTTAGTGGCCATGATTGGTAAGTTGTGTATGTTGAGCAGCACTCATTTTAAAATGAGGTGAAGAATTTAAGGCGAGTCATTTCCAGTGACAACAGGACCTGCCAATGCTTTGTACAGCAAACAGCTGTCACCTGGAAACAATTCATCCTACCTGTTTAATTTCTTGGTAATATTATATGAAAGCAAACATGAAGAGGCACAGTGATTACCTGGAGACACTTGTGGTAGTGAGACAGGTTTCATTATGTATCTATAAGCTGCACAAACACTTGAAAAGTCATGTTTTGATTTCAGTTTGCCTGGAATCATCCGAGCGGATCGATTTTGTACGATAACTCCACACTAACACTGAAATCATTGGTGTCGTTAAGTTATGGCCTGGTCCCACAGTGAACGCTCTCTGAAGAGGCTTACCACAGTGCTAACAGTAGTTGGTCAGTGCTGATGCTGACCACAGCCCCCCTCCACATTAAACCCATCTGCACCTTTTCAAATGCAGCTGACTCCCTCTGTGCGCATGTCCCGAGCCCATCTACACCCCCATTCATCTAACCTGGACTGGTTTTGCCTCCTTAATCTCCTCCTTTCATATTCACTTACAATACTCAGCGCCCCGTTTAAGGCTTCTTCCATTTTAATCTGTCACCCCCTCCTCTCTGCTTTGATGTGGAGCTCTGGGAGATGATATACATGCCAATGGGGCTGCAGACAAAGGCCTTTTCACCCGGGCTAGCCTAATTCCTTCACCCTACTTTTACACTGACATGCAGGTGGAAAGGGCGTAGAAAGAAGGGACTCATGTTTGGGCCTTCTCTCCTTAGGCCCGTTTCTGTAGATGGCTGGTTGGGATTGTGTCCCGGCTCGGTCAGTAAGCCACAGTTGGACAGCTGTACAATGAAGCAGACTAATGTTGGCCTGGTACCTCTGTACTCTGAGGATTGTTCAGGTCTGTGCTGAACAAATCTGCTTCCTGTTGGCTCAAGGGGACAGTTTGTGAGCCTTGTGAGGCAGAATGTTCACTTTGGTCTACGGCTCCATGCAAATGACGCTCAGTGAATTAGGAGGTTTCTGTTGCTCTGCGGATGTATGGGCTCCGGGGTTAGAAGTGCTGACTGTTAAAACTGTTATAAGAGGAATTGAGCAGGGTGATTGTACTGAGGGACAAAGAAAGATGAGGTAAACATTTTCCCATGGTTCTCTGTTAGCTTCCTCTGTTAGCCTCTGGCTGCTGCTCTCTGCTGGAGACAGGCACAAACTTCAGCCTGAGATGTGCATGTAATGAAAGGACAATGTGAACACAGCATCAGTTTGTCACTGCACATCGTGGGTATATAAATATTTCTCAATGAGTCAATTCTGATTTCAGTTTTTCTGAATCTTCTCTCCAGTTTCTCAGAACATGTGCCGACGTCTTCAGACTTCTTCCCTTCCTGGTGTTCATCATCGTCCCCTTCATGGAGTTCCTGCTTCCTGTAGCTCTGAAACTCTTCCCCAACATGCTGCCGTCCACCTTCGAGACGCAGTCAAAGAAGGTAATCCAAGCTCGCAGATACAAACGGGAAGTGTGAGATCAATCCTGGCGGATTTTTGATAGCTGTTGTAGTTAAATTAAAAACTGTAGTCCAGTTTTTGGTCTACATTGTATCTGAGACGCAGTATCTCAACTCAGGCTGCAACTGATTATTTTCTCGGTTGATTTATTCAAATACATTTTTATTAAGTCCCAAACTCCAAAGATATTAGAAAAAAGCATCTTATCCTCATTTTTGAGAAGCTTGAACCGGAGCATGTTGGGTGTTTTTAATCTCTTTACCACCGCGGCTCTGAGCTCAGCACCAGAATATTGTGGCAGTTGATATAATTATTCCACAGACTGAGTCAATAACAAGCGAAGCTAAATCAAGACTGTGGTCTCCCACATTCCACTGAGAACATTGAAATAATATAATGAGATTTGATGGACTTTGTCCCAGAATCCTGACGAGGTGATCAGGCTGTTGTCTCATCCCGACAAGGGTTAATCCTCCTTACAGTCTGACCCACTGATCAGTGACCTGTTGTAATCCACTGTTAACGTGTTCATCACTTTTTTCACCTGATCCATCTGTTTTTGTGTTTCTGTTGCCGTGTGACAGGAGGAGAGGTTAAAAACGGAGCTGAGAGTCAAACTGGAGATGGCCAAGTTCTTGCAGGACACGATCGAGGAGATCGCTCTGAGGAACAAGGCTGCCCAGGGCAATGTGACGGAGGAGTTCTCCACCTTCTTCCAGAAGGTTGGTGTCAGTGTTCTGAGACAAAACAGGCTGTGTGCTGCCCTCTGGTGGTGGAAACGATAATCTGTCTCTGCGCTTTGTGACGTAAAATACACAGCTCAGCAGTTTTATTTTAATATTTCTTGTCTGACACAAAAATCTGTTTTTGCATTAAAATCTTCCCTGCGTTATCTTTCCCTTTACAAATCATGACTTTTTCATCTTTGCAGATACGGAACTCCGGGGAACGTCCCAGTAACGAGCAGATCATAAAATTCTCCAAACTGTTTGAGGACGAGCTCACCCTGGACAACCTGACCCGACCTCAGCTGGTGGCTCTCTGCCGCCTCCTGGAGCTCCAGTCCATCGGGACCAACAACTTCCTCCGCTTCCAGCTCATCATGAAGCTGAGGGCCATCCGTGCAGATGACAAGGTGCGGACCTCTGAATCCTCCCTAAAGTTACACTTTCATAAGAAGTTGGTCAGAGTTGTTGTCAAACATTTCCTTCAGTTTAACCTCTGCTTCACGCCGTGTCATCCAGCTGATAGCTGAGGAAGGCGTGGCGAGCCTGAACGTTAATGAGGTGCAGGCAGCCTGTCGCGTCAGAGGGATGAGGTCTCTCGGAGTCACAGAGGAACGACTGAGAGAGCAACTCAGCCAGGTAACAACAGATTTTCCTCAGTCACAGAACTTAAATGTTTCTGTCTTAGATTGTAAGATTTTCTGTCCCTTTTTGACAGTGGCTGGAGCTGCATCTGAACCAGCAGATCCCCACGTCCCTGCTGCTTCTGTCCCGAGCCATGTACCTCCCCGACACTCTTTCCCCCGCCGACCAGCTGAAGACAACACTGCAGACGCTGCCTGATATGGTGGTATGTGTGACTCCACTGTGCTCTTGTTTTTATTCGTTATTCATTTTATCTGTATCATATTTTTCTCCTACTCGCTGCTCTCCAGACGAAGGAGGCTCAGCTGATGGTGGCAGAGATGGAGCTCTCCAAAGTGGACAATAAGACCAAGGTGGAAGCAACACTAAAGGAGGAGGCGGCCATACGCCAGGACAACAAGGACAGGGAGATGGAGAGGTTGGCGGATGCTGCAGAGAAGGCTGCCAGGGTAACGAGTCGAGTCGCTTTTGGCTGTGTGAATATGAAAATGTGTCTGTTTAAACTTCTGAAGCAGATTCTTGAACAGGGTTTGGCAGAACGTTTAGTGTGATGAACATCAAGTCGACTTTCAGGGGAGAGCCCGGGAACGTGCCTTTTAAAACTATAATATAATTAGTTCTAAACGTTATGAATGCACGAGGAGCCGTCTTTGTTCTCTCACAGATTACGGATGGATCTTTGACTTTCCTGACTGTATTTAACCCGTTGTCCTCTGCGTGCTTTGCCTCATCACTGTCTTCCACAGGAGGGTGAGCTGGAGCTGGAAGCAGAGCCGGCTAAAGCCAGCGCGGCCGCTCAGTCAGAGATTCTGACGGACACGGCGCCCGTCATAGAAGGAATCAAGGTAACGAACATGCAGCCTGTGACAGCTGAAAAACTTTGTGCACTTTAAACACGACATTGTCCTCTCTGAAGCTGTTATTAGCATCAGACATGGAGATTTCACATTTTTTGACATTAGTAAAGATAATATTTTAATTACAGTGTTCAGAGGTCTGCAGCTTTTTAACTAACACACTAAAGAAACAGCAACATTTATGCCAGAGGATATTATTTGAACTTCTCCAGCGGTTCTTCTAACCACCACAACCCGACACAAAACCTTAATGTTTTATTTATTCACTGATTATCACACAGACTGTAATTTTTGTACCATTCACTTGTTGCCACCTTTTAACTGGACCACTTCTGCGTCTTCTGTGCCACACAGTTTGAACAGTGGCAGACATTCCTGCGTTACCAGGTTAGGTTTTTTAACGACATCTCCGCCCCAAATGACCCTCACATCCACACCCGTTTATCCCTGCACGCACAGCCTGGTGTTTTCTGAGTGGACCCAGATGAGGGTTAAACAGCACTTGCATTTTAAGTCTGGCATTGACTTTTACAGCTTCAGGCTGCCATTTTCAGTAAGAGTAAGAATAAAATCCGCAAGACGGGAAATAACCACTAAATTTAAGGTTTCATAGGTGTGATGAGATGAAAGTTGACAGCCTACAGAAGAAAATGCAGTGAGGGTAAACCACAAATACTCAGTCTGTGTGTTCCTGAGTGGGATGAAAAGCAGACAAGGGAAATTATAGATTATAGCAGACATATCACAGGCAAGTTACTTTTAAGTTGTTTGACTAGAATCAGACATTTTTAAACATTTAAGCCTAAAATAAAACACATTTATTTCTTTAAGAATAAAATAATTTGTAGTGTGGATACAGCAGTGCAGCCATGGTCAACATTTGGCAGCATTATCATAGAAAACTAATCTGGTGCTTTGAATTTGTTAAAGAAATGCCGAATGTGATTTGCAAGTTCAGTTTGGCCCACATCTATACGAACGTCTCCTTCTCTTCTCCCCGTCGATCCTTCCAGGTTGACCGAGTTGAACCTTTCCCTCCCTCGCTAACAGCCTTTGTAGTTCCACAGCGTTCTCTCCATCATGTGGGGATGTGTTTTTATGGGGAGTCTCCCAGTGTCCTCCACAGCTTCCCTCCTTTACCCATTTTGTGTGTTTGGATCGGCCTTTAATGTGGGTTTATATGAAATGCACATGTGGTGCTCGTTAAGGGAATGCACTTTTTGGCCTTCTTGTTCCAGTAACTCCAGTGTATAGTGACATGCATACATGCATGTTGGAGGGAAAATATGACCTGAAGTTTCCGTGTTTGCCTAAAAACAAACATTTTTATCCAAGTCGACATTTAGGAGCAAATTTCTTGAATCTTATGTTTGTGTTCCAGGATGAGGAGATCACCAAAGAGGAGATTGACCTCCTGAGTGATGCATGCTCAAAGCTGAAGGAGCAGAAGAGGCTGTTGACTCTGGAGAAAGAAGAGCTCGAAGAACTGAAGGATGATGTGCAGGAATACAGCGAGGTGCCCGTCTTAGACTTGTAATCATATCAGGGACATGAGGGTTGAGATTTATCGCCACTCATATCAGGTGTTTTGTCTCAAAGTAGACAACAAGTGATGTGTATGTGATTGCTTTGTGTGTGAGTGAGTGTGTTCATGTTTGTTTTCCAGGATCTGGAAGAGATAAAGAAGGAGCTCTCTAAGACCGGCCAAGAAAAGGCAGTAGAGGAGTCAAAGGCGAGCCAGCGTCTGTCAAAGAGAGTGAACCGCATGATCGGTCGCATCGACAAGATCATCGTGGAGCTGGAGAAGGACAAGGTCATCCTGGATGGACAGATGGACAGTGGAACCACACCACCTGTTGGGTAAGAGCTGAATGTTCTTTGAGCCACCACACTGCTCCAAAATGAATCCAGAAAGTCAGTGGTTGAACGTTTCACCCCCACAGTTGCTGTTGGCTGTCTCCATTCTTTAGTTCTTTAGTTTAAAGTCCAAAAGGTCACGAATCGGTTGCCAGTTTCTCAAAATGGCTGCTAATGGCAACCTGGCAACTGTTCACAATCCACAACAGTGTGACTCATTGATGTGTTTTTTATAGATTTGGGACAACAATGGAGCTCTGCAGCACAGAGGAAGAACTCAGATCAGGCTTTGATTCACACACAAAAGGATCTTTTTATGGGATTTGACTATAATAAAAATATAGAACACTGTTATCCTTCAATACTAATGCAGCACTATAAGAAAGACTTTTAGATTTATTAAGGAAATTAATGATTTACCCCAAAATACAACAACAGTGCCGTGATGGTTTTATATGTTTGTTTGTCTCAAAAACAACCTCAGACTCAAATGTTGTTTCCATCATCATCATCATCATCATCATCGTCGTCATCATGCTTAAGTTGTAAAACTGTGATGTAGATAAATGATCGAGCGGTAATTAGTTTAAAACTCTGAGATTAAATCTTAACTCATCCAAAATTTTACAGATTATTCTTTACCAAACGTAGCGATGCCACAAGGTAAGCTGAGCTGCAGTGAAACATTCTGCTTGCTTGCTAACATTGCATCGTGGTTGTCGACCGTCAGCTGCTGTAACTTCAAATCTGTGATCAGCGGAGTGCCGTCCACGAGCTGCTGTAGACCAACTTTAATAAACCGTTTATGTTCCTGAATGAATGAAATCAGATTGAAAACAAAGATCTAAACTGCTTGATTTGAAATATTTAACACGTCCGTCAGAGATCTTCACTGAGCATTTACAGATTAGATGACTGATTCTTTCTGAGATGTTTAAAGTTGTCCTGAACAGCTTTAAATAACTAGACATTTAACAGCTTTAAAGAGGTCACATTATGTTTGTTGTCACCTTCATACTACTATGAAAGATTTACAAGATTTAATATTTAAAAATCACAAACGTGGCTGCAGCACCTTTCACCTTCAGTCTGAGCCTGACAGGCCCAGCTGTTTAGTTGTTGTGGGAACATTTCCGTAACGTTCCTCCATAGTAAAGTGACTACACCAGGTTCTCTTCCTCATAGAGGATAGAAGGACATGAAGGCTGCTAATCTGTACCAACAACAGTTCCCATGTTGATCTCGCCCTTGTTGAGTCTTGTCCTCGCCTCCTCAGGAGACAGGAGCAGATGAAGACGTGTGTGTTTTGCTCTGATGGTGGGCGGCGAGGTTGAGTCACTGGGCTTCACCGGGTGGGACTGGACTGTCACGTGTCCGATATGTGATGTCATAATGTAACAGAGGAAAAGGCTGAACACAGCGAGGTGTTAGTTCAGGAGCGTGGACCCAAACAAATCTTAATCTGGCCTCTTTAAACACAAATCAGTTCAAACCATCTACTAATTTTAAGAAGCACTTCCAGCATGAATTAACTTTGAGGTAGTTTAGACTAAATTTGAGCTGCTGTGAACAGAAATAAAAAATCATTTTGATTGATTGGTGCGATCTGGGAGGAACTTTAAACGCAGCACGTTGACATTCTCATTCACCACATTCCCATGAAGTTTGGTTACATACCGTTTCCTGTATGCAGTCTCTTCTACACCTTCAGGGAGAACCTCATCAGCATCGACGAGCTGATCAGTGTCATGCGGCAGATCCAGAACATTCCAGAGCACAAGCTGCAGAACATCGCCGAGGCTCTCGATGACAACAAAGACGGGAAGATCGACATCGATGACGTCATCAAAGTACGCCGAGACGACGAGTCATGTTTTTCATTTTGTTTTTTGTTTTTTAGGACTTTCGTGAATTCCTTGTCTTTTCTTTTTAACCTCAGGTGGTGGAACTGATCGACAAGGAGGACGTCGACATCTCCACCTCTCAGGTGGCCGACATCATGGTGATGCTGCAGAAGGAGGAGAAGCTGATTGAGAAGGAGAAAGCCAAAGAAAAGGCCGAGAAGGAAAAGGCAGCCACACTCAACAGCTAACTCATTTTTCCATAAAGACACACAGCACTTGTACAAAAAAACAAACAGAAGTTTGTGACAGGTACGCGGTCACAGAAACTCTGGACACCAGAAGGAGGGAGAGTCACAAGGTAACAGCTGCCTTCTCAAAATATTATGTCAGCAGAAATCCAGCTCTTAGTTTAAAGTTTAAAAAGAACAAAAAAGGCTTAAAAAGGCCTAAAAACGCACAAAATCAAGAAGAAACAAATTGCCATTATGTTAAACTGTTGTGGACTGATCATGTATAATATGTTGATATTTGGTTTTGTGTAATTTTACTCAATAATTTATTGTAGTGGGAACACAATGACATGAAACAGTCGTTGTGCTTCCAACTTTAGAGTTGGCACTGATCAAAAAAAAGGATGTTTGGAAAATATATTAGGAGATTTCTAGTTTAAAGTTTGAGGTGAACCGTCTTTGCCTTTCATTTCATTCATGTCATCATCTCAGAGGAATGAGAGATCATTTCTGAACTTTGCACAGTAAAAAATAATCATCGTCATCACCATCATTTCTTTTCCTCTTAGAGTTTCTTTATCGTCATTCTCCTGTGTTGCTGTAAACGTGTTCTCTTCCCTGAGTGGCTTTAGGATGTTTAAATGGTGGCTGCAACCCAAAACCACACGATTAGCATAGAAATGAGCTAAAACCATCACATTATGTGTAAATATTAATTCAAACAATAAGAAAAACTCGTAGCGTAGCTTCATTCCCACTAAAACAGATGAATGCAGGATTCACGCTGCAGGAGTGTCGGATGTTTGTCCCAAAAAAAGCCAAGGACTGAAGCAACATTTACGCTCACGTTAAAAACTACTGTACTGTAATTTTTTTTTTTATTTTGTACTTCCTGCATAATGTCTGATCTTAGCACAGCTCTTCGTAGATTCCTGTCGTGTTCAATAGATTTCTGTAAAATGCCAAAGTTGCACTGTGGCACATTTAATAACAGATTCTGATTATTCCTAAAAAACAAACCAACCAGTCGAGGATCATCATCAGTCCAGCGACACTGACACAGCTCCTTCAGCAGATTTTGGTTAGTTGTTGCTGACAGTTGATAAAGTCAGATTTCTGTCCAGTTTGGACGTCTTCCGGTCGGAGGTCAGAGGTTGGAGGTCGGAGGTCGGAGGTGGACGTGGCTCCACGTGAATGTTAACTAGTTTGTTTTGTGCACATAGGTAGTCTGATAACGTGCTAATCTTGACCTCTGTAGTTGAAATGCAAAGTGGCCTTCTCTTGACACCGATATTCTGGATCATATACCATTTGTATATTTATTTTGAGCTCCGTATTCCTCTCACTGAAGAGGCTTCACTTCATGTCACTTAGTTTTGGGCCGAAGAAGTCTGGATGAGTTCAGTCGTAGATCGTTTGAGTCCTCAGTCTTGTCTTCTTTGCACTGTAGTGATGAATGAGTGATGATGGAGGACGATGTTCGAGTCAGTGAGTGACTCATTCACTCACTGCCTGTTGGCATAACTGTGCTGACACTGCACGCAGCTATCATGAATATACGCAACTCATGATTACATTGATAAGAGTTTGTTTTAATTATTTAAAATGTCAGGAAGCCGGAGGAAGGCGGCCGTCACAAGAATCAATGATTTCTGGAACAACCATCATCTCACAGTTCAGCAAATACTCTTCAGTACAAGTAATAGATTACTTAACGTGCTGTCACTCGACTCATCGAGTGAACTGATCACAGCAGCTGACGGTGATGGACTCGTGCAGCTCTGAGGGAAACAAACAGACTTCTGCCGAGTCGCCTGTCGTGCTGCTCGCAGTAAAGAGATGATCCACCTTTACTGTTGGAGTGAATCAAATATTTGGTAGTTTGTGTTTCATAGTCCTCTCTTGGTAACCGGCTCAGGTGTGAACACTGAAGACAAAGTGGTACTTGAGATAACGCTGAGTGGGCGACGCTCCGTTTTAATCCGTTCCCGGAATCCGCCGTCAGACGAGCGGATGATGGAGGAGGTCGTTAGTCTTCCGTCAGGCACTGTCCCGGTTCAAACCCGGCTCGGGCTGACAGGGCTCGGGCTCTGCTTCGCCTGGGACCAGTCAGACTGATGGGTGCAGGGTAAACAGTCGCCCCATACATGGGCCAAAGCCAGCTCACTGCAGGGTTGTGTTTAGCTTAGAGGCGATCCGGCGGGACATGGCATGCTCGCCGCCGCATAAATCAGCAGTCAGTGTAAACACGTCCCAGGAACGCTGTGACAACTTCTCGATTACACTTGGCAGGAGAGAGTGGTGTTTGTCCATGAGCAGGTCGGACTCAGGGGAGTGCTGTGTACATTAGCAGCACTGCCACTGTTTCTAGGCATGGAGGGTCAAAGGTCAGGGGGAGGATGTATATAACAGGATGTGTGAGGCGGCTTCAGGTCTAGAAAGATTTGAAATGAAACGTTGACGTGGACAATCCGCAGTTACTATTTCCATGAATCTGCTGATAATTTAGTCAAACTTTGATTAAATTGTTTGTTTTTGGGTCAAAAATAAATTTAGTTTCCAGTCGTATAGAAGCAGCAAAAACTCATTTTTCAAAAGAAGCTGAATCTTTCTGAGTGTTTTCTCCGACACTCGTCCAAAATCTAAAAATATTCAATTTACAGCCGGATGGAGAAAATCAGCTGGAAGCTGCTTCTTTGTCACTTCTTTTAAAACTTAACTGCTGAAATAATTTACCAATTATCTGAATAATTGTATTCTCACACAGTTTGTGTCACTGCAGGCTCTTCTCTATTCACTGAGGAACAGGTTTCAGCCAGTCAGTGATATGATGAGACAGTTATTATCTCCCACATGCTGCCAGGATGTGATTATGATTTATGAAAAGCTGTCAAACCTTCAGATTCATTCAAGAAATCTCTGGGAAAGAAAAAATAATGAATTTTTCGAATGGAGAATAAGTTGAACCCAGATATGAATATCGTCCTCGTGTTTGGCTGCAGTGTGAGGAGCCGTGCTGAGTTCAGGGCTCGCCGCTGGCAGCAGTGTTGCTCTGTGTTGTTTAAGCTGCTGTCTTTGAAAAGAGTCTACCTACAGTCAGACAGAAGTTTTCTGAAACCGAGCTCAAGTCAGTCACTTTCCTTTGTCAGGTCCAGTAGAAAAGCCAAACGCTGTTTTCTGCCTTGAGTTCAGTGTCTGATTTTGGCTTGCTGACTGTCCTGAGGAGTATTACCACTGTGTAAATGCACTATTCATTTTTGATACAGTAGGTGTGTGTCGATGTTCGGACTCAGGGTGTGTGTGTTCAGCCTGACGTGGTGGTGTGAGCACCAGCAGGCGGCTGCTGAAGTAGAAGCGCGCAGTGACCTACGATACAAACCGTCCTAAAAGATTCCTGCATGAGTTTGAGGAGACAAGTCGTAGATCTCGTGTTGATAGAAGAACAAATATTTAAAGCAATAAGTCGTTTATGCATCATGAACCTTCTCCCTGTTTGACGTGGAACAAGTGTTTCATTTGTTTAAATGATATTGTAATATACGTGATTTAAGGTTGGGTTCTCTTCTTGATATCAGGCTGATGTTCTGCTTATTTGGGAGTTGATTCTTGACAGATGTACCCTCTTTTTTTTTTAAGTATTTTGCACTAGCCCTTTATATCACTAGAAGAATGCTACTTTTTCTAGACTATATAAGACTATATGAGATGTTTGGAGGTGGAGGTGAGGCTGAAGGCAGGATCAGTGTTTTTTGCTTAGATGCAGACCTAAAACTAAATTTAACTGCATTTTAAACGATACTGCAGCCACCATCTTTGTACACGGGAAACTTTGCTGTTGTTCAGGCAGAAACTTTGAAACTTTCCCCCAGTGAAAACGCTTCACTGTGAATGGAGAGGCCTGATTTGATGCGAGTGCTTCTCCGTCTGCCTGGACACACGTTAAAGGGTCATTTTCAGCTCGGAAAATGTTTATTGGCCTCGTGTCGTGCAGTCCTGATCAGTTAACATGATATTAAATATTAAACCCCCAAACAAAGTTTTCAAATGTGGAAGGGAAAAATTGAGAATGGAGTGTTTTAAAGAGAAATCAGTTTCTGGTCACATTTAAGTTTTGCAGCTCGATTTGGAATGAAACAAACGTCACTGATAATTATGTTTATTTATTTATTTATTCAATCGATTTTTCCAAACTTTTTTTTTTATTGTTCATTCAAAATGAGCTGGACTTTATTTTTTAACTCAGATGTATGAAAACACAAATCAAGTGTAAAGAAAGTGGCTTAGTGTTGAATAAATTCTGGATGATCCTGGATTCCTCTTTGATTTTCTTTGATTTTCTTCTTGTTTTAAATCTCACCATCGCTCATCACGCGTCACTTCACTTTGCCGCAGCCATTTTAGGTTGTGAGTGTGTGTGTGTGTGTGTCATCTCTAATTCCTTCCTACTTTTCCTCAAAGCCTCATTCCTGAGTCCTTACAAGCCCCGCCACACTCGCTGCCACTCCCCACAGAGCGTCCGTCACTCTGCCGCTGGAATGCAAGCAGACTTTTATTTCCAGCAACAGTTTTAACGTCTGTGTGTAAAGTGGCTCAGTCGAAGAGCAGGATGCACAAACGCATAAAAGACATAAAGGATCTGAGTTTTAACCCTTCATGTGCACATGAGCAGAAATGTAAACGTCTTCAGACTATTCAGACGTCCTCTTGTAGGCCCCTCTGAGGTCACGGACTCTCTGTTAATCTTAAATAGAAAACTTAAGGCTGCACTAAGATTTGATTTGAAACTACAGAACACGTCTCTCATTTGAAAGTAGAAGGCAGACTCCCCCGACTCCCAGCATCTCTGTTTGACCTCGGAGTAAATGCGTCAACGCTCGCTGCGTTCCTGTCATATTTTATGACGCCTTAGAGTGGAGCTGGGTTTATGGTGCTAATGAGAAGATTCCTGAGTTGTGATATAGCTTGTGTTTTTTTTAAACGTCAGAGCCAATAAAAGCTGAAAATACGTGACAGTTTTCCCCCCACAGATTTTCCAAAACGGTCTCGCTCGTGATCTTCAGGATGTTTACAGTCGACCAAGAAATATAAATGTTTAACTTTGGTTTAAATCCAGTTTTCACCACAGATTGTTTTCCAGTAACAAAACCGTCTAAATCCCCGCGCAGACTCTGCTGCTGCTGCTGTGATTTCATTTATTGAAATCTGATGCAAAAAGGCTCGAGCCGGAGAATCGTCACAAAGTTTATTCTGCGCGGGTCCTGATCTCATCTCGAGCTGACGCAGACGCTTCGACTTTTCTCAAACATGCTTCATTTTGTTGTTGGAGCCACTTTGCTGCTTTCAGACATCGTCTCCAAACTGGGCGGGAAGCGAGGAGGCACGGACGCACTGTTGTTGCATATTCATTCAATCTTTGGTTGCAGATCTCTTCCCTCAGAATAATCTTCATCTGAGACCAGTTTAACGGCGTCAAAGACATAATCATGTAGTGCAACGATACAGGTTTAAGTCCCTGATATCACCAAGATACACAACATTTTACGAGCAGCTCTCGGATGATCCGCTCTGTTGTGACCATTGTTAACCTTTCCTTAAACTGATGGCTGTGTTACAGCTACAGCCCCACCACAGACAGCGATGCACTGCGTGTCCTGACATCTCCGTCAGAACTTTGTTCAGCAGTTTGAGCTACAGCAGCTTGCCCGTTGGCCATCCGTGACCTGCTCCGCGGTTCACTGTGTTCCCGGCAGACCAGGAACACGAGAGACCACGAGAGCTGCAGGTTTGTTCTGATCCAGTCGTCTAGCCAAGTCGCTCAAATCCTCTCGCAGTGTTATTCACTTCAGTGGTTCTAATGTTATGGCTGATCTGTGTGTGGAAAACAGAATATCTAAACTTTCCTTTGACAGAACATGATGTTGTCCGTTTCTTAGTGCAGCCTTAAAAAAGTAAAAACATTTAACATGTCTTCTGAAAATCAAACCAGGTCAGACGCAGACCTGAACCCTGGAATAGTTCAGTATTTCCCCGCTTCATCCTTCAGCACATCGCTGCAGAGAATCAAAGATCTCTCGGCTGTCAGGAGTTTGTCTGGGCTGCCTGTCAGGACGGGGAAGTGTGTCTGTAACCAGCTCGCGGTGACAGCGAGAGGCACGATGATCTCAGGAAGTGTGAGCTGAGTCTGCTTCAGGGAGTTTCTGCTTTTTAAGAGGATTTGAGGTGATAATGTTGACAGGTGTGTGTGTGAGTGAGAGAGAGGTGTGTTTAAAGATTTCAGATGTGATGGTTGGAGAAACATTTTTGCACTGGAAGTCTCAGAAAATCGATTTCTGAAACTGGATTTGTAGATTGTCTGTGTATTTATGGCACAGCAGGGTCAAAGATTCAGAAGTGCTCGATGTAGATATTTGTCTGTCTGTGAAGTCATTTACAGATTTGTTCTTTTTATTTTCTTTGGGTTCATCTGCTTTGGGAAACGTGCACAGATGTTAAACGATCAGCGGGAACACTGAGGTCATGAGTCTGAGGGGCCTTTGTCCCCAAGTTTTTCCTACAGGACTTCTTTCTCAACATTAAACCAACCACAGTCTTTCCCGACAGTCACCAGGTTCTGTGAGCGGCTGAACTCAACCACAGAGCGCTGAATAATGGTTTAGTTGCTATGAGCGGATAATGTAGGGAAGAAAACAAATGAAATATTGTGTGATGTCAGTGACGCCGTCCCATTCAGAACATAGATTCTGTTGCAAATTGGTTGAATATAAATGTAATCTGTAATCTGATAGTAATCCTTTAAATTACAGACACATGACCTCAGTGAGTGTTTACGTGTTCGGGTTCTGGTTATTTTTGTCCCTGCTGATGAGGTGAGTGTTTTCCAGGTTTCTTATCATCATGTAGCATCGATGCTGGTCTGACTCTGACTCAGTGAGGATGAACACAGTTCATGATGATCAGAAACCTCGTGATGATCAAACGGGTCAAAGTCAAAGATAAAAGTCAAACATTACAGAAAATATCCATGTCTCAGTGCAGATACTTTTTAATTTTGGAGCTCTGTAATGCAGAGAGACCTCTGCAGCACGTTTAATGGCAGCAGCTCAGTTTGAAGTGTTCTTCTTCTAAACTTCACCTTTAATGTAATACAGTAACCCGCTGACTGCATGCTGATGGATAATCACCTGTTGACTTGCATGTCAGTTTACAGAGCCACATGTTCTCCTCCTGTATATTTCAGCAGCTCAGTGTTGATCTGGTAGCTGTGAACTTTTCTCAGATCTGTGAACTCAGCGGACGAGCCTGCTTCAGTCACACGCGGCCGGGCGTGTGCTCCTCATGGACTGTTAAGACTCCAGAAGAAGAGGACGGGACTTTGACGTGTTGTCTCATCACATGCTGACGTAATCGTCATCAGTGCCTCCATGTTTCTGCTCCCAGCTCTGTTTCCTGTGCTTAAAGACTTCCACTGTTGTAAACACTCTGATTGTTCACATCTTGTTTGTGTCCCAGAAAGAGACTCAGCGGTTTCAGTGAACTTTGGTTAATTTCTCATTTCCTGCAGAGCAGCAGGGATGGTTTTTGTGAAATGTCATTTTAGAAGTCAGGATTTCATAATGCTAAAAAAAGAAAGGGGGCATTTAATACCACAAAATGTGATTTCCCGCTCAGCCATGCATCAACATTATTGTTTGTCAGGCTTGAAGATAAACTTTGAAGTTATTTTATTGCTGTTCAGACCGAAGCCACTTGAAGGAAATGTGGGCGAAAACAGAAAATGATTCTATAAATCAGCTTTCTTTGAACAGCTGGAACATTTCAGACTTTTTACAGAGATCAGCAGAAGCAGCTTTACTTGTAGAGCATCTTTAATTCACTTCAATTCAATTTTTGGCTTTGTGCTACCCAGCACAACGAGCCGTAAACACACTGACTCTAGATGATCTTTAAAGTTGTTGAATGTAAAGCAAAGAGTTTACACCGGACTCGTGATTTCAATAACTCTCATTTTTGGTCTCCTGAGAAAACATCTGTAGCACCTTCACAGCGTTCACAGCCGATCTCTGACCGTGTCCGAGTTCATGAAAAACAGCTTTGTATATTTAATATAGCTGAGACTGAGTGCGCTGCTGGGTGGTCAGTCTTTGTCACTCTGCTTGTGGAAACGTGTTCAAGATTTAAAGAGTTTAAAATGAAACCACATGAACACAAACTCGACTGAATTCATTAATAATGTAACACCTGCGAGGTGATTCAAACGTGTCTGTGATGTTGGAAGAATCCCCCTTTAATTACATCACAATAATAACGCTGATTAATAACAGATGTGTAAAGATGTACATTTAATAATTATTATTTTCAAATCATGGTTTTAATGTTTTGGTGCTTCAGGCTTCATCACTTCAGGTTTTTCTGTGATTGTCCTTCAAAGCCACGTCAGATTTATGGTCAGCACTGTTCTTCCATCCGTCACGACAGCTGAATGTTCGGGCACACTGCAGGCGTGAATGTACGAAATATGAAGTTTAGAAATTGCACAGCCTCGAACATCTCGATGCAGCACACCACGCTGAGGTCTGTCTGTCTGTCTGCTGTTAACCTGCTCTGCTCTGAAAAACAAAGGAGAACTGAAACATCACGACACATCTGGACCGTTCAGAAGCTGCTGTGATCACATTATTGTTCATAGCTTGGAACAAACTGCAATAAATGTCAACACATCTCTGCGGTTCTGTCTCGTGTTGTTGAATCTGACCCGACTGAAATGAAGCTGTGAGTTCATCCTCCTCCTCCTCCCTCTCTGCTGCTAATTGTGTTTTCCATGGTTAATGTATTCATTAAGTCTTTTAATAATGCTGTAATGTGAATTAATTCCTCACTGAAAATCAGTATTGATTATGGAGATGCACTTTAACGTTGAAATTTAATTAATTTCTGTGTTTCGTGTTTAAGTTCAAATGATTTTTCCAGCTTAAGAAGAATTTTTTTTAAAAAAAAGGATGGATCAAGAAAAATTAAATAAATTCTGAACAAGATTCAAGACTGAATCATGGAAATTGCAGCCGGTATACAGAACAGATATAAACTGATCCTTAAAAGCAGAAATCATTAAAATATTCCACAGAGCAATAAACGATCTGATCAAAGGAACCATGGAAGGAAACATTATCAGCCAGCAGCCTTCAAAAGACTTTCAGAGACGTTCACGTCATCCAGTTTAGTGTTGTTTGCAGTCTGGACACTAGGTGGCAGCGTGTGACAGGTGATGACAGGTGAATGAAGCCAGAACAAAGTCAGACAGGAGACGATGATGGAAACTGTTCTTCAGGTCTTCGGGTCAGGTGGGAGTGGCTCCACCGTGTCAGGTAAGGCGGTGAACTAATTGGCTTCCCAGCCTGTGATTGTGTAATCGTTCCTCGTAGGGCAGCTCCACCTACCTGGAGCTCAGCAGGGGAAAAACAAACCATAAAAATGTTTTCAAAGGCTCCATAAAACTGGGCTGAATTCAAACTGGATCCCCTTAATGAGTAGTTCACTTGTCATTTATGGGTAAACTGGCAAAATACACATTGTTTTGCTTTTTTATAAATGTCACAATGATTTAGGACAAACTGAAGAAGGCGCAGCAGCAAGCCTGGCAGAGGATTCGTACAGAGAGAGACTCAGAAAGCACCAGAGTCGACCCTGTGTGAGAAGTAACCACGTTAATGCATCAGTAATATAATAACATCCAAACGGACATATAAGATCAGAGATTTAAAATGTGTCAATGGTTTATGTTGAAACATTGTGTAGTCTTTGTGTTGCTACACTGACCCGTGACCAGGTGAGTCTCAGGTGTAACTTTGGGCTCGCGGCACCAACCATTTGACTGGTTTTGGTGAAACTGGATCAGATTTTCCGGAGGAAATGTTTTCTGGTCCTCCGGCTGCTCCGCCTCAACGAAGTTAACTGCTAAGCTAGTTAGCTCGGTCCTGCAGCCTGGGCTGGGAGAGTTGGTATTTGCAATGCTAGCCAAGAAGCTTTGGACCACTGGAAGGAGGTTTTTCAGGACTGGGGTGCCAGGGAATGCAGACTGGGAGCGGAGCTGGTGTCGAGCCAGAACCGGAGCTGGGTGGGCAGGCAATGAAACCGGGCCCAGCAACCTCTTTGGACATAATGGCAGAGGAGGAGAGACGGAAGAGGACGCTGAGATAAAAACTGAAATAAAGGCTGAAGAGACTACGAGCGCGCTGCACGTCCAGCTGCGTCTGATCGTTTGATGCAGATTTGCAGAACAGAACACCGAGGTCCACATACTTTTGGGTCATTTTGGGTTTTGGGCTGTTTTTCATGGTGATGCTGTTGTCACAGCAAACAATTCTACAATATTTTAGGTTGTTCCATTTGTCATGTTGCAAAACATAAAGCCTGGTGCAGAGTCAGCTCCGTGAAGAAACTGTTTTCCTAATTTGGTGTTTGACCTTCTTGCCCAACATCAGTCTGGTGGAAAGCCTGAAGCCAGACGCGGCTCTTGTTGCCTGCATTGGAACTGACATGTTCAACAATGTAACGTACAGATGGTCACACAGTTTATAATAAAGAGAACAGATCTAACCGGGCAGCCCTGATGTAGAGGACTCGCCAACATTACTCCTTTACAGCTCTTCGTATACAGCTCAGTAAGTTTCTATGAGTGAGTTAGTGGGCGAGCTGAACTGAGGCCTCTCTGTAGGGGAGAGAGAGAGACTCCAGGCCTGTCTCCCTTCCAGACCAAACACACATCCATCTCCGTCTCCAGGGCTGCCGGTGACCTCTGCTATCTGGCGTCGAACCCTCGCTCTGGCGTCCGTAAACAGCCTGGCACGTCACCGGAGGCCACCCAGACCTCTGTGGTCACTCACAGGAATCGGTATTAGTGGGAGATGATGAACGCCTTGGAGAGCTTCACCAACGCGTCTCACAGTCACCAAGAGTGCACACAGAAGAGGCAATAAAATCCCCCAAACTTCTCACAGTGCTGGTGTTTCTTTGCCTCGCCTGAGCTGCGTGGACGGGGGCGATATTTACTGCGACTGCTGCAGATGCAGCGATGTCACCAAAGAGACGCTGCTCTCTGTTCACGCTCGTAACACACTGCTGCTGTTTGCATTGGAAGACCACGTCCAACATTTGATTTACACGCTGGGAGCAGGGAAATCGGTTGCAATTTAAAAAAAAAAATATTCACATGGAAGTTTAGTGTCTCTTGGTTGGATTCTTTCTTCTTCTTCGCACTGTGAGCCTCCCCTGCTGAGCGCTACCCAGACTTCAATGCAGTCCTCATGAAAGAACACGGGCTGTTATAGAAAGGGAGCGATGGGTTGGTCACCTTTTCAACCTGCAAATGTGGAAACCTTCCTCCTAAAAGTGCTCCTTTGAATTCAGATCACCAGGACTGAATGCCTCATTCAATAAATCTGAAGTTATGTACGTCATTTATCTATTGAACTACGTATTTATTCGTTTTCATTAAACCTACAGTCACTGTTTTAGGCCAGTTTGACTCCCTCTCTCATGTCGAGTCCATGCTGCACATTTCTGCACTGTGTCAGCGTCTCATCATCCAAAAAAAAGACTTCCTCTGTTTATCATGAGTCACAGCCACTGCAGCGTGTTTACGTGGAGTCTTTATTGACTCTCCTGCATGCAAATCCCCTTAATGAAACACCCTGAACCTCGGGAGTAATAATGAGTCACCAAAGCGAGTTTTCAATTTAAATGCAGATGATGTTTTCAGGTGACTGGAGGCCAAGCGTTTGGCCGGCTGTGCAGGTTCACAGTTTATTGCCGAGAGATGGAGGGAGGGAGGCTGCAGCAGTGTGTGGCAGGTGGTCAGGCCTGATGCAGGTTGCAGTGCTGGCATGTCTGAAGGGGAAGTGGGAGAGCTGCGGGGACCAAATGATAGTTTTTAAATGAGGTTTCCTGGCCGCTGCACAGCTGGCCGTTCCTCAGAGACTCATTACGAGTTCCAGCGGGTCCTGGTGTCTGGTGGCATCACCGAGTTCAACTGACAAACACCAGAGAAACAAAGCAAACCCCACTGACAGGAAAACTGCTCTGCGTGCATGTGTTTGGGCACAGAATAATATCTGTGCATTAACGTGTGTTTGTGGATGGAACGAGTGCGACGTGGATGCTGGTCTTCTGTTTGAGCTTCAGAGGAGGAGGACACGTCTCAGATTTAGTCAGGACACTTTTGAAAAGGTGAAGACATTTTGTAACTTGCAGCTGTGTGAAGCTGTGTGTGTGTGTGTGGCATAGCAGATAAAGCTTTATTGTCCTCTTTTAATCACCAGCCTCCCTCTAATTGGCGGCTCTCTCACTGAGGGCTTTTTAAGGGCCATCATCAGCATTTTATCACCATTATGGCTAATTCACACCGCCGCACAGAGTGAGACGTCTTCTGCCCCGTGCAGTTAGACATCCTGAATAAATGGAGAGAAAAAAGAAAGTCTGGGTTATAAATAACGTCTCAGTCAGCCGCAGCAGCCGCTGCAGGTGAAGTGAGAAAACTCGTATCCGGCTCTGAAACCAGCGTCATGTTTAATAAGCACACATTCATCCACTGTGTCCCGCGAGGTCAGAGGAGCGTCAGCTGCTGTTTGACTCCCTCAGCCTCGTGTGCAGTGTGTGAAGGAAGTAACAGAATCACTGACGTCAGCAAAGACACACACACACACACACACACACCTAACTGATCGAGTGAAATTAAAACACACAAACCTTTTTATGTTTTTACCCCAAATCTCAAAAAATGTGGCATTGGCCACGTTGGCGGTCCGGCCTCTTCCGCCTCCCGCTGATCTAAGAATCGGCAAAGATGCAGACCGAGGCGGCCGTATGACCCGGCCGTGGAGGTTGCGGCTTGCTTCAGCATCGAGCTGCCTCTAACATTGGTGCTAATGCTATTTTGTGTTTTGCTTTTATTTTTTTATTTGCTTCTGTTTGCGGCTGAACGTTTCTTTTCTCTCATGTCAAACTGGATGTTTCAGTGACTCACGATTTCCTTTTCAGGAACAAAGTGACATTACATGATAGGACTGATTCTGTTTTAGTTATTTTTAGGACGTCTCTCATGTTAAATAATGAAGGAAATGAAATGTTTGCTGTAATGGAGTCGATGTTTTTAAGGAGAGTTTGAAGTCACAGCCAGTTGTTTTTCAGAGTTTACTGAAATGAAATGAACTCGGGTGGCTCTGCATCAAAAATCTATTTGAACTGCTTTTTTTTTTTTTGAAGTTTGAACTGAGGGAATATTTTTGCTTTTATGGGTTTGCTTTTTCCTGAAACTCGAGTCCACCTCGCCGAGTTTTAGGGACACACAGAGGTCAAAGAGAGATTCAGAACCATTTTTATGACGCAAGTCTCCGTCACTGCCAGCAGCCGCCTTCAGGTAGGAAAAAAAAAAAAGTAATGATTTGTGGATAATGAGTGAAAATGTGCAAAACCGCCAGCATGGCGCTTTAAAGTGGCATCCAGCAAGCCAGGAAACGTGCCATGGTTACTTTCCCATTTGGAACGTCGCACCACATTTACTCTAAAAGACCAAATCTGGTGCCTCTCCAACAGTTTCCCATCGTGATAAGATGCTCTCCTTCTTCCTTCATGCTAACGCTCCAGTTTCATCATCTCAGAGAGAGAGCGGGTTCAAGACGCTCACAAGGTAATCAGCAGAGATATGATGGAGTTTCATACAGAGCTGCAGAATCCAGTTAGAAAGCAAGCTCTCTTTTACAGCACACACACACACACACACACACACACACACACACCCTCCTTAAAACCACACTACAGATGTGGTGGGAGCTCTGCTGTGGGAGAAGGGGGAGAAATAAAAGCAGCTAAATAAGACGGCTTGAAAGAGGAAGAACGCGCCGACGCACTGCCAAGAGGATATTTCCATCTTTCTTAAAAGCGTCTCTGTTAAATGGAAAACAAATGTGTGATTGATGTGTTCGACTTTGGCGATCACGTCAGACGAAAGAGAAGCGAGGCCGGCCCCCATCTCTAAACACTCGCTTTGAAATTAGAGAGCGGCGAGGGGAAAGCGAGAGTGAAGTTATATGAAGTAACAGTGGGACGGAGAAGAATGTGAGGTCGCTTTGATGGTGAAAGAGACAGATCTGTTTAAAGCTGCTGATAAAAAATACATGAGACATAAACAAAGGTGTGAAAGAGAGACAAAGAAGATTTAATTAGTGAACTGAACCTGGACGAAGAAGCACTTAAAGAACTTTGAGTACATAAACAAATTGACCTTGATGGAGCGGCTGCTGGTAGCAGACTCAGAGACATCACGCTCCATCATTCAGTGAAATGGAGACACCGGAGTCTGAATCCACAAATTAAGCCTCCAGAAATAACTCAACTCTAACTACTTATGCTAAACAAATCATTATCTTTCCGTCACAGGCAAAGGCATCTCAGCTGCCACTCACAGCTGACTTTAACGCCACGGAAACCTCCCTCTGGATTTGGACTCCAGCCTTTATTTTCCATTAGCTGCATAATTATGGCTGAAGAGCGATAATCATCTTGTTGGTGGAAATTCCTGATCACCAGCAGAAACTGCGCTTTGACCCAAGTCTGTCCATCAAACGTCACGGGAATGTGTTGATCAGGTATCGAGACGTTCTGCTGGCAGGTGGACAAACACAGTAATAAGGGTGAAAGATGAAACCGTTCTGGTGGCGGTGAAACACGTTTCACCCACTTTTGCCAACGGATGAAAAGATTACGTTGGTACAATGGTTCCTTTCAGTATTTCCAGAGATATAACAACAAGTCCAACAACTGAATTTGATGCGTGAGTCATTTTTAGGATTAGTGGTCACCTTTTTTCAAAATAAATAGCATCCAATTTCAAAACAAAAGCCAGTAAACTTCAGAAATATGCAGAGAGGGGAGCTCGGTGCCAAAGTTGCAGAGTGTAATGGGAGCACATGCTTGATTTAGCTTCTTCTTCATCAGCATCTCCTTGTTTCTCAGTTTCTGTCGTTGCATAATATTATTTTCTCCAAACATTCCAATTATTTCAGTGCCAAAAGTTTCTCAATCATAACGATGCCTGTAACTGCTGCAGAGGCTGATTTCTCCGTCCCACAGGAATCTGCTGCACTACAAGACCTCGACTTCAGGTGTCCGTACATGCTTTACAAAACGACCCATGAGGGTTTTTTGCTAAGGTAGGACAACATTGTTTGTTAGTGCTTTTCTAAATGTCCACCTCTGTTTTAAAGGTTTGCTCACCTGAAACTAAAAAGGAGGATTCACTCCTGACTTTGGACACGGCGTGTGAAATCTCGTGTGACAGTTGTGCGGACATGCTTTCCCCAATTGTCGTCAGCTGTCCAGCCAGAGGATGTTCAGATAACAGATGACTGAGCCAAGACTTCCTCTCCTCTTCCAAGCAGCAGCTTCCAAATGAAGCCGAAGTACTAAAAGCTGCAGTTCCTCTAACGTCCACCTGAGGCTGGCTGCAGAAGTGAGTCAGTCTCCATAAGTCCCCATGTTCAAATGTCACAGCAGAAACAAACATGTTTACAGCCTGGTACAATATTGGTGTTATATTAAGGCTTAAAGTTATGCAGGATTCAGAGCGTGGACGCTTTGATTGACAGGTGGGTGTGGCCACAGGTGGCACGTTTGAGCAACCAGGCGTCATTCAGCCGCCTCAGGTCCACGATGATTTCTCACTGAGCGACATGAGACTGGACTGTTTCATAATATGCATCTTAAAACAGCCAATAAAAATCGAAATCTTTCAGGTGACGCTTACGACCAAGAATCAAAACTGAACCGTCACATGACAAACGGTTTCCTCACGTGTCACATGCTTTAGGTTCAGGAGGGGTTGGTATAGAAATGCTGGTTCTTAGTCAGACCAGTGTGTGTGTATGCATGAACCTCCACCTGCTCCAGCGGCTGCAACACCTTTCCCAGGCGCTGCTCAGCACCGCCCTCTGCAGGCAGGTGACCAAAGGACACACTTTTAAAATTTCACGGTGTTTTGGACGGCTGAGGACCTGGCCGAGCTTCACCTGGACGACCTGCTGCCGCCTTGGCATTCAAATAAACGAGACCCTCTGAGTGCTGCTTTTAGGCGGAGGCGGAGGAGGGAGCCCCCTCCACCCACACAGGCTGGCAAGGTGAACAGAAAGACGGTGGGGAGGAAGAGAGAGGTGGAGCTCTCCTCCTGCCGTCGACCACCTCAACAGCAAAGAGGGAGGGTGGCAGGGTGGGGGCGCTTCTCCTTTGGCATCCCCACCCATCCTCACCCACCCAGCAACCACAAATTCACCCTCCAGTCTAAGACTCTGGTAGGACGGAGGAGAGGAAGCAGAGTGGGAGGAGAAATGGGGAGATGGAAAGGAGATTGGAGGAGGTGGAGGGGTGGGGCTCACCTTGTTTAGAAGGAGACCCCCCCACCTCCACCTCCTCCATTACTCCCACCCCCCTCCACCCACACAGGCACCCTGGCAGAGAGGGAAGACAGGTGGAGTTCCCTCCTTCTCTCTGCTCTGTGTAACTGCATTTTCATTTATACAGCCAAGCCCAGTGTGTTTGAAGGGCGACACACACACACACACACACACACACACACGGGGGGGAAGTCTGCCAGGTTACTGCTGCTGTTGTGGAGGGGGGAGAAGCCTGATGTAGTCCTGAGCCAGCTCTCATCCCCTCCCACCAACAGCAGCGCGCTCTTTGTTTACTGCCTTTAACTCGGAGGCAAACAAAGGATCCGATTTCCAGTTTAATGTTACGATCAGAACGTGGAGAGCGACGAGGTGCACGTCAGCGTGTCAGCTGCTGTTGTTTCATATCCAGAATTTCGCCTTACTTTCCCTCTTTGTAGTCAAATCTTTTGTTTTTCTCGTGCTTTGGTCTGTTTTGCATGGACGACGCCGTCACTCGCTTGATTGGTAATTTTAAGGCCCCAGCAGGTAAAAGTCCTGAGTATAAGCAGCAAATGAAGCAATTTGCACCTCTCCTCGGGCTGTAATGGAGTCAGACGAACGCTATATGTGCAGGAGAACCTCATTCTTCTGTAATATATCAAATCCAGGTTGGAGCGATTGAACTTCATTAGGAAATCTCCTGCTGTTGTGTTGCTGTGTTGTACTTTCTGATCTGGAACGATGCAGTGATGCAAGTTTTCACAGTGAAGCAGTAACACTGCTGTCAGACTGCTGTGTACGCAGGACCGGTTCCACCATCTCATGCAAACAAACAGAATTTCCTCTTGATCAGTTTGAATCGTTTAATTAATCCAACACTGCACTGAGGTCTGGTAAAGGAGCATTTGAGAAGCCCGGATAGAGAGGCAGCTGGCTGCAGACCTCCACTCTCAGGCCTGGAAGTGAAGACGTTTTTTGGGGGGTGGAGGTGGGGAGGACATTTTGAGAGGGTCATTTTCACCTGCCCTTTAAAGTCGAGAGCGAGCGAGCATCTGGACCTGTGGAGCTCCAGGAGTGATCCACATTTCACAACCCTGACGACGTGCAGAGATGTGTGATGACATAATGGACAAAAATGATTTGACTTATTGTGAATGTCACACTGAGTTTGTGTGTGAGAGTAAAGGTTTGATTTCATGTCATATTGTTTATTAATGAATTCATTTGTGAGGAAACGATTCAACCAAAGTGCATTTGAGATTTTATTTTGAAATGTATCCCGTGCATTTCCAGGTCCTGACCCGTATGAGCATTTCAGAATTTGTCACCTAAGATCCGAGCCCGTGTGAGAAGGATGAGAACAATTTTGGCAGCTCTGACCTGGGAACACTCGAGATAAATGGGCTGAAAGCAGCACAAGGCTGCATCATTTTTCACCCGGATCGTTCCATTTCTCTACAAACAAAACTGTATTTCATCGAGTGAACTGTGCCACTGATCTGCTGACATGTGGGCAAGTAAACTAGTTTGTTAAGGTGAGTTAGAAAGGAACCAAGTTTGACTGTTTGAAGGAGTCATGTGATTTGTACGAGGTGGTGGAGCTGCAGATGACGTTGTTGACCTGACTCTGTGTCTGTGTACGAGTCGTGCAGGTTGGTTTGAAGTTTTCAGATCATTTGAATCAAACACAGTGAGGAGCTGGAGGCCGTGTGGAGAGGTGACTGCAGTGACGGGGCTGTGGGAGCTCTGCATCCTCTCTCTGCGATGGCGGATAGATCTTGTTCAGATGGGGATGGATGAGGCTGCGTGCAGGCGCTGTGGCACGGCTACATCACCATTTGTTTTCATTACGCAGCCAAAACAACCCCGCCGGGTGGAGGCGGAGGAAGACCACAGTATGGATTTTATAGTGCGTCATTGTTCACGTGGGAGAAGTGCAGCAAAGGACAGAAACAAAAAACAAAGCCGCTTTCGGCCTTCAAGTTTCGGACCCGCTGATGCACACACAGGTTCGACTGAGTGACACGACTGGCTGCACCGCTCACACAAAGACAGCTGAGAGTCCATCTGAAGCACCTCTGTGATTTCCCCGTCATCCCATTCTCCTCACAGTAATGTGTTTTGTTTTCTGCGGACAGGCTTTGTGATAGACTCGTAATCTCCAAGGACGAATCTTCTCTCACCCAGAGGCAGAAAGACTCTCAAACACAAGTGAAAAAACATGGAACACAAATTACAATTGGTTTTATTTTGGCACACGACACACACAAAGACATTTTGAAGCCTTCAGGAACGTGGAGACGATATTCCCGGAGGTACTTCAGTGTCAGCTCCATCCAAAACTTTAAAATAGATTACATTAAAACGCCTGCTTCTCTCATGAAAGTGTGAAAAGTGGAAAGACAGAAAGACTCGGGTGGAGGTTGGTATGACCACAGCCATAAAAAAGGATGAAGCCTGGATAGAAGTCTTGGATGTGGCAATAAGTTTTATCCTGCAGTTAAAAGAACGGAGGCTAAACGAGGACAGAGAATAATAAAAAGTACAATATAATTAAAAACGGTTCAACTTCTACGGTAAAGGTTTGTCAGCTTCCAGTTCCAAGTGTTCAGACACGAGGTCCTCTTGCTTGATTTCCAACACCTAAACGTCTGACGGTGCACCTGCAGGACAGAACTCATACCAGAGAAGAAGACTGGGTGGTGTGTGACGTCACATGGGACTAACTACATCTGATGGAGGCATCTAAAGCTGGAGGAGCTCTGAACACCACCCAGCATTTACTCATACATTTAAAATGTGTTTTTATTCACGTTGAAGAGCTGCATTAGAAATGCTCGCTGATGTGACCTTCCTCACATTAGTTTGCATCATGTTTTCTTTGCTCTGCGCTGGTTTTCCAAATGGAGGATCAGCTTCAGTTAAACATTGTTTAAAAGTGCTGAACATTTGGAAACATGATGTTGATGTTGTCCTGTGTGGTCACAGGCTGCAGGAGCTGTGTGATCCGCACATCAACACATCGATGCTCACTAAGTACTGCAAGTCAGGAGCTCTGATTGGCAGACAGCAACAAACCAACCTGATTGGAACTGAGCAAGACTGCATGTGAATCCCAAACCAGCAGCTGATGTGAAACAAACTGAAAAGTTTGTAGTTGTTGTACCTGTTCACGTTAAAGTTCTGCAGGATTGAGAGCGTGGACGCTTTGACAGGTGGGTGTCATTCAGCTGACCTCAGCTCTACGATGCACATCATCTCATTTTCTGAATTAGCCAGGAGGCAGCAGAAGCAGGACTGCCGAGCCACAGACGGCCAGAGACACTGCGTCTGTGCTGATCACAGTAACAGATACACGGGACATGTTCCTGCATTGAATACTTGCAGCATTAACACTTTTACTTCCTTGACTACTGAGTGCATTTAAACCATCTAACAGCACAGTGATTGGCCAACTACAGTAGATTTATTCTCTTAGTACACTCGAATGAAAATACTCACAAGGGCACACAAGAGTCTCAAAAGATTTCAGCTGAAATAAGAATTAAAGCCGAAGGCTTAACTTATTTGCCATGACATTATGCAGAACTGCTGGGCTAGCTATGATTGATTGACTCAGGCTTATCCTTTCAAGTGCGTGGGCACTTATGAATCTCAAATATTGGTTGATTTCACGGATAACTCAGACACTCTGGCTTCACGTCACGCTCGGCTTTATCTCTCTCTGTGGATTTGTGCTACTACAGGTCAAAAACCTCAAGGAGCAGTTGATGAAATTTCATGAAAGAACAACAAGGAGTTAGTCACACTGCTATACTGGGACACGTGGGAAAGTTGATGTGTCCCCCCCTCAGCACTCCCCCTCCGGTTAGCTCATACTGTCTCAGTGTGAGAGAGAGACCCCCCAGATGTCTCATTAGGTATATCATTAGGGAGACAGCTGGAAGGGGGTGCAGACAGCTGACACGGGGCCGCCGGGGCAGGATTAGCTGTGACTTTTTGGAGGGGTGGGGTATATTCAGATCTCATGTCCAGTGTTTCAGGGTCTCGTACGATCTGACACAGAGCCGTGAGTGAAAGTGCTCAGAGCTTTTAGTGAAAATGACCCGACCATTTTAACTCTGACTACAAATCATGTTCAGATTTTTGGTAAAATGTTTCTTCAGTGGGCTGAAATCGTATCCAAACCTCTCAGCCACTGATCCGTGTGCTCAGTGTGTTCGCACTCAGAAAACTTGAAAAGCTGATCTGTATTTTGAATACGTCATTGTTCACGTCCATGTTCCTAGCCTGCAGGATTTCCCACTTTCTTTGCGTTACTTGTCACGCAAACCGTTGGTGGAATTTCGGGAAACCAGGGCAGGAATGTGGCTCGCACAACAAGTGCATTAAAGGAGGAGGAAACCCACATGTGACTCCATAATGCTACAAGTGATGGAAACTCTGTAGGGGATCTTTAAATCTCTTTAGTTTGTCATTACTTAAGGCTGAAACATCCTTCATCTCAAGCTTTAGGCTTGCACACTATGTTTACATCAAACGAGGAGTTTAACCGTTTAATCCAGCTGATTTGATCTGCACGAGGCGTCTGCTACCAAAAAACAAAGACGACGACGGCGGCGGCTGCATCGTGTGTACATGGGTGTAAACAAACCAGCATCAGCTTGGTGTTTTATGAAGAAGGAAATGCAACATGAGATTTGGTGAATGTGAAGAGGATATTTGTTCCACAGTACTTTCTGTGGTCGAGCAGCATAAAGAGGTCCCTTCCATCCAGGATCCTCCTCAGTCGATTCAGAAAGACCTCCAGGCCTCCGCTCGATGGAGAAGGAATAAATAAAACAGTGAAAACAGCGTTTAGAGAAGTCACGATGGACAAATGAGGCGCTTAAAAGTACGTGGTGATGAATGAACAGGACGGGTAAACACTTGCAGCGGGTCATGTCGAGCAGCTCTCGCTCTCACAGAGGCCTCCATACCTCAGCCATTAATGCGCTCTGCGCTGACTCATGGATCACTCATGGCTAAATTATAGGTTTGCCTTTGCTTATACAGTCGATGGAGAAATTAATGACGTAGCAAGCCGCAGTTAAGCTGTTTTTTACTGATGATTCGTTTACGGCTTAATATGCTTTTCACATTAGAACATGAAAAGTTGCTCCACCGCGAAGCCGAGGGATAAAAGCCTCGCTGTGTGTATGTCACTGCGTATAGAGTGATATATGATATCCAGTGTTCTAACTGCTACGTTTGAGATCCAAGTTTTCTGTGTGGCAGGTTTGTGAAAGTAAATATGTCAGAATTTTTCTTCATTAAGCTCAACGAGTGTGTGCACGATGAATGAACACGGCAGGAAAACTCAAATGTTTAACAGCCAACAAGAACTTTGAAACTGGATTCAAGGATTCTAGATTCAACATGGCTCCTCCACATGTGTAGTGGGGCCCCAGTCACACTTTAATACATCCATTGTGATGCCTGTGCATGTAAATGAAACATGCACAGATTACTGCTTATTCAGTCGTGTGTTACATTGCATTTAAGGCTGAAGTTCCTGAGTTAATGTCCTTGTTGCAACAGGACAGATTCAGGCGTCGCCCAAAGTGTCCCAGAGACTAACTCCACTTTTAATTTGATATTTTTAGGACTGTCCCAGCTCTGTGCAGTTATGTTTTGAAGAAACCCCCCAAGCACAAATGCATGTGATGAACATGGGAGTGTGATTATTGTAAGAGCAGCACTCGTTGGGGGCAGGGAAGGGGGTTTACATTCTTGGGGTATTGCATTTTGCTGCACTTATGCTCCCTCAACAATGTCGTGCCTCATCGGGGCCACAATCCTCAGCGACCACAGGGCCGAGCGGGGCAACAGCTGCCAAGCCAGAAAAACAACGGACGCCATTTTACTCCACGAGAAGCCATGAGAAATTCCTGGAATGGCCGTGATTGTAATGTGGTCCTATAAGGTTACATAATGAGGGCGCTTCATAAACATAATCTCCGCTTCCTTTTGGCTTCCTCCTCCCTCGATTTCACCTTCTCATCTCCTGCCCGTCGACAGGCTCACGTTCTCACAGCGTTGGATCCATTTCCCTGCCCCCCTCTGTCTTTTACATATTTCACATTATGAATTTGGACTTACACAACTGTGCTTACACAGCTGTTGTTTGATTGCAGTTGTGATTTTTCTTATGCACAGTGTGTTTTTTTTAAATTTCAGGCCCCTGACACCAGCTCACCCCGAGCCGTGAGACAGTAAATATCTATAATCCAGTGCTGCAGCATGAATGATGATTTCTGACTATAGACAAAGATTTCTGGATTATTTTATGTGGCTGTTTATCTTGTGCCACCATGAAACAACAAATCAGTTATCTGAGAAGATTTGTCTGTGAAGTCAACTCATTTTGATGGAACCGCTGTTATTGGCCTTCAGTGAGGTAAATGCAGATCTGTGACTTTAACGTCAGAAGCAGCAGCGAGTGACACGCTGTCATTCTCCGTCCGTACAGTAGCTGGATGCCTTGCTGCCGCAGTGTTGCGTCCCATTTGTTCCAGTTGCCACATGGCGAGAGAGACGTCCGTAAAGCTGCTGACAGGAGACCGCCGTCAGTTTTAAACTCTGAAAGTTTCACATGTGTAAAAACATGAGAAACAGTCATGCAATGGAAGCAAACCACGAGGTGAGCAATTCATTCACATGACTGGGCGCCATCTTGGAGTTCAGTAACCGGTTCTTGATCAAATGAAGTCAATGAGAACGCCGCCAGACTTTTTGAATCTTTTAAAAAACTGTAAAGATGAGGGATGTGACTCAGGTCTGGACTCAGGGTCAACTAGCTCTGCAAGTCGTCACTGTGTCGGAGCTTCCACCTCTTACCCGGATGCACCGATCGGGTTATTGGGTCAGACAAACATGGACTGAAGATGTTTGGTTCAAAACTGGTCAGTTTTAGCTCAGATTGTCCTTTATTTTGTTCCAAAGATGTGTTCTTCACATTTTCAGCATTCAGAGATTCCCATGAATATTCCTGAGCGCCTCTGAAGACCCGGCAGTGTGACGACCCGGCAGTGTGACGACCCGGCAGTGTTTCTTCTTCAGCCCATCCTAAAAATCAGATTTCACAATTTTGGCCCTCCATGAGAAAACTGTTGTTTTCTGTCTGGGATGTAAACATGAAGTCTTCCAGAGGTCATTAGACCCTGAGCTCACGTCTCCGGTTTACACAACATGTCACGGTTACGTTCAGTAAAAACATAAGTCAGAACCGTTCTGTATCAAAATTTTGGTCTCAGGACGTCAAACTATAAAAACAAAAAGTAACAAAAAGCTCCAGTCGAGTCTAACACTCTCTCTTCCCATCCAACGTGGTATATTGTACCGAAAACCACTTGACCAACAGCGTTGACAGCATGAAATAACAATCATGTAACCGTGCACTTTTTCCACAACACTTGGAACTACGGTTTATATCTGCGCTCCATAAACAAGCAGGCTCGGCCTCCACACACAGATTTGTTTATGGTGCACTCGCCGTCCTCTTTGGCCCAGCTCCTCTGCCTCGTCTTTGTTTCTTGGAGTACTTGGAGTGGGTGTTGTATGAAAAGGCCTATTTAAAAAGGACCTGAGGGACCCTTGGCTCTCCCCAACAGCTGCCCAGCTGTGCCCCTTGTCGCTCGGCCCCACCACCTCCACCCCTCAAACCCCAACCACTCACCAAAGCCTTGACATCACAGCAGAAACGCGTACAACAGCGCCAGCAGCTACTGTACAGCTGTAATGAAAGGAGCTTTTTTCTGGGTTCTCAGGGTGATGTGAGGGTCAGTTTTCAATCTGTGTGAGGTTATCGGCTCCGTCTCATAGAAATATACTCAGACACTTTCTGTCTGCTGCTCCCTTTGAATGTGATGCAATGTGTGATGAATGTTAAAAATCTGCAGCCTGCATCTCAGAGCAGAAAGATTAACATTGATTTAATACCAGTCTGCCTTTCTCTCCCTGCATGCATTGTGTCACTCCTCCTGCCTCACCCGAGAGATCCTCCCCCACCCTCTCCACCCCCTTTTTCCTCAGGCAGGAGCGGCAGATGAAAGGGAGACCGAGCGAGCATGAAAGGCAGTGTCTTGGCAGTCAAGTTGACCTCCAGGCTTTTCTCCTCTCTGCGTTTTTTTAATCCGTACCCTCCCACCCATTCACCTGTAAAGCCCTCCACCTCTCCTTCCTAATGCCTGTCTGCTGCTCCAAAAACCCTCCAAAACCTCTCCTCAATGTCCGTGGGTGGGATTGAGACATTTGAAGGAGGGCGATCAAGACTTCAACATCCCATTATTCCTTGTTTTTGCACCAGAGGCAGAGCCTTAAAATCTGCCTGCAGAGGCCAGCGGGCAGGCTTTATTTTTGAAGCAGAGTTGTGTTAACTGCACAGGGAATGTTGGAGCGTGCTGGTTAGTCTCACCTTATTTTAGCACTCATCCTTTTGCTGATAAGGAAAGAGGATCAGGGAATGAGGGGGGATGGAGATTAGTGTTTAAGAGGGTTGAGTGAAACTTGCTGATCTGGGGCGGCTGCCTTTGGACACGCCACAAAAGGCAGTGTGCAGAGTAAGCATGAGCTCATTGTCTGCAGGTGTGAGTGTTACCAAAGGTGAATGATGGAGGGCTTATTTATGGAGATGAAACGGGGCCAGCCAGGGTCCAATAAGGAGATGGTTTCAGCACTCATACAGAGAGCATCACAAAGGCCCATCAGCACTGTAATACTAGTCTATTTAGTAGAAGTATAGTTAATTTAATTTATAGTGATAGTCTCAAGATCAGGGTGTTTACGATGAAAACACAATTTGAAGATTAAAAAACCAGCGAACTGAACAGAGGAGAGCAGAGTGATTAATACTTATGCATTAACACAGCCAGCGTTCATTCACGAGCTGGTGGAAACCAAAGCAGAGCTGAAAGGAGAGAGAATATTAAATTTGTCAAAGTGTCTCCTGGATGGACAACCTTTAGAATACAGGTGATGTCTGTGTTTGCTGTGCAGGAAGAGGCTGATACATTTATCATAATGTCCTGAATGAATAGAAATAAAGTCCTTGACTTTGAGACAAAGGCGAGAACAACAGATGCCGATAAACCGGTGAAGCACCAAAGGAACTTTGAGGGGAAGAAATAACTGGATGAACTCAACATCCCATCCCTACAAAGCACCTGTCAGGCCTGTTGGTTGCTAGGCAACAGCTCCCTTCTCTCTCCTCACTTCTCTTTATTCTGTTTTTCCTCCCTCTCGCACACGCCCTGAAAAAGCCGGTGTTCTGCTTAGCAAAGAGGTTTTTATTACCTCGGGGATGGCTATCATTTTACCACACCGAGACGGGGAGCTGGTGTTAGCTGCCGTGGTGTGGACAGGTTTAGGCTGAGGCTAACTAGGTTTGGGACCAGAGTGTTTCTCTCTCTCTCTCTCTCTCCCCCTCTCGGTCTCGCTCTCCCCTCTCCTCCTTTCATAGAGATGAACAGCAAGGCGCTAACAGCCATAGGAAATCAGGCATGGAATTATTCAAAAAGCAATTCAGTCCAAACAGTGGGGAAGATATGGAGCAGGCCTTTCACTGAAGCAGGCACCTACTGAAAAAACACCCACTGCCCCCCTCTTCATTTCACCCTGTGAGTGATTAAATGTTGGAGCAACAAGCTTGAACACTCAGTCTGTGACTTTACAGCACATGATTCATTCTGTTAACAAGCAATCACAACTCCGCAGAGAGAACAGAATATACAGCAACTTTAGACCAAACTGAGGTCAGAGTTTCATTTTAAATCTAAACTTCAAGCCCGGATGATAAGAGCGTCTGAAACTGAAGCTGCAGAATCAAACACGAGTTAATCAGACACTCTGTTTTATTCAGGACTTTTGTCTCTTTGCAGAGGCTTCCTGTGCTGCTTGTCTTGGACGTCACATGCCAATTAAGACGAGCAGATTTAATGTAATTATTCGGAGAAAGGGTTTGTGCATGTGCATTCGTCTGTAGCAGCTACAGATGTGAAGCACTCCGACTGAACTTTAACAGGCAGGTTAAACAGCAGGCTGGCAGTCAGATAAGAGCCGCAGTAACTGGAGACGTCCGCGCGATCTGACGAGGCTTAGAGGGGAAAAAAGCTGCCTTTATGCACTCTGCCTGATGAGCCAACGAGGAACAGCTGAGCAGACAGCCGCTCAAAGGCGTGATCAGCTGATGAGAGGCAGGTGTGCAGGAGCAGGACGCCGGCCAAGCCTCCAGTCCTCTTTGAACACTGAATCTATCGTCCTCTTTTTAAAGGCAGATAAAGCTGACACACGTGATGAGCTGCTGTGCATTATTATGGTGTGGAATACAGCAAGTGTGACAAATACTGAAAAACTGTGTCTTGTGCTTGAGTCACTTTAGTTTCTTTAATTTACATCACGGGATGTTGATGAAATGTAGAATTCATGTGGCCTTACATTTCCCATAAAACATCCGCTGCTGAAAACAAGCCGTTATTTATACATATTTTAATGATTTCGCATTAGTTAAAGCAACTTTTTACTTTGACAGGAAAGTGCTGCAAACTGCAGACAGTCCAAAGAAGCTCCGGCATGTATCAGCATATCCATCCATCCATCTTCCATAATCCTGGAATGCCCGGAGAGAACCAAGCCAGAGAGGACGGGCTAAAACCAGGAGCCTCGCACCGCGCTGCCCGTCGGAATCTCCACGTCTCAGCTGATAAAAGTTACATTCAGAATTAGGTCTTATTCTAAATAAGCTGTTTACATGACATATTCTGAAGAATAGTTAAAAATAGAGTTGTCTTCAGTTTGCATACTTCCTATAAAGCACAACTTTAGGTACAAACAACACCACAGAAGAAGAAGAAGCGCTGCAGTTTGAAGCTTCCAGCGACTGCTGCAGTCGCTCTCGTGCCATCACACGTCCTGTACCTTGCATCTTATCCTCGTGTGTTTGTTACTAATGGCTGTGTTTTGCAGCGAGTCTGCAAACTGCAGATAGACTCAAAGTGCTGTTTCTGTTTCTGGGAATGTGACCTCATCCCTGCTGGTTTTGTGCCTCGTGTCCCCCCCAGAAATGTTTTTGTCTGACTCGACTAATAGGCTAATGTAGTCTAAAGCCTGGTGACTCTTTCAACTGCCAGTTTTTTATAATCCTTACCACAAGATTTGAAACAAGTTTCAGTGTTTATGCAGCCAGGAATGGAAAAACACTCCAGAAATCTGAAATATGTCATTTTCTTCCCAGACATGAATTTCAAATAAAAAAGCAAATTGCCGAGGGAAACAACGCTTTGTAGGAGAAACAAATGATGCAACACAGAAAAGCAGCTACGCAACATTTGGTGTTCGCTCTTCTGTTAGAACAGCTGCTGATAAACAAAAGCAGGAAGGACAAACTCTCATTTGTCTGCACATTTTTGCACATAATCACCCTGGAAGATTTTCTGCATCAGTTAAGCTAAAAGTTCCAGATGCCGACGTAATGGGGACCCGGTGGTCTCTGGTCAGATGAAAGGTTGAGCAGGTGGTGGAGGTTTGTTGGTACAGGAGTGAGGACGTCTGCAGGAATGTTCCAGATGTGATGATGGTTCACAGTCGACTAAGAGGAAAAAAGAAGCAGAGGAAGAAATGAAGGAGGTGATGACAGAGAGGAGGAGAAGAAACTTTCGGGTACTCGGTAGTGTCTGTCTTGGTGTGTGTGTGTGTGTGTGTGTGTGTGTGTGTGTGTGTGTGTGTGTGTGTTACAGGTCTGCAATGAATCCTCCAGACTTTCTTCATCTCACAGATTCTCGGCTCTCCTGCCTGCTTTCATCTCTACGTGTCCATCTTCATCCCTTTCTTCTTTTCACCGTCCCCACCTGTCATCTCAGCCTCTCTCGTCCTCGCTCTACTTTTCTTCCTGACTTTCGGTCCTGCGCTGTGATTCTGGGATGGCGATGTTGGTTTCTGTTTGATCCAGATGTCTTAACAACTGTTGGAGAGATATTCATCAGGTTGGATGAATTCCTCCTCTTAGCATGTCAGTGTCTCGTCGTCTTCTTCTCGTCGTATATCTGAACTCCTCTTCTCCTTCAGCTTTCCGCCTTTTGTCTGTTTTGACATCCCTCTAATTCCTCTCCCCCCTCCTTCTCTTTCCGTCCTTCCTCTTCTCTTCCTCTCTCACATCCTCTTCGTCTTCTCTGCTTATTTCTCTGTGCACTGCTGCCTCCAGGAAGTGCCTTGTTAATAGGAACTATTGAGCGTGGCCGGCCCCGGCCCAGTTGGGTCTCTCTGGGCCCGTCAACAGTTGTCTTGGAGAGGGACAGCAGCGGCCAGAGCTGGCGGTCCTCCCGCTGCGCTCCTTTGACCCGGCCCGGGCCTGAAGCTGCTGGGCTGCCCAGGCTTCCAGACCAAACAAGCCGGTCCAGAGCCAGCGGTGGTGCTGCTGGTGCAGGATGTGTACGAGTGTATGTGTGTGTGTGTGTGTGTGTGTGTGTGTGTGGGCTGTTTAGTTGGCTGGCTGAGCTCAGTGTCACAGCACAATGAATCCTCTGGCTTGGATGGAGTCTCTGACAGTCACTGGCTGACCAACATTTCTGCGATTCCTGTGTTTGGCTTCATTCTTGATGTGACAGGGACAAAAAGAAAAAAATGTTTGTTATACACAAGTGCGGATTCTTTAAATGACTGCAGATAGTGTCAGGAGGCAGAATGTGGAAAATATAAAGGGGAAAATGACTCTTGAAGCCAAATCAAACATCTAATACATGGTATGGAAAATATAAAACACCCCGTGCAACAAATCGAGCTGTGTGTCACGCAGCGATCACCAAATATAGACGCAGACACATCTGAATGAAACCTGAAAGCCTGCGCTTCACTCTCAGCCCTCTTTGTTCAAATCCAGCGCTGGAGCACAAAAAGAAAAGAAAACATATCATGACCCGGCTCCTTGCTATAATTACACTTTGAATATACAGTTCATGTACGTGCTGTCTGGCTTCGGCCCTCTGCGACCCTGAATAGAATAAACAGAAGGATGGATGCACAGATCTACTGTGTAATTATACTAATCAGTCACAGCCTCTGTTTCTGAGGGGAAAAAGGCTCAGAAATCTGAGATTTATGTGATTTTATTTTGCTCTCCTTTTAAACGCCACACAAAGACACAGTCTGTGTGTGCATGCGCATGCAGTCCTGAAGTTACAGCATGTAGAAAGTATGTTCGGAGCCGCAGTTTGTGGCCTCGGCTCTGAAGATTTCTGTGATTTTATTTGGCTCCTCTTTGGCGTGATGTAGGAAAACACACTGCAACTGTATGGGTGCATGTGATACTATAATTACACAATGTACATACTACAGTATGTAATTATACTATGAACCACAGTCTGTGGTTTCTGTCAACAAGGGAGGCTGTTGTTGAGAAAAAAGGGAAAAGTACGAGGTCCTTCCTTTTGCTTCTCTTTGCCATGCAGCTGCAGAGGGACGAGACAGCTTTACTACCAATGCTAAGACGTGAGTGAAGCTTCTCCTCTGAATGTCGCTCTACGTGCATGTACTCATTCAGAGGGTCAGCCTCTGTGGCTCATGCAGCTGTATGCTGTGATGTGATGAAGGTGAATGTGGGTCAGACAATAAACCTCAGCGACAGCCTCCCTTTGTTGTCAAGGAACAAAGATGCTTCATATACACGCAGAAAACCACACTGTGAATGTACGCATGAATATAACTATGTATGTATGTACTGTATGATTATATACGCCACAGCTGTGCTGTCTCTGTGTTTACAGGAAAAAGAAGCACGGCTGTCAGTCAGGCTCAGAGTGTGTAACCCTGTGCAGTATTTACACAGGGTGTTGTTGAGTGCTGTTATTAAAGAAAGAAGAAAAGATCTGCGTGCTTTTATTTTGCTGAATGAGAGGAAACGGCTGCAGATGTACATGAGAGTGCGTAGATCTGTGTTTGTTTACAGCACAGGGAGCCAGCCTTGGTTTCATTTGCTTTGACATGTTGAAAGAACAAGAATGAAGACACTCTGTAATCTCTATAAAACATGTAAGAGATGATGAACAGAGCCGGTCGTTGCCACAAAATAAAGCCCGGGTTGACGGAACATCATCCTGCTTCTTACACGGCTCATTACTAAAGAAATCTTAGCTCTTACTTTGAGATCTTATTGAATCTGTTGTGTCCTGCAGAGTGACCTGACCTGTGTCTCACATAGAGGAATAACAGACGAACACGATGACTAGAGCAGTGGAAAGTATGTGAAACTCTCTCTAATCGTAGAAACGCTGCAGGTCTGAGTAAATAAAACCGACCAACCAGTGTGGAGACACCTGCAGTCTGCGACCAAGGTGATGTCAGAAAAAAACCATGGAAAGTCTGAAAGCGGCCGTAAATATGCCGCTGTATAATCAGTGTGTATAAACACAAGTATGAGTATATGTTTTATGGATTGTATGTATAACGACGCTAAATTACAGCCTCTGCGACTCAGACGTGAGGAGGGCAGATTACATGATTTTGTAAATATGTAATTTTTTGTGTACGACAGAGAAAAAAGAGAATCACAGAAATAACATAACAATTTTGATGTAGGTCTCCTTAGAGTCCATCCAACCGCTGATCCTCATCAGGGAGCCGACTCAAGCCGACCCAGACGGAAGTCGCCAGCTTATCACAGAGACAAACAGCCATTCCCACCTACGGCCCATTAACCTGTTAAGTGCATGTCCTTGGACTGTGAGAGGAAGCCGGAGAACCCGGAGAGAACCCACGCAGGCACGGTGAGAACATGCAAACTCCACACAGACAGGCCCGGCTGAGGTCCAAAGCAGAAATCCTCTCACTTCGTGCCGCCCTTTCAAAGGATCCAGTTAAAGTAGATCTGACTGCTGGAACACAGAATGATATTTTATAGTATTTAATAATGTACTTCCAACATTGTGGCAGTTCAGGGAACGAGTTCCTGTTTCAACATGACAGTGCCACCGTGCACAAAACCACGTCCATGCAGAAATGCTTTTCCCAGTTTAGTTTGGAAGAACTTGACTGGTTTTTGCACAGAGCCCACACCTGAACCCCGTCCAGCATCTCTGGGATCAACTGGAACACTGACGGCGAGCCAGAACCTTTATCAGGTCCAACATCAGTGTTGGACCTCACTGATGCGCTTGTGGCTGAACGCGGCCGAATTCCTGCAGCCAGATCCCAAAATATGACGGAAAGCCTGAAACCAGAAAAGTGGAGGCTGGTTTAGCAGCAAATTAATGGTTTAGATGGTAACACTCATGTGCCCATGTGCACGGTCCGACACTTCGGCCTGAAATGTAGACCCCAGAATTATTAAAGTCACAGATCATCAGATAAACATCAGAAACTAGAAATCTACTTACATTTCTCTGACACTTGAAAAAGTCAAATATTGAATAATTTTTACATTTTTCTGACATGATGTAAAAAAGAGACAAAGCTTTAAATGACATAATCATAAAATGATAAATATACTGGATTGTGTGTATAAAAGCAGTTTGAAATAAAATAAATACAAAGACAGATTCATGGGTCATTTCTCATTGTATATGTTGTGTGTATAGTCAGATTTGTGTGGGTAACTGTGACTGAAATGAATTGATTTTACTCTGATTATTTCTTTCTTATGAATTTGACATTTTCAGATTTTTTTTTCTCCGTCTGCTGAAATAATGTTAAAAAACACTTAAATCATTTTTACAGCATAAAAGCACTCCACCGTGACACACTACATTTTGCCATCATTTTAATTGAACTCTCCTATCGGTGCTCGCGGTGTTCCTAACACTGTAACTCCATATTGATTGCAGAGAACAATGGAGGCCTGAAGGGGCTTTTGTAGTCCGGCTCCTGACAAAGGGCCTCGTGCCGCTCAGAGACGGATAGAAATGCAGCGTGGAGTACAGCGCCGCCGGCCTCGCTGTCACTGCACACTGAGGAGCGTTTAATCTCCCTCACAGCTCATCCATCACACACTGACAGCACAGGACACAGCAGCTACGCCTGACTGTTCACACCTTAACCTGGTTATTCCAGTCTTATCAGTTTTTAGTAAATAAAAGCTGAAAGCACTGAGATATTTCATTCACATGCACAGACGCACTTTGATTTTGGTGCATAAATATCATAACTCTGAATAACCTTGCTAAGCTCATAATTTAATTATGGGTCGTAGGTAGATTTGGATGTCAATAAAACAGCATGGCGAGCAGAATACCTACGATCACTGCCGCCATGGGAATCCTCATTTATTTTCCCTGTAGGCCATCAGGAGCCGAAGCTTTCATAAATTTTATGGTGCAGACTCGGAGCAGACGGGAATATACTATTCATTTCTTTGGACAGGAAGGAAACTCGATCCCACATTATCAAAGGTTCATTTAAAGGTCTGGTGGTCATTAGGTCATCGTTAGGTTCATTTTTAACCTGCTACATTGAGATGACATTTTCCTCTCTGTGCTCCCCGGCCTCACACATCCTGAAGCTATTGTCCAGGCCTGAGAGAGAATAACTATTCATGCAAAAAAGGTAAATATACATCATCAGTGTAGTAAATCTGTAGACATAACGTGGCAGCACTACACTCTGAAATACATTTTCAACGACAGGTTGAACCTGAACGTAGCAGTGAGCGCACCGCAAATCACATTCTGTCTGAAGGAGCCATGATAACTTGAAATCAGTTTGAACTGACTCTTCAGTGCCTCTATAAAATGCACAGAATCATCTGACATTTTGGAAGTGGCACTAAGTCTGATTTTCATAAGCAGGTGTGCCTGCTATCCAATAATGCACTGATGCAGTGTAAAAAGTAGAAACACGGAGATACTGTCCACGTGTTTGATGACTTTTAATGAAGGCGCACCTGCAGATGAATCTTTGACTCTTTGCTACTCTGCTGGAAGAAGTACTCAGAAACAACAGCAACACCAGAGTGCAACAAATATAAAAGGACTGCATTCAAAATCTGAACATACAGAATTCTACATTCATATTCTGTCACTGAACTTTAATTATTGATGCATTCATCCTGTAAATCTGCACAGTAACATCAAATGGAAATACTCAAGTAAAGTACAAATCCTTCAGGATTGTGCAGTACTCGAGTACTGCCCGATCAGTCACAGCTCCTGCTTCACGTCCGTACACCAGAGTGAAGACAAGAGCCAAAAGAAGAGATGCAAAGAGCTGATTTGCAAACTTGCAAAAGCTGGACATGTTGGGCCGTGCTGCTGAAAAATACATGAGCCGTGCAGCTATTTCACAGAATAAATAAGTGTATTTCATCATGCTTACAGGATACCGACTGATGGCAGCACTGTGAGGACTCCAGGGGGTGATGTTTTCATCCGTTCTTTTATTGATCTGTTTGCAGGATGATATCTGATTTGGCTGAACAGATGCCCTCGTCGAATAATTAGTCAGGTTTAATTTGGCTGTGATGCATATGTTTCCAAAAGAGATAAGAAAACATGAAAGTAGCCTATAAAATATGAAAATACTCTCATGAAATCAAAACCTAAAGATAGAAACTTCAAGTTTTTTGATAGTAATCAGAGTGCAACTAGGTCAGACTGTAGACAACAAGCTGTGAGGCATCGACAGGAAAAAAAGGGAAACCTGTGGGATGCTGACACTCGGTACGCTTTCCTGACATCCTGTGGAGGCTGAAGCTCATCGTGTTAACTTAAATGATTCAATCACATCAGCCATTTTGAACCTCTGTGGCTCTGGCTGCCACCATGTTGGCTCTCCTGACTCTTCAGCCTTGTGGACAATCTCTGCAAAGATCGTCAGTGCAGCTGAGGCGGCTGAGTGAAGCCTGGCTGCTCAAACAAACCACCTGTAACCACACCCACCTGTCAATCAAAGCGTCCACGCTCTTAATCCTGCATAACTTTAAGCCTTAATATAATGTGAACAGGTGAGTTGTATATAAATTCACCCTCAGTACAGTTGTCATGAATGGGGAAATTAGCTACAGAGACCAAAACTGTTTTTGTACCAGGCTGTAAACATGTTTATTTCTGCTGTCTAACATGGGGACTTATGGAGACTGACTCACTTCTGCAGCCAGCCTCAGGTGGACGTTAGAGGAACTGCAGGAGTTACTTCTGCATTGTCTTCACTTCACTCACTTGGTCTGTGTGTCAGTGAGCTAGTCTTTTGCCGAGCGTGCAGTCCACCTCTCGTCCAACATCAGCTGGGATCAGCTTCAGCCCCACGCGACCCTGACAAGGATGAGAAGTTATCGAAAACTGATCTTTGGTAATTCATATTAATAATTTGGACTTGGCAAGTCCATTTGTTACCACTAAGGTAAGCTCAGAATCATTAGAGTGAATAAAAAGTCCATTTAAAGTTTGAATTCCATGTCTGACTTTGATTTATTATCTCATAAGCAGTATTTTTATTTTTCATCATGCAGAACTTATTTTTTCTAATTTTCTGGGTTATTGCTCACAGATTCTGATCTGTGTCCGTTCCTAGCAATGATCTATGAAGACCTTAAACTTCACTCATGTCACAAAGGATGCCATGATGTCATGTTTCCACTCTTCACCTTCTTTCTGTGTCAAAAATCCCACATGACAGCCAACTACGCTGAGGTCCTGCTATTTAACCCGATGACGCCGTCGTGCGTCAACCCCTGTGAAAAGATCCTCCATGGCCGTCTGCGGCAGCCGTGAACTTCCTGTTCGCACCTTCTGTCCATCGCGGCGCGCCGACCCTGAGCACACGGGCCGCATGAGCTCTTGTCTTGACGGTAGCAGCTAAGTTTCACAGGCCTGCTTTAAATTCCACAGCGGTAGCATTGTGTTACCTCAGTGTCATCAGTCATGTTCATTTGTAGCTGACAGAAATGGAGGAGGAAGTGTGTTTGTTGTGTGTGTGATCAGAACAGCCTGCAAGGTCAAACACAAGTGTGAGAAGTGAGAGTGAGAAGAAGAGATGTATTGTTGTTGGGTGCGTTTAGTTTGTCGTCGATGCTCCTTTCTAGGTCAGATGTGCGGTGAAAGGGAGATTTGTACTCTCAGCCGGGCTACCTGCAACTGGCTAAGGTTATAAAAATAAAAGCGAGAGAGAGAGAGAGCTGTCTTTCTCTGTTGTTTACCTTGAACGTGAGATGGAAGACAGTTTTCGCATGTGGAACGACTTTCCCCGAGCCTTAATGACGCCTAATTTCATGGCAAATAAACTAAACAATGATGCCTTTGAGTCTTGCTCCATTTGTGAAGCGCCGCAACGAGACAAAATCACATTCTTTTCCAGTCAAAGTGCAGCTTAATGTTCCTTTCTTATCAAGCAGCCGACCTGCGAGTGCACTCTGTTGTGATGTTGTTTTTCCAGGTCTGTCTGAGGTCCGATGGAGGTCACGCCAACACTTCTTTCACTCAGTGATTTATTTAATTATTAGCACGCCGGCTCCTGCAGAGTACACACAGTCAGCAGTTCATTTACGTGCTGAAAGTTGCTTTTCCCCATTAACTGAAGATGAATGACAAATCTTTCCAGTGATATATCACTGTAGTGGGTCTGCTGTTGGTTAGTATCATGGACTGATTAATTCAGAAAATTAGCCTCAATAAATCTGAACTTTACCGACTGCACATTAAACCCTGAACAACAGTTTTTACGTCACATTTTACAATTTGCAATTAATCACACCAGCTGACACACAGGTCTATAATACTACACGCAGCTCATCCTGCGTTTGGCTTCAAGGACTGGCAACATTTTTTTGCAATGAAAACAGTAAAAGTTGACGCAATGCTGTCGATGGAAATGTCGTGATTTTAAGACACGCTGCACGCCGTGAGTTATGGTTTGTTTGCATGACCTTTCTCTCTGTAAATCACAAAGAATACGACCAGAGGGGATTGTCAGCACGCCCCGTCCTCCTCGTCTGCCTTGAATCGCCCTGTAAAACACTATTGAACGCTCGGATACGGTGACCTACACCGACATTTTTCCCTCATGATTGCACATCATGGGTGAACATGTCAAAACAGCTCAGAGATGACTCTCAACAACCAGGGCCTTCCCGTCACCCTCTAATCCAGCAATTAGAGACAAGGCCAGAGAGATGGAACAGATGTTCCATAAATGGGAATGGCAGAGGGAGTTCTGGCCCGTCGATGGTATTCCTAATCTCTCCAAGGAGGACGACCAAGCAGCCACCCTGCAGCAGCACATACACACAGGTCACACACTCTTCTTAATAATTCATGGGGCTTGTTTTAGGCACCATCAGTTGCCAGAGAGGTGGGGTTTGCTACTTGAGGGGTCACAATGTTTCAAGGAAAGTGATCCGACACTCTTTACCCCTCGCCTTAAACCTCGGGGGGGTGTGTACATCAGTTTCTGTAACTTGGCCACATGGCCAGAAGTGAGCAGGTGAGAGAGAAGGCAAAGGAAGCCGCACGTGAAAGTTCTTTTTCTTCTTCATACAGTCATTTTTTTTCAGGTGAAGGTCAAAACCTGACAAACAAATCCAGAGGCGCAGGCACCAAATCCAAACGACGACGCAGGGCTCAGAGCTACAACGTGAGGCATCGCAGCAACAACCTGCAGGGACTGAAGGTAACGGGCTGGTTCAGTGCTGCAGGCTGATGAGGGAAATGGAAACAGGTGAGGGCAGGAAGGTAAAGGTGTGGCTGGATGCTGGTGTGAGAGAGGAGAAAAGATCCGCCTGGTGGATCGACCCAATATCACACCAAGCCGCCAACCTTTAACATGAAATGAATCTGAATGTTTTCAGCCTAATGTATCAATACAAACAGTAAATGTCACTGTGGCCTGTTGAATCTTCGTCACCTGTTCTTCCATGCACAGGATTCAGGTTTAAAACAGAGTCTGCACGATACTGTTGCAGATGGAGTGAGACTGATTTGGACAGTCAGGGTTAAGTCCAGACTCTTCGTGTCCTGCAGTCAAACAGTTTATGAGTCACTCCTGCTGTCCAGAAGAACAAACGCTGTGAAATCAGTTACGGCAGCAAACCGCTGTGAACACAAAGGAGGACGCTCGTGAAATGTGTGGATGTGTTTATTTCACTGTCATTCTGTAAGATGTACCTGTTAAAGCACGAGCGTCACACCTGCAGACTCACTGATGAAGCTTTACCCCGACAGAAATCCTAAACTTCAAACAACCTCGGCTTCATGTTATAATAAACAACGCAGTGAGGATAGAAACAGGATTCATCTGAAATATAGATTATTATTTGACTAATATAATAAAGTTATTTTTTTTCGGGGTATTTTGTCTCCTGTGAGCTGCAGCTGAAGTCTTGTTGCCGTGGCGTTCCTTCACCTGTCAATCAAACAGTATGGGCAGGGCTGTGAAGTCTTTCCTCCTTAAATGGACTTCCTGTCGATGCAGTTTGAGCTTCTATAGGTGGCAGTCTTCTCTTTGTTTTCCTGTTGTGCTCAGAAATGATGCTCAGCTGGACGGTAACTGAGCAAATCAGAATCAGCCTGTTGTTTGAAAAGTAACAGCGGAAACCAACTGTTGTTAACTGGCCGACGCCGGAGAAGAATCCTGCTGTCAGATGGGCATCCACAACCTAAGCAAGCAAACCAACCTCTGTCGGTCCCTAAACTATCATCAGGTCTATTCCTGCTGCTCAGTGGGACCCGAGTTCTCCAAGGAGCGCTGAAAACCGGATTGTTTTACACACACCTGTTCCTGAACGTCACTCGGCTACACGCCTGTCTCAGAGGGAGCGCAGTTAATCGCTGATTTGGCACACTTACAGTGACAACATACCAAGGTCCAGTTTCAGGAACTTAGCACACACACACACACACAAATAGATGGACGGTGCTGCGTAAACCCTCTAAACAGACACAGATCTACACACAGTAAAACACACTGACACATGCACACACACGCACACACACTATTACCAGCACAATGGCCGTGTAACAGAAGACAGTGGAGCCTCATGATGAGACAAACAGTCCGGCCGCTCAGCTCAGCAGCCATCTTTGATTTTTTCCTCTGTTGACTCACCAAAATAACTTCAAACTGTGCAACACACACGAGGCGTCACACACACGAGGCATCACACACACGAGGCATCACACACACGAGGCGTCACACACACGAGGCATCGCACACACGAGGCGTCACACACACGAGGCATCGCTTTCAAAGCTGAAACGTGCAATTATTTTCAGTTGTGTGCAAAAAAAGGGTGATAGTTTGTGTATACTGGAGCGCTCAAAGCTTTGTGGCTTTGCCTGAATGGGAAACAATTAAAGTGCTTCTTGGCAGCGCACGAAGCCAGACGGTGATAAAAATGGCTTTTCAGCACGGACGAGGCCTCTCGGCTCGGCCGGTCTGGAGTCATGAGAATCTTCTAGAAAACTTTCGTCCTGACTCAGTTTCGGCTCCATTTTTTTCATATTTCCTCCTCACAGTATATTTGTATACACACAGCTGCAAAGTGCAATAAATAAAAAAGACTTTCTTTGTTATTGTCTGAAGTCTTTCAGAGTTGACTGACACACGCTGACATCAAATGAAACCAGCTAACCCGTCTAACTCAGCCGGGTTTCTTTCATCTGTCTTTTAGTCGGTGAGCAGTACGTGCTCCTTAACGGAGGAGCAGACTCCTGAAAGACCGTCCGACTTCTGAGGCAAAGCTCACGTGACTGATAACACGACAACCAGGCTGTGAACCTGTTTATTTCTGCTGTGAAGTTAGACATTTGAACATGGGGACTTATGGAGACTGACTCACTTCTGGAGCCAGCCTCAAGTGGATGTTTGATGAACTGCAGTTTTAGGCGCTTGTTGTATTCTGGAGGGGGGTTGGCCTCATCACTTTATAGACACCGCACAGCCACGCCTCCTCCTCTGCAGCTCCTCCTCCTCTGGTAGGCCGGGCGAGGTGATTTAAAGGTTGTCTAGCAGCCTGAACGGGGCTGGTTAGCAGAGAGGGGAGCGGGGAGCTGGAATGGGGGGAAAGGAGAGGGAGAAAAAGTGGGAATGGGATGGAGAGAGGAGGAGGAGGAGGAGGAGGGGGAGGAGGAATGGAAAGCGTCCACCAGCGCAAACACCTCTGAAACAGAAACATCCATTTAGCAGCGAAAACAAGCCCCCCTCACAAGACCTCCGTGAATGGGCCACTTCAGCCGGCCGAGGAAGTTCCATCGAGGGGCAGGATGTTCCCCTCAGGACGCACTTGAGACGGGCTGAGGGCCAAAAGCCTGAATACATAGACCCCTCTCTCTCCCTCTGTCACTGTCCAGCTTTGCCCTCCCACCCGGGCCGAGTGGCTTCAGTACTCCCCATCCTCCCCTGCCTGCCCGCCTGCCCCTTCCCCTCCTACCAGCCGTTTACTGAGCTGCAGCCAGCAAGGCGGCGAGGGAGGGCGTGGAACTGTACTCAGCAAACAAAGACAGAGGGGCAAAGACTTTCCGTGATTAAAGAGCAGTTAAGATGCTATGAGAGGCTAATTTGTTCACTGTGTGACAGAATCAACAGGAACTGGGAGCAGAAATCTGTGCTGCCTGCATTTCCTGCAGCCATTTCAAAGAGAATAGCGCTTTGATTTAGATTTATAGCTCTTTTACCGATGTCAGCACAAGTTTACTTTCACTCACTGCGTCCTTTACGCGTCTTAATGTCGTTAGAGTTTTTAACTTTAGGTTTTTAACGTCTGCTCTGTCTGGAAATAAGCTCCAATGAAATAAAACGCGTCCTCATGCAGAGTTAATCAGATCAGATGAAGAAATTTGATCATGTGTTTACATGCACTGCGATAACCACAGTTCACATGCAGGTGGCCTGTCACTTTGCTTCTTTACATGAAGGCTCTTATCACATGACTTCATTATCACATTTAGGTCATGTGATGAGGCCTGGGCCGACTCGCTGAAGACAGAAGGATGCAGTTAAAAGCTCTGAAAGCGATGAAGCGGACCTCTCCTGGGTTCCTAATTGCTCCAACACTTTGTTCCAGACAACTATCAGGTGGACTGCCATGAAATTTTGGACACATTCGTAGTCTCTAGAAGATGAATCACCTGAGCTGACATTAAAGAAATTTGGTACACAGTTAATTTTAATTTGACCTGCGTCGACACCTTGAAAGACTCCTAAACTTCCTGGTAACACCTGAAGGTTTGACTAACACCTGATCCTTACACAGTGGAAACATTGGATGAACCTTAGATACGACTTGGTAACAGGAGCTCTTTCCAGTCCGCTCAGCTCAGAATGAGTCAAAGTCGGTAACATTGTGTACGCTTGACAAACTAATTTGCAGCATCGACTGTGAGTCAAACACAAATGTAGAAACTGGGCACAGAATAAACCAACCAGAACCAACAGTTCATGGTTTAATCCATGAAGTCCTGGATCACGCTCTGTTTCAGAGACGTTTCGACCGTGGAGCAGTTCGACCGCAGCATGATGACCGCAGGTCGCAGGCATACCCTGCTGTGTGCAGCTGAAACGCACCACACAGAATTTGGTCTGATTTGGGCCTCACGTCATCCTCCGAGTCACCCACTAACGTGCCGCCCTGCAGAAAGCAGAAGCATCACTCAGGCCGAGGTGACTGACGTGTGCCATCCACGTCCAAAAAGCTGGTTTGTGCTGAGTGAAAATGACGGTAAGTTAGTTTGCAGAAGGAAAACAAGCCGCTGATATCTGTGACTGCGCTAACAAAGAGCTCAGACAACACAAACTCAGACACTCTGCAAACAGATTGACTGTGGTGTGTGTTCTGCGGTATTCTGGTTTCATTTCTTTACACATAAACATTTGAACCTCTGATCTGTTCACCATGAATCACAAAGTCTGCTTTGTTTGACTTGTTTTTGCCACAGGACCTGTTTGTTTTTCCAAAAATATGTTCTCAGTGACAGAAACAGCAGTGACGAACGCTATTATAACATGTTTATTGAAAACCGTTTTTGACAGCATAGTTTGTCAGGCACAGAGAGAGAGACACAGAGAGAGAGACAGACACAGAGAGAGAGACACACAGAGAGAGAGACACACAGAGAGACAGAGACAGACACAGAGAGAGAGAGAGACAGGGTTGTGAAATAATTGGATCTGTTTGCCCAGAGGGTTTGTTGTGGTGGAATGTTACAGAGGATTCATGATCAAACAGGTACATTGCAACAAACAAGCTATGAATTAAAAATAAAAAACATCACATAATGCCAAACGGTTAGTTTCCACCTCTCTATGTTAGAAACACGAATACAGAGGGAGGAGAAATAAATTATGTGGGACTGAAAAAAAACCTTTTGTGGAATGAAACGTGACGTAACGGAAGAGAATCAAATAAACGGTGAATGAAAGTCGTTTCCTCTCTAAGATTCGTACAAAACAGCTCGCACGGCTACATAAAACTCTACCCATGTACATCAGCAAGGTCAAAGCATATTTCAAACTATAAATTAATCTGGACTAAACACTGTCAGGTTAGAACTGCGTGAGAAATGAAAACGGATGAAAAGCTGCGTGAAAACTAGCCTGGGTAAAATAAAGGTGGATTATTGATCTCTGGAAGAAAAGGAGTGTTTCCTGACACCACAGGAGGCCGCCGGAAAACACGGCTCTCCTCCCGGTTTCATCTTCACTCCTGATTCTTTTTGTCCAACAGAAAAACTGAATAAATTAGTCAGCCAGAGTAAAGACGACAGGTGGTTAAAGGCCGATGTGTGACTGTACATACAGTAAGAGTCCCTCCCTGCTGAGGCTGTGCTGTTTACTCACTGGATAGCAAAGAAAGCGCGTTCACCCTCACAATGATTGGTTGTTTTCAACATCTGTCTGTGGAGCCACGCACATCGGACTCAGCTTTTAAAGGCCACAGCTAACATTTCTGCAGCAGAGCTGATGATGACTGTTCATTCTGAGGTCAGTGCTGCGAGCAGGTGGTCGCTCCTGCACTTTAAACTGCATCCTAATTCAAAGATGTGAAAGACTTCATCCAATAAGAGGCCTGTGCTAATGCTCGCAGGCTACACAGTCAGTCACAAACGTAACGGCTCCTCCTGAACGTTTTGCAGTTAATTAGCTGCACATAACGAACGCTGAGCGACTTAGCTCGCTGCAGTAACTGACAGCGCGTCCCTTAGCAACGCTGGCCCTCAAATGTCAAGTCAACAGTTGCCGTGGGAAACGCCTCGCAAGCTCAAAGCTTTAGATGATTTTACATTTTGGCACAATTAAATTTAATACGACTATTAGTGTTAGGTCGATACTGAAGAGAGCTGACGTAAGTATTAACCACTCATATTTTACTGACGTCTGAAGGGATCCATGGGTGTTTGTGTCGACCATGTCTGTGTGTGTTCAGGTTTAACTGAGTTATGACTCAGACAGGAGTGATACTCGGACACAAAGTGTTTTTAATCCATGAGCTTCGACTGCACTCATCAGGCCACACTTTGCTTCTGGTGCCATGAACAAGACAGATATTAAAAACAACACATCATTTTTAAAGTGATCTAAGAGACAGAGGCTGTCAGTACCAGAGCAAAAAGCTAAAGGACACAGGAAGAAGGCGAGGGAGGGCATCGAATAAAACAGAGGAGAAATTAAGCCAGGGGCGAAGCCTGATGGGGCATCAGTATCGATTAAAATGACTACTCTACTTCATCATCATCATCATCATCATCATCATCGTCATCGTCATCATTATCTTGTGGCTCTTTAATGAAAACAACACTGAAAAGCTGACAGCTATGAATAAAAACACTCTCACCATAGGGAAAGCTTTTACCCAGCATGGAAGAATAAATAAAACCAAACACCATCCGTTTCATTACATCCATCCAACCTCCACACAAGTGCCCTTTGTCTGCCTTGTTCAAAAGAAAATTAAAGTCCGGCTAATGTGTCCATAGCCTGCTTCTAGTGAGAACTGCTGTTTTTATTTGATTTTTGCACTTATACATTCAGAACGTGATCAGAATCAGTCGATTAATCTCCTTTTTGTTCGCTAAATTATTCCAGGCACTTCATCGGGGGCCAAAAGTCGACTGAAAACAGAAATATCAATAACTGCGTGTAACCTTTCACTTTACAAAGACCTTGTTTGTGTGCAGAAACCAACCACAAAGTTCATAATCTGGTGCTAAAAAAACACAAAACTCTCCCAGTGTAGCAACAGAATTAAATAGAAACGTTCACTCTTTAAGTACTTTAAATATTGGGGAGGTTTCTTTAAGTACTGACACAGTCTTGTTGGGTAGATACGACACAGATTCAGTTCACACGCTGGAGTAAGGCCATCGCATCGCGGTGTTTCCGAACCCTCGGTGCCGCTCGGACGTCGCCGTCTCCTTTGTGACTTTGCTAAGAACAGCCTGTAAACAGCTGGAGAGGCGACTGCACCAACGAACCTCCGCCCACTGCCTACGTCGGACGGTGCAGTCTTTGGTTCAGATCTGGAGCTCGGTGAAACAGACTTTAAGACTAATTTGGCACTTTTTAATTTTTTTGTTTTATTTTAGCACACTAAGCTTGAAGACAGACTTCAGAGTCTCCTTTAACAAACCCATATACATATATATATATAGATATACTGTCTATATACTTTATTTGCTGTGTGATCTGTCAGCCTCACAGCATGCCTTCATTTCAGTATTAATACTATAGAGCAGCGATAAAATCTCAAACGTCTGGGCAGTTTTTGTTTTTTAGTAACACTCAAGCACAAAAGGACATTGCAGCTCCATTTCTGCCTTCGAGCTGATGTTTTTAGACGCGAGTGTGCACGCAGGTGCTGAGTGTCTTGCTCAAAGGCACTTTGACACCGCACACAGCTCGTTAGCATCGACCCTGTGACCTTTCTGTTACAATATAAGAGTTTGAAGCCTTTACAGAGAACCTTAAAAACAATCCACACCACATAAGTAACTGATTCTGGGAAATGTAGTTCACTGAAGCTGTCTGAAATTGCTCTTGTGCACTGGCTGATGATAATTTACATTGCATCGTGGGATTTGGAGTACAGTAGCGTACATGCCATGGACATTTTCTGTTCCATCGTGGCCATTTTGGATATTTTAAATGAATATTCTGCACCGGGTAGCAAACAGGCGACCAGTCGGCTCTAAAATGTGTTCAATAGTGTGAAAGCATGAGGGGATTGTTCCTCCAACATGCTGCTGAGGTTCTCTGAGGCGTTTTATGATTCACAGCTCGTCGGTGTTCAACGTGTCTTTAAGTACTTCAGTTATACTAAAAGGCCTCTCTGGTACAAATCAACCAAGCGCTGCCATTTTCTTGCCCAGCAAGAGTTAATCGTTGCTTTGATATTGCAAACGTCAACTTTTCAAACCAGAATTTGAACTCAGCGGATTAAAAAAAAAACCGTCCGGCTCCTTTTCTGGAGGAGCGTTCGGTTCACACGTCCTCCTCACGCCGCGCTCTCTAAAAATCATCTCCGCGTCTGTCATACATTCTAATTTCTTGAAACTGTAAACGAACAAACAACAAAAAATAAGATGGATCAAAAACCAGAGGAGTCTGCCAGCTGTGAAAAATAACGTCGCAGTTCTGTTGTAAAATAAGTTACAAAAAAAAAGAAATAAAAATCTTTGCGTACAGTACTAAAATCCTAAACTAGACCTTTCGAACTTAAGAACCACATGTTAAGTCTATAAATATCTTTACAAATATACACGTTAATTATTCAAATAAACCTTTTCTTGATTAAATGATTTACACTTTCATGACAGTGTCTTCTAGATTGCAATGCTTCCATCCTAAAACAATACTTTAAAAAATGTAATTTTTTGTCTTTTAAGTACATGGCTGTGGACAGCAATATGATACATATTTGCATTTATATATTTACAATAAATCATTTTCTAGATACATAAAAAAACAACAACAACCTCCGAACCTTGCTGTATGAATTAGTGAATGGCCCTGAAGCTTCGCCTCACGTCTGATGAGGAATTTGTTCCATGATTATCACAAAACTGTTTCTTTTGTTTTCGGGATGTGACAAAAGGTGACGGTGGCGTATGAATTCATGAGAGAACATTAATATGCTCGTGTTGATCCTCTCGCTGCTGTTGAACGTCTCCTGTAGAAGCTGAGAAGTTGTTGAGTGTCTCTGGAAGAACGAGTCCCATCGTGGAGTTGGTTCTGGCTTTGCTGGTATCTTGTCAACGGATTTTTCTTGAAGACCTCGAGCGTTTATCGCGATCCTAAAGGTCCTCGCCTACTGGATCACCAACCAGTCACTGACCAATGCCCTTCATTTCCTCCACCCGTGTCCCTTTTGTCTTTTTTCAGTCTCAGGAGGTTCTGTTATCCCAGTAGGCACGGAATGGTTTCACCCCACAGATTGTCCGTAACAAAAGACTGGCCCAAGTACAAAAATATAATTTCATTTCTGAAAAGAACACAAACATGGTTCAACGGCAAAAAATAATCCTTCAATGTTTCAAGAGTCCCTTGGGAGGAGGAGGAGGAAGAAAACTCAGTCAAGGAGGATTTTCGACCGAGAGTTTAAGACGAATCGAAGAGCTGAAGCACTGTGGAAGTATTGCATGCAGACTTTTCATTTCCATATCTTGAGGAGCTTGAGTCACTGAGAGGTGTATGTTAGTCACAGAAACTGTGAGGGGAGGAGGTTAAAGTCCGAGCAACCCCCCGGCCGCCCTCCACAGTTCAGGTTTTATGTCCTAATCACCCCGTTACTGGGGAGCTGTTTGGGAAGACAGGGCTCGTCAGGCAGCGGGTCGTGGGCGAAAACCGAGTCGTCTCCTGAGGAGCAGGTGCTGTTGGAGTCCTGACAGGTGGGCGAGTACTGCTCGAAGGGCACCGCCAGGTCCAGGTACTCCTGTCAGGCGAGAGGTCAAAGGTTAAGACAATCAAGTGAGGAGTTTTTATGTATTTTTAATGTGAGAATTAAGTTCTACATGTCTGCTGTTATTATCACAGCTGAATGTTTCCTTCTCACATAATGAACATTCCTTAAAACGTTTCAAAGACGGTAAAATAACCGTTTGCATCCTGCATCCTGGTCTTACATGTTAAATGTGATACAAACACATGATCTGATGATTAAAACATGTCGATGACTCTGGTGACCGGCTAACGTCTCTTTCGTCCTCCGACTTCTGATCTAACAATGTGGGTGAAGTTTCTCAGCCACGTCTGATCAGACCTAAAGGAGCTGATTTAAATCCCACTTGTGACTAAGCTCCATCCATTTATTCTGTTTCACTCAGAAATCTGTCACATTACAGGAGATGAAGTCTCTCTAAGTGTTACAGCGGTCCAAGGTGAGCCTAAAGCTAAATCTTTGTGTTCCTGATGTTTCCATATCATCAATGAGCAGCAGCTGTGCGGGGAGGGACTCACGTCGGTGGAGGTCATTGATAAAACCCGGTCGTGATCTTCTACCAGCTGTCTGAAGGTCGGCCTCTGCGATGGCACCGCATGCCAGCACTCCCTCATGATCATGTACCTGAAACACCCACATGAAGGTCACTCCGCGTCTCATCCATTAAAATCAAAACGTACATTTGCAGTAAACTTCTTCAGATCTTCGAAGGTGATGGTCTGTAATTAAAGTTTCTGGTTTTCTCTCTCACAGTTTTCATCTGTTGTTTCCAGCTGTATGAAGACACAGTTTACAGCTGGAATTTAAAGTTTAAAAAAAAAAATTCTGGTTGACTTTTTAATGATTGTATTTAAAATTCACTAAACTTCAGTTTCAGCCCTGAAGTTAAGGCCCCAGCTCCAGCACAGTGAAGAAATGTGTTTATTACTGTGCATGAAAGAAAAAGGTCACGGATGACACATTTCATTCATAAAAGGAACATTATGTAATAAACCTAACTATAAATATTCATATTCTATCCATAGGTCTACTGTTTTATCACTTTCCTAACAAATCAAACTATAATAATCAGGTTTTATCTGCACTGACACACGCTGATCAAACACCTACAGCTCATGGGTGCAGTTGGCAGGTTTGTCCATCCGATGTCCCTCCTTCAGCAGCTTGAAGAGTTCCTCTACTGGGATTCCTGGGTACGGTGAGCCTCCCAGGGTGAAGATCTCCCACAACAACACCCCATAAGACCACCTGAACACACACACACACACACACAAAATGGATACAGATTAGAGGTCAAACGCACTCATGGCCTGAAGCAGTTCCACCGATAAACCAATGAGACCGGGTGGGGAAATATGAATCTTTGGTGGTGTGTAGAATCAATCTGACATTTTATGGTCCGGACAGTCGATCTGTGTGAAAATCAACAACTCTTCCTTCACTTCATCTGCAGCCTCGTGGTTTAAGGGCAGATTCACGCAGCCAAACATTGACCAGTGATACAGATTTGTTATTTATTTAATTTTACAGACAATCTATCAGATCGAATCAATCATCTGCAGCGTGTTAGCATTTAGCATGAGTTACAGCCACGTGCTCACTCCTATGAAAAGGCGTGTGACTTGTGTGGTCGTCTTTTCTGCTCAGATTAATCTTTAACTAAGTTTGTGTTTCTCCTGCACCGTTCTTAAACGGCTAAACGAGGGAAGCTAATCAGATAATGGCGGTCTATTAACCCAGTGTACTATTGTCGGGCCGTTTGTCCAGTGAATCAGAATCAGAGCGCTCCTCCTCCCACTGCAGCGCTCAGCTGGCTTAATCTAATTATCCACGCTCCGGTCCAGAGGGCTGAAAAACAGCCGCGACTGGCCGGGCCGGCTAGTCCTCCATGCAAACAGTGAAAAAGTGAAAGGAGACGGTGGTGAAAGAGAAACATCTATATCCAGAGGGAGGAAAGGAGAGTGGAACAGTGTCTCGCCAGTTCTCACAGTTTGTGTTCTGGACTCATTTAAGGCCGGGACAGATTCAGAACCATCTCAGAGACGCCCAGCAGGACGAGCGGCCGCACGCTCAGCCTGTTATTATTCAGTGCTAGTCAGAAGCTATTAGCTGGTTAATAGGAGGAGGCAATCAAGATGTAAACACTCAATATTTCATCTGCACCTGCAGCAATAAGAGCTGCAGAGAATGTGAATGAAGGCCATGATGCGTACGAGAGAGACACTGGGTGAAATTCAAAGCACACTGGTTTCTTAAAGGCTATCGTCGTCTTTATCTTTTAACGTGTCCAACCAGTTCATGCCGTAAAAATCACACAGATCATGAGGACTGCCAAAGGCTCATCTATCGTCGTATTCCCTGGCGATCAGGCAGAAGGTTCCTTCGACATGGAGAAGGGAGGAAATCAACATCGCACGACCATCATCGAGTCGGTTACTGCAACTAAAGAAGTCAGCTAGCCTCCGTGTGTGGAGCAGCTCGGGCTTTGTACTTTGTGTCAGTGAACAGCAGATCCAATCAGCTGTATTAGTAATCGACTACAGTAAAGTTTGGCCAGTTGACGGCGTGGAGCCGATCCTTTAATATCTCTGGTTTTTGGGATTTTTCCATTGTTGTTTGGACGTATCTGGATTTTTATCAGTCGACTGGTAAAAACATCTGGTTCCTCAAACGTGTTTCCAGAAGATGCAACATCGAGATCTACTGTGATGCATTTATTCGTGGTGTTTTCTACTCTATCGTCTTATTTTGCATAACGTGACTCTGATTTTTACTTTTAACGGGTCGCTCTGAAGGCACGGTGAGGTTCGTTCTGCAGCCGTCACAGACTTACACCTCTGAAGCTGCTCCAGATAAAATCCTCACCTCCATGATACCAAAAACCAAACATAAGGAGCTGAGATCTAAATTTATTAGCAGAAACTGTCACTTGGAATCACAACATGATGTTGCAAATTACTTGCAGGCTCACTGTTTGTATGAATCGACACTGTGAAAGTTCAAAATGGCTCCCTGTGTTCTCACCGCCTGTTCTGCCTTCAGAGCAGTAAATGTTTGGAAGGCTGCACGAACTGTCACGCCAACTGTGCCGTGTGAGCTGCAGCACGCAAAAGTTTCCCTTAAATTCATCCCTTCTCTCTCTGCTTGCTTGTCTGACAGCGAGTGTGACAGATTTGCTTCAATGTGTTTTAATTGTTCCCCCCGTCTATTTCTGCGTAACATATATCAGTAAAAACCATCACAGGTCAAAAGTCAAAGTCCCCCGGGGTGTGTGAGAGTAAACTGGCTGCAGAGCGACTACTGTATAAAGGGAGGAGGAGGTTTGGCGGGAGGATCGACTCTGTAATCCAGACCTGCTGAAATAACAGAGCAGGCTGATTCTCCTCTCGGCCCGTTCCCAGTCTAGTGTAATCACACGGCGAGCCAGTGTTGACAGGGGCCCGTGTTTGGCTTGGATGGCTGTGCTGGGGACACAGCGTCTGGCTGCAGCCGCCGGGGGTGGAGGGGTGGAGGGGGGGAGTGAGGAGCAGTTTACAGGGGTGGGAGGGTGGATGGGAGGGTGGATGGGGGGCTTCGGCTACCGCAACACAGATTGACTTTGTGACCTCCTCGTTTAAACCTGCCTTTCTTCTCCTGATCGCGGCCAACACAGGAGCAATCAGAGGCCGTAAGGGGTGCGTTTATTTCCACTGCCCCGATTTACTTTAGTTGTTGTGGCAAAGCTCCCGGAGGGGAACACCTTGTGATAAATCCACTGACCCTCTTATCTCTGGTCTGTTCTGGGGCAGGTTGGATTTACACTGATGAAACAAGTAAGATGTTGGAGCTCCGTTGTGTTTCTGTCTCTCTCTGATGTCGTGTCGGGAGATTAAAGAACAAACGCAGCGAGGAATGTGGAGCCGCTGATACACAAGAAGCTCAGGATTATCGAGCGAGCGCAGACGACAGCGAGCGGGAGATATTTGGTGAGGGAACGCAATGATTCCATATTCGCACGCACAAACTGGAGCTTTTGATGCTAACACGCTCAGTCACGATATTTCAACACCCGGATTCCTCCGGTGTACAGCGGCTCCACATGAGTGCGCAGTTGGCATGCAACGGTCGGTTTGTGCAAACTCACACGTCGCTCTGGTGCGTGTAGACCCGGTCGAACAGAGCCTCCGGAGCCATCCATTTCACGGGCAGACGACCCTGCAACAATAGAGACACAACAGAACCGCTTCGGTCAGCGGAACCATTCTGTACAGAGCAGACAGCAAAACATGGACACAAACAAGCCGCCATGACTGTCTCAACCACATGCACAAAGTATTATGTCTACAATCTTCAAATACAGTTCTAAAGGTTTCATTACTGCAAGAAAAAATATTAAAGATTCATCATATTGATGGTATAAGTATGAATCTTCTGAAGTTCCTTCAATGACCTCAACGAAATCTCATTTTCACAGGTGAGAAACTCACTCAAGCAGAATATTTAATGTCCATACAGTCCCTTCATGCAAGTCTAAAATCATTAAGCAATACTATTGGACTGACAAAGACTCCTGATGGAATGAGACTCACGTTCGTGGTCTTTTTGTAGTAGTCTATATTGTGCACGTCTCTGGCGAGACCGAAGTCGGCGATCTTCATAACGTTGTCCTCCGTCACAAGGACGTTTCTGGCAGCCAAGTCTCTGTGGATGCACTGAGGGGAGAAGAACAAACGCATCAAACACGTCGGCGTCGACACAATGCATCGCACATCGCCGAGGCACCGAGGGCTGACAGCTCTCATTCGCATTTTACATGGTGACCTTTACTCAAACTCCAGAACCTCGTTCTGATTTCAAACCATTGACTAACATTATAACTTGATGTCTGTCCACACTGAGCTGGTGAGTTTAAACATTTATTCAGCAGACAGTTCGCTGGCCGGTCTGAAATGCCCCAATTCATTCCCATATTTTCTTAGGAAGTTTAGAAAGGTAAGCACCGGCCAAAGCATTCTTATCTTGGACGTCTTTTTATTTCCTTTGGGATAATAATTAAGTTTGGGCAACTAAACTCCTCTAAAATCATACATGCACCCACACACAGACGCTCAGCCCTCAGTATTTGCTTTTGCGCAGTAGCGACAGCGTCACGGCGGCTGACCTTCTGCGAGGCGAGGTACTCCATGCCTCGGGCGACCTGGTAGGCGCAGGACACCAGATCTTTGAAGGTGAGCTGCTCGTCTGGGATTTTACAGGTGTCGAAGGAGTAGTCCATGCCCGGCGGCCGGCGCGCCCGCAGGTACTCCCTCAGGTTGCCTTTAGAGGCGTATTCCACAAGGACATACAGAGGACCTGCACGCAACACAGAGCACAGAGTCACTCTCACAGCACGTCCTTAATTATCATGCTAATCATCTCCGTAATGAACTGCGGCCTCACCGTCCTGCGTGCACGCCCCGAGCAGGTTGATAATGTTTTTGTGTTTTCCAATCATCTTCATCATCTCCATCTCTGACACCAGGTCTGACAAATCCTTATCTGTGGCATCGTCTGAGACAAACACAACGAAACAGTGATGAAGCACTTTAAACACAAAAAAACGTCAACGTGTAAATTATTTTTGTACAGGGAAGTGGAAGGTCTGCAGAACGACAGGTTGTTCCTGGTTTCCTTCATGAATCACGTGACCGTACCCTCACTGTCACTGTCACTGTCAAGGTCGTGCATTCGCTCCTGCAGTGCAGCTGCAACAATCACTAACCTTTCAGCATTTTCACAGCAACAGTGAGCGGCTTGTTGGGCTTCTCCTTGTCGATGCCGACAGCCTCGGCCATCACCACCTGACCGAAGCAGCCCTCGCCCAGAGGTTTACCCAGAGTCAGCCTGGAAACAAAAAGCCAGACAGTCTCAGAGCTTTGGATTTCTGAATTTCGCCGCGAGCGCTGTTGAGGGCTGTTCTTAATTTCTCTATACAGTTCTGAATGAGACTGATTGGACTGCCAAGTGCAATAAGCGTGGAGGAGGTGTCGTGGTGACCTTGATGTATTGATGGCTCACATGTTTTCGCAGCACAGAGCGGGTACAAGGACAACAAGCACAGTATCTGTCAATTCTGAAATATGTTTCTTGGCAGCATGAAAAAAAAAACACACGGGCCGCCGTGTTTTCTTTCTGCGGAGTTTAAACTGCGGCGAGGAATTCAGATCTGAGAGAGATTTTTCAGGGTTTCTTACCGTGTTCGAGGAAACTCCCATTTGGGGTCAGAGGGCAGCTCCAGCTCCGACACGTTGGCGAGCATCGGCCCGTCGCTGGATGACAAGCGGGCGATCCGGACCAACGGGGTGTTGGAGTTCATGGAGGAGTTGGAATCCAAGGACACCTGCTTGGGTGCAAAAAACAAACTGTTATAGTCTCTGAAAAGGATGAGATGATGTTTCAAACAAGCAGACACAGAGAGGAGAGAGAGACGAACGCGACCTTTGACCCAGCACAGAATAATGGACTCTGACTGGAGCTGTCTTTAAGTATCTAAATTCACGTCCTGTCATTGCCAGATGCCAGATCACTTAACTGTTTAAAAAGTCTAATTGATTTTAAAAGTAAAAGACAAGGCCAATAAAGAGAAACTGAAGCTGTGAATGTGATTAAAACAAAGATTTCCTCCTCAGACAAACTTCACGTACAGAACACCTTGCAGAAATTAAAGTGCCACCAGCTAACCTTAGCTTAGTTTTCTTGATGTACTGAATAAACGACTGAATAACTTGTTCAGATTTTTGGCGTTTTGGCAGTCGCACATCTCAGGACCGACGTCAGAGCTCTGTCGGCAGCTCTGGGTTTCTCTGAAAAACAGGCCGACTTCTGACACCAGCGGTGACTTTTACAAACAGCCGGCCTGTGGCTGCGCACAGGAGGAAGCAGGCAGTAACAAAGACAAATGAAGGAGGATGCAGAGGTGGGCGAGCGCACGGCGAGGTGGGATGGACGTCTCTATCCATCAGCGAGTTCCATTCCCAGACCGGCGGTCCTGTCGCCGAGCCCGCGGGCTCGACGTCCTCCCACCATTCATCTGACTGCTGTGGGGGAGCTGATGGCTCCGGCCCTGCTTTTGATGAATCTGTTTGTGTCACAGTCTGCCAGCTCAGGCCCTTCAGGTGGGGTCCTGAAACAAACATGTCCACTTACCAGACTTCCCTCCTCAACTCCTTGACTGGAGGAAAATGAGAAAAAACAGCCCTCACCACAATTTCGGAGGCAAGAAAAGTAATATCTGATAGAACATGCCAGGGGTTTATGGGAGATTTACGGAGAGTTATGAAAACGAAAGGAGAGAACCACGAGATTAGCTTTACAAAAACTAAGCAAAGATTACAGAAAAATGCAATAAGATCTTTCTTTGTGCTCCTTATAAGAGCATCTATGTGAAAGTATTCAGAGGCTACAATTATCTTTGAAGAGACGAGCTTCATACCTGATACAAGCCTGCTTTTATGCAACAAGGACTAATTAGAAAAAAGACATCACTGCACAACCTTTCCAGCTGAATCCCGACATTGGTTTTATTTGTTTTCCAGGAAATGAATTATGTCTCTCGAGTCAGTTTTCTTTTTCTAAAAATGCATCTTTTTGCATTTTTAGTATCACAACCCTTCAATTACGAAGCTGGAAAGCTGGAGCTCGCACAGAACAACCACACAGCGGCTGTGTCCTGCACACACCGGCGGGGCGAGACGGATAACTCATCTACGCTTTCGGACGATCTCTGCGTCCACAGTCACAAGATGCAAGCTGTTCTGGAACCAGAAACCAAAAGACAGAGAACAACACGGCACTGCGTGATTGTTTTCTGAAGATTATATAAGACCGAAGTAATAAGAAAAGAAACAGACGGTCTGGAGCTCAGATAGAAGTCGTCTGAAGAGAGAAAAGCCAGTGAATAGAGCAGAAGAGGGCAAACTAATTAGTGTGGAGAGGGAAAACCTGCAAAAGGAAAGGTACGCTGGCCTGGTCTTCAGAAGACTTTTTCCCCTCCTTGGACATGTCTGAGTCTCATTCCTGTTTTGACTCAGACTTGTCCAGGTCCAGCCACTGATGGATGTTGACTCAACTTTTCTTTTTTCCTGCCGTCTAGAGAGCGCGACCCCCCTGAACAATCTTGCAAAGCCAAAAAACATCATTCCTACCATCACTTAGACGACGAATTAAATCGATTTCTTCATCTGACAAACCTGCAGGTGCAGAATTTAGCCCACGCTTCTACGTGTCAACTACCACAATCCTCAGGTCTGCGTCAAATTAGAATCAGCTCTAACCTACTCAAGGAAAATCTTTCCATCGACATTAAACGCAGCCTTCATAATGTTTCTCATGCTTGGTTCAGTTTAGTCCGGGAAGCTGTAGAGAATATACAGACATGAAGTGGTTCAGTTCAGGATCCATCTATTGTCTGTACCCGCTAGTCCTCATTAGGGGAGCTGGAGCCTTACTGCACCACTCCCCATTAGACGAGGAGATTGTCTGATAAATATGAAACTGGAAGCAGGAAATGGTTAGCTTAGCTTAGCATAAAGGCTGAAAGAGCTATTTGGATTTAAGATGATAATTAGTGAGCTTCAGTGGTGCTGGCTCTGATATCGACTCCTCCTGTTTCCAGTCTTTATGTTGAGCTAACGACCTCCTGGCTCCGACTTCATATATAATCTAGAAAGCAGGAAAACATATGTTCATATTTCCTGGAGACTATTTTCTATCTTACTCTTAAATTCGACGTGTCCTGCTCTGTATCCTGTTTGACCTCTGCTCTTGGACTTGACTGAGGCTCGTCTTGAATGCGGCCTTGAGACACGATGACGTGAGGAGCTCTGCAGACTGCAGGCGGTGGCGATGCAGCTGCTCCACTTTATGTTCCTCTCCAAACAGTTGAGGGGCGAGTGTGCGTTACACAGAGAGTGAAATCTAAGACTAACACTGACAGTCACAGGAGGGCATAAATATCCCTGGGCTGAATGCGCTCCAAGATAAATGTGAACACATGTCACCAGTGTGATGCCTTCCAGCGTCCGCACAGCGTCATCAAAACAGCAGGACGGAGAGCGAGATGCACGACAGATAGGTGCACAATAACGTCTCTCTTGGCTCACGTGAGCTCTGTCCTGCGTGCACTTTTTCTTTCAGAGTTCTCCGGGTTGAAATGACGGATACTGCAAACACAAACTCTTCTGCAGGTTTCTCTCTGTGGCACTGATGCAGAAAAATTGCACTATTTTTCCATGACTCTCCATAACTAATTCATGCTACTTCCTCGAGTCAATAATGTTACTCCATCCTTAACTGATGAGGTTGTTTTTCAAAAAGAGTCTGCTGCAGTCAAAGTGTTGAACAAGTTCCTGATATGTTTTTGATAATTTATGATTTTTCCAAACCTTCGGATCTGCATCTGGAATACTTGCTGGAAATTTAAAGGTTTTCCAGGAATTCCAGGACTCTCAACAACCTGTAATGATTCCAAAACCTCCTGATGAAGCCAAGTGAGTTCACTGAAATGAATTAAGAAATACTGACAAAAGTACCTTTGCTTTTTCCAACACAGTTTTATAGGAAAACACACCCTGACCATCAAAATTATTATCCGTGGGCTAAAAACAGACAGAGGGAAGAAAGAGGGGAAGTGTTTCTACGAATCTTGTATCTACTTTCTGTTACCTGTCTCTTGAGGGGGAACTTTGACAGTTTCTGCACGGGCGGCGTCGGCAGCGTCTTCTGCGTGGTCATCCTCATGCGGCAGAGGACGACGATGACCACGGCGAGGATGAAGAGCACGCAGCCCGTCACGTAGATGAGGATGTCAGCATAGTAGTCCTCCTTCTCCGGGCTCACTGCTTTAAGGAGGAGGAGGTCCGAAAACGTGGGGTCAGTCAAAACGCAATGAATGAGACAGAAACATATTATTAAAATAATTTTCCACGACTAAATCATTTTTCTTTCTAAATAATTAAAATGAAATATTGTTTTGCTCAGTAGCACGTAGCACTTTTCTGAAGAATCTATGAATCAAAACAGAACATAGTTTTATCCTGCAGCAGGTAATTGCACCTGTGACATGCTTCTCCTCAGGGAGGTAATTATTAGGTTGAACACCTAACACACAGAAACATCTTTAAATTGCTTTGTAGCCTTGAGACATTGGAAACAGACGATCTGCTCTGATTAAAAAGTGTCTTTCGATGCAGGCTGGATTGCATGTTTGGTCGGTCCAATTAAAGGGGTGATAACAGCGCCGCCGCACACTTAAAATGTGTTAACAAGTAGCAATCTACGATAATGTACGATAATTAGGTTTAAAAATGAACGTCAAAGATCGTGCTGCAGAGCAAAACATGACAAAACAGTGGCAATCATAGATTTTAACGACATTTGAGGGGGAAGAAAAGGACGACAAGAGTCCAAAGACCCACAGAGAGAAGAGGAATATACCTGGAAGCACCGTCAGCCAGGCAGAGTGGTAAGTATAGCCGATAGAGTTCCCTGCCAGACAAGTGTACTCGCCCGCATCCTCAAAAGACACATTGGTCAAGAAGAGAACCTCTAGCTCCTTATCTGTAGTGTTAATACCAGCCGTCTGTGGAGGATGAGAAGGGGATAAGATGGAGGAGGGAGAAACGACAGAGAGGGAGAGAGAGAGAGAGAGAGGAGAGATATTGTGAGCCCAAAGCTTCTTAGAGGAAACACCAAATGTACCCTGAAGGAAAGGACAGGAGTGAGGCTCTGAGGGAGTCAGCACTGCTGTTTTATTCTGCTGACAGCGCCGCCACCAACACCTGGAAACACCCAAGCAGCACCTTCACCACGCTGCGACAGAAGCTCGCCGGTTTAATCTAAAAACTACACGCAACCCAGAAACTTTTCACACTGCAAAAAATCTCCTTCTTATCTCAGTTTGACCTGTTACGTCCTCAAAAAGGACCAGCTGTATTAAAATCAGATTCTTACTGTCAGACTCGATAACTCTGCTCTGTGAGGGACAGGAATGACTTGATAAGATGTCGGTTTTTGCAGTGCCATTTTTTCAGGTTGCTTCTACGACACGTTTAAATTAAACCAGCATACAGGTTACCTGATCAAAGCAAAGCGGATCCCTTCACCTTCAGCGCATGGCGACGGCTCACCAGCGATCCAAAACATTCTCATCTCTGAGCTTCAGATGTGGAGTGTGGGATGTTCTGAAATGTTTCGTGGCCGTGCATCTTGACAGAAAGCTGCTTTTATATTTTCGGAGTGCCTCAAGGATCCGTTAGGGAACCACTGCCTTTCTAAAATATACTTGATTACGGTTTGTAGAAATCTTTTCGCATTGTTGTAGAATCCACACGAAGATATTAGTTCACTAAACCAAGATTTAAAAAGTGCATCATAAAGACGAGATTTATACACTTTGCAGCACTGCTGAGATTTGTGGTTACGTATATGTATAATTTTGAAATTACTTAAAAAGGGACGTCGCTGCAGTTGTGGCTTTTCGCCTTTGACTAATGGTCGGTGTGATGACCAGTGGGGGAGTTTGTTTCAAACCCGCTGTCTGATGTGGCTTGGCGGGGGTGGGGGTGGCGTGCTCTCTTTCCCCAGGCCTCAGTAATGAACAGTGACATCCAGACCCAGCCATGAATCAGAGTCCTGCTGCATGCTTTCATATAAAAGCACATTAATACAGCTGGAGAATGCACTCCCAGGGAAATCAATACCGGGCTGTGTGTGTGAGGCATTACTCGGCCGGTGGGGGGTTTTACGTGTGTGTGTGTGTGTGTGTGTGTGTGTGTGTGTGTGTGTGTGTGTGTGTGTGTAAAGGTGCTTTGTGGGAGAGTGAGGGCGAGACTTTTGAAGTCAGTGCAGTAATTGAAGGTGTGAAATTGTGTTTGTTATTGATCGGGAAGGAAGACAAAGTGGCACTGGGCGTTAAAATGGATGATAGCTACTAGCTAACAGAATGTGAGCATTTAAATCCAAGCCAGGGATGAGTGTGTGTGTGTGTGTGTGTGTGCGTTTGACCTATTAGCAAGCCAGTGAGCCAATCAAACCAAAGAATCAAACCAAAGAATAACCAAGAAGAGGAGGAGGAGACACGGCAGAGGATCAGCTGTCGCTCTGAGCTCAGGATTTACCTGCTTTGTGTACCTTAAGCCAGAAAGCGTTTTCCGACTTGCCTACAAAGTTTGAGGCTCGACACCAGTACTTCCCAGCGTCTGTCTCTGTCACGTTGGACAGTTTCAACATACTGCTGGCCTCAGTGTGTTTACTGACAACACTCTGTGAAGGGAAAATTGAGAGGCACAGTGAGGCCTTTACAGCAAATTCCTGCACAGGACACATGTACAGAACACACACTCACACACTCATACACGCTGTGAGCAGGCGCACACACACAGTTTGTGTTTCCAGTTAGCATTCAGTCTATTTTGTTGTGTTGAGAGCTTTACAACGTCAAACCTTTAATATTGCAAACACACACACAGTAACACAAGCTGTCTGATGGTAGATTAAACAGTACGTCAATCAGTGTGTACACTGCACACACACACACACACACACACACACACACACACACACACACTGCGCCCGTCAGGCTCTCCAGCAGAGAAACTGCAGATGAATAATTAAACGGGCAAGCGCATAAAGGAGAAAACATATCATGTTTTATGATTGCTTAATGAACATCCAGGGCTCGGCTCCAGACGCCGCCTCCCTCTCCCCTCCCTCCCCGCTCACGCCGGGCCGGGTCGCTCATCGTTAACTTTTTTTCCAGGCATCAAAAGAGCGATTCAGGCAAGAAAAAGAAAATCTCACATGACCCCCACCTCCCACCCACAGCTGTATTTAACTCCTACAGTATATGCCACACATGAGATGTCGCAGAGAGTCTGAATGAACTGTGGTGGGGCCAGAGAGAGAGAGAGGCACACACACATCTCAGTAAATACTGTTTCAATTATGTGGTAGTCGAAAATAGAGCATGGAGCCGCGGTCTGGGCTGACAGACTTGCTTCTCCCCCCCTCTCGCTCTCTTCGGTTGGCCTGTCTTTCTCCTCTTTCTCTCCGTCTCTCCCTTCTTCATCTCTCCATCTTTCCTCTCTTTCTCTTTCTCCAGATCAGTTTAATGAAGGCGACGGCACGCAAAAGGTTAAACAAACCGCCATAAATCCATTGTTTTATTTAACTAGGACACAAAAAATAAAGTTTAATGGCTGTTTGAGGCGGCGTGATGAAGACACCTTTAGAAAGAGCTAGGCTAGCTGCTCCCCCTGCTTCCAGTCTTTATGCTAAGCTAAGAACAGATCAGAGCAGTGTCAGTCTTCTCAACAATCATCATCACTTTCCCCTGAATCTGAACTTTTATGCCTGTTCACAGTCTGAATATATTCTATTTTTTTAATCTAATAAATGATTAGAAGTGATTAGGCGCCGGGCGATGAGCGAGCCTCCTGCAGGTTTATTAATTAAAACTTCATCTGGAAAACACTGCAGCATTGATGCAACAAGCTGCAGAGTCAGAGCCTGAGGACGCGCCTCCACCTGATATCTTTATTTCTTTGCTGAATAACGCAGAAATGAAACCGTGAATCACTTTAAGAAATTATTGAAGCCGGCGATGTTGCAGATTCCACGTCTGAAAATACTTTTTTCTGTCTCCTGTCACTCTCTTTCTCTCTCGTCTCTTGTTTCAATTTCACCTCTTATTTCTTCCTTCTGCCTCCCTCGCTCCCCCTCCCACTCATTCTCTAAGTCTCTCGCCCTCCGTCTTTACCCACCACTCTGTCACACATTCTCTCTCTCTCTCTCTCGCTCTCCCTGCTGACTTTGCCCTTCCTTGTGTTCCTCCACTCATTTTTTCCATGGCTTTTTTGGGTGCCTCTTCCCTCTCTTTCCTCTCTCCTCCTCCTCCTCAAACCACGCGACGCAGCACATCTGACGGCAGCGGCGGTTAACAGAGCCCGTCTCTCTCCCTGCGTTGCCGCCACCACGGCAGTTAACTTAGTCCAAACCAGATGTTTGTTTTATTCCCTCGCTCTCTCTAGAGGCAGAAAAAGAAAAAAGGGAGAGGCCAAATAAGAAAGCAGAAAGGCCTTCTCGGTTCTTTGGATGGGAGTCTTCCTCTCTTCACTCCAAATAAGAAAACACGCCTCGCAGTGGGTTCAGGGTGTTGTCCTCCTCGGCGAGGAATGCTTTCTACTCTATTCTTGAACGCCAGCGCTGCATGGGGAGACGGTGACACCTCCAGGAGTTCTCTTTAACAGGAGCAAACCCTCCTAAGACTCTGACGCCTTCCCACTGCTCTGATTTAACCTTCATGTGTTTGTGAGAAATGCCTTTTAAAGAGCTGCAGGATGCAGCGGCAGAGCGACCGTGAGGGCTGCAGACAAACATGACACATGACAAACACGCAACACGGGAGATCCAAGTCAGGTGAAGAAGAGTTCATTCCCGTCAGGTGAGACAGAAACAAAGCACATCATCGATTTAGGCTTCATCACAGTCAGTGCAGCAGGTGTCTACAATATGACCTTTAAGGTGGATTTGTGTGTTGCTCCTATCTCATATACCTGTGTTTGTTTTTGTTTATTTGGTCTGCTTATCTCTCAGAAAGCAAAATGAAGCTGTCCCTTCTTATCGTTATCATCTGTTATTCATGTGAAAGTTCAATAAATAAAGTTCAGGGAGAAATATACGCATGCCGCCCAGTAACTGATGAGATCAGCCCCGTGCTTCGTCCTGCATGTACAGATTGTTGATAGAGAAAACGACGTGGAGCCAAATGAAAAAACGCTCGGCGATCGGCTTCTCGGATCTCATGAGGCTGGAAGGTGTGACCTCCATGGAATAATCCGGGCGTGTGCTTCCAGCTCAGATGAACTGCTGGTTAACTGTCATCAGTTATTTATGAGAACAATATGAATAAATTTAGGGTGGAAAGTGATTTATCATGTTGGTATTTTGGATCATGTAACACAAACCTATTGTTTGGTGATCAGTGGGTGAAATCCTGAGATGAACTATGGTGGATGCTTCCAGATCAAAAGAACTGAAGGAAGCAAAGACAAAACTAATTATGATTTAATTGACTTTAATCTACCGTCGCCGCTAGAATGAAGAAACTGCTTCATCTCAGCAGCAGCACAGGTGTCACATATAAGAAGAGGAAGCCCGACTGTAATTCACACTGATATTATTTGCTTAATGAGTGTGTATTTATATATGCTGCAGTACGTAGGAAAGTGCAGGTGAAGCTTTTCTTTTCCGCAATGAAGGTGTAGCGTTCGAGGAACGAGCTCGTCAATTACACGCCGCAGTGAAAAGAGCCCGCGGGCCCTGCAGACCCACCTACTGTAAAAACTCATTAAACAATACATTTAGGGGAGATTAATTATGAGTGAAATTATCGTAGGTTGAAGTCTACTCCAGGCAAACGCCGGTGAGACTCGAGCTCATTAGGACGTCGGGCCGCAGACCCACCTTCAGGATGTTGACGTAGGGAACGCCGTCGGGGCTGTAGCGGCTGCCGTTGACCTCGATGTGTTTGAGCCACTGGATGTGCGGCTGGGCGTCGCTGTAAACCTTACAGTGGAACTCCACGTCACTGCCCACCACCACCGTCTGATTGGCCGGCAGCCCCGCCTGGAGGATGGGCCTGTGAGGGGAACGCTCTACAGGAGAAAACACGGCGTCATCCACATGAGAATGTAGACGAAAGCTTGTGCTTTTAGTTTTTTCAACCACTTGGGAATGTTAATTAATTCATCGTTTACCGAGCACATCCAGCTGGTACGTGTGGGTGATGGCGCCGTACTTGTTCTGCACCACGCAGGTGTAGTTTCCCCGGTCTGATGGCACAGCGCTCTCCATCACCAGACTCCACTGCTGGTGTCTCAGCTGCAGGGAGGAAAGAGAAATGTGTGAGGATGCTGAGTCTGAGTTTGGCGTCACATTCGCAGGCCTGACAGACGTCAGTCAAGGATCAGACGCAGAGTGAAGCCAAGTATCTGTTTCATATCACACTTTAAGAACATTCTGGAAGCAAAGCAGACAAAGAAATCCTCCTCTTTTCACACATGAGCTCTGTCCGGAGAAAGGCTTCAGATCTGCTTTGATATCTCTGGTATGACACATCACAGAGTGGCCGGGCTGGTAAACAAGAGCGTGCAGTGTGCAGCACACGTTTACCGAGGTGCAAACCTCTCTGTGCAAACATTTCTAACTTTAAACCTCCTTTTATTAATCGCACGCCGCTTGATGCAGAGCAGATGCGATTAGCAGAAAACAATGTAAATGTCTTGACGGGAAACAGTTCTCCGTGCCCGCAGCGGTCGGATTAGTTGTCTGGTGCAGGCTTTTGGGTCGTATTTTATACGAGATGTTTTTACACTGAAGATGACAGGAAGAAATGAGGCGGGACATGCCTAATAATTCTCAAGACGCGTGATTGCTTAACGAATTGCTAAACAATGATGGCAAGAGGATTAAAAACAGAATGCCACAAAGCCCAAAATGTTTGAGCAACCAGTTCAACTAATTGAAGTAATGACATACAGAACATTTCATATGGGAATATTTTCATAAGAGAGCGCTCAGTAAAGTCTCTTAAAAGAATCTGCAGAGAGCAGGCAGAGATTTTTCTTTTTTGCACCTCTGAAATTGGTTCCACTCTGCCAGTCAAGAGCAATCCATCCCTGGAGAGTCGAAGGGTAAATTTTGCGTAGTAATTCAAACCAGGTGCGTCTGGATGGCAGCAGCAGCAGACAGATACTAACTTGACAGATTCAGAAGCCGCTCAGAGGCTGAGCGAGCAGCCCAGCACAGCGAGGCGAGAACAGAGAACCTGCTACGCATCGATAGGCAGAGTCTCCACGGGCCAACGGGGGACGACCTCTGCAGCTTAAGTGGAAACATGCGGCGCAGATGCCTCCGCCTCCGCCGCTGCTGCCGCCGTGCGACATGCATGGAGTGAAGTGAAGGAGGTCAGAATTACTAAAGATGGGAGTGAGTGATGTCAACAAAGAGGCTTTTCAGGGTGGAACACTTAACATCACCTGCGTAGGAAAAAGTGTCGACCCAGAGAGCGCTCAGTGTTTTCACAAACGTTTAACCCCACGCGTTCAGCCGAGCGTGCCAGCCATTCACAGAACGTATAGATACACACTCTCCTCCCTCCTTCTTCTCCTCCTGTCTTACAGTATACACTCCTCCACTCTCTCCCCTCTTGGAGGTGCATGCGGAAAATAATGTAGCAGTGTAAATATTATGCCTGTGTGTGCTTTTTGCAGTTGCGTGGTAACATAGACCAGGCAGCCCGCTCAACGCTGGCAAATGGTTTTTCAGAGCTGGCTGGCTCCACCCCGTCTACCCCCTCTCAGAGCCGAGGAGTCAAACTGAAGTCAATGGCTGCTCTCATGAGCAGATGAGTGACGCCTTCTGCTGCGGTCGCTGAGCCCAAAGAGGAGGACGGGAGGAGGGGGATGAAAAACACAGTGATGCATGAGGAGGGAAGCTAAAAGGTGGTAAAATAAGAGCTGAAGTCGCTGCACAGAAGAGGCCAAGACCACCAACAGAAACTGCGATCCGCTCTTCATTTCAGAACAACTCAAAGCCTCAAAAGTAGCTTCTAAGTGCTGCTGCTTTGAAGTCCTTTCATTTTGGACGGAGGCTTCACTTGTACTTTTGACCCCTCTGCATTTATCTGACAGCTGGAGTTACCGTGCACGTTCTGATTTTCACATTCAGCTTCGGGCAGCCATGGCTGCCGTCAAGGAAAAAGTCTTGCACGTTGCCACTCGGGGCTTAGTTTCAGCTCAATAAAACACAAATGTTTGACACAATCTGTAGAGTGGCATGTAATCCTTTAACTTAATCTGACAGCATGAAAATCCCCCCAAAAACTGGAGATACAAGATTTATAACCCGGCAGATTTCGTCCAGTTTTTATCTTCACGTTCTGATTATTTCACCGGTCCACAGTGTTTATTGTAGGGGGAGGTGGAAACGGGGAAATCTTCAAAATAAGAGCTTCTTGTAGATACAGTGGATCTTCTTACTTTTACTCATTTCAGAGCTGAAGGAGAAAAGACGCCCTGCTACAGCTGCTTAAAGCGTTAACTATGAGAGAAACACACAACACACACTCAGTGAGAGACGCTAAAAGTTAATCATTTGTGGTAATTATGAACTTTGACTGACATTTCTACTCTCACTCCCCTCCGTCCTTCCCTTTTGGCACACTTAATTATTTTCTCCATACATGCCACTTGCTTTTATTACCATGTTACACTGCCTAACCCCTGCTGAACCTGCAGCATTAGTCCCCAAACGTGATAATCCCATCCATTCCAATCACGCCAGATTCCAAACAGAATTAAATTATTAAGGAGCTTACGTTAGAGTCAAACGAGGCTTTAAAGGTTTTAGGGCTTTGGCTGTGGACCTACAGAAGGGCACAAGCCATGGGAATGGACACGGAGTCTCACACTGCAAAAAGTGAGACATTAAACCAACACAGAGGAAAAAGAAGCGAGGAGCCGTTCAGGATCTTTATTGAATTCTGTGTTTGGGGTGAGAAATATCTCGACACCAACAAACTTATCTGTCTTATTTTAAGATATTTCATATTTTTGCTTGCCTTGCAGAGCCTGCCATGGAAAACATTGAAGTTAGCTCACCATGCTGGCAGATTCTTCACTTTATTTTAATCAAAACAAGAATTCACGACTCCGCTGCCAGCTTAAATGGCTCATAACGACGCAGACATTTTTTGCAGTGCTGCAGTTGTCTGAGAAAACACAGGAAGCTCTGCTCCCTTTATAGTCCAAACCCTCCGTCTTCACCTCGCAAAATAGCCCTGTCAGAACCAGCGGGGCCAGTTACCAGAATTTATGACTATGTCAGAGCGGACCAGTGGCCCGGATCTGTGCTACCGTCTAATTTGACCCACAGAGAAAGCGGAAGCAGATAGAAGCGGCCCTGAGGGCTCTCGCTATTAAAGCTGGCAAAGTTTGTAGGTCTGTTGCCTGAGTTTGGCTCCGCACGGCGCTGCATCAACACAGAGGAGAAGAAAATTGGAAGTGGAAAATGGGTAAGAAAACCAAATAAACAGGATAATCTGTCTTTAGATAGCAGTATGTATTTGGGTAAAACGACAGGGGAGACGAGTGAATGACCGTGTCAGGTCGAAAATTAAAAAGGAGTCCAAAAATAATCTTTGCAAAGTGTAGGAATTCCTACGCGGCCTACGGAGACTCACAATCCAGGCCGTGTTAAAGTCTGGATTGGAAAAACAAGGATTTAAAGTGCTTAAAGTCTTAAAAAGTAACAGTGTGGAGCCAGTTTAAAAGTCCTGCCTTGGAAACGCATCAAAACAGGGATTGAAAAATCAGTTAAGCGCCAAGCGACCTGGACGAATGAAACACAATAATTACATTGTCAACTTTTGTCTCGCTTGTGCCGCCGCGGTTTAGCATGAACACAATAAAACCCCTTCCGCCATATGTGGCAGCATACAACAGCATTGGCTTTGGCTGTCAAAGACTCAATAGGCTGCCGACACGCCCACCTCTCCCCACCTCCATCTGATGGCTCAATAGAGGAGTGAACTCTAACCTTTAGGCCCTGCCGCTCCATAATGGAGGAGGCTCCGAGCGGCCACAGTTGTCTGGGAAGGCGCACAATGCTCCGGCACGTCGCCCTGCTGGAATTTTATTTTCCATTTCACAAATGAGCCACACATCCTATTTACCGTTTCATTTAGCTTCAACAAACGTAGCGTTTAGTTCTCTGTGTGGCATTTCAATGGACTTACAAAGTGCCTGCAAGAAAGAAGCGAACGTCTGAACAACCTCCAGAGTGCTCATGGGAAAGATAACACCAAGAGGATGGTAGAGTGCAACTACGCATGCCTGTGAGGGGCCGATGTGGGATACCTATACAAACAATATTGACATTTTGGTGCTGATCATTTATTTAGCTGTAGAACGAGTAAACTTAAACATGTTACTTCCAGGAAGAGTGTGCAAAAAAACAGTCAGCATAACAACATCATCACCCTGAATAAAGACATTTTTGGAGCTGAAAACAATTAAACAATAAAAGCATCATAACCATTCGACCTGTCACGTATGAATCAGTGTGATACTTTATTCTGCGCTGCAGCATCATCTTTGTTCGTGCAGCTCTCCTTCCTCACTGACATTAACACGACCACGACTTTAAAAAGCACCTTTATCCTTGATTATACTGTCAGCCTCAGAAACTGAAGAAGGTTTTGGGTCCACTGAGACAGTCGCAGGATAAGTTACTCTCACAACACTGCAAAGTCTGATACAGTGTCACGTCCAGGTTTAAAATACTTAGAGAGTCTCATGAACTCTGCAGACAGGAACAGGGGAACCAATCCGCCTTGACGTTCAAGTGAACCTGATGAGACTGTACCTCTCTCCACATATATATCTTCACATTTTGTGAGTGTAACTTCAGGCTGTATAGAAGCTGACACCGCATGTCTTTGAGGAACAAAGGAGGAACACGGTGCATCCTCTGAAAGGACACTTTCAACCACTCCAGGCTGAAGACAGCAGGTATTTTTGTAGGCGGGTAATGGACCCTAATGGTCCGCTCAGGCACTAACTTCCTCTCATACGAGTGCAGATCTGAAGGTGCTCGGAGTAAATGACAAACTTGCTGGTATGCCGTGCTGAGCGGAGAGGACTCCATTGTGCTGATCAGCATGGATCAGTCAGCAGGTCACAGTTTATAGCCACATACACACTCTCTCGAGAAGCGTGTGACAAAACCGTCCCATCACCGTCCAAAGCTTTAAAAAAATCAGACAATTAACCACGGCTGTCAAATCAGAAACGATCGGGTCATTTCAGCACGGATGCGAGAGGAAGGCGGCTTCACCTTGAGGACCCCGTTGGTGGAATAGAGTCTTTAGAAGGCCATTGTCAGGCTGTCAGGACTCAGGGTGCCCCCGACCCGCCGCCCCATCCACCCCTAACCCTGCAAGATGAACTCATCACATGCAGATGTGATGGTGGACTGATGAGGGCTGTGACATGGAGCGACTGAATGTCTGCGCTGACAACAGATTGCTGCTTTGTGTCTGTGACGTGTCTGACACAATGACGATTCAATCTTCAGTTTGAAGACTGAGTCTTAACCGATGGCTCAAATATCGCGACGCGACTTACAATGAGTTGAATTTCTGGTTTCTAAAATAAGACGGTAGTTAGCATGAGCTAACGTGAGCTGATGTGACGCTTCTACCTGACAGGTGACCTCAACAGACAACCGAGAATGTGTGGAAGGAAAACGAGGTTGTGAAGGATAACCATGTTAAAAATTAAGTGATGATATAATGGCATCAGGCACATCACTCAATTTTATTAAAGATAATGTGACTTCATTTTCAGAGCAAAATTAGTTACTGTGCCCAGTTTAACATTTTAAAAGGTTTTTTTGCAGTGTGCGGGGTGGTGCTGGTGCTGGTGCTGGTGGTGGTGGTGGTGGTGGTGGTGGGGTTAGCAGAGGTCTTGACATTAGGACGGGGGTGACACTGTTAACCCTGACCTCCCCCTGAAGCCGGGCCGTGTCAGAGGCTTGTCTGTCACCCAGCAGCCTGACTCTTTGGAGGATGACCTCTCCGCTCACCTCCCTCACGGTCATCAGCGGCCACATGGTGACCAGCTAACTGGATTTTAAAAAACGGGCCCATGACGGAGGGAGGGACGTGATGACGCCTCGATGAAGACACAGAGGGAAACGTCTCAATGACTGCCACCTCCAACGTTACATCTCCATCTGATCAAACTGCTCGTACGCCTGCTTTAACACTTCGATAACTTCGAACTTCTATTCTGACATTTTTCTTTAATATGGTCAGGTGGTGGTTAACATCAGGTTAATCATGGACTGAAATCAGAATCAGGACAGAAATTATACACAGTTTATCTGACGGGGATACGCAGGGGTCAGAGCATGGAGGGAGGGATTGTGGGATGTCTTAATAAGGCTGAAGTTAAATAAAGCCCAGTTACCTGAAGCTCAACAAAATCAACCGATCTCTGAGAGTCAACACACACCACAAATATATGTGAGCAATGTCCTGTTTGGTTGAGACACTTGAGTTGGACCATGAGTTCCTATACTTGGGTGGCCACGGTGGTAACTACACCCAAGGCAACGGTCGGTGCCAAGTTTGACCCGCTGAGCTGTACAGAGCGGAAAATGTACAGGAATTCGTCTTAGTGGCTTGCTGACAACTTCTAATGTCACAGCTCATACTGACACAATACAGTACAAGGCCAACTGGACCTCACAGACGCTGTAAAAGGCTTACTATGGATGCTCGGCTATACATATCGCTCTCTAATTATACATTTAACATCCCGTAGGAGCATGTGTTAAAGCAGGGGAGCGTGCAAAATGGCTGCTGCTGCAGAGGGAAATAAACAAAGCAGTAAACACTGCACAGGTCCAAAGTCTTAACACGCCTCAGTCGCCATAAAGACTCTGCTCTGCTCTGAATCATTTTCTCCAGAAAAGCGACACAAAGGGGGGATTTGGGTGAGAAGTCAGAGATTCGGTGAACAGATGGAATAAACTGCTGAAGCGCTCTGACCGGCCAGTCTGGGATTCATTTGCTGCTAAAAAAACTCAAACCGCAAACTTTATAATCAGCAAATCATGCGTACTAAACACGCTAAAAGTTGCTGTCGGGAGCCACTTCAGTGTCCTGAGTGCTGGTGACAGGTGTGTGTGAATCTGTGTGTGTGTGTGAGAGTGGGGACAGAGGGAGGGAGACAACTGCTGTTGGTCTGCTGGGAGCAGATGTTGGAGATCTTTGTAAACTGTTAATAGCTGCGGGATCTCATTACATTTAACTCTTTAAATGCCACAGCTCCACTGGGGAGAAAACGTCTCTCATTGCCTCGCTGCGATGCCCGACACATGTTTACTCTGCTCCAGTTTAAAGATGCAGTTTCAGCGCCGCAGAAAAACCATTTCAGTGACCTCCGTCACGGTAACTGTCTCCGTCACGGATTCAGGAGTTTCTGCAGCAACGGGACTTTGGATTAAAATGTCTCGTTACAAGTTGTTGTATATGAAGCTGGATTTGTTGCTTAATATCACATTTAATCCATTTGTTTCCTGTAAAGTTGCTCTGAGTTGAGTTTCAGGGTCGCCCTCCTTGACACAACACTTCAGCTCATTCGTCGATGCTTTGCAATTAAACTGTGCAAACACATTAAGGCGGTGTGTGTGTGAGGACGGAGAGGAAGGAGAATAAGACACAGTGCAGAGCGATCCTGGAAGAATTTACACCTCTGGGCAAAATTTGAGGATTTATATGTCATTAAGTTTGAGTTTATTTTCGAGCAAAACACACGTTTTGACTGTTTGAATTCCGATCTTCTTACCACACCGAGTTTGTCTTTTAATCCTACAGCTCAGGGCCATTAAAAAGAACACAAAGTAAACCAAGCCCTGTAACTTTAAGCAGTGCCATTCCACATGAGAGCTCAGTGTTTAGAGTGAATCCGATGACAAAACTGAGTACAACAGCTGTTTGCTGCACTGCATTACTGTCAACACCGAGCTATCACGCGAGCATGCATGTATCTCTATACCGCTCTCTTTTCAGCAACGTAGCTCGACCCTCTAAATTTATTTCGGTCACCTCGGAGCGGCCCCGAGTCCTGCTGGGGTGAATTTTCTGACCTTTATTTACCGTGAGAAAATTCAGCGAGCATGAGCCCTCTTTCAACACTCTTCTTCACACTCTTCCAGTTATAGAAATTCACACCAGGGAGCATCGCAACACTCACACTGATCTACTGACGGACACACAGCAGCTCCGCTGGACTAGCAGGGGATTAAGATGCCTTGCTAAAAGGCACTTTGATGGTAGCTCACGAGGGCAGAGCATCACCTTTTCCAGGCAGATTTCTTTTGGAGCCGGTGTGAGGATTTAAATCTTTAATTCACAGCGCTGCTCTCGTGACCTTTCCGTGTTAACATGTTTGAAGTTTAGTTTTCTCACCTTGATGCCTCCCATCCTCTGTTCTCCCTTGAACTCTTTGCCGTTCTTCAGCCAGTGGATAGTCGGCGTTGGGTTTCCACTAGCGGCACAGCGGAATTTGACAGTGTTGGCGGCCGGAACGGCCAAGAGCTTCTTGTCCATCCGGTCCGGCCTGGTCCAATATGGAGCCTCTGTTGGTGAAACACAAAACACAGAGTTGCGTCAGTCACTGAAAACTGCTTTATTAGGACAGAACATTTTATACAGCGCTGAAGGGTCTCAGGTCTCAAGTCGTGTCAATAAAACTCAAGAATCGAGTCATTCGAGACATCCAAGTCACGTCAGTGAGTCCCTTCAATGGATCGGTGATATCACCGGGCCAGAACCTGAGACTTGAATGTTTCTGAGTCGGGTCTGAAGCATATTTTGTACCAGCACGTTTTTTACCCCAGCAGATGAGTCCTGAGCTGTCCCTTTGCTGCTGTATTCTTAGATCATAGAGATTTTGATTAAGACCCTCCAGGAATTCACTGTTACATGTTTTGGTAATTGCTAAAAGATGGCACAGACGGGGAAACTTGCTCTTCTGCCCTGTCTTCAAATTGGTCCATCTTGGATGAGTTATGTTACTTTGCCAGAACAGATGTGAGCTTGTGGTTTAACTGGAGGTCTCTCCTTCGCCGCTCTGATAAACAACACACACAGTACCTGCGCTCATCTTTCTCCAGCCCTTCTGTCTTCAGAGATACAGTTAAGTTCAGGATGTGTAAACGGCGTAGAACTCAGTTTGACAGACGCTGAAAGGGCACAAAACGGGAGCGTGAAGCGTCACGAGGACCAAACAACGCTCATCATCTCCTTCCACCCTCGATAACAATGCAGGAGTTCATTTGAATCGTCCGATCCTGAGTTTGGAAACCTGTCAGGGCGATTTATTGAGTTGTATTGAGAAGACGGCGGACAAAGAGAGTGTAGCGAGTAAGAGAGACCTATTGTTCCTGCTGTGTGGGTGTGGAGGGCGAGAGCACTGAGGCATGGCTCGCTCACTCTCTTTATAGGCCTGTCCGTGTGTGTGTGTGTGTGTGTGTGTGTGTGTGTGTGTGTGTATCCCAGGACAAAAGCTGGGGAGGTGGCTGACCGGTCATCAGATGTCTCTTTTACTTTCTAAATGCAGAGAGAGACGAGCTAATTAGCATCTCAATGTCTGCGCTGTGTGTGTGTGTGTGTGTGTGCGTGTGTGTGTGTGTGTGTGTGTGTGTGTGTGTGTGTGTGTGTGAGTGCGATCAGACTCGGGTCTCACCCTTGAGCACCACATGGACAGGTTTTATCTCACTGGGACAACCCAGGTGAGATGTCAGTCAAAGAGGTAAAATATCACCTGTCAGTGATTGTCTCTAATCTGTTTCATGTGTGTGTGTGTGTGTGTGTGTGTGTGTCTGACACACATCTCTCTGGCTGCTGTCATCAAACTTTGGCTTCAGCTTCACAGAGTAATTACAACCAGATCGAGGGAGCGATTCAGCGATGAAAGACACAGACGTATCTTCTTAGAAAGCAAACAAACCCAACGTTACTTCACTGTGTGTGTGTGTGTGTGTGTGTGTGTGTGTGTGTGTGTGTGTGTGTGTGTGTTTACAAACTCTAATGGAGCAGCTGAACACAGCTCCCTGCTTGAGTTAGAGACTCCCCAGCTCGCTAAGACAAACGCTCTCCACGTGCAACCACACACACACACACACACACACACTGCCTCCACCTTAAAAGGGAAATATCTGTTAGATTTCATTACTTCTCTCCGTCTGTGTCTCCTCTGTCTCGGCGTATTTGGAGCGACACTCGGCGCAGCGTGGGACAACCCTCCAAGGAGTCTGAACACATTGTTTTCTTGGCATCGTAATCAGCCACACGCACTCGGTCAAAGAGAAACACACTGAGTTTTTAAACAGTCTCTTTCCTGATGTGTGGTCCTCCCTCCTCCTCTTCCTCCTCCTCCTCCTGAACTCATCTGGGCCTGACAACACCTTCCTGCTGCTGATCATCCTTCAGCCACAGTTTTCTTAACCCAAAATAGACGCCTGTGTGGATTCAGCACGGGCCGTGGGTGCTCGGCTCGTCTCCATGGTTTTGTCCCGAAAACACACTTCGGAGTTTCAAAGGTGACTTTTAGTGGCTAAACGCTAACTGCTGCTTTCTGCACCAGATCACCTGTCAGTCAGATCAGCATCAGCGCTGTCACCTGTAGCCGCTGCACAGATTTCTCCTGTCTGTTCCTTTGCTGATGATGCGAACCATCCTGTTCATCTTCTGCTCAATCCCCAGCAGAGGCAGCATCACCAGCCAATCAGTTTCCACCATTTCACAACAAAACGCTGCTTGTTTTTACAGAGGCAGCTATCAGCTGAAGTTTGTCTTCTTCTTTTTTTGACTCCAGACAACCAAAATCATCCAACTGCTTCAGAGCACGTCTCAGGGAATCCAAAGGACAAAAACTAAAACTAGATCCAAACTAAAAGGAATCACGATCAGGGGCGTCCCTCTCTACCTTCACAGACCTCCTGAAGACCTCCAGCTCTTCAGAGAGGACCTCCTCTACAACACGACCAACAGCTGGACATGATAAATCTAGAAAATCGATTATTAGTACTTAACACAGACGTGATCTTCTTATTTAGCCGAGAGGTTTCTTTCTGGTGCTTCAAACATGAGCCGTGAGTCTTTGCTGAGACATTTTGTGGCATCAAAATAAAAAATAAATTGCGCAGTCGATATTTGGATTTCAGCTGTGGAGTCTCTTTCTGTCTCTCGTGGCTCAGCAACACACAGGAATCTCATCCCGTGTCTAATTGGCTGGATGGTATTTCCTCAGCGGAGGGCAGCGGGATTTTCTAGGAGGAGGAGGCGAGTAGCAGGGAGGGGAGGGGACCGGAGCAGATACCCCTCTAACCCCACAGGGACACGGGGGGTCTTGAGATAACACTACCCTGCATGGATATGCAGCCACTGTAGTGGAAACTGGTTCCTCTCTCAGCTCAGCAGTATCGTGTCCACCTGTCAGCCGCAGAGGGTTAACCGAGGAGGGGAATCTCTCCGGGAGCCTAAAAATACACGAGTGTTGTGCTGTTTGTTTGGTTTGTGTTCGATAACAGACTCCATGACGGAGAACGCTGAACGCCGACAGAGGTCAGCCTCTCGATACGGTATTTGATTACAGCTACCGGTATTAGAGTTAATCCTCCGGAGCGGCATCCAAACTCAAATGATTTGACGGCCAACACAAAGACCAGCGTACATATTTCAGGCTTTCATACAAGTTCTGCACACTTTACAACATCTGCTGCTGCTTAAAACTGATTTTCCTTCTTTCCCTTTAAAGTTGGACAAGATGCGACCTGTGTTCAGAGCTCGGTATCAGGAGGAGGTGATGCCGTCAGTCACTGCGCTGTTTGTCTGTCTGTTGTCTCAAAACTGGAACACGTCTGATGAATTTTTTCCATCATTCATTTTCTTAGAGAGTAAATCTTTTTTTTTTGCTTCAATATTTTCTCATGAACTGCTGCACTTACTCAAAGGAAGGAAAATCAGGCACAATCCCATGATTGTCTGCCGCTGTGTGTGTGTTGATGCAGATCCAGATGCAGATTAAAATGCTCTAAATGCTTTCTGTTATTAGAATAACAAGTTAAGGACTGCGCAGCCTTGGCAGGGGTTGGTGCGTCTGAGTGTGATTCCATTTTCTTTGTTTTTGGACTCGCATTGCCGTCACACACATGAAAACATGCACCCCCCCCTGCAGCTCTGTTCACTTCTCCTCTGACTCCTGGCTCTGTGTTGCGGGTCGGAGGAGCGTGACTGGTGACTCTGTATCAGGCCGACTTCAGCGCAGCAGCAATTAGCTGGAGCAGGACACACCGTGGGGCCGATCGCCACAACACAAGGCCCTTCAGCGCTCAGACACCGATCTGGGGAGGAGGAGGCGGAGGGGGAGGTCTAATTGTGTAATTGTATAATTTGCCCTCGCTGACGCCTGCGAGCACACAGGCAGATTTCATTACAGATTACACTGGGGCTCTTTGAAGGCGCGCTGCCCCGGAGGGCCTGCAGGGACTCAAGGCAAACAGAGTCGGAGGAATGGCGGCCGCGGAGCAGCGTAGCGTGGCCCGGCGTCCGGCTCTCTGCTCTCCTGCCAGGGTAAACAAGGAGGCTGCATAGCTCAGGAGCACAGCACAGCACAGATTAGGCTCTGTTAACATTCCTCCCCCCGACACACACACACACACACTGCCCTTTCACTTCACACAACCTCCGAGTGTGTACACGCTTTCCACGCTGCAAAAATACCCAATCTAATAACTCACACTCGTCGTGTGAGGGCGGACGATGCTTCCATCTCTGACCTCTTATCTCCTCTTCTGTCAGGCCCACGTGAAACGTTCATACATATTCGAAGAGGTCGAAGGAACTTCTCTCTCAGGATCAATTCTTACAGTTTGTTTCTGCTCATATCTCCTTCCCAGATTTCATGGGAAATTTTCCCATTCTTTCCCCCAATGTTTCCTTGGTGATTATCAGTTATCAGTTAACTCACACAACTTAAATGGGATTTATGAACCCACATCCCGTGTGCGGCCTCTCGGAGCAGACTGTGTGAAGGTGAACCTTCGTCTGCTCGAGGTTTTCACGAGTGAACTGGAAAGATCCAGAGGTAACACACACACACACACACACAGCTGCAGTCTCTCTCAAAACAAAAATCTGGTGTGAATCTTACAAATTGTTCGATAATATCATTTGTGCGCAGCGGCGTCTCCGCAGGATTTACTGTGGCTGTCGGGCAGGCGTCTATCTGCTCTGCCTTTTTTCCCAGAAGGCCTTGGGAGACAGCTGAGCGAGTTCTGGAGGCTGGTGAAGAATGAGCTCATGACTGCAGCAGTCTGTCTGTCTGCCTGTCTGTCTTACTGTGTGTTTGTCTCTCCTCTGAGAACAGTCAGCTGTGGCCAGCAGCATCACTTCAGCTGGCAGCTCCGGCGACAGCTCGGAGTGACTCAACTCCTCAAATCTTCTCTTTTTTGTGCCATCTTTTTCTCCTCTCTCTCTGCACTCGCCTCTTTCTCGTTGTCAGTCAGCAAAAATGTTTTCCCTCATTAACGCTACCTCTCCATTACCGTCCTCCCTGCGTGCGGAGGTGGACGTCTTTCCGCTCACCGACAGGGACTCTCCGTCTGGCCGCCGTGTGGCTCGTCACATGGCTCCTTCCTGCTGCAGCCCGGCTAATTAGCGGTGGCTTAGCGGACATTAAGCAGCGATATGGGGTTTAACGTTTCTGGGCTAATCCCTCTCCTTTTGGCCAGGAAATCGGAGCCTCGTATGTCATGAGGTAGACTTACATCCAGAGATTAAGTCTGGCAGTCTGAGGCTATTTACTGGCATTCAGGATGTCTGCAAGTAAGCTGCAGCCACTTCGGACCGTTTAGAAAACACTCCATTCAAACACACTCAGGTCTTACATTGCAGGTGTTAAGCTGGGCACAAAGACAGCAACAGGAGGCTTTCTGCAGTGTTACAGCCTGCTCTGCTGCTTTTCTTCTCTAATCTCTGATAAGAGCTGCAGCCTCGGAGAAAAAGGCACGAATTACATTTTTAATCCTCCAACATGCAGAAGTGAGCAGAATGGATTCAGAAACAAAGACCTTCCTGTGTTCATTAGATCATCACTGCGATGAGGATAAATCAGGACCATTGATCTGTGACTGCCTTCAATCTTCTTCTTCAATCAGCAGCTTCTCTAACAGTTGTTGTGGCAGTCTCAGCTTCCTTTGCACGCTGTCATCAGCAACAACTGCTGCTTCCTCCAACAGCGAGGAAATACTTAACATACAGAAAAAGTCTTTTCTTCAGTGTTTGGACGTCTCGACTGTATTTAAGGTGCCGTTTTATGTTGATAGTAGAAAATCAGGAAATGAGTGGCTGACAATAAAAGACAAACAGGGGACACCGAGCTGGAACTGATGCCATCTAACACAACAGACGTGCAGTGAGCGCTCACAATCAGCCTTTGTTTAAAGTGAGAGGTGTTCATTCAGCTGGATGATCACTGTGGAGGCTGCAGCTTGTGCTGCTAATGAACTGCATTGTGTTATACTGACAGGTGTTTCTATTAGCATTCGATGGGATGAAACATTAAAGGCGGCCGCGTGCTGTTTGTGCCACTGTCGCCGTCTCGTCTTTGACTTTGAGCGTGAGCACACTGGATTCTGGATTCTGGTCGGAGCTCTGTATGAGACGTCACGCAGGGATTTCAGCTGGACGCTCCATCACTGAAACGGTTCTATATTTGGCTTCTGGCACCAATTTTGTTGAGGTGAACTGGGACTCTGACACTGCTGGCACGTTTTTCAGTTTCCCACTGTCAAGACCCGTCTAATCAAATTCTTCTTCGACTGTGAATCATATGCAAAAGTTAAATTCATCCATCCAAGTATTTCTGGAGGTTTCTGACTTTCTGCGTCTCCATTGTCTCCCTGGCTTTGCTTCTACCCCGTCATCCCGTCCTTTCACCATATTTCCATCATTTCCTTACTTATTTTTCTTCATCTGTCTCTGACTGTTTGCTTCCGCTGCCTCCCTCTCGGTATGCTACAACAAAGGCAGCACAGTGTGGCGTCTGGCTGGTCGAGAGCCCGCCGAGGGGGTGGAGACGCTTTCTGTCTCTCTGGAGTCACGCTAGCTGACAGTACAGAGCGTGTAAAAGCGCACACGCAGCCAGCCGGAGCAGCCATCCCTCACCGCTCTTTGTTCACCTGCACCTGAACTCGGCAAGCCTCCGAATGCCAAAACAGCTCACATCACAACACACCGCCGGGCGGGTGATACCCGCCGGAGAACCAGCGGCTTTTGATCTGTGCGATAGCGGCGTTTAGTTTAGTGCTCTGGGGAGACGCTTTAATGTGAGCACAGCAAGACAGCGCGCGTTTAAAAGAGCCATAGAATCCCAATTACAGATATAAAACTCTAATCAGCTGCATAAATCCAGCGACAGTCGAGTAAGTGCCAATAAAAACTCCTCTCTGAGCAATTCTTGTGGCTCCTGCAGACAAAGCCTTTCATCACGATGACACATGAAATGAGTCCAAATTCTAAAAAGCAGATTAACTGTTGACATAAATGACGAGATCATTGCTGTGTGACTACAGCCAACACTCCAACACACACGAATAATTCAGGCATGGCAACAGCAGAGGGCCAAAAGTAAAAGGAAGAAACAGACAGTCAAGGCGAGCGTCAGGCTGTTTTCAAACTATAAACTAAATTAAAGTCACTTTTTAAATTAAAGTTTCAGTCAGATAATCAGAAAAAGTTACATAAACTCCGTCTGCCATTCTTTTGTACTTTATAATTAGTAATCATGGTTTCTAATAGAAGCTGATCTGATCTGATGTGAATTAAATAAAACTCCAGACCAGCTCAGTGAATTGATCTTTTCTCACTCATAACACTGTTTCATCTTTTTCAATCTACTGGAAATAAAGTCGTAGAAAAATGAAGTAAAGCTTCTTTACTTTAACTGCAGCTCCTGAACGCACAGCTTCATTCAGAGTGTGTGTGTGTGTGTGTGTGTGTGTGTGGCAGCAGGTGCTGCACATTAAGCTTAACGTCGCAGCTCACGGCGCCTTAATGGAACTCAGCTTGTGTTTTTGTGCTTTTTACTTTTCAGTGACATTTCTTGAGCTGAAATTTCCATGAGCAGAGAAACAACAAGAAACTCGACTTTAGTTCAAGTCAGTGAAACATTTTTGGTGGTTTGGGGTAAAAACATGATGTACAGATGTTTGAATACGCATGTTCCTCCTTTTCATTTGAAATCAAAGTTCTGTCGCTTTAAAACTTTGTGAGATAACGAATTAGTTTTTAGTTTAAGACTTAGACAACACGTCATTGTTTAATGAAAAAAATAGTAATTAAGAATTCACCATTTCCATTACCTCCATCTTCTGGATCCTCGTCATAATCTTCATCATCACCAGACGACAGAGAGTCTGAGGAAGAAAAGACAAAATGAATGTTTAGATTTTTGTTAAAAATCTTATTTTACACGTCACTCATTCACCTGGACGACCTCATCAGAATAAAACGTCTCTGTTCTCTCGACTACTTCAACGTCTTCAACATCAGATAAGACAGGACGAACATCTGGAGAGGCTGAAGGCCGCACTCAAACAAACAAAGCATGCTGAAGGCTCAGTGGAGCTTAAATGGTGTGTGTTCACAAACAAGTGTGACGTACACACACACACACACACACACACACACATATTAAACGTGACTCTGCTCATTGAGAAACTCATGAATGAGTCTATAGTTCTCTGGAGCGTGGCGGCTCGCTCAGATATTACAACCAAAACATTTCCACAGACGTTAAAAATTAGAGGGTCATTAGTACACACACACACACACACACACACAAAAACAACTCTTCCTATCTGTGTAACACACACTAGCTGTTGCTTGCGTTTCAGATGGCGTCTCATTATTCTCCCGCCACAGATACGACTGTTTAGATCGGCTGCGCGGCACATTTTCAGCGCGCCGCGTTGTAATTATTTTTAGATGTGACCTTGAAGTTTTCTGGTTCAGCTCCACAGGTCTGCTTTAATGAGAGCCAGCTGTTACCTCGACAACCCCGGTGAGCTAAAACTGCTCCCGAAACAGTCGACCAGCAGGTTTTTAGTTTATTTGACACCTCGGCCCACGAAAACTCAAACGCCTACGCCAGCTAACATGCTAATGTTTAGGTATCATGTTCACCATCTTTGTTTGGCCCGCTGGCATGCTAATATAATTAGCAGTACACACAAAGTAGTTTCTGCAGGTCATAAAGGTTTTTCCTGTCAGTTAACATTTTATCCAACAACTTTATTGATGAATATGGAAATGAAGAAGAGTCCATCAGGAAAACATGATCAGATTGCTTAGTTTATCTTAGCTTAGCTTAGCTTTCTCAGATATAGAAAGACGAATGAATCCAAATGTCACGACAGCGACACAGTCAAAGAACTTATTTTAACATGGTTTTTTACAGTGGTCAGAAATACATCACGTAAGAGGAAGCTGTGATTGGCTTTGTTAAATTACTATTTCCTGGGTCACTTCAAACCTTCGCTCCAGCTGACACAATGAGACTGTGAAAACCTGCTGCTCAACTTTAAAGGACCAGAAGTTGAATTTGTTGGGTAACACAGGAAGGACCAGGCTCAGCTTGGAACAATAGATCAGACGTTGTGTTACAGTTTAATCTGTCCCAGTAAATTTGGAAACAATTATCTGACTGTTTGCTTTGGCTCAAACTGATCTGTAACTGTGTACACACACAGCATATTCACCACTTTTAGTCCATTATCCCATGACCCGTCCAGATTCTACAAAAACGGAATAAAAGTTGCTCACTGACACATTTCATGTTGCAGTTTACGTCTTTCCTTCACATTACGGCCTCTTGCCTCCGACATGTGTACCGCGTGTGTGTACAACGCGAGCTGGCCCACTCGCTGCCGTCTGGACGCCGTCCAGGTGCTAAATCTGATACCGCTCCTAAATATCTGACACCTTACTCAAATATTTGAGGAAAAACACAATAGCCCATGTGTGTGTTCGACGAGCTGAGCTCTGTGTTTAGAGTAGAGGGAGGAGAACGGGCGGTTACAGGAGGGGGAACAGGATATTGCTGCCACATACTGTAAAAAGTCTGATTCACAAGTGACTGAAACGAGCAGCGAGTGTTAAAACGATGTGAAATGTCTGACAATCGGCTGCGATGAATTCTTTCTGTGCGGTTTCTTCCTCCTGGAAGCCAACGCGGTTATTTCACCTTGATGGGAGATTTGAAAGCTGACTTGGAAAGATGGATGTTTTCAAATCTGTGATGTGGGGAGTGTGTGTGTGTGCATGTGTGTGTGTGTGTGTGTGTGTGTGTGTGTGTGTGTGTGTGTGTGTGTCCTCCTGCAGCCTGGAGATGATATGTGAGTCCAGGAGGAGAAGCTGTCCACCTCTGATCAGTTCTGGAAAAGGCCATTTTCTCTCCAGCAATGCATGCATCTATGTGTATGTGTGTGTGTGTGTGTGTGTGTGTGTGTGTGTGTGTGTGTGTGTGTGTGTGAGGAGGTGGGGGGTGAGTTGAGAGGGAGTGAACTCTCTCATTTCTTGCCACCCCATCTGTTTTCAATGATGAAATGTTTCGAGCTAATTGCTTTCTAATTAGCTGTCAATAACAGCCTCAGCTGGTGTCCATGAGTTTTACGGGAAAAAGCCGCCAGACTTTTAAGCTACTGCTCGCTCCCTTCTGACGCCCCTCCTCTTCCACTCCACCCACACTCCTCACCTCCTCCCCTCACCTCCCTCCCCTCCTGCATTCCTATCAGAGCTCTGTTTGCATCACACACTTGTTTGAGACTTTACTCATCCTCTCGTACGATAATGAATTTCACCTTTGACTGTGAATCAGGAAGGGGAATCTGTGTGAAACTTGGCTGAGTGCTAGCCGGTGAAAGTCTGTGCCAGTGTGATACTGTGTGTGTGTGTGTGTGTGTGTGTGTGTGTGTGCAGCTTGGCAGGCAGCTAAACAGGAGATGAAACTGAACAAGAGGAGAAAATAATGGAACTTTCCTCCTGAGCTACGTTTTCACTGTTTTCCTACAAACCGTCGTGTAAAGCTGTCGTGTTGCGACGTTGCCGCGGTGACTGATCGACGATGGTCATTCACAGAAAATAGTTTTATTCTCTGTCGCCTGTCAGACAAACTGAAGCAGGCCGATCTGTGAGCGACTTCAAAAATAGGGTTAATCTTGTTTAAATGTCACGGACAATCTGATTTGTTCAGTTAACTTAACCAATAAAACTTTAATATTTATATGATGACGTCTTTCAAGACAACCGTCTGTCACCTGAACGCCCCATAAAACGTTTTACTAGTGACACTACAACGTGTTACAAAGCATGACACTGATCTACGGTGAACTAAATATTTCAGGGCACTGCGGCAGAGGAAGTCGTTTTCGTAGTGTTGTTAGCAGCATGTTGGCCTGTGAATGAAATCACAGGTTACGGCAGCGGTGTGGATATTAACCAAGAGCAGTTCAGCAAAAGTTTGCGCCTGTTTTCTCTCACAGATTGTTAAACTTGAAGGATTTTTGGACGGCTGAAGGATGAAAGTAAAATGAGAGAAATGAGGAAAAAAAGCTAATTTGGGATGAATTTATTTAAAGTCTCACTGCTGGTCTAACATGGAGCCAGTTTTACCCATCTCACCCTCACCTGTCACTCGGAGGGTGTAGTTGAGCACCGTGTTGCTGTGGGCGAGCCGGCACGAGTAGACGCCCGAGTCCTCGTACGACACGTTGATGATGTGCAGCACCCTCTGGCCCAGCCGCGTCCGGTTGCTGGGAATCAGCCCGGTGCCATCCTTGTACCATATGACAGGCTCCGAGTGGTCTTCCAGGTCACATGACATTTCCAGGTCGTCCCCCATGCCCCGAACATAGTCCTCCAGGAAGGCTGTCTCGCTAGACACAGAGTCTGCACACAAGAAGAGGACACAGAGAGCTTTCAATTGGATTCTGCTCCTTCTATCTGCATGATTACATGATTCAGTCTTTCTGCTGGAAACTTGAGGACTTTAATAGAATAAGTGATTGCTGGAAGCAGCCCGCTAACATCAGGACACAATGTGAGGAAAAAAAAAAAAATCACTTTTCTCCCTGACAGGTATATTTTGTCGAATTATAATAATTCTGGGTTTTCTGTAAACACCTTCTTACTTTTTCCACAGTGTAATTAAGAGGCAGAGTCCGTCAGAGTTTTCTCAGTGTAAGAAAAGACCCCCCCCCCCCCCGTCCCAGACAAAGAGGCAGTGATGCAGAATTAACCGCCGACCTGCTGGCGAGCTATCAGCTAATCTGCCTCTGGAAGTCAGAAAAGTGAAACTTTTTATACCAGCACGACGACGGAGACAGATCTGGGCTGTGTGGATATGAGAGTCCCCCTCCCCTCTCCTCCCCTCCTCCCCTCCAACCTTCCCTGTCAAACACCAGCTCATTTACTCCAGCAGCTCCGTGCGCCAGCTCGGTCAGAGCCAGGGAAAAATCAACATGTTGACTAGCTTCACTGAGGATGCCGCTGGAGATGGAGCGACACGTCTGGATAAATAAACACAGGGTGCCCTTGTGCATCCTCACGTCCTTCAGTTGGAGGTGTCTCCTCATCCAGACCTCAATTACACATCACGGCCGTCAGACAGAAACAAAAAAGACGACCTCATGCGCGCTCTGGTCGCTCTGGCAACCGTTCAAGGGAACGCCACGATGTACACAAACACAAGGACACTCATAAGCACACAGACGCATGCATACTTTCACATATAGCACAAACAAGCGCTGTGAAAGTCTTTCAATGAGCTGCTCGGGCAACAGAGCACACAACACACACTTGTTTGCACACACAAACGCACACCCACCCACCCATGGGAAAGACTGAATGAGGTGTGTTAAGAGTGTGATTTATGATGGCAAACACACCCACTGTTGACCCGCTGAAAGGCCAGCGGCCTTACAGACGCTCGCTGACAGGCGGCGAACGTGAACGCAGCCCCTCTCTCTCTCAGACAGCCTCGAACTGAGATTAGGAAATTGGAGTTGAGAGGCAAGGTTGAGATCAGGAGCAGCCCAGACGAGACACTCTTCACGGGGAATACGTAATAGGTGCTCTAAATTATAGATGCTCTCTTTCAACGTGAGGCAGGCTGCTGGAGCGGACCGAGGCGAGCCAAAGGAGAACGAACGCAAGACAGAGGCGCTGTTTATGCGGGAGAACCAGCAGGTAACCGGCAGGTTTCTTTGAAGCACGTCTGGATGCCGGCGTATCACCAAGCAACACAGGCAGGAGGAGGATGACCACAATGGAAAGATGCTCCTCCATTACCTTTAAAGAGCTCATCTGTCTGTTTATTACCCAAAACAACTCTTTCCTCATCGAGATCAAAGAATCTTTGGGACATTTTTACATTTTTCACTAAAAATTCAAACAAAGATTTGTGAATTTCTGTTGGTCTTTGACCTCTGAATCACCAAATCAGAGCTCATTGGAATCATTTTTTTTTAATATTTTTGAGCTCTTGAAAATAAAAACCTGAACATGCAAAGTAACCATCTGCAGCCACTAGATAAATGTAGTGGAGTAAAAACACGTAATTATCCTCAGAAATGTACAAAAGTCTTTGAAGTATTGGAGCGCGGTGTGCCACATGCATGCAGTGAAAACACAATGTCCCGTTCTTCTTCTGTCTGCTTCATCTCAGCCTCGATTCTTCAGACGTGGAGACTCTCTCTGATTTTCTGCTCCGTGCTGCGGCTCTTAAATGAACTCAATGGATGAGTTGTGAATTGTTTTCTCTGCTTTATTACAGCCATTAAAACTACTGGAGATGTGAAGTGAGCAGCGTGGCGGTGTGGCCGTCTGCGCAGCCTCTGGCTTTGACAACAATATTTACAACTTTTTTTTTTTTTGAAGCAAAAAGGCTCATTCAGGGGAAGAAAAACAGCGAGGCGACGGCGTACAGAGCATAAATTCAACCCCAGCATGAATGGCTTGCTACCTATTACTTACGACCTCCTGTGAAAGAAAAGGAGAAAATGGGCCTTAGAATATCTTCAGGTCTTAAACATGGGGAATTGGGCTTTATGGGGTAGATATAATAATCTCCAGAGACTCGTAGCTCACTTTGGCTTTATGGAGCCCGAGCACTCGAGCACGACCTCCTCTGGCAGCTCTGAATGAGCAGCGGCACACCGAGCACTGACTGTTTCTTTGTATTAGACGCATATTTCCTGCTTAAAAGGGTTAGTTCCCCTAAATTACTAAAACATATCTTCTTACTTAAACTTTATGACATCTAACCAGGCACAAATCTTCAGTTTTACATCGAGAGGTTCTGGAATATTTGCCTTTAAATAACTCCCACTATTTTTCCATTATTGAAAGCATACCATGGCCTCTTCTGGGGATGTGGATTAGACATTACAGCTTATTTAATTATGATTTGTTAATAGCAAGCCAAAGCAATGCATGTGTGTGATGCTGTAAGAGGAATACTTTTGCTTTGATCCTGGGAAAACAGATAGGAGGAAACGCGTGTGCAGCGCTCGCATGTTTACACCGCCGGAGGCGAAACAAATGCAATTTAAGCAACGAACAAAACAAAACAAAGATATATCCCTCATACATTAAAAAAATCCATTTCTCAGGTGTCACACAAAAGAGCAAAGCGTGTTTCTGTGGTCACTGTCGATGACAAAATATCCGCTCCTGCTTCAGATCCTGCACTTTGAAATGCAGATTTGAACGTGGAGAAAAAAAGCTGCTTTGAATAAAAGTGGATTTGGTGTGAAAGGCTTCTGCACAACCTTTCAGGACACGTCGAGCAGCTTCAGCGGAGACCGCGGCTGCCTCGTTGTACCTTTCGAATGAACGTCCTGTAATGCACGGTCACGGGTTTGATCACGCTGACAGGAGACAGTTCTCTGAAATGTGCTCATGTAAGTGTGTCACAGAGAAATATGCTGAGAGGAATTCCTAATTAGTACGAGAGCACTTTAAATTCCTGAAGAGAAAATTCCAGCTGCTGTACGTCCAGCTGAGTGGAGAACGTGTGGAAGTGAATGAACCTGAATCAGGACTCACTCAGTCACCTTCCTCTGCATGTGAGTAAAACTGGGCCAGTGTGTCTCTTGTGGACCTGTACGTCTGTCAGCTCGTCTTAATGAACCAGAGTCCTGGAAAGACTCGAATTAGGCCTGTATTTTGACCAGAGAAAGTTTGACAGAAACCTCCAACCTGTTCAGGTGGAGAAGTGAACATCAGCCAGCAGTGTGACCTGCTGCATGCATGAAGCAGGTCACTGCTGTGGCTCCCTGAGGGTCTGTGTGCGTATGAAGATCAGGAACTGGCATCTGGATTTCTTTCTTTCTTCACAGCATGAATGTGTGGCAGACTGAGTTTAGTCAGCAGCTTAAGTGCTTTCCTGAAGAATACTGCACACTCATGCAGATGGTCATTAACCTTAAATGAGGTCATGAAAAATCTTCCATCAGCCCATCATCACAGGAGACAGTCTCTAATACAAGCTGAAGCTATCGACAGTCTGTCCTCATGACATTTGTCTTCAGGACATTCAATAACAAAACAGAGAAATGATAACTGCAAAACAACAGAAAGAAGAAAGACATAATTAACGAAGATGCAGGACAGTGTGCTCATTTATGACTTCGTGTCTGATCCAAAGTTTTTCTGTTTGTTATAAAGAACCTCGTGAATAAAATCTGAATCTGATGAAGCCAATAAATCACAGAAAGCTCAGCTGCAGCGAGCTGGTGCCGTCCAGCCTCTCTTATCAACTTCTAGACACTCCTGCTGCTCGCTCGTCCGGTGCGGCATGTGTGAGCTATCGGCTGCCTGTCTGGTGTGTGTGTGTGTGTGTTTATGTGTGTTTGAGGGGGTGGGAGCACTCTTGCCGGAACCTGGAGCCAGCTGGAAGCAATGTGTGATATGTACTCTTTGAGTGTGTGTGTGTGTGTAAATGTGGGTCCTGATATGTGTGTATCTGTCAATGTAAATGCAGAGCTGTGTGTGTGTGTGTGCTGTACAGACTGGACGGTCACTCCATAAATCAAGAGGCCCCTGCCCTCCTGGCCCTTCCTGCCCTCTCAGCTCGATATCATAACAAATAGCCCTTCAGAATAATATAAAGTCTGTCTTTGAGATGCGGCGTCCATTTAACGCGCCGCGTACAGACTCCATCTTTTTCTGTGCGTCTGAAGAGGTTTATTTATCCTCTACAAACTTGGCCGGCGGGCAGGCTGCGGCCCTGGGGATAAAAAGACCTCTTTATGTGGGAAGCCTTTCCATGCCTGCCTCTCTAACACACACACACACACACACAGGCACTAACTCATACACACCCACTGACTGAGGGATTGAGTGAGGGATCCTGGTAGAACAGGAAGAAGTGTAGACCAGACAGAGGAGCCGTCGCCACGGCTGCTGTCGTATCAGGTCACAGGAGGGAACGTGGGTGACGTTCAGCTCGGTACTTAAATCCAACATATGCTCATTTTTAACAGTGACTGAGCATCTGCAGGCAGTTAATGGAGCTGTTACATTAATGTCAGTGAGTCATAAGATACATTTCCAGATTATATAACGTTCTTTCTTACCTTTATATTTGAAGCTGCGTTGTGTTTTTGAGTGGGACTTTTCTAAAAGCTGCCAAATGATTTAACTTCAGGGTCAGATGAAGAGAAAGTCGGAAGCTTTTGGTGCAGATTCACCTTTTAAAGGATTTCTCTGCATTCATGCATCAACTGTGATAAGTAAAATAAATGACTAAATCATGTCGTCTCCGTGTTTCTGCTGTTCAACTTCTCGCTGACTGATCTGCAGTGCTGTTTCACAGCGAGGTCTTCTTGTTGGACCAGGCTGCTTTGCATAAAGAGGAGCATCCCTGCAGGTTTAAACAGGCTGTCAAGGAGGATCATCAACAAGATTTCAAGACTCTTTTTTTCAGGGGTTTTTTTAGAGTCTGGTAGAGAAGCAGGAACACAAACCTTTTTAAAGTATATCTGCATTTAAAGCTCTTTGAAAGCGATGGATTCCAGATGGGCCAGAGAGACATTCATCTTCATAAAAGCTCACTGCACTCAGCTAATAACACAACAATGCCATGTTTCCAACATCTGCAGAGGGGGCTGCTCCCAAACCAGTGGCAAACATTTCAGCGATAAACGACTTTTTTATTGCAGGTAATTAGTTGTTTGTTTCTGCTACTGAAAAAAAGGCCGGACTCTCCTTTTTCCTCTTTGAAAGAGAGAAAATACTTCCCACATCTCTGCGATCACTTACAGCCAATTAGTGCACGCGTGTGAAGCCGGGATGTTTACAGTACGTCTGCACACATGTTCATCAGTGTGTCTCTGCACTGCAAACAGCTTAAATCGATCAAAATGTGTCTCCGTGCAGCTTTTCACTCAGAAAAAGGCCTTAAAGGATAAATCTGGTTCACCACAGCACTGATGAGAAACACGGCGACGTCACGACAACAAACCCAACACGGGCAACAAACGAGATTTAGCTCGAAATGAGCTTTTGTAGCTTTTCCTTTAAAATAATTGAAATGTACTTTAATATTTAAGGGCCATGAAATGATAAAAAACTCACTCGCTAATGTCAGTTATGGGCTATTAAAGCTAATTTTAGCCACTTTAAGCTAGTGGTCATACAAGACCAAGTAAAACTGGCAGGAGAAGAATTTTATTATTACAGATGAGATGATGAATAAAATAAAATAAAAGCCAGCTTGTAATAAAAAGAAAAATAAGCTTTTCAAAGATATTTCCTGAAGAGCTGAGGACACAGACAGACAAGCAGACAGGCAGACAGACAGACAGACAGACAGGCTGGTCCAGAGCGTGATGTCCTCCACAGCAGCCCGTCTGTTCGCTGCATCCCGCCAACAGATTCTTTTACTTTTGCTTCCTATGCTGAAAAACTGGACCGGCTGCCAACCGTTTGGCACACTCACCACCCCGTCAGACAAGCCAGCATCACATGACCTTCAAACAGGATCTGTCGAGTCCCCCCAAACCACCACCACCACCAACCATGACCCCCACCCTCTCCATAAAGAGCACATTTCTCTTCCTCCATTTCACAGCTATGCCAGTTGTAAATCCTGCTCTTCCTGGAAAAGCTCGCTCTTCTTTTTTTTTACCCCCCCCTCTAGTTTTTTTTCTTTTTTGCAATGTGCAGTGAAAACCCTAATCTCTGTTTAATATGGTTTGGCCGGATGTAAATACCTTCGGACAATGCCCTTAATCTGGGCCAGCCTGACAACCTCACACCGTTGCAGAGGAGCCTGCCAGGAGGAGATGGAGAGAAAAGAGGGATGGCTCGGCGGAGATCAAGGAGAGGAGAAAACAGGAGAGAGGGGGAGGGAGGGAGGGAGGGTTTCCCCAGCTTGTTGCCTCCATTCTTCTCCGAGCTGAGCCGCGCTTTATCAAAAGAGCCTCTAAAATCAAGTTAAAGATAGACGTTGCCTCTAAACATCCCGCCCCGGCCTGTGCCAGCCTCCTCCTCCTCCCTCTCCACCCCCCGGTGCGTGGCCCTCCGCTCGGCTGCGCTAACGAGCATCGGAAGCTACTGTACGTCCAGAGCATCTTGGCAGCGTCCAATCGTCTTTGCTTCTTTGCTCCTTTCATACCCGCATCATCACCCCCACCTGCCCTCCATCCCTCCAGCCTCAGAATAGGGCCTGGGTTTGGTCCATGGTAATTGTCATTCCAAAGACGAACTGGCCTAGTTTCAATTCAACAGACAAGTGTAAGAAGCTCGGCCCACAAAAGCCAGGATGTCTGCGAAGTGTGTGTGTGGGGCTACTATACAACATAATTACACATCCCTTACAAACACGTAGGAACCAATCCGATTACAAGGCGGCCTTTTTCGGATCTCAGAATTTGGACGTCTGAGCTTCTTTTTTGAGTTTTCCCTGCACGAAGACAGCAGAGGTGATATTTTAGGAGTCAGCTGTGCAGTTTATTGATTTAAGGTCACTATGGGAAAGCCTCATGACTTCACACGCAGACACACTGATGCTTGGTCAGCACCGCTGTATCCTGAGTGACCTGCTGAATCAGGGAAGTGATCAGAAAGACAACAAAAGGCAGAAAAACAGGGCAGGAGCACAAAACCCAAGTTTGAGCTGGAAAATCTCCCCAAACTGTAACTTCACTGCTGTCTGCTGGTTTCTAACGAACTCCTCATGATGGTTAACGTAGCTGATTTCTAGGAAATTGAATTAGATGAGCTAGATGGACGTCAATGTGTTTGGCTAAATTACAGGTTCAGGTCCACACTCCAAATTATGTGAATAATTAATGAACTGATTGTTTCTGTGACTTCAAAGTGATTCTGAATGTTTTAATGGAGACGACATTAAACAGCTGATGGACCGTCTCTGAACACTGACACAGCACGAGGAGGAGCCTGATTGAAATGTTAAACTTTGACCTCCGCTGACCCCGACCTCTGCCCTGACCTCTGAGTGTGGCAAGTGCACCCCTCACCCACACACACACACACACACACACACACACGACTGTTGATACTCTCCAGCTGTGATGTGTGCATGTGAGAAGTGACAAAGACATCAGTGTCATGGGTCTTTTGGACTTTTGAACACACACACACACACACATACATACACACGCGCGCGCACGCACACACACACCGCAGTAATCGTGTTTACACTCTCTCACACTGACTAACAATGGCGAGAAGCTTTGAGCTCAAAGTTAAAACCTCATCCAGACTTGAATGAATCCATCAGGCTTCACTAAGACAGAGTTTCTTCTTGTGAACAAACACGAGACACTAAAGTCAGCAGGAGAAACACGTAGCAGGGAGCATGAAGCAGCCATGAGTCTACCTGTCCTGTGGAAACCTGTGCAGGGCCGTAGCTGAGTGAGGAGGTCATGTTCTTTATTATTTATGTGGATTTGTAAAAACACCTAAAATGACTTTTACACTAGTTTAAGGAAACTTACTTTTAAAAGTTAATTTTCAGACTAAGGCTGTGAAACAACATTCAGACTTTCATGTAAGTAAAAATATAGAAGTTCTAATTAAAAAGGTAAGTGAATAAATTAAATCTTAATTAGAAAATGTTTTGGTGTCTGATTAAACACTTCTGGTCGCTGCATTGGAGACGTAATTAGTCACCCCTCAGTCGGTGTGGCATGAATTTGTAAAGCAGTTTGATTTGATGGAGGTCTGAAGGTGGAAGCAGTGTGTGTGTGTGTGTGTGTGTGTGTGTGTGTGTGTGTGTGTGTGTGTGGGATCAGCAGGACATAAAAGCGTTTACTGCTCTGTTTATGATGCTGTTTATTAGTGTGCTGGGACTGCGTGGGTCCGTCTCTCTCTCCCTCCGCCTGGTTGTTACCTCTCCACGTGAAACCTGCTGTTGGTCTCAGCTGCCATGTGCTTCTGATCACCGGGAGCAACCCGCAAACACTTCCTGTGCTGCTTCCTGTCACGAGCGGCGGCCTGCTACTGAACATCTTCTATCGTCTTCCTTTCTAACTATCAAACTCGCAGCTGAGGAATGCGAGAAAAAAATGACAGTGTTACTAACACTAATAGACTCCCCTGGGTCTCCGTCTGAACACACTCTGGAACACATGACTGGTGTGTTAAGTGTGTTTGCATATGAGTGCAGGAGCGAGCAGGAAAGCCTCTAATCCCATCATCCCTCCCTCCTGCTTCCCTCCAGGATCTGCCTTCACTTAGAGCACAAACAGGCCACAGAGAGGAGCCTCTGTTTCAGAGCGAGAACAACTGGAGCACAGTTGTCCTGAGTCATCTATAGCAGACATCTATGCTAAACACAGCCTGAACACTGAACCGTCCTCTGCAGCCTCGGTCAACGTGAAATAACTTCGAGCAACCTAAGAATGTTTGTTTCATCATTCATCAGTTAGCCGTGCCCTGCAGGTACACCCGGACAGCGCCGCGTATCTACGGTGACCGCCTCAGTAACCACGGCGCCTGCGCCTGTATGCGCTTCACTCCACCGCGGCCTACAGCGCTGCTCCGCCATTCACTGCAGAGTCAATGGAGTTTCCTAAGGAGGACAATGCAACAGTGTAGTGCTTCACACATGAAAATGTTCAACTGCTTTGCTATTGAGACGGCGCCAACGTGCCACTGAGCAAAACACTCGTACTTGACTTCCAACTGGCTCCAGAGACGCAGCTGATTGGCTGATGGTTAAGGGCTGCACTGGGCCGGACGGAGCGATTATTTTGATTATTTACTGATCCCTTGATTATAGGATTAATGATAATGCAGTCACATGGTGTGCACCTTAACCATTAGACTACCTGGGTCCCCATTTATTACTTCTTAGTATCAATAGTTCAATCTATTGATAAATGACAGAGTCTGGAATCCCTCACACATGAGAAGCTGTAATATTTCTTCCAATAAGCTTCAGATCAGCTCACACTGTATTTATAAATGTGCATGAACAAATGAGCAACGAGCACCAGCGAACACGAAGTCGCCTCGCTGCAGACTCTCTCCAGTGTTACAGTTTCAAACAGGCCACTGCATCAGCGAGGTGTCAGAGATTACTGAGAGACGAGTTCAGCTTCTTCATCTGTGTTAGCAGCTTCTCCTCGTCAGCAGATAAAGGTCGAAGGAAGACTTCATGCTTAAATCAGCGTGCACACTCTAAAGTAGAGCTCTGCTGGATGAACAAAATCTAAACTGAGTTAAAAATATTGGAATGTTTTCCATTTCTGACTTTGTGCTGATAGACAGAAGACGAGGAGGAGAAAATTCTCAAATGAGAAAAAATGCAGCCAATTAGCAGAAACACTCAAAAATAACATTTCATGTGAATTGTGAAAAAAAAAAAAATTCTGACCCGCGTTATTCTAAAAAAAAACAAAAGTCAGCTCGACTGTCACTGCTTCGCTGTTCGCCAGCACAACACCGGCGTCTCTCCTTCTCTTCTTTCCAGGAAGAAAAAGAACTTCCATTACGCTCTGCAGACGGTACAAGGGTTTATTATTTTAGCTCTCCTGGCAAAATAACATAAGGGAGAGAGGAGGTGAGGGAGGGAGGGAGGGGCGTGGGAGGGATGGAAGCAGAGTTTGGTTTCAATATTAGATGTGTCAGCTGCCCTGGATGTGGGGGGGCGATAAACAGATGTGAGGGTAAGAGCAGAGCCCGGCGTGAAGACGTGAAGATGATGGATCAACCAGCTGAGAGAGAAGACAAGGAAGATTATACTCACGCTGTAAAACCTCCTGTTTGGAGCCACTGTGCTTAATTATGGCCAATAAGGCTAATTTGAATTTGTCCTGGCACGCACAAAGAAGGAGAGGAGGGGCCGAGGAGGAGGTGGAGGATGAGGGGGGACGGAGGAGGAGGTGGAGGATGAGGGGGGATGGAGGAGGAGGTGGAGGATGAGGAGGTGGAGGACGAGGGGGGACGGAGCGAGCAGATGTGTGAGTGCGAGCACAAGGAGGAGGAGAGAGGAGAGAGAGAGGAGAGAGAAGATGAAAGAGACACTCACACTCACAAGCAAGGAGGGAACACATACTCCTACACACACACACCCCCACCCACCCAGCACACCCAGCAAACACACACACACACACACACTGTCTGTTGGCTCTCTGTTTCCATTCACAGAAATGTAAATGGAGTGCAGCAGAGCCAGACAGGACAGCTCTGCTTCTGGTTAGCGGTCAGAGAGAGAGAGGTGTGGATTATCTTAAATATTAAATATTTCAACAGAAGGTGGCCTTTCACAATAAGAGCGTGAAATATGATCCATGAAGTCCAGTTTGATTAACAGAGTTTAAATGAGTATCAAACCTTGAACTCTGCACAGAGGTTTGTGAGACTGAAAGTTCCTTTTATCACGACAATGACCAGCTGAAAAACAGCACAGAGGGGGTCACAGCGCTGTGTTCACTCTCTGTGCTCACACACCTCTGTGATCAGGACACGTGAAGTAACACCGCAGACGAGGATTTGTGTGTTTGTGTGTGCGGCTGAAGAGCAATTCGGGGGGTTGGAGGGAGAGTCAAGGGTCTGAGTGATGGGTGGGACTGATCAAGCCTGGATTGTCTCTCTCTCTCCCTTTGTGTGTGTGTGTGTGTGTTGGACTGCTTACAGCTCGGCACACAACCTGCCATCTGTTTGCCTCTGCCAGCAACAAAATACACTCTTCCAATGGGGTTGGCTCGAAGCTGGGACACACACACAGCCTCACACACACACATGCAAACATGTTTACACATGCATGAGGGCAGTGTACATTGGCTCTATTCTGCAATCACCATTCATCATAACAATTCCAAATGATGCAATTATAGCAATGGTAGCCATAAATCCAGGTGTCAGCGTCAGAGAGCGAGCGAGAGACAGCGGCAGATGAAGGGAGAGAGAGAGTGGACGGGCGGAGATGGATGAGAGGAGGCACGTAACTTTCAATAAAGCACCATCACCGTCACTTCACAGCACAATAATATTTTGTCAGATTTAACTGCTCCAGATGACTAACCCCGAGCCACCCCCTCCCCGCGCGCCCTCCAAAAACAGTCCTCCTGATACGACACAACGAGCCTCTTTGTTCCCCTCCATGTCTGTCTTATCTGTAAGTATCTCAACAATTTCCTTAAGGGGAGCTTTGTAATTAAAACCTCCCGTATGTCAACGGCGCTGTCAGCCAGCGGGAGAAGAACCGCCCTGAACCGCAGCCAGAGGTAGAGCAGAGGACATGTACAGGTGTGTGTGTGTGTATCAATAAGGTAGAAAGAGTCGGAACATGCAGCCACCAAAGGGCTCAGACACCGATGGAGATTTGAAAACACGCCAACAAAGAAATGGAGAAAATGAGCAGATATGAGGGACGATTTGAGCTGAGATGGATTCGTGTGGGTGTCACGTAATGTGTGTGTGTCGAAGGGAGGGAAAGTTAAAAGAAAGAAAAAATCCCACAGCAGAAGAGAAGGCAGGGGTTAAGACGTGAGCAGAACTCAGACAGGTCTGTATTTTCATCCATAATTCATCACGCGGAGGGATTCAAAGGGCATAAATGAGGTGTATTAATACATACATAGCTGAGGCCTGGTTTGTATGAAGGCCGCTGGCTGACAATGACCTGCTGACCTACAGCTGTCTGCTAATTTTATCCATACACTGCGAGGGCTCACCTGCGTGTACGTTTAACCCAGACCTCAGAAAGTCTGATGACAGCGACAGCGAACGTCTAAATTAGGTTAGCGTCACATTCAGTCAATAAAAAGGCATAAATGACTCTATCAGTGTGTCTACACTGGCAGTGGAGTCAATACACTTTAGCTCAAGCTCTGATTAAATCCACTGTGTGCTACCTGCCCAGCACCAAACCAAAGGTAACGTTCTCAGACGGGCAAAGGAAGAAGTTCAATGTGGCAAATGTCCATGCAGTGACTCCTCTTAATGATGAGTGAGGTGAATCAGCAACTAAACCGCCACTAAATCCGACGCTTTGCTCCTTCAGTGACTCTCGGTCGTCTTGGTGAAGGTTTAGTCAGTCAGATGCAGTAACTCGATCTTAATATATAAAAATATTGTCTGCCTGAAGTAACGTTGGAGTATTCGGTCGCGCTGAATTCAGTCCGTATCAAAACAGTTCTGAGGCTCAGTTCTCGGCTCTGGTTCTGAAACACGAGGCACATTTTATCTCATTCAGTCTGATTCAAGCCCGACCATTCGCACTCCAGTCTGTGATCTGATATGAAAACCTTTAATAACATTTTGCTTAGCAACAGGCTTTTTCCACTGGTGCTCAGCTCTGTTATCCTTGGAAAAATACTGCGTCTAGACAGTAATACCCTGAAAGTGCTTCATGAAAATGATGTGCTTATTGAAAATACACAAATGATGCTGTAAAGAAGTTGTGTTGAACTCATTGTGTAATTTAAGACCATCTGCAGGTTGTAAATAGAAATAAAAGTGTTTTCATAGGTGACATCATTTTGTGTAAACTGTCTTACAGGAGTTCTGGAGAAGCATCCCGCTCTGATCCCTCGCTAAATGAGACTCTAAGCTGTGTTCAGTGTTTAATTCACATCCAACTAAGTGTCTGACATGTCTGCTGGATTTAACGGCTGATGGACCGAGGATAGAACAGCCATTGTTAAATGAATCGTCATTCTCTGAAGCTTACAGCATTTGGCCTGCGCGCTTCCCAAACTTGCCAAAAGATTTCTTGATAGTGTTTCCAGGGAAATGAACGTTCGTGCAGAGGCCGCTGCAGAAGAAGACGAGGAAACCGCTTGGAGTAACTTTACACTTAAGTTGTGATAAACGGTCCAATTTACAGGGAGCCGAAGAAAAGCCCACACATGGAGCACTGCTCATCTACATAATGGGATGATTAAAGGGTGGTGATGTTGAGTACCCCACAGAAAATTGCACTACCATCATCCTCTAAGAGAAAATAAGCTCTGTGTAAATGCACGCTGGAGAGGCAGAGCTGCAGTGTGTCTTCACGCTGAACAGAACTGTTCATTAACCTACAGCGCTGCGCACAACTCACTTTAAAGAGTGGATGGAAGAACGTCGTCAGGCTGACCTGCTGAGTCAAACTGGACATTGAACCTGTCAGCATGATGGAGAGTCTTAATCGTCTCTGCTGCAGGTGACAAGCGCGGCGCGGTCTGTTCGATTCATTCATCAGGATGGAAAACGCTGAACTTTAATTTGTCTGTCTGTAGAAGAGCTGCTCATCACGGATCGTCTCAGGTATGTCCGGACGGAGGAGGAATGTTAAGGTGGATCAGACAGGTGTTCAGCCTAACAGCTGAGTCACCTAAAGGCCACGCTGGTACAGACCAGAGCGCACCTGGACGGACTCGAGGGGGCTGAAGGGTCACTGGAGGTGACAAGGAGAGAGCAGAGGAGATGGACACGTGACGAGAAGGTCTGAGAGTGTGTGTGTGTGTGTGTGTGTGTGTGTGTGTGTGTGTGTGTGTGTGTGTGTGTGTGAGTTGTGGAAATCTGTGTATGGTGTGATTTTAACGAGTCTCCTAACGACCCAAACAACCCCTGCTGACATTTACAGTCCTTGCCAAGGGGGGAGGGCAGGGGGTCAGAGACCTCACACACCCCTCTGCACTCAGAAACACACACACACACACACACACACATATTCTTTTTCTGCCACTAAAAATTACACACTTGAAGGGCATACTGACCACACACACCCACGCTGTCTCCCTCTCCCTCTTTCACTCACACACACTCACACACACACGTCTATCCTTTAATTTTTACGTTTCACTCTTTTCATCTTCCTCTGCAGCCTCCCTTTCATAATCCACCTCTGCTCGTACAGACATAACATTCACTTAACTGCAGCAGACTCCACGTAGGCCTGCTCTGTCACACACACACACACACACACACACACACAGATTCAGAAGTTAATGGCAAAACTGAATGTGCTGAGTTTATATGTCTGCTGTTTCACAGAAACGTCAGAGCAGAGGAGCCACATATTTCATCTGAGCTCCACGGGGGCACCGGTGGGGAGTGTGTGTGGTCAGTAAATACAGAGGGGAGAAGAATAACACACACACACACACACACACACACACAGCCTCTGCTCTTTGTCATCAGTCCCTCACATCGTGTTAACTTGGACTCACAAACATTTTTTCACCCCCACAACATTTGGAAATGCCACCAGGCGCTGGAGAAATAAACACGGCCGCGCGCTGAGACAACATTACGGCAAATTTAATGAAAACAGGGAATTACACATCACAAACACACACTCTTACACACACACTGGCCACACTGTGTCCTTACATCACACACGCATAAATACAGAGCAGGGGATGCATGGCATTCTGGGAGATAGAAAGATATTTTTTACCTACGGTGGCCCACACGGTCAAATTCATACATTAATCTACGACAGCTCCACAGAAACAAGTTTGACATGTTAATAAGGAAGTCCGAGCTGCAGCTCACTTACTTTAAATTTAGATTTACGGCCGTGCTGTAAACTTTCAAGGGCATTTTTGTCTTTAGCGCCTGCTAATTCCGCCGCACACACACACGCAGCATTACACACACAGAAAACACAAACCTAAGTGAGGACTTTGCAGGCCCGGTGCTGTGGCGGCTGAGGGGAAATTGTGCCATCTGCCAGTAAACGACAGTCATTTTATCCCTACTGCTCGTCCATCTGTGGACGTGGGGAACGCTGCTGGAGGCCAGGGGGCCGCGGGGGAGGAAGACGCAGGGCCGGAGACGCCTACCAGGCGCACAGGCAGCTGTATGTGAGCCCTTCTTTACCTCCATTACACAGAAACAATTCTCTACTGCAGGGTGGGAGAGGATGCTGAAGATTAAGATAAGTAACCGTCAAGGAGGAGTTCTTCTTTATTTTGGAGTCTGGCCATGAGATTGAATATCTGAGGTTTCCACGGATTATCCGAGGCAGTAAATTATCAGCTCAGCCTGAGAAAAGCTAATAAATTATGGCTGCTGCTTGCTAGATGCTTGCATCCTTTAGCAGGACTGCAATTAATCTTAGATATTTATTAAATTTCTCAACTCGCAGAGGAGCATGTGACCTGAAAACATGAAAATCCTGAAAACTGAAGTCATGAAAGTTTTAATTAGTTCCATATTTTTGACTTCTTCTAACAACACTCTGAATGTTTGCATTCAGTACAGACGAGAGAAGCTGCTCATGAGAGTTAACCTTTGACCTCTGGCTCCTGGACGATGTGCTGAATCACTTGTGCAAATGATGATGCAAGCTTTCTTCATCAGGCTTCCTCAATGCACAGGACAGCTTTGTTATAGAAAAGCAATTAAGTCATCGTATGAAATGAACTTCGCTGTGGCTGAGAGGGCAAACCGAGCCTGTGTCTGCACTTTCAGATACTGAATGTTTCCGTCTGGGCTAACTTTAAACTCAGGAGAAAAACTGCAGAACAATGTTGGACATGAAAATTACTTTCACATAAACAGCTGCTTCATGAAATTAGGGGGGTTACCGAGGGGACTACAGGTTTTTCAGACACTTCAACTATCTGCACCTCGGGCGCTGAACGGACCTCGACCAGGATCAGAAAAACGTGTCGAACCTTTTTTCAACCTCGCTCTCATCAACTTCACATCAAATTCATCATCACACTCTAACATGACAAACATTAGCAAACCTGAAACAATATCCTCTCCAGAGAGCTGGGTGCCCCGGCCTTGTCTTCACACCGTGCAGGTACACAGAGATCACAGCCTGAGCGGCCGCCAGAAAAACACGCTCTGCTTTTTGGATGACGCCAAGCATGATGGGCTGTGATGGCTCCCCACGGGGGAAAGCAATCAGGTGGACAGAATCACAACACGTCTATTGTAACATTGGGGTTTACATGACGGGGGGGGGGGGTCACACACAGGTAGAGAGGCTGTCAGGCCAACCCAAGCTGTTTTTAAGACTTCTGTGGTGCGTGCAGTCAAGATGAAGTCAAAATGAAAGTCTCTAAGTGAGTGTCAAATTCTGCTTGATCTTTTTTTGCATGATTGCCTTTCAGTGCAGGCCCTAAAACTTTTTTATTGTTCCACTTGTTTTTTAGGTCAAAACCTGAGACTAGAACGCTGCCAAGACTCAAGTCAAACCTTCAGATAGTGAAGTCTAAAGTTAGTCAAGTGCAGCAGTAAGTCAAGTCCCAAGTCCTAATTTTCTGTGACTCGATACCACGCCTCAAGTCACACACACACACACACACACACACACACCCTCAGCTTGCAGAAGACGTCTGCTCGTCTTTCTTAATGCACTGTAGCGTGTAAAGTGTGTCAAAGACTTATTTCAAATAGCTCTCACATAAAAAGAAAAAAAAAGGAGGGAGGAGGAAAAAAAAACAAGACTTGGCGCTAACGCCTCAGAAAAAGATTACTCTGCTCTGTTAGTTTTTTTTTTTTGCACAATATGGAGAGATTAAAGCAAACACAGGCAACGTTTACTTTGGATTGATCTTTGGGTATTTCGCTGCCTCCAGAACAAAGAGGGAAAATCACGCTAAGCTCAGCGAACCGAGAAGAGTCCAATTAAATCCTCCTCATAAAAAAAAGACTAAACCACATTTGTATAAACAATAAATGTTCCTTTTGAAAGGACTCTATTTGAAGCCATGAACACACAGAACATGCTTCTAAGCAGATGTTGTTGTATTAGCTCGGAAAATGAGGCGTGGAACAATTGAGGAAGAGAAGCGAAGTGTGTGAGCGCCTGAACGCATCTCTTAGCTTTGGACGAGCACCCTCTGAGCCTCGTTTAATCCTGGTTCATGAGTGCAAAGACAACATGAGCCGTGTTCTGCTGTGTCGAGTCACAGACACGAGAGGGAAAAGCAGCAAATCTCACCGAGTCACTTCAACCAGTCAGTTTTAATCAATAAATGCTGTTCATGATGCCTTCGTGAACATTTTCTTACTCTGTGTTAACTGTGACTCCTTCAGCAGCGGCACCGCCAGCACGTACAAACAGTTTGACGTTGTGTCTTACCTGTAGGCTGAGCAGTGGGCAGCCTGGCCGGACTGACGAAGAGAGGCAGGAGGAAAGAAATCCAGAGTGAGCACCACAGAGCCGTCATTCCTCTGGACGGCGAGTTGAGACGCAGAGCAACAAAGCCCGACTCGGACTCAGACAGCATCCTCCGTTCGCATGCTGTTTGGCAGAAGAGCGACCTCCGACACCGCAAGAAACTATCCAACAACGACTCCCCGCCACTGACCTGCGAAGACAGCAACAAACATGAGGGAGAGTTGATGAGAGCTGAAGTCTGGAGCTTCGTCGTGAGAGTCAGGCCCTGATCTGAGCCTGGTACAACATGCAAAACGCAACAAACGCTCAGATATGAAAAATAAGACTGTGAATTGAAGGCAGTGCCTCGGGGTCTGCACACTGGCTACCATATTTTGACCTGACATTCCACACAGATTTCAAGGATTAAGGTGGAAATCCGTCTTCGCAGTTTTTCTCAGAAATGTTCTCAGAGAACCTGATCATTAAGACGGGTGGATAGGAGCTCTGATGCTGGAAACGTAGCATACTCCCAGCCTAGGATACAGGTTCATTAACCAACCAATTAACTCTGCTGCAACAGGATGAGCTGATGAGAGAGTCAGGTTATCAAATCAGGTTATTTTAGACCTAAGCAGCCTGTCATCCCTTCCACAGGACTCTTTTCTGCTTGGGAAACTCTTCTGCATGGTTTAGCAAGCGACTGACACGGATTCACTAATCTTCTCGCAGGATGAGGAATGCCGAAGTCTACAGTATCAGTTGCCCAATGTGCCCGACGGCTGGTAGGAGGAGGAGGAGGAGGAGGAGGGAGTGTGACGGCTACGGCGAGCGACGGAGGAGTGCTCTGCTCTCTGTTTGCTTAAGCAGGGAGAAGCTGGAATGCACTGAGGTTCGCGGAGAAAGCTCTGAGCGAGGTGCCCAGAAAAGCAAAGCACAAAACCCCCCACATGCACACACACACACACACACACACACACACACACACACACACACATAACGACTGTTAGTTTAAACTTTAGCGGCTCTGTCCAGTTTCAGAATAGCCTTGGCTGCGAGACGTCCACCCCGACAAAAAACCCACGCACAGGTTTTGGCGAACACACACACACACACACACACACACACACAAACATCTCAGATTGGGCTTTGCTTGCACACACAGAGGAGTATTGTACACACACACGGCGTCCAGAGAAAGGTGTGTTGTCTTAAGTCTTAACAGAGCTGTTTTTCTTTCTCTCCGAGGACCTGTGACCCGCTCCTTGCTCAGCACAAACCGGAGCCGGGCCGGCTCTGTTTGCACATTATCACTCTTCAGCACAGAAAACAGCGACTGGAGGAGGAAACTTCACGTGGACAGATAAAGCAGCACAGACACACTGAGTTTAATCTAAACACAGCCACTGCACCTTCCAGGCTTCCACATACTGCAGCCTTTCATGTTCTCAGCCCATCCTCACCTTCTTACAACACGACGCCTACATGCTGCGCTTTGTTTATACAGCACGATAGAGCCTCGCTCTCCAGGCGTGGAGGTAGCTGATTGCAGGCCTCTCTCCGATCTGAAACTTCTGTTTTCTCTGGCACACACACACACAAAGCTCAGCTTTTTACAGGCACTTCACTCCGAGGGCAGACGAAGCGTCGGAGCCGGATCGTGTCGACGCACAGATCTGTTTAGACAAGCAGCGTTACATGTGACACGTGAGAAAAAACTGGAAAACTCACAGACTAATTTGGTGACAGGTAATAGCTGAAGAGCACCTTGTGCACAAAGTGAATGCTTGAACATGAGGAGCTGCCAAGTGTTGCAACATGACTGATAGCACCAAACTGAAACAAATTAAATCCTGTGGAAGAGAAGGAGGTAATGTGCGTCCTTCCCTGACAAAACAGAAACCTTATCCTCTTTTTTTATGAAATACTGAGTGATGAAACTAGAAGCTTCTTACAGCACAGTGCACATGTTGAACGGTGCAAATAAAACACTTTGATTTCACTTAACAACCTGGAGAAGCAGAGAAGAAGAAAAGGAGGCGGCGTGGATCCCACAGACCGAGCCGAGCAGTTCAAAGCCTGCAAAGTGTTTTCATGCTAATATTTTCTTTAAGCATGAAAGAGAAACACAACCAACGCAGTGAATAATACATGAACATTAATCATGCAGAACTATCTCACGTTGTAATAGCTCGGAGGCTGAAAAAAAAAAAGCTTTAACTGGGGTTCAAATCCCTGTCATCCCTCTCCCCTCGGTGAGGATCAATGCGAGGCGGTCACATGCTCGTCACACCTCTCTGGAGTGTCAGTAATCTTTAATAATTAAGCCGGAGAATCAACAGCCGAGGCTGGATCGACTTTGTCATTTTGGGTAAAGGGGATTAGAGGGTTTTTTTGGGGGGAGAGCACAAGTGCAAACAGCAGCCGGGCAGAGGGCAGATGGACGGTGCAGAGACAGACAGAATCTTCCACATCAGAGCTTCTTTATTTCTCCCATTTATTCCTGCAGCTCACCTCCTCTTCTTTTCCCCACACCCCCCCACCACCTCTCCTCCCCTGTCCTTTATCTCAGCACATCGGCCCTCTTTTCACTCAAACGCACCCTTTTCACTCAAACGCACCCTCAGGTGAGGGGAGATATGGATCAGCTCAGAGAGGCAGAGGGAGCTCGGCGTTTTGAAGCCGTCAGAGCTGCAGCACGAGTCCAGGTGTAAAGCGCTGCAGGGGACGAGCTCACCTCGGGCTGACACGCAGCAGAGACGGGAGGGGTGCAAAACATCTACCCAAAGACCACAACGCTGGTTTGTCCTCTGCGTGAGGACGGAGGGGGAAAGAGAGTGTTAAACACGGTGAGATGAACTGTGAACATTACAGCAGACACCATGGGAAATTAAAATGGTGTAAAGATTAAGAAGGCCTGCTTTAACTGCCTCGGACACTTTAGAAGAGCTCACAGGGAGATTATACAGAGCTGCTGTTAACTTTCTTCTGAGCGTTAGAGGCTCGGTGTGAGTTCCTCTGGAAGCATCAGACTTTATATTCTCAGAGACAGGAGTCCAACAGAGATGCAATAAGATGTAAATGTGCTAAGAAAGGGCAGACAAGGTCAGTGCTGCAACACATTCAGTGGTTTTTATTACGGGAATGTGTCTGTAAGTGTTTGTGCACGAAGAAAAACAGCTTTTCTTCTCAAATTAGACAAGTTGGAGCCAATTAATGAAAGATTCTGCTCTTTGTGGAGGAGGAGAGAGAGGGATGGTCTCAGGCCAATTTCGGTAATGAAAAGAGGCAATCAGAGTCTCATTTGGAAGCGAATGTGTGTGTGAGGCTCGCCTCTGATTGAAAACGCTGCAAACTGACGCGCGTTATTTCTCGGGTCAATAGATACAATTAATTTGCAGCATTAGGCCAACTATTATCACTCTCACGCCTGTTTTATAGCAGAGAAATGTAATAGGCTCCTCAAATGTCTTTTCAGACGCTCTGCTCTCTTGTAGGAGGCTCTAATCCGCTCATTCTCTCCGGTGATGACTGGACGTGGTTGGGAGTCGAAGCTGAGCTGAGTGGCCAAAAATTCACCATCTGAATCCGATTGAAGCTCGTGTGTTTGAAGAGAGGATGAGTGATCTGCTGCTGAGGGGAGAGAACCGCACAGCCCGTTCATTCAAAGGGAGGAGAGCAGGAAAACTTCAGAGCTGATCAGAGGCATTAGAGAGAGCTGATGTGGAATTCATATTTCTGCTCCTAAAGCAGGAGAAGACGTCACTGATGCAGAGGAAAGGCGTGTTTCGTCCTGAGCATAGGATGGCGATGAAAGTCCAGATTTGACTTTGTGACACTGAAATGCGGCTTGAAATGGAAACTAAACTCAGATTAGTGCGTCCTCATCCATCCTGACGGACAGACGAGCGCGCAGAATTCCATAAATCATACATCTGATTCCTTTCCTTCAAATTCTGCCTCTGGGTTTCACACATTTTCTCTTAGTCTTAACATTCTGAAGGCGGACAGACTGAGGCGGCTCTGCGCTCTCACTGATTTTTCCAAGTTCCATTTTGAACGAGCTCAAACAGACAGCACATCCACGTTAAACTCATCTTCATCCTGCGTGATTTCACCAGCCTGCGCCACACACCGCGCAGCAGCAGCGTGAACAACGCGCTCTCTCCAAAAAACAACACGGCACAAAGACGCACAGGCTGAACGCGGTGACAGCCGGCCGAGGCGCGCCGATTACGCACAGAATGCAGCCGAACGAGCCGTTCCCTCTGCGGCACTTGTGCGGTGGCACGACCGCCCCACGCTTCACACACACACACACACACACACACACACACACTTTAATACAACACGGGTACTTAACGAGAATGGAGAACTCAACCTGTCTGACGCACATCGACAAGGAAGTGGAGCGATTTCTCTGATGGCTGCAGAGTTTCATGAACAATAATAATAATAATAATAATAATAATAATAATAACAATAATAATACTGAGCAGTGTGTTACTTACCCAGAGTATCCCGTTGTGACAGTCAGTCTCAGCCTCAGATGTCACCAAGCATTCAGAAGAAGAAAATCAGCCGTTATTCTCCGGTAAACTTCACAAAAACCCATAAAACTGCGTTAATATCCGCAGGTCCTCGCGCTCAGGCAGCAGTTTGGCCACAGCGGAGAAAAAAGTCCCAAATCCTCCGCACGACGTGACAGGAGCGGGTCCTCGGCTCGGGCACCGCCGCCGCCGCGAAAAGCAACTTCTCCACTAAATCCCGTTTTCCACGGAGCGCTGCTGTCCGAAGTGTCCGAGCCTCCAGAGCGCGTTCATCCTGACGTGCACGGGCTAAAGTGTGTGTCCGTTTGTGTGAGTGTGTGTGTGCAGTGAGCGCGGCTCCTCCGTCCTCTCCGGCGCGGACGCCAGTCGGTGTGCTGCTACCTCGCCTCTGATCAACCAACTCGGACTGGTGGCTCCGCTCCGCCGGCTGCCTGAGAAGTACGAGCTGCGCGGAGCTGCGCGTCAAGAGACACGGGCTGGGAGACAGGGGGACTTCCTGTTTACACTTTCAAAATAAAACCTCGGGGGGACGAAGCAGTGACGCAATTCTGCTCTGAAAATACGCAGCATTAATAATGCAGAGCAGATGAAATCATTCATACCACTGAACCTGGATCAGCTGGCTGTAAACCTTCAAATTAAAAGTCCAGAGCTGCTGAAACACCAGATGATAAATCTTTAAAATATATTTTCTATTTATCTGTTCTGTTTATTATGGGAAATGATTTCATGAAAACTAAATATAATAGAATGAAACTATTTTTAAAAGCATTATATTTTATAAATGAGCTTTACAACAGTTCCGGTCTGTAATAAGTTAATAAAAGAAAATAAAAGTCAGTCAGTGTTCAATCATAATGAAGTCATCACGTGCTGCCACGCAACTTATACAAAACGACTTTTATTTTGAAGGCTAAGCGATTCCTGTGTGTGTGTGTGTGTGTGTGTGTGTGTGTGTGTGTGTGTGTGTGTGTGTGTGTTGACTCTCCTCTCTCCGGTACCACCTCGGTCCGGGTTGCCTCCTGGCTGCCTCCGCAGCACCAGCAGCGGAGGGAGGGGGATCAGATTTCGGCGCGCCGCCCCTCCGGGGCCGCTGGAGGCAGCAAGTGAGACACAGTCCAAGCGCCTCCCATACACCATCACCACCACCACCTCTTCTCTAAACTCCGTTCAGAAAAACCCATCGAGGCGTTTACTGCAGACTCCAGATCTGCTGTATCTGGAGCAGATCTGTGGTGACCAACGTGAGGTCTGGGGACCAGGAAGGGGCCCTGGAGGAGGCTCGAGGTGGCCTTTAAGGAAAAGTTTGCTCATTTTTCACTCTGGTGTTTAGTGACAGAGACTTTCCTGAATCTTTAGATGTGTCCTCTAGGGAATAAAACCCTGAAAGAATCAGGGGCCCCGGAACACGTCAGGGATTAGAGATCATGTCAGGGCTGTTTTTTGGACCTCAGGTCGGCAGACCCAGATTCTTAACAGACAACTGAGTCGGTCAGTGTCAGTGAGTCCAGAGAAATGAGAAAACCAAAGTAAACTCTGCTTTCAAATGTAGAAACAGATTCTTCTGTTGTTATTCCAGTCCAGTTTAACGTCCATGTTTCGTGCTGTGTTCTCTCGTTCGATGCGTTCCTGACAGTTCCTGATTTTCAGATGCAGCACACGTCCTCTCTCGTACTGTAACTCTCACTGCTGTTAATTGTCAAACACCATTAAAGTGTAACTGATGCCATGTCTCAGGCAGAGTTGTTCTGTCATTAGAAGATTGTTTGACCGGTCAGCCTCTGGAGTGTGCAGAGTGACCAGTAAATCACCATTAACCAGCCACTTAATCTGCCGTATACTGCAGCCTTTGGGCTAATTACTGCTGTCAGGACAGAGGTGGCAGCTCTAAACAGCACGACAATTACTGTCATCTCTTAAAGTGTGTTTTGAGAAGGCGATTTTATGACGCCATAAAGCGGCTGAGTGACTGTGAGGAGGCTGATGGAGTGTGCCGCCCGCCGTGGTCCATCTGTGTTTGTCCAGCAGAGGTGAGCTCTTCACTGCGATCTGTGACAATCTACGTCAACGCGTCATAAATAACAGACCACAGGCACATTTCTTTGTTTCAGTCAGTGGAAATGGAATAAATCTGGATCTTGGACTGTTGGATGAAACGCGTACGGCCTCCGGGAACCTGTGATGGTTAACTCTGTTTCACAAGCTTCTTTGTGATGAAGCCACGGCCACTTGAGTCCTCTGGTGTATGTTTATGACGGGTAATGGTCATTTAGCAACCAAGGTTTAACTAGCAAACCTTGTGGGGTTCCTGGTCTTTAGTTTGGCTTCTGCTGACCTCAACCGTGAATTTATCATCACTAGACTGTCATCTTTAGTGACTGAAATGAGCGTGAATGACGATAAATGTGCCACATTGTATATTAGTTCCTTTAACTGACATGACGCTTCCCAGATATTTTCTTTCTACCAAGTCAGATATATCGGATCTTTGTCAGGAAAATACCAAATTTCCCGACGTGACGTGGCCCTGAACGTTTCAGTCAGCGGTAAAATGAGATTTATTTTAACTTTCATATAACTCGTATGTTTACAGCTTCACGTTGGTATCTTTGTTTCATTTCCTCTTTTCTCTGAGCTTCAGTCTTTTACTTCTTCACACACTGAACAATAGTGACAAACTCCATTTATGAGAAGTTTAAAAAGTGGAAGTTTTCATATTTTATTGTTTTACAGCATCGACTGTCAGAGATCAGCTAAATGATCCAGGTGAAGCAGCTTCAGTGTTTAACCGCATGGGAAAGTCAAACGGAGAAACAGCAAGCGGCTCTCATTACAGACAGTGAGAGAGAGCAGACTGATGGTGATGATGATGAAGGCTCGGCTCGGTGACCCTTTGGACTGCAGCGCTCTGTGAGAAACGTCGGTGGGAGGGAGGCGAGCTCGGGAACAAAAGCCGGCCGGTCAGGAGGAGAGGTCATACAGATGGTGAGAATGCTCAGTCAGACAGCTCGAGTACTGATGGGCAAACTGACCAAATGACCTCCTCTTCACACACACACACACACACACACACACACACACACACACACACACACACACACACTGCTCATGTTAGTAGGAAAAACAAAACTCCTCCCCGCACCCCCGCAGCAGCCTAACTTCTAATGAAGACACACACACAAACACACACCCATCCCCTCCACTTACATTCCACATCCCCCAGGGAACAGATCAGCAGGAGACGAAAGGTGAGTTAAAAATTAAACAACACCAAGAAAAGCCTCCGCGTTCAGCTCGATGATCCAAAGAGAGAAGCATCCAGAGAAATGTGAAAAACTCTTTCTGCCCGCACTTTATTTGGAGCGCTGTTATCAGGGTGCATACTTTCACTGATAACCCCGAGAAGCTGGTAGCATGGGCTGCGTTCTCTGGGCTGCGTGCGGCACATCGCCTCTGTGGGCAACAACCAATTGACTTGTGCTGGCTTTGTCCGTGAGAGCTGGACAAAAGCAGCAGGACTAATCATTAACACGAGTGACTCTGTCCAGACAAAGATGCAGCACAAAGGGAGGGAGCGGATCACCGAGGCCACTTCACACTCGACTAGATGCTGCTCTCCTCTCTGTGCTGCTGCTGATGACCCAGATACACAGCGACTGGCGCAGTTTGTCTCTGGGGCTGTCACGCACAGACATACTGTACATGTCAGTGATTCCCATTACGAGGGTCAGGACCCCTACAGGGGGTCGTGAGAGGAATCAGAGAGATGATTAAAACGAGAGGGAGGACTACATTTGTATTCATTCATCAGGATTCTGCTAATAGACCCCCATAAATGGCCGGCTGTGGCTCAGGAGGCAGAGCGGCTCGAGCCCCGGCTCCTCCAGTCTGCATGTCCAGGTGTCCTTGGGCGAGATACTGAACCCCAAACTGCTCCTGCATCGGTGTGTGAATGCATAAAGCATCAGTAAAGCAGCATTGTCCTAACTAACAAATTATATTAAATTATGAGATCTTAGAGTTTTGTGTTTAAGCAAAGAGACCTCAGCCTTATGGACATCTGTACGTGGAGGGCTGTAAAGTTTTGTATTATAATGGATCTATTTCTCAAATGAATGATATTTTTGTGTGTCTGCCTCATGATTTGGATCCGCTTCAAAACCGAACGGGTTCTTCCTCGGCCATGAAAATCAGGCAAGTACTTTTTCCACAATTCTGGTGACAGACGAACAAATGAAGCCTGAAGACGTGAGCACCTTGGTGGAGGGAATAAAACGAGAAGGTTTGGAAGGAAAATCTCTCTTTGGCAGAGCTGCTCACAGCCCAAAGACAACCAGCGACGAGGGGACGCGTCTTTATCGTTAGGAGCCACAACACAAAGTGCACAAACCTGTAAGAAAGCTTTGTGAACAGATCACCTGAACAAAGTCACTCAGTCCAAGTCAACTGATTGTCAGTTCATCAGATCAGGCTCAAACGCAGGCTGCTCTTCGTATGCTGTGTGAGGATGATGTAGACAGAGAAATGATTTGTGCTCTTTGATTTCTACTATTATTAATTTGTCTTAGTGAGATTTAATCTGCCTGAGCTGATCAGAATCTCAGTCACCACAGACAGACGCCTGTTTCAGGGACTCTTATCTAAACCTATAAGTGATTACCCTTTCCCCCCGTGGCAGATATATCAGCCCGATACCAGCTCATTTTTTCCACATTACAGGATATTTAGTTTGTTTGTAGTTGGGGATTTGTTTGCAGTGTATCTATGCACAGCAGCATCTGCACATGCACTCATTCACAAACATTTGATGTGTGTAACGTCACCCCCCAGAGCACGGGGAGAGGCAGTCGATCAGGGAGAGCGTGCAGGGACTCCCATGTAACCGAAAATTGCGATGAGCACCCACACTTCAAAACGAAATGAGATCAGCAGTGTCGAAGCGCGATGCGAGGTGAAGCCGAGCGCTCGACGCTCGCTCTGCGGGGTTCCAGCACTGTTTGTGTTGTCTCTCCGTCTCCGTTGGATGTAATGGCCTCAGTAATGGGAGTCTTTTGGAGGAGAGGCTACAGAAGTGAGCCAGCCCGCCTGTTTGGCAGCCATTACACCGCTCTTGAACACCACCGAGCTGTGAGTCATTTTCACGCTTCGGCTTGACGTTTTCTTCGCTGTGAGAGAGGAGGGCTTGTTGGTGCAAAACAGTTTGACAGCTTGACTCTGAGCTTCTGGGTGTTTGCACAGAGAAATACATCTAAAGACTGCAAAAATAAATCAAAGACACAACTGGATCACTGTGCTCAGAGCCCAGACTGGGATCCTGTGTCTCCTGGAGGAGAAGGTGTGAGCCTCCTGGGCCTCCTTCCACATCGTCAGTTCTACATTTGTCAATAGAGCTGCAAAGTTTGAGGCGTCATTTTGAAGCAAATGTCAACATTGATTTTCTGCATTGACACTGTTCATGTGACTGACATGAACTTCCAAAGCTTGCACGGACATGAAACTCTCATCGAGTCATTAGTAATAAAGAATCATGTTTAAAAAAATCAAAGCAGCAGAATAAGATGCTGCTGGGTGTGTTTGTTAACTTTGGTGCTATGCTCAGCTAACCGGATGCTGAAAGCAGCATTGACTTCTCATCCAACTCTCTGCAAGAAAGTGAACAAGAATATTTCCAAAAATGTCAAACTATGCTGTTAAATTATGAACAAGACACCTGAGTTTCTGTGTCAAGGTACCGTACACTGAGAATATTGTTAAAGCAAACACAAATGGGAAGAAAAATACTACAACCAACCGAACAAATAACCAGTAAACTCTGAACTTTATATTTTATGCATCGTTGTTCACGTCATCCTCAGCCTGAATATGAAGGTGTGGGAATTAAAGCAGCAGAGTGGCACTTTAATGTGCACGCAGTGTCGTAAGCTTGGGAATCATTGTTATATCGTGTTGCATTCTGGGTAATTTAGTGGCTAATCCATCAAGCCGGAGGCTGCTGTGTGTGTGTGTGTGCAGGTGCTTACTCTACACACACTTTGCAACAGATTTTTCAGGGATTACACGTTAAATAATAAACACAGTAATCACCGAGTGGTGATAACGTATCAGGACAAACTGCGGGATTCTGGGTAACGTACAGCAAACAGGCACGATAGGAATCTGAAGATAAGTTGATGTTTATGTGTAGAGTTATGTAAAGTTTGTCCATTCAAAGTAAAATTGAACAGATTTTCTCCTGTATAAGAAAAGAGCCCATCACGGCTGCTGTGGCCTGGTTGTGAATATTTCCTTCTAAAAACTTCCTGCGCCGTCATTGAGGTTCTGAATCCTCCCGATGCAGCAAAACCCTCCGATGTGGCCCTCACAGTAAATTAAAAGAAGTCCGTTAAAGATTATTTGCAGCTATTCAGAGTTAGTTTGGCACAAAAGCTCTGAGATGCTAAATCTTGTCTCTGTTGTCCCAGCACACAGAGGCCGGTTGTTCTACGTCCGGGCCTTGGCACACTCCGTCCCACTCCCTTTCCAGCTTCGGCTTTACCTCCCTTCTGCTCTGATTATGAGCTGAGGTGTAAAACTGAGAGTCAACAGAGCAAACAAAGCAAGCCCTCAGCTGTGTTTGCATTCACACTCACCCAAAAAGCTCCAAGTCAAAAAAAGCAGCTCTCTTCTTTTCTTACCGACCAGCCACCCTCGTCCGGAGAACTCAGCGGGATAAACAACAGCAGCACCACGCCGCACATATGCATTTATATTTAAACTAAACTCAGACAAAATCAAACAATCTCGTGAGGCCAGAGAGCAAACTAAACGTCTGGCTTTGAGTCTTTCTGCCTGTTTGCATGGCGGCAATAAACGGGGGGCAGAATCAGATAAAAGAGGCAACATTTCTGCCACTTTTCTCTTCCCATGCAACGTTTCTTTTATTCCAGCGCAGACTTAAACACTCCAGCCTGATCAAACAAAGCAGCGTTATCTAATCGTTCGACCTGAACGTCAAGTGATATCTTGCTTAAATAGGCAGCTGCGAGTGCTTGGCAAGAAGCGGGGGAGAAAAAAAATCTAAAAGAAATGTGGCCCTCGGCCTGCTGCGGATCAGCTGTAGAGAGGCTGGAGGAGCTGGCTGAGCGCCTCGCTGCCAGCCAGACAGTGTGAAAAGAAGAAAAAAGATATATTGAACTTTATTGAACCAAGGTAGAGACGCCGATCTGTGCTCGGATTACACAGAAACCTAACTTCTCTTTCTCACCGCTCGCTCAGTCCAACAAGAACTGCAACAGAACTGATGTGAGCGAAGCTAACCGCGCTACAATGACTAGACTTCTCTTATATTTTCATTTCCTTCTTTACCTACTTACTTTCCTTCTTTGTTATATCCTTCTTTCCTAACCTTGTGTTCTTCCTTCTTGCCTTCCCACCCAATCTTTCATCTCTTTCCTTCTATCCTTCCTGCAGTCCTCATCTACATTCTGTTTTCCTTCCTTCCTTTGTTTCCTTTTACTTGTTTCCTCCAGTCATCCACACTTCTCCTCTTCCCTCTCTTTCGTGCTTCCTTCCTCCTTTGCTTTCCTCTTTCACCTGTTGATCTTTTTGTGTCATTCTTTTCTTCCCTCCTTCCTTCCTTATATTCTTCCTTCTTCACGTCCTTCCCTCCTTACATCCCTTCTTTAATCTGAGAGTATTACCGTGCAGGCAGACACACTAGGTTGATGTATCTGTGCTACTTTGGATGCTACAGTACATTTAGCGTGTGCAGGAGTATTTGTTCTGTGTTGATGTTAGCGTTGCTGCAGTGATTCATGTCGGCGTTTCTTCCATCACTGTTGTTGGTGGTGTTCAGTTCCAGAGGACGGTCCAAGACACACAGCAGACAGCAGACTATACATTTCACTATACAAACACACAGTGAACACAGCGGTGAGCAGGCACCGAGCCAAAACAGTATACAAGCTGTTCTGGTGAGGTTACATAAACTCAGCTGTCGCTCCTCCTCCGGCGGGGTCAGCTGCTCCTCTCCGAGCCTCAGTCTCACATTATCAGACTCAGACTCTGAGTTTTATCTTGCCGGCGCTCTGATCACACTACATCCGCGCTGTATTGGTAATGACACACAGGCATCTGGGTAGTGTGTTCACCTGTGGCTACTGCTGATATAGCGCCGGAGAAGTGGAGCCGAGAGGTGGAGGCCCTGCGGTGAGGAAGATAAGCTACGGGAAAGTGGCATTAAAGAGAGAGATGAACGTGAGCGGTGCAAGTATTTCTGTGGAAACCTCATGTGGTTAAAAAGAGTCGAGAAACACATCAGCAGATGGATTTTTGATCAGAACTCGACCAACACGATTGACTTCATGTCATGGTGGCATGTTCTGGGTGAACTACAGCTGAGCTGCATCAGAGTCAGGAGTGAGGGGTTCTTCCTTTTTGCACCAACGCTGAACAATAATCCACAGTGGAAGAGGCACAGAGAGCATTTCAACACCAGCTGTGTGGAACACGCTGCAAAAACAGAGCTGAGTCCAATGCAAATACCACTCGAGCCTCGAGGGCTGATAACTCTGTACAGTAACAAGCAGGCTGACCACACCTTAATGTTTGTGAACCAGCACACAAGATGGAAGAGTATGTGGTTCTTCTCTGAACTGGCCAAAGAAAATGAAATTTGAGCTGCAAACATCCAAAACAATATAGATTGAAGTTATATTTCTACTTTAAACATTCAACTACTCGAGTATTTGTTCTGATTACATTACCTCTGATTAAAAAGTAGCGAGTCGGCGAGAAACTCAGCTGTTTTAATGGCACGTGCGGCTTTTTTATTTATTTAATTTTTTAAATGTAGATAGCTAGCTTCGTTGGAAGACGGGTCCACACTTTTAATCCTGCCAACAAAACTGTGTTTGGTCTCTTACCTGTTGGAAACGGACGTCAGCGAGCACAGATCTATTTGAATAGCTGGTTAAATATAAGGTGTGTGCAGAGAATGGAAGGTCTGGTTCCAGGACAGGACAATGTCTGACACTAATACTTTCATTGTCATTCGGACACTTGAGTCAAAGTTTAACATATGAAATCGAGGCAGTCTGGATGGAAGGAACCGGCTGGTCTCCCTTTACAGGCGGTAACCGCTGACACTGTAACACCTGAGCAGACTTTATGATTCCACTGTCACTTAGTACAACTTCCCTTACACATGCAGATGTAAATGTTTGATTTTTTGTAAACTGACCTTTTCTGAATAAAAAATAAATGATAACGTATGAGATCTAACCTAAACGCTGTAAAGAGACATGTTACGGGGCATTTTTCGACCATCTCCTGATTTCAGCCTGTTAATAGCCTGATAATCAGCTATCATGCATGTTCAGGGTTTCCTTCTCTGCATCTGTCAAGGAAAGAGACAGAAAGGAAGACGTGCTGCAAAGACAGATGAAAGGCTATTTTCTGCCCGCTTCTCATCCAAAGACTATTTTTAGCCTGCAATTTTTTTCACAACCACTCCTTCAGTTTCTAACCAACATCAAAAAGCTGCTGCTGCAACGAGGGCTTGAAAGAAGGAGAGAGCCAAGAGAGGAGATGAGTTTCAGAGAGAGGAGAATATGCATATGCATGTGTGTGTGGGTGTGTGTGAGCAGGTCAGCGCTAACACGTCGACACAGCTACGGCGGAGGTGATCGAACAGGTGGGGGGATGGGCGGGGTTTATGTTTGATTGTGTGTGTGTGTGTGTGTGTGTGTGATGTGAGAAGGGTTAAAAAATGGAAATGAGAGCAGCTATTGAGCCACTTTCTCCCATGATTCAGTTGTGCTGCAGTGTGGTGCCCTTTCAACTGCTGCCAGTTCTGATCCCATGAACGCATTATGTGTTGCCTTCATCTGAAGAGTGAGATAGTTTCCCTCTCTGTGTCTGCTGCATGTGGCTGTGTGTTAATGACTGTGTGGGAGGGCGGAGAGGCGGATCTCTGCCCCGGGTTTCTCATTTTTTCTGTGCAGAATTGCTGGGCCCGTCCGCTGGATTGCAGGCGGCGTGGGTGGAGGAGAGGTGGAGGAGAGACTCACGCAGCCAGTCAGACCTGTTCGTAAAGCCGGGTGGAAGCAGCACACAGAGCACCTCGATGAGTGACTCCACTGACTCGATCTACAACCCGCCAATCAAACTAGATGTTATCTGGAGTGACACAACGCTTTGTTAATTCATCGCCGTCCAAACAGGAGCGCAAGACAATTATTTTGTTCTCTGCTAATAACTTAATCCCTTTTAAACACAGAAGGAAACACATGTATTGTGACTGATGCCTCCTGTTCCCATGCTACTGTTTGCTGATTACCTCCGTCTTTGTTAGTGTTCACTGAACCCAACATAAATAATCAAGCTCTTACTGAGTCAGAGCTGCTTTCACGGAATCAGGACTACAGTCTTTCCTTAAACTTAACCAAACCTCCACTCTGGAGGTGGAAAACCTGAGAGCACTTCTACACTTTAGGTAAAGATCATCATCCAGAGACAAATATGGAGGAGTCACCTCCACACCCACGTACTTCGTCTTAAAAATGAACGTTGAGAAAATGTCAAAAAGGTCTAACTTATTTGAACTTACTTCAACACTCTGGTTTACAGTTTCTTCAAACAATAAAACTTCCATCTTTATTGCCATTGCATAATAATCCATGTTGAGGTGGTGAAAGGTGATCTTCATGTTACGCAATGTGTGATCTGGTTTTTAAAGACTTCATGAGACTGACTGAGTGTCTTTGTAGGCAATCTGTTCAAACAGATGCAGGATGCTGATACTCATCTTATTCTGTCACTGATGTGTAAACAAGTGAAGGCACACGTGAAATCAAAGCCTCGTGTATGCATAAAGACCATAAAGCCTCGTGTATGCATAAAGACCATAAATCCGTCCGCGTCTGCAGAGAGGTGGATTTTTACCTGCGTTCCTGCCCTCAGCAGTGAGCAGGCCTGTGAGGGAGTGTTGCTGGCAGCTGGCAGGTATGTCACAGCGTTTATCAATCATCGCTTCACGTCAGCTGGCCCCGATCTGTCACAGAAAGCAGTTGAATGCCTGATGTGAGCTGGCTGTGTTGTAGGTGGAGGTGCAGCTTTACGGTGAGACAAGCTGTCCTCATGAGATGTTGCACAACTGATAGTAAACGCTTCCTGTCAGAGCTTCACGCTGCGTTTGTTTTCTAGCTTTAGATATTTTTATGTTTCTGATTTTAATAAATGCTCCAGCTGGTGTTCATTTGAACTCCATATTTATTCATGGGCTGATATGAAGCTCCCATAACGCAGCTTATTAAACAGGATGTCTCATAACAGGGATGTCGTCAGCTCAGGTCCTGTTTGAGTATCCAAACATGTATCTGTTCATATGAGTCCAACCAACAAGACGCAACTTCACTGGCTGTGAAGTGAATCAAAGCGTAAAGATATGATGTGCATGTTTTCTTTGATTACCTATTTGTTTACTTGTGTATTTCTTTAATAATCAGTTTATTTCAAAGTGTTTCTGTGGTTTTTAGTTGCGACCAGCGGCTCTGTAACTCTGTAACTGGTCACAGTTTTGAAGTTTGACAGGGAAGTCTCGTGCTCGTGAGGGTCTCAGGACGTTTGTTGGAGATGGTGGTTTAAACGTGTAGAAACAAAGATGCCACGTCTCACTCTGCTGTCTTTTTAACCAGACCATGTTTAGATGAACAGCCTCCATTGACTGAGTGTAATCTAGCCACACGTCTGTTGATTGCTACATCACAGCCAGGTGATGAACAACTGTTATCTTGCCCCCATTTGTGAATGTGCTAAAGTGTTGAAATCCCATTTTGCATGTTTGTTTGCGTTTGCCCTGAGCTGCACCTGAGTCGCTGTCACATGGCATCAGCACAGAAACCCTGAACTCCACTGCAGATTGTGATCTCTGCTCCCAGACGGAGGGAATTTGCCAGAAGCGGCTCAGCACCTCTCCGCTGCAGAGCTGGGTGAAGAGAGCTAAATGTGCAGACTGCTCAGTTGCTTCCCCGAGGCCACTCAGGATCGAACACCGAGGCCCCGTCAGCAAATTCTTCCAAAAAAGATCTGACACAATGAAATTTTTTGGGTCTGAGAATAAAAGGCAAATCAGCCCTGTGATACCTGCACGTCGCCCTTTGGAGATACTCTGACAGCTGATGAATGTGCCTAATTCTGATTAGCTTCCCGCCGGTTTCCCTCTGTGTTTGTCACTGGAAGGTAAGTCTGATTCAGTGGTTTCTTTGAGGCTGTGAATGGGGCAGGACGGGTGGGAGGGGGCAGGAGAAAAGCCCCTCGCCAGCTCCAAAGCTATTAGCTCGCTCTCTTTCCACCTGTCACACATTGGTGACTTTATTTCGACTCGGCCGAGGCCCCCTGGCAGATATCAGAGAGATCATCTCCGTCTTAAGCTAAACGACTCCAACAAGCGTTGCGGCCCTCCCCTCCTGTCCACCCACCCCCCCGCGACCCCTTGGCACCACGGGCCGCCCGAGGAGCAGAGGTCTGAGCCTGGGCCGAGGAGGAGTGGCCATGGGGAGAGAAGGAGATGGGTTGAAATGAGCTCTGTCATGCAGAAAACTGCAGGAGGGGGAGGCGACGAATACACACTCCCACCCCCCACAGATATGCACACACAGCTGGGACAAAGAGTGTGACACACACACACACACACTCACACATTAAAAAAATAGACCCAACAGCAATCAAGCTCAGTTTTTCTTTCTCCCTCACACTCGCTCCCTTGTGTTTTCTCTTTCTGTCTCTCTCTCTCTCTCTCTCTCTCTCTCTATCACACACACACACACACACACACACACACACACTCACACACACACACACAATGGCAGCTGCGACAAAGCCCTCTGCAGGATTAGCCAGCCTTTGTTGGCAAAACACAAATTACAAGTCTTTTAGTGCTGACTCCTCCCTCCCTGCAAGTGAGTGAGTAGTGTGTGTATGTGTGTGTGTGTGTGTGTGTGTGTATGTGCCAACATACACATGTGTGTGCTCGTGCTCCTTCATGTGGGTGTTTTTGTGCTTGTGTGTCATGTTGTGTGCAGGCGAGTGAAACCGAGTAGTGTATCTGTGTGTGTGTGTGTGTGTGTGTGTGTGTGTGGAGTGTTTTAAAGAGCAGGTTTTGTTATCAGAGCCGGGCCAGCAGAGAAAACAGGCGGAACGGAGAAGAACCCTCGACAAGACGCCGTCTGAAACACAGAGGAGGGGCAAGTTGTCAATTAGAGACGTCTCTTTTAAAACCGCAGTGCAGCTGAGTTTGTGATTCTCCGCCTGCTTCTTTTAAAGAGTGCAAACCCTCAAATTTACCCCCTGATGGTTCTTCACAATCTTTGCGTAGTCACATCTGAACATGATGAAGCTCTGGAGGAGTTTGAAGACAAACCAAGAAGGAAAGATGGCAACGCTGCAGGCTGATCCAGTCACTGTCATTTGTCTTCATTCAGCCGATGACAAATTCCCAGCTAAGGTGCAAAAACAGGCTCATTGCTGAGCTGCACTTCGCTGAGCAGTGAGACACAAAAGAGACGAAAAACTGATCTGTTTCATTTGCTGTTAAAACATTTGTCATGTCTCTATGCAAGTATCTGGAAATCTCAGAAACTCGAAACTCTGAGACTCTTTACTAAATGAATGAGCCGGCGAGTTTGTTTTTAATCCATATTTGTTTTATAGTTTTTGTCGACCGCTTTTATGAGGCAATATTTCTTGTCCACGTTTCCTCTGTGAGTGTACTTTGTCCTTCAGAGTCCTCCCCAAGCCAAAACAAGCAGAGGAATTATTGAGTATTGATCCGTATTGATCAGCAGGCCGTGAAGTCAGGACAGAAAAACACATGCAACACATCCCAGTGGCTGTTTTTCATGGAGGGATGAAGGGAGGGTATTGGATGTGAGATAGGTTCGACTCCTTTCCTCGTACATTCATCAGTTTTAAGTCCTAAACTGGTTTTGGTGAGATTGGAAAATAGAAAATGATATCAATTACCAAACGAGTGGAGTCCGTCTGAACAGAGAATTGCCCTCGAAGTGCGATTTATTTGTCATTTCCGTATCTTCTAATTTGCTGGTATCGACTGTGCAGACCTGGAAACGACACTTTTTGTTTTTTCAGATGCATGCGAAACATTTGCAGGTGAAATCACGTACATCGTTTCATGCCTCAATAAAGGATGAGAAAGAACTGTGAGGAGCGCGCTGAATGATGCCTGGGTGTTCAAACAAGCCCTGTGTGACCACACCCACCTGTCAATCAAAGCATCCACGCTCTGAATCCTGCATAACTTTAAGCCTTAATATAATGTGAACAGGTGAGTTGTATATAAATTCACCCTCAGTACAGTTGTCATGAACGGGGAAATTAGCTACAGAGACCAAAACTGTTTTTGTACCAGGCTGTAAACATGTTTATTTCTGCTGTCTAACATGGGGACTTATGGAGACTGACTCACTTCTGGAGCCAGCCTCAGGTGGACGTTAGAGGAACTGCAGCTTTTGGCACTTCACGTGCATCCACAGAGACACAAAGAAAATTGTTCTATAGTGCCCCTAGTGGTCGAAAACCTCCACAGCACACCTTTAAAGTTGGCAGAGTGGCACTCAACACTCGAGGCGTCTTTAAAACTCATTTCTCTCAACATAACTGAACTTACTTTAACCTTAATAAACGTAGCATCACAAAGTAAACACCTGATCTGAAAACAATGACTCCTCTTTTTCGGGTCGACCATGTGCAGATGGTTTTGGGAACAGAGTTAACGTTCTTAAAAATCACACTGGTAGCTGTTAGGTAAACAGCTGTGAGATGTTACCGGCCTTAATCAGTTAAGCACGAGGTCAGCCGTGTCAATATTTTCCCATATCTGCTCAGCATTGTCTCCTTTATTTACCTTCCCTCTCCCCTTTGGGAATAGCATTCCACTCACATCTTAAGATGGCCCCAGATCACTTTAAGCCACTGACCATATGTCATAACTCTGCACGGGATTAGGCACATTCTCCACTTTATGGGCTAACTTGTGGGAAAGTGTGTGCAGCGCCGGACTACCAGTATTACTTGGAGAAGATCCACCGAAGATCAGAATCGCCTGAAGCTTTTATTCAAACCTGTTTTCTGAAGTATTTCTTTGGCTGAGTGAGAATGAATATCGACACAAGATAATACACGAATAAACATCTAATGACCACTTAATAACTCCTCATAAAAACATGCATATGTAATGTACTGAAGCCACAGCCACATGAGTTCACGGTAACTCCTTTATGACTTTGTTCATTCTTGTTTTGTTTTGTCTCTGTCCTTGTTGCTAAGCGCTAATCTCTGTGGTGTTTCTGCCCTTTATTCACCTGTCAATCAAAGACCGAGCAGGTTATTTATTAAGAAAGCTTTTCTCAGGTACAGACACAAGTAGCAAGTAGCACTTATGGAGGCTGGCTCACTTCTGGAGCCAACCTCAAGTGGACGTTTGAGGAACTGCAGTTAGTTTTTGGTACTTTTGCTGCTTCAGACCAAACGGAGCAACCTTTGTGCACCTTTTACACATTTCTGTACTTAATGTCGTAAATGAAACACCAACAAAACTTAAAGAAGGAGATCTAACCTGCACGTTTAGCTTGTGAATTCAGAGACAAAGAGACTTAACCCTGATATATTCCCACTTTGCGCTGGCTTTATTACAGATACATTAACCCTTGGGAAGGCTTGTATGGTCACATTATTCTGTATAAACATCCCAAAGTCCTAACAAGTAGATTTTTCTGGTTTCATGGCATTTAGGACGCTCAGTTCAGACGAGTAAATTAGGCCAGCAGGGACATCGTGTGAAGATCCACGTCCGGCAGCCCAATAATGATGCTGCACTGTAATGATAATAGCAACAGGGAGCAATAAGAAGATAAATTCCCCCCATAAAACAGTTTTAGTGCTGCATTTATATAACACATAACCTTTTATGTTCAACCTTCAAAGCCTGATAGAAATCTATGTTATACATTATGCATGTTGCAGCTGAAGATGAAAAGCGGCGTCGTGGTTACAGTTGTGAAATGCACAGACGGTTTGTTGCTGGCTTGAACCTTGATGCAGTGATTCTATCAAAGTTTGGACCCATGGAAAATATGCTCACGTGATTACTGTAATGTGCATTGTATAATTCTGCTGTTTATTATCTCATATTTCTGTTGATTAGAAGTTTATAATAATATATAATAGTTGAATATAATATATAATATAATAGTTTTCTGGACCTTTGTATTACCTCCTAATTTGCAGACACCAGTTGTTCAGGATAAACTGAACTTTTACTTTTATATCTTTGTGTTTTCATACGAAGCACTTGAAGCTAGTGAGTAGCTTGCTCATTAGCAAATACTGTGCAAATAAACAAGCCTCCAAAAATTGTGTGTGACTTCCCACCGAACAGAACTTCTTTTGTTGTTGGTGTGAAAGTATTTTGAAAGCAACGGGCGTGCAAGAAACGGGTTTCAAAAACTGGAAGAATAATCATCCTCCACAGTAAAACTTGCTGACCCATCACTGCAAAACCTTTTGGTTGCTTGGTAAATCACTGGGGAACTTCCAGGTGAATTTTTGCCACGTTTGCATAAATTTTAATGTCTTGTGAAGTGATTTCCAACAGAAAATGAATTGGGTGAATTTATTCTGCGTTACGATTCACATGTAACGTGTCTGTATATGAACTCATCATGCTGTATGTGAAGTGTGATTTCTTCACACTGGGCGTTCATAGTTCAGCTGTCAGCTGCAAAAATGTGACAACCGGATGAACGTGCTCATTTTTAGACACTTTTCCAGTGGCTCCATGACAGACGCTGACGTTAAATAAAGTTAAATGACACTGAAGTAATCTGATGGATTTTTCAGTCCCTGTGTATGCAGTAGACTGTCATGTCCTCTATGTACACATACCTGGAGAAGTACCCTCATTCGGACTCACTTGTTTACAGGTTTTGTCAGAGATGTCAGCAGAGTCAGAGTGAAAGACATGCAGTGTGAGGCAGAGGTGAATAAGAGCTCAGCACCTGGACCAGATATGTGACAGTCTTTAGATTCTTTTTGTGTTGAATACCTGTCTCTGTGCCCAGGGGACGAGCTTCTACCTTCAAACAGACGCTCAACCTGCACTCAAGTCACCGCACGGCAAACAGAGGAAGTCTGTGCAGGAGATAACGTCCTAACTTCTGGAGGAAATGAGCTGATCTGTGTCACGATATTTTCCTGCACGTGTGCAAAAAAAAAAAGAAAAAAAAATCATCAGAAAGTTTCCATGTCCGGATGAATTAAGGCATTATTGGAATGATTGTTGAGTCAAAGCAGCCCATGAAACAATTCACAGCATTACCATTATTAGAGTGCTAATTTCAGTCCACCAAACAAGTGAACTTCATTAGCTGGTTGTAAAAATTGCCTCATTAAAGCAATCATGATGATAATACTCCAAATCTATTTGTCAGACTCTCGCCGGTCCCGAGGGTAATGGTGTGATTAACAATGGCGGCTAACCCTAATTGGAAATAAACACAGAAAAAACGCGTTATGGATGTTTGTGTCGTATTGTGGACGAGGTTCACTGGGATGGCAGTTGGCGGTTACCTTGGAAACAGCAGAGGCTGGTGGATATTGGCCTTTAATGCACTTAGAAAGATAAGAGGGAAGATAAAGGCAATACGTGTGGAGTGTGCTGCAGGAGAGACTCGCTTACAACACGCTGCCTCCATGTTTTTACGCCTTGTTCTTTCTTTGATGACTTTATCACCACGCACTGACACAACCAGCTGCAGAGTCATCTTTGCATGTTAAGTATTTTTGGCTGTTCTGGTGAGTTGAGGAGACTCAGAGCGGGCTGATATAATCTATTACATCAAACGAAGTGAAGTTGAGGAATGCCACATAGAAAATGAACCAAATATTGAATGCAGGAGATCCTGCAGGACACGGCTGAAACAAACATGAAGCTGGAGCCAAGAATCAGTTAGCTTAGCTTAGCATAGACCCTGAATCTGGCTGAAGGAAGCAAAAGCCTTCATGGAGCTCACTAATTAACATCTTACAACTCATTTCTTTCTTGGCGAATCAATTTTTCTGGAGTCTGTATCCAGATTTAAATCTGTCAGCTTTGCCTTATTTTAAGTTTCAAGTTCACTCATGTCACAAACGGAAGTACAAAAAAAGGGAAAGACCGGTCACATGACTGGCAGCAGCAGCAGGCGCCAAGCAAAAAACGTAAAACATCTAAAATAAAGTGAATAAACTCTAACCATACGTTACACATTTATCGTGTCTAACTTGAGTGGCACTTACAACATCCCATTTTAAAAATGGAGGGCTGCTGACCGAGCAGCCGTGTAAGTTGGGAGTAAGAATGTGCTGCGACACTGTGCCACTTCCTGCTTTGTTTCTGGAAGACTACAGTCATTATTCAAACAGCCACAGGAGGTTGCGTGCCAGGAAAATGTACTCATTGGTCAGTTTTGGTTGAAGGCAGTCGAAACTGTACCCTCGAACCTCTTTGTGTCTGAACCTGCCTTTGAAAAAACCCTTTCAGGTTTTTAGCAGAGCAGAAATCGATGTGTATTTTCTACTAAGTCTTTGGCAGAGAAACTCGCGGCGTTCCAGCGTTTCTGCCTTATTTAAAGTGTTATTTGTGCACAGGAGGGACACTAACACTGATTCAAAGCTGGGTCAGAACCAACACATCCCATAGATCATCCATCATCTGCAAACAGCGCCGTCTTCCCCCACAAAGTAATAACACCTCAGTGGACTTGGACTGATGGCTGGATAAAGGAGGACCTCGCTGTCAGCTCAGCTCACACTGATCAGGACGGGTTCGCCTCAGCCGGCTCCTCGTTCGGCTGCCTCTGGATCCGGCTCCATCGGTCTGGGCGTCTCTATCTGCCTCTCCAAATCTGAAGTGATAAACAACGTTCAAAAGCATTCTTTGAGAGCCAGTTCAAAGTCAGTGCTCCCCCTCCTTCTCCTTCTCCATCTTCTGTCTCGCGCTCTCTCCTTATAGATATATATTTATATATCTTCCTCCCCTCCTTCTCCTTTTATTGTCTGGCATGAGCGGACGTTTGCCCGCCTTCATGCTCCCTCCCGCTGTTAGCGCTGCCATATTGCAGCTCGGCCGGCCGCTGCAGTTAAACACGGGTTACTATGTCTGGTTAGCGGTTTTTGTTCAGTGTGACAACCTAGCCTGTTTTCCGCGAGCCCAAACATTTTGTGTTATGACAGCTAAAAGCGGGGAGCGTAATTGCTGTAGCATAGTAACCTGAGTGTTTCTGTGGGGGCGAAAGGGCTGCATAAACACACACATCACTCTTAAATAGGTCGCATCCAAAATAGAAGACCGCAAATAACCCACAGTAATAGAAAGAGCTTTGAGAGCACTTCAGCAGGAACAACACTCGCTGCTGAGTGTTTTCGATACAGAACAAATTCTGATGTAAAAGCCTCCCGTTCCTCTCTCACTTAGTTTGGCTGATTTAATTCAGTAAACTAATATTTCATAGAAATATCTGGTAACACTAACACGGCCTGTAAGTCTCACTCACATAATAGATGTAAAACAACAGAATATAAAACACACTCAGAGTCCATGAAGGCAGAGGAATATTCTACGCTCGTCCTTTAAATCAGCGTCTGCATCAACATACACAGTGATCCTAAAGAGCCATGGCAGACACACGCGTGTCTTTATAATTCAGAGAGCGCGTTCGTTTGTGAGAATCTTCATTTTTAAGATATTCAGCAAACTAAAAAAAACTAAAATCAAAACCCTGACTGAGGACGGTATGGGAATATTTTACATCAGCACTGCGCAGTATAAAACAGTTTATAAAGTCAGTAATGAATTAAAAGTCATTAATAATAGTCAGAACAGAAAGTCTGAGCAGTTTGTGGCTGCATCTACTAAATACTGACTTATGCAAATGAGTATTTAGTAATTAATTTCTATGATCTGCTTTTACTCTGACATGAATGGTATTTTATCTTTTTGTGTTTGTTTCATTTGATGCTGCAAATCAGTAACTAACATTATTTTGCAGCTCGTGTACTTTTCCATATACTGCATTTATTGTATTAATTATTAGTATTACTCTATCTGGTTCAAACTGACCATGTAAATGTAATCCTCAGTTAAACAACCTCTGCTGGTCTTGGGTTTTTTCTCCCCCCGTGCCCTCCACTAGCCGGGCCTTGCATTCTCACGATAGCTTGTTTTGACAGGAGCTCCACACTCCAGACCGACCAAGTATTACTTGACTCCAGACCTCCCCCCTTTAAACGCTCTGAGCCTTTGCCTCAGAAACCCGATTAAAGCCTTGGACAATAATCTTCCTCAATTTCCAGCCCCTCATCTTCACTCTGGCCTCCCCTGCCCCTCTGAGCCCCTCGCTCTCAGCCAGAGCTTCTCGGTTTTGGTAAAAAAAAGAAAAAAAAGAAAAAGGCGCAGCGAGATCAGTGGCGCCGGGGTCCGTGTGTTTTCACAACTGCTTGGCTAAGCACTAGAAGCAGCCTGGTAGCTGTGCTCCGTCTACCACTGAACGCTTAAGACAAAAAGGAAGGGGTGTTAATGTCAGTCAGTCCATCCCGCCCTAAACCCAAAGTATTATGTTTCAATCCTGGTGGATTTACTGAACCGATCGACTGCTGCTGTCCAAAGATAGACCCGGTTTGACTCTGAAGTAGTTTAACCTGTCTGTCCCTGCTCTACCTTTATTTACCCATCATTCACCTGGGCGGTACTGAGCATGCACACTTCTTCTCGTTTTGTTGATTCATACGATTTAAAATAATCTCTTTGTATTAAACTGTCTATCACAGTTTTCTGAGGTGAGGCTCATTTTCTGTCTCACACACGGAGATGTCATGAAGATCCAGACTCCAGCCTGAAGAACCGCATCCCTCTTGTCCACCTGACCTCCAGAGGAGAGGCGTGAGGCCACCTACACCTGTATATTGGCACCCGGCAGCTTCAGGCCTCGTTAGGAGATAATTGATGCCAGCAGACGATCGTTTGCTGTGCATTCAAATGAATGTTGGCTGAGTCTGAGCCCCTTTTGTTCATATTAACACACCTACCACAGCACATTTTGTGACTTGCATGATCTCCCTTACAGCAGCCATTATTCCTGCTGGAGAGGCGGAGGACGAGCAGCTTGTGTTTAATGTCATCATGAGGAATCGTCTGATTTAAGGAAACAGAAATCTATGGAATTCATAACCACACATATTTGGAAGACAAATCAAACTAAAGACCATCTTGCGGCTGCGACACCCATCAACATGTTGACGTTCCCTCACCATACCGAGTCCTCGGTAGTCATTGCTACGTCCTGACGTGAATACTCATGGGTGGGATCACACCCATCCTGGAGCTCTGCCTTAATTTTGATCTCAGCAGCATCTGAAGCGGTTAGTGACTGCATCTTACACAGTTGTGATGCAATCGTGTTGATGGAGAAATGACTCTGTGGTACGACAACACACACAGACTAACAAGGTGAAACAATACCAGCATTCGCTGTCACTGCTAGTAAATATTCAAACCAAAGGAACAGCGAATGAAAAAGAGACGTTTGCTTCTCGGCCAACTCGCCAGAGATACTAATAACCCCGCTCAGTTGCTCTGTCTCTTCTCCCGCCTCATTCAGATAAGATACAATCTTATATTTTTCCATTCGGGCCCTTTGGAGCGCCCAAACAGTTGATTTGGAGCTGAACAGGTACCAGGCTCAACAGCTTTAGCAGTGATGTGAAGTGCAGAGCTTTGTGCATTGACTCAGAGAAAGGCCAGTTCCCAGCTGTCAACCCCACCCTTGATTCCTGGTCCAAGAAACACATGGTTAAATTAACACATTACATCTTTTAATAAAACCTTACTGATTATTTATGAGGCTGGAGCCAGATAATTCACAAAGATCAGTGTAAATTCATTCCTCAGGCAAGACAGTGAACCTCAAATGGCTCCCGACGGCTGTGAGGTTGGTGTGTCAGTGTGTGATGAGCGGTTAACGCGATGCACGGCGGCCTCGGCCATCACATCCAAAAACATCCTGCACATTTTCCCATTTCTTGGCTTGAACTGTCGTGAGATGGTTTTCCAATCTCGTCTCTTTCATGAGAAAAGAAAAGAAAGAAAAGCAAAGTTGGACGTCCATGTGCTGTGAGAACACACACACACACACACACACACACACACACTGGCTGACTAAATGATTGTGAAGTGACTCTCAGGTCTGTGTTCGATGCTCTCTGTGTAATCACAGTATGGATCACTGTGCTGTTATTGTGCAGATTGATGGAGCACGAAGGCTGGGAGTGGCTGCAGTAACAGACAACAGAGGTCATGCAGCGACGTCACTTTCTGATGTGATGTAACTCTCCTCATCCCTCATAATACCTTCGCGCTGACTATGCGGCAGTGTTCCTCCATCGTGAACTTTGACCCCAGTGTGGTTTGACAAAGTGCTGCCCTTTGAGTGGAAACTCTCTGAGCAGGCTCCTCTTCTTCTTCAGGTGATTCACCCTCCTCTTCAGCAGAAGCATGTTCTGTGTTGTCTTCCGTTTCAAGACGTCTTCTTCTCTTTTTCTGACCTTCTTCCACTTCCTCCTGGTCAAGTTCCTCCTGAACAGGATTCCAAATGAGCTTTTACACCCATGTATATGTCAGATATGTGTGTGTGTGTGTGTGTAACCCAATGAAAACCTGAGGTAAAATCAGTATGGGTCACCTGCAGTGTGTGTGTGTGTGTATTATGAAAGCACACACTCAAACACACATCAATCCACCAACCCGCCTCACCTCCCAGCATTCAAGGTGTGCCAGAGCAATCAGCAGAGAAGAATTGCATCAACACGTGTGGGAGACAGCAGAAGAAGAAGAAGCTCATTGTGTAGCCACGCCTTCAGGCGAAGGGACAGAGAGGGATAACCGCAAATATCAATCATGCTCCGGCTCAGCTGCCGGCTGCCGGGCCTGCGCCGACATTCCCCGGCAGGTGTGAAATACCAGCAGAGAGAAATAATTAACAGAGCAGTGAAGCGCCTCTGATGGGATTTCTGCACGAGGAGCAGTGATGTTTTCAAGACTCTGACCACTAAAGCATGCGCCAACCTCCTCTAGAGTTCTGTGTCTGTTCTGTCTGGGCGTGGCTGACCTATTTCTCCGACCACTCCCCCTGTTGATCCTCACCTGCTCTGCTATCACACCTGCATCTCATTATCTCATCAGGCTCCTGCAGTATTTAAGTCCGGTTCACGCTCCCCGACTTCCAAACAGGCAAAACTGAGGACACACCAGTCTTTGAAGCTGACCCAACGCTCATGTCACAGAACGACATAATCCGTAATGTCAGAATGTTAAAACGTTTCAGCAGCTTGAAAAAAGCTGCCTGTGTCTTTTTTATTAAAAGGTCAAAACATATCTCAGTAAATATTTGACGTATTTGGACTGATGCTGTTTGTTTCTCATCATTACAAACACACAGCAGCTATGTGCATGCATGACGTAGACGTCTTTGGCACACAGGCTGCGTTTCTGTATTCAAAGTGTTTTTCTGTGAACTTTGAACTTTTGTGTTTAGAGTTCAAGCTAAAAAAGAAATCATCACCCAGTTCTTGTAAAGTTTTCATTACTCCATCATCCAGGATTAAAAACACTTTTCTTAACAGGATTGTGTGTGCAGTCAATCATGTCTTCATTCAAGTGGGCGGCTGTCTTTGGCTCAAAGTGGTTGTAATTGCCAGAACACATCAGATCAGATTGTTTTATTGAACAGGTTGGAATGTAAATGTGAAAGCGAATGAGGGAGCAGGGTGTTCGCTGACAGCCGGGCCTTTCAGGTGAGCAACTCCCACCACAGATCCCAGATTTTTAATTGCATCTGTAAATCCTGGTATCCCAAAACCCCTTTACACCCAGCCTGAGCTGCAGACACCCGCATTAGACAGAAAACACTTAAATAAAACGCTTGCTGTTAGGAGAGTTGACATTAGTAATTACATATTTTGCAAGTCTGTGCCTGTTGCACTTAAAAACGATGGGACGCCAAGTCCTTTGGCAGTGCCTGCTTCTTTTTTTTTTTTTAAACCCCAAACAATATAACACTTCAGAAGAAGAGTGAAACTGCACGTCTCTGCCACTAACACACACACACCCAGCCAACACCCTGTAAGCCACACATACCCTCGTCTGCTGGCTGCAAACGCCTGCGACAACTAATTTCTCTGGGAGTAGTTCAAGAAGTCAGATTTGTTGCTTGCACATGTGTGTATGTGTGTGTGTCGGCGGCAGCAAGTATCTGGTTCCACGGGTGAGTTATCGACTCAAAGATCTGAGGTTGCTCACGAGCCTTTAGGTCATCAGAAATCAATGGAGCCGCTGTTGTCAGTAGCTAAATGATGCTCAGGAACGTCTTTGATTCTGCGCTCAGATTATTAACTGTGGGTAATTAGTCCTCATTTCATGACTCAGATCAGCTTAATTGCCAAAACAAAGATGTGAGGAAGGGGAGAATGTTTAATTCATAAAGAACATGTCGGCATTTATGGAAGACAAGCGTTACGGAGAAAATATTTTTCTTGAGGAACTGTGGAACCTTCCTGATGCTCTGCAGCTCCAGAGCTTCGTCAGCCTGGGGGTGTATCTGCATGCACGCCCCTCCCAAACCCTCCCAGTGACTAATTATGGTGCACTTTCATTGCCATGCTTAATTAAAAGAACTAATGTTTGTATATGACTCCAGCAGCTGAGGATCTCCCAGTCAGCCATGGCTTCTCACATATTGCTTCAAACCACAAAGTTAATAATGCACGATGGTGCCGGCAGCCAATTTCAGAGCTATGTGTTGAACTGATGACCTGCTGCTCAAAGAAATGACACCAGGTCACAGAGAATGAAATGGATCTCACATTGGAACGTACAGAGGATTTTCTGTCATTTTCTGTTTGTCCACTTACGATCCTGACAGGAAACTCGAACACGGATGCTCCTCACCTTGTTACAGCTACAGATTGGAAAATAAGATGTGTATAGAATAGAGCATTGGGCCTAAAACAATCATTAATATAGTTAGTTTGTGTAAACTGTGTGTCCAGGTCACAGCAGCTCTGTGTTATGACCACGACTCCTTCCCAGGTCAAATAAAATGAAAATGAATGAACGCCTAAGTCGGTTTAACTTCATGATAAATGTTATTAATACTATAAGTCTTAAATCTTTTATCAAAGTGCTATTAAACTCTTCTAACCTGTTTCCTGTTATTGCTCCTCTGTCCATAAGGGCAGCCTGTGCAGTCTAATAAAGTCTTTGCTGTAATCTGTGTCAGACAACACAATAACAATAAGGCAGCACACAATGTAAACTCACTGCAGCTCACATCGTCTCTGTGCCGCTTCAGAAATGTAGCAAATTATTAAAAGAGTTTTGGCTCTGCAGTCAAACGTGCAGCCTCAGAACAAGTAGGAGGACGAGATCACCCAGGCGTCGTTCAGTCCGCCTCGGGTCCGTCACCGCTCCATTTTTCGATTAGCCAGGAGGCGGCAGAGGCGACCAGAGCCCGACACACTGAGCTTCACAACACTCAGAAACCTGTGGGTGACGTCATGGATACAATGTCCACGTGTCCAATGTCCACAGAGTGTCTGTAGCCAAACTGGACACCAGAAAACAAACATTTAAAATTATTCTTAACATTTTGGAATTACAGAAATCTAATAAATGTCTGAGGACTGTTGAAATGTGACTGATCCACGTTTAAACCCAGTTTAACTGTGTGTGTGTGTGTGTGTGTGTGTGTGTGTGTGTGTGTGTGTGTGTGTGTACAGGAACACACACAAAGTGTGATCCCTTCAGCACTCTCTGTGCTTGCCACAGATCAGTTTTCTGGACCATCTGAACTGATGAAGTCCAACAGGAAGATGAAGTAAGTCAATCCAGGAAGCTTGCACCACATGAAGAGTGCTTCATCCTGGAAGTAATTGCCTGTGTGTGTGTGCACGGAGGGTCAACGCTGAAGAAGCCACATGAAGAGAGGTCGTTACTCTGAGGCGTTCTGCTGTCAATGCTGTGATTCATATGGGATAATATATGGAAAGTGGCAGCATTAATGTAGCATTGACTGTGTGTGTTGTGGACGGAGAGAATGGAAGGAAATACTAACACCAGCTCAGAAGATGGAGAACATGTGTGAGAGGGAAGATGTTTGCATTACGTGCAGAGAGCTCAGATCTAAAAAAAAACAGTTTTTATCACTTCACATTCTGACACGCTGACTTGTCATATCAGTTGTTCAGAAAATGAATACATGGCAGCTCCCACATGGGCTCTTTCATGCTTTTTCTCTTGTACTTGTTACATTCATATTTCTGAGCAGAGTGGGAAACTTGCCTCCATTAACTGAGAGGAAAAAACATGAAAAGACTGAGAGCGAAAAAGCAGAAGTTCAAAGCAGGACAGGAGGAGCTCCTCCACGTGGAGCAGTCCTTCCTTCTCTGACCTGCGTTAAGTCTCATCAGGAAGATTCATCAGTCCTAACTTGGCCCAGTTTGTTTAAGATCGATGACTTGACACTTTCAGTAAGCAACCGATTTGTCCGCAGCGCGTGTTGTCACTGTGTAGTTTACAGCATGGATCCGTAATGAATGCAGCTCTTAGGCTACATCAGATAATACACAGCAGCACGCCGCGAGAGCTCGGAACGTGTTCGTCTCCTGAGAAGCTTCAGATTGTGAACAAAGTCTGAAAGCTTCCTGAAGGGTTAAACTCCGCAGACAGACTCTTTGTACAGACTCAGCTTTGATGAACGGCAACACTGCGTAGACGAGCTTATTATATAACCCAGCTGCAATGTTCTGAAAAGCTTTCTAAGATTGGAGATATTTTTGTGCATTGTAAACTTAAAGCTGAGCACCGCACTGCTGTCAGTGTCTGTACCTGTTCACCGACATCCACCTGCATGTTAGAGCTCATGCTTTGCTGTCCCGGCCCTTTACTCACTGTTCTGACCTTCTAAAAATACAAAGAAAGCTCTCACTGGACTGAAAGCTCATTAGTCTGACTAAAAAATCTTCCAAATGTGGCAGTTTGATCTATGTATCAAATCCACTCGGTCAGGTTTGGGAAAAGTTGATGGTTTGGGTTAAATATGATAATATAATGATGATAATATAATCTGTGTAAGTATTTATGGACAAACAGCCTTCCGGAGCTTCTGTTTTCAGGACAATGGGCTGTTTCCAGAGTAATGGGCAGCTGGAACAATGGCCGGCCTCCCATGGCCACCTGAGCCTGATGGTCTGAGTCTTTCCACTTGAACTCGAGCCTGAACCTTAAACTTCAGCCTGTCACTCTGACTGAATCTGGGCCTGAACCTGTCTTTGCACGAGTCTCGAGCACTTTCCCTGCAGACTGAACCTCTGTCTAACCTTTCTCCCTGTTCGAACCTGTGTTTGAGCTCAGTGAAGTTGTGTTGTGCATAATTATAAATGATGGGAAATCAGAAATAATGGATTTTAATAAGACCTATCCAGTAACATCCCAACATGCATTCAGACAGGTAGACAGCTAAGCAGACACAGGTGGGGAGAAATGTTGGCAAGCATGTAGTCAGGTAGGCAGAGACAGATGAGCAGAGGGACAGGCAGACAGTTATTACTCTTACAGCGCTAGTGATCAACAGTAATTATCTTTTCTGACCAGGGAAGGCTGTCTTTTAATGCCTCCCTCGCCGCTGACAGCTCATTAATCTCCAGCAGCTGAGCAGAGAGAGCCGAGCTGCCAAGCATGAGAGAACAAACCTGTTCCAACAGCCGAGATACATACCTGAGAGATGACAAAAATAAAATCGCTCAATAATGTTACCTAAAGAGGCTCGGCTGCACAGGACCTTCTTTACATACAGAACTTCATCGGATCAGACAGGTCTCGGGTTTCTGTCGGATGAAGTGATCGGACTGAATCAGTCAAGAGAAAGTATTCTGAGGTGTGGGAGTACGAACGCAGCAGTGACTACATTACAGCTCAGCCTCAACTCAGATGACAAATGTATGGCGAAAGTCGATCTCTTGTTTCTCAGATATCAGCAGGCCCAAAGTGCTTTTGGCTCTATGCTAGGATTTAACAAGTGGAAGTAGGTGTATGTGGAAGTAGGCGGATGTGAAGAGTTTTATTACAAAGGGAGACAAATGAAAACTGAGCAACTGCCAGCAAAATACAGTATTATTTGGACACTATTACTAAAATGTTCCTCGATTTATTGCTCATGCAGCAACTCAAAAAGACCCGTATGAAAAGATTAAAGCGGCTCCTCTTGCAGACACGGTTTAAGCTCCTCAGCGATAGTCTGAGACTGGCAGACACATTCTTCCCCATTAGAAGCAATCTTAGAAACTGAACCAGGACCAGATGCTGTTGATACAATCTGAGTTCATTTTCAGGCTTAACAACTCACATTGTGCAAAGGAACAATAAAACAATGTCTCTTTGGCTGGGTGGCATGCCATAAACAGGCAGGCATGCAGGCCCGCTTACTGCTTGTTGGAGGAAAGAGCTGGAGGGTTTCCAGTCATTGTTAACTAGCCGTCAGAAAGCAGCACGCTGCCGTCAGGCTGCAACGTTTACCTGCAAAAAATGCACATTTCTTAAAAAATGAAGTATTTTGGCATCCTGTTCTTGCTGATCCAACATTTCTGCTTCTATCTTTTTTTTTTTTTTTTTACCTCTGAGGTTTCAGCTTACTACATAATTCATCTTTTTTCTGAACTGAAGCATTTCAGCCAACAGTTGTTGCCTGTTGGGCTTCATGCTAACACTCACTCAGCCCAGCTTGATACCAAACACACTAACAGTTCAGATTAGTTGAACATGGATCGTATGCAGAGCGTTGACACCACGCTTCCACTATAATCACTGAAACCAGTTACACCAGGTGTAAGAGCAGGGTGCAGCCTGTAAAGAGACTTTCCTCAGCACAGTGACTCTGCACTCATACACACGTACGTTACGTGTTCAGTGTAGACAAAGTGTTGTGTGGCTGAGGACGCTGTACTGATCCGCTGTGGTTCAGAGAGAGCTCTGGATCTTCAGTCCATCTACATCACGAGCTCTGAAGTGACTGAAAGGATGATGCGACATGCCGACATGAGCTTCAGGCTAACTGTTTCCATTGGTTTTCAGTCTTTGTGCTAAGCTAAGCAAACTGACTGCTGGCTCCAGTTAGTGTGTTGTAGTTATTAAAGTGACAGAAACGTTTAATTAAGCACCTCACGCCCTCGTATGAGCGCACTGATTAAAAAACTAAAATCTGTAGAGGTAATGTTTGTGTCCTGCTGACTGACGTGGCGCTAACTGACCGACCTGCTGCTCCCATCGGGGACTAAAACTAAATGGTAACTTGACTTGATTTCCCCTGGCGGTGCTGAGTTCAGGCTTTAATCAGAACACATAATTAGTTTATCACAGAGATGAACTCTTATCTGTACTGTTGCACAGACCTGCCTGGTAAACAAGCAGGAACGTTGAGTCACGTGTTTTTACCTGACAGCCGCTCGTCTTTGGAGGCCGGTCTTCAGTCGTCTGACAGCCTCACTTATCACTTAACTGCAGAAGTGAGAAATGAGCTGCAGCCTTCCCTCTTACCCCCCTCTGCCTGAGCCGGTGCCCAGAGTCGCTGGGATTGGCAGGCCCCTCGCTGTATAATGACGGTAATTCATTTCTATTAAACAGCTCCGTTATTATTGTTAAACCATTAGAGTGGCGTCTAGGCGATTAACACACGCTTCCAGACAGCAGGCTGAGCGAGACAAATTAAAATCCTGTCACCTCGGCGGCCACCACCGGCACTGTCACCGCCTTCACACAGTCAGGAGAGCGCAGGGCTTCCAGGCTTTATACACGGCACTCAAGGTAAGACTTAAAATGAAGACACATGGTGTGGAGCCATATGTTACAGCATGTGCAATGCTAAAGAGAAATATTCAATCAGTAAGCAGCACTGAGATAGCCACCCCCCAGGAGATGATGAAATGTGTCATCGCTGAAATAAATCACATCAACAAGAAGAAACAAAAGCTCAAACAGCTGCCTTTAATCAAAAATCTCACTGACAACTGCAGAGAAGTGAACAAGCAACATGAAGTGACAAGGGGAATAAAAGGGATAAAAGATATCAACATGTTCACCATCGCTCTGTTTACTCTCTCTAATCTTCCAGCTATTCTTAGCCGTGCTGGCAGTGACGCTCTCGGCTGCTTCTGACTGAATTATTGGATGGATTGCCGTGAAAACTTGTACACACACACACACACACACACACACACACACACACACACACTCATGTCCCCCCTCAGGATGAATTATAATGCTGTGAGTGACAGAGCTTGCTGACTTGTCTGCAGACTTCAAGGCTTCTTGTTCTGTCCTCATAGTCTGATATCGCAGATGTGACACTTCCTTTTTTGTTATGATCATAAAGCAGGTGTAAAAGTATCAAAACACTCAGTCCATTCAAAAATACAGCAAATATGAAAAGAAGCTCAATAACTCTTAAAATTAAAACTACACGAGAAGCTTTTGTAATTAAAACCACAACCATAAATTATGGAAACCTTCAAACAGCAGACAGTAAAATACGGGACCTTTTTAAACGAGCTGCTTTGTTTTTCTGCAGATGTATCTTATTTTCACATTTACTCTTAATTCTTTAAAATTTTACGTTTCATCAAAGTGTACAAACAAACTTGAACTACCCTGTAATTTGAACCCGTTTCCTTCCTCAATGGCATTACGGAGAAATAACTCCAGACATAATGAATATACTTTAAAAAGGTATTTTTTTATTTTGCCGTTTGCCACTCGGGGAGCATAAATCAGCTGTTTGTATCCTTTATTTCACACAGCAGACTCATTCAATCTGCAGATGAGCTTCAGCAGTAAAAATGCCTCCTCTTGTTTCCTGCCTGTTAAACGTCGTCGTGTCTTTGGCTGATGTTTTATTCCTGGATTATAACGATTTTATTCAGATCCCAAAAGAAATATTTGCAACGTTAGATGTGAATAAGTCCCTTTAATAGATTTTCCTTTCCACCCCTTCAGTTTTATTTTTTATTATGTCTGTCTGGCACCCGCAGAAATATCTCCGAGCCCTGTCTCCCCCTCCGCCCCGCCACAGCAGCAGTATGGATGCTATGATGGAGGATGGTGGAGGATGGGAGGAGGATGGAGAGGTGAAGGAGAGGGAGGAGGAAAAAAGAGTCGAGGGGTGAGAGGGAAGGTGAGAGGAGAGATGTGGTGTATAGAAAAGGGTAAGAGGCGTGAAAGCATGAACAGAGGACGCACAATGAAAAGAAGTGAGAAACATTTTCATGTACAAGTCTTAGATAATCCCTCCTTCACCCACTGAGTGACTCACACTGCAGATCCTCACTCACATTTCAGTCGTAACACTCTCGAGCCGTCGACTACAAACTGCAGAAAACACTCGTTGTGTACGTCCGTGTTGTTCACGGCGGCCAACCAGTCAGATCGCTCGATCATCGACAGTTTGAGGCGATCGCACAGACGCGCCTCGTCTCCTGGTCAAAGTCCTTTCTTCAGCCTTTCTGGCCCTGAAGCCAAACTTCTCCCGACAGCCTCGAGCTGGATCGTACACTTTTCATCATGTGACCCAAATAACGCCTTTCCATTCGAGCCCTTCCTGGTGTTTGCTCCAGTCAAAGTCTGTAAAGCAGGATTTCTGTTACAGATACTGTGAGTCCAGAGATCACACACACATTTCAAGGCTGATCATGTGCACACTTGCTACTGAGTCTTACCTCAATCAACACACACGATGACTTTGAGAAGTTAAAAAGGTCACGACTCAAAGTCGGTTTAACACTTGGAAGAAGAACAATCTCTTCTATTCGGAGACGTTCTTGGCACGTTCCCACCTCAGCTAATTTTAGCAATCAGAGCTAAAACTGGATCTATTTACAGCGAGTTTAATCCAACACGTACGGCTGCACCTTGTTCTGCCTTCAGCAATGCTACAGTTTGTTTGATATGCCTTGACTCTTTGCCAGGATTATTTTTCCAGTCTTTTCCTTCAGGACACACTTCTCAGAGGTTAAATACGTAATCTGTGCAGGGAAGAGTGAGGCAAGAGCTCCAGGAGCGTTTAAGCACAGAGGAGCAAGTCAGGAAAACAATGAGAAGATTGTGATTCTGTGATTCTAGTGAATTTGTGATGAACAAATTCCTCTGGAGCCGGAGTGGAGGTATTTTAGTATAAACCTAAATGCCCCTGTGTGCAGCAGCAGCAGCAGTTGCGTGGTGTTGATGGAAAAAAGTTTTATGTCCCAATAAAAGCTGGTTTACAGCAGACTAACTGGGTGTGTATTTATATCTATAAAAATAAAAAACAGAGGGAGGATTCAGAGGCCTGTGCATGTTTTGTAATTCAGAGAAATGTGCACGTGTGTGAATTAAGACGTCCCCTCGAAACAAACGCGTACCCTTAAATGCCCCGCTGGACAGAGCTGGGGATAATTGGAGTTTTACAGCCGGGCAACGGAAATTTGCTGGTGAATTTAAGCTCAAAATAATCCTGTAGATTCCTTCTCTAACAGTCGGCGCTCAGTTACAGTTAGCAGCCTGTGAGTCGAGGACAAATGGCCCAAAACAAAACCAGACTCTCATTTACCCCCAAAACTGAAATGAGCCTCCACCCATAATTCCAAAGTGGCATATCAAACTTTCATGTCCGACATTTGTTTTATTTTGAAGGGATGCAGGACCGGGCTCCTCTGACCAGTCTGAGGCTGAACGGTAATGGGACGGGGCTGAAGTCCATTCGGGGGCCCAGAGGGCCGACTGGGAGACAGACAGACCTAAACTGGTCTCTGCAAACAACCGCCCTGCGGCGACGATGCCCGCGGCACAGCTGCCGTTCCCAAAAATGGGAGAGTAAAAAAAAAAAAAAGCTGCATTGGTTCTTGTGTGAAAGTATATAGCTGTTATTCAGGATGCAAACCATGTGTTTTCTATGTGTGTATGTGTGTGTGGGGGTATTTGGGCCGCATGTTATTCTGGTTTGCTGAGCTAAAACTGGACAGCAATTCAGAGAGCTCCTTACCGTAACCTCCAACCAAAACACTGGCTCCAGTTTACTGGATTCACCCCACGGTTACTGCCCCGCTATAGAATTAAAAGGGCCAGACTGGGTCATTGAACAATGGCAACCAGATTCAATGCCATGAACAAGGAGGCAAAAAAAAACCTCAAATAAGTTATTTAAATATATTTTGAAGAAATGTAACTTTAAACTATATGTAGAACAAATTAGACAAATTTTAGTCAAGTCTGTCAGAAATATTCTCCCAGCACCAACATTTAGCATCGCAGCCACAGACACAGCAAATAAAATAATACGGGAATTCTGTGGCAATTTGGTTGGAGTACAATGACAGTTACCAATAAAATCTTGTAATTTTACTAAGAACGAGCTGATCTGGTGATTTTACGAGTTACCCTGAACACAATGGAAGTAAAAACATGTTTTCTTCATTCTGTCTGGATTGAATTCAGACTTTATTTGGCTTATGGCTGCTTTAAAATCGACTGTACCATCTGGAAACTTTCCTCCTCATCATGAACTGTTGGATGCACACAGGTCATTTGAAGGTGAACGTCTCTCTCTGCACACCATCACCTCCTCCACCTTTACTGTTCACTCGTATTGACGAACTTACTCTCCTGTGAGTGATGTGGGGAAACATTTCTCTTGCAGGGAGCTGTACTCATTTGCCCAAATGTCACAAGAGCGCTCTGTTCCAGTTTCAGGACACTCAGAAAGTTTGAAAGTTCAACAGCTGCCAGAATATTCCCGCTCACCAACTCACAACAATCTAACCAAATATTCAGATTGCCCAGTGACAGCTTGAAAATATTGATTTTTGCGAGAATGCCCAATCTATCCAGTCATGTTCTATGCATCCAACCCTCCTGCAGGGACGCTCGACCACATCTGCTGTCGTCTTGACTTTCTCTGTTCCTCCCAGACTCTGTTTTTAGCCCCGAAGACGACGCGCAGCCAGGCAAAGTTCTGCAGGCTTCTCATTAAAGCTTCACTTCAGCATCACAAAATATTTGCATAACAGAATCTTCTGCTCAATTTAAAGTCTGCGGCGTTTCGACCAAAGTGCCCCGCGGTTAAGTTCTGGTTTGGTGCTCCTCTTTCTCATGAGCACAGAGCGAAAGATGAATAATGTGCAGTGCAAGCTTGAACGCACTGCAGTCACTGATGGTGGTGGGACTCATGCTTTTCGCTGTGAACGAAAACTTCTCTGGAAGACATTGAAAGTCTTCATAAATCACCCCACCCGCATCCTAACCTTCAGCCTGTGTGTGTGTGTGTGTGTGTGGACTCGATGCAGACGAGGCTGTGATGACATCGTCGCCCCTGCAGAACAAGTCGGCCCTGTATGACAGAACAGC